>OX439045.1:5597673-6797673 GCA_949317995.1 Acholoe squamosa
TTTGGATCGAGCGTCCGTGTTTGGCAGACGGTTTCAAATTTCTAGGTGAGTTTTTTGTTGTTTTCACCCTTTTTACTGCCCTTTTCTGGGCAGTTTTTGCCCTATTTTAAGGGCTTTTGTTCTTGTTTGTATCTAGCCAGGGTTACGCCGTTGGGGTACCCTTTTAGAGCTAGAAAATAAAGTTTTTCTCTCAAAGACGGTCGTCGTGTCGGCGGGCCGTAGAGAGATTTTACATTTTTACAACTTCCTGGAGGAATTCCGCTGGAATTCTCTCGTTACAGGAATCTTACAGGGGCTCTCGAGCATTCCCTGATGTTATGGCGCCTTTTTGCCTTCAGTTTTCACTTTTTCGGGCAGTTTTTGTCGATACCGATCGAAAAATTGTCCGTTGGGGCTCGCCGAGCACCAGCGCTGTTGTACCTGCGTACTTAGAGTAGGACAACGCGAGAGCTACCTAAAGTATACCTCTAAGTGCATACCGCTCGGCGAGTTTCGCCGTTGCCGCTAAGCGGGTCTGCTCCAGGTACATGATCTAGTCCTGCTCTAAGTACATAGCGCTCGGCGAGTTTCGCCGTTACCGCTAAGCGGGTCTGCTCCAGGTACATGTTTTGTCTAGTCCTACTCTAAGTACATAGCGCTCGGCGAGTTTCGCCGTTACCGCTAAGCGGGTCTGCTCCAGGTACATGTTTTGTCTAGTCCTGCTCTAAGTACATAGCGCTCGGCGAGTTTCGCCGTTACCGCTAAGCGGGTCTGCTCCAGGTACACGTCTTTTCTAGTCCTGCTCTAAGTACATAGCGCTCGGCGAGTTTCGCCGTTGCCGCTAAGCAGGTCTACTCCAGGTACATGTGTCTAGTCCTGCTCTAAGTACATATCGATCAGCAGCTAGTCTATAATCTTTTTATTTCTGGTCTTTTTCCAGGATGGCAAGTACATCTCAGTCCAGTCCCACTGCTGTGGAGAAGGGAAAGAAATCACATAAGAACTCTAGTTCAAGTTCCAGCTCTGCTAGATCTTCATCTAGGCATTCTAAGGATAAGGGTGCTGAGAAAGACACTGTGAGTTCAGTAAACTCTGGGAAGGAGCCTGAAGTTCAAACTACTGAGACTCCCAGTGCTCCTGTGCTGTTGGTCCAACAGCCACCTCAAAGATGGGCTCCTCCTATGCCCTACTACCAGCAGGGTTATGATTACTATCAGGACCCTTATCAGCCGATGGATTATGCCTATAGTATGGATCACATGGCCTACCAGTGTGAACCAGTAGAGGAGGAAGGTCAGGGTTATGTGGTGCTAGGACCACATGGACAGACACATGCGTTGTCAGTCGTTGATGATGAGGAGGAAGTGGCTTCTGTGCAAGGTGATTTTGAGGCACAGTCGTCAAAGGCTAAGCCACCTCCATTAGACCATCTCAAGGGGCTAACTGGAAGCCTAGCTGAGAGTATCCAGTCCTACAGACGGGAAAAAGCGGAACTAACCAAGAAAGGCCCCACCGTACATGAAGCCCTCTCCGATGCCATCAATTCCTATTTTGAAGAGACTTATATTGCCCAGGACTTAGAGAAAGCGGCTAAAGAATTTCCTAGGCCTTCAAATGTGCAGAGACTGGTAGCACCTAAGTTAGAGGAAGCAATTTTCAACTCTGAGGCACTTTCCAAGAATGCGGCAGTGCGTATGCTGGATGTATCTCTTCAGACCCTGCAGAAAGGGGTGGTCTCGGCCATTGCAGCTATGGCACCGTTAGGCTCGATGATGTTGGAGAAAGGGCCCGAGGACCAACAACTGGATGCCTTTGGAAGGGATTTTAATAAGGCAACCAGACTACTGGTCAATGTGTGCAATGGGCTATCGGTAAAGAGGAGGGACTTGCTAAAACCTTTCCTTGCTAAGCCCTATGCTAAGGCGCTCACCAAGACCAACATTGATGGGGACCCACAATGGCTCTTTGGGGGCAACCTGGAGGCTCGTATTAAACAAGCTGAGGAGGACAAGAAGATCTCAGACAAGGTTCTAGCGTCCAAACGCCCAGGGCCTCAGGATTCTCATTCCCAGTCTAAGAGGCAGAAGGTCATGGGCACAGCACCTGCTCAAGCCTGGGGGCCTAGACACCCTTATGGACAGAACCACTACTATGGCCAGGGCCCTAGGGGCCGTTACCCTGCTCCGCGCCATCAATACGCTCAGCCGAGATTTCAAGTGGCTCATGGCTACAGGCAGACTTACTCTCAGAATTACCAGACACAAGGCCAGGGTTACCGCTTCAAAGCACCTCGTCCGCAGGGCCAAGGTCAGCAGCAGCAAGCCCAACAGGGTTTTTCCAAGAAGGGGCCCAAGTAGGGCAGGTGAGTCCCTTCCCACTACATAACACTGTCCAATCCTTTCAAGGGGGTAACATTCTGAAGTGTGCTGATGCTTGGTTTAAACTCACCAAGGACCCTTGGATCTTAGCCATGTCTCAGGGTGTCACCATTGACTTTAATGCCTTACCATCCCAGGACTGGGTGCCTCCTCCATATAAACTTGATCCGGTAGAGGTGGCCTTTATGGATAAGGAAGTAGATAAAATGGTAGCTAGGGGTATTATTGAGTTAACAGTACATGAACAGGGCGAATTCATCTCCAATGTTTTCCTGCGTCCCAAGCCCAATGGGGATTACAGGCTTATATTGGATTTGACAGATATGAACAAGCAGGTCATGTATGAGCATTTTAAGATGGCCTCCCTACAAACTGCTGTGGACCTTGTCACCCCTAATTGTTTTATGGGGAGTGTAGATTTAAAGGATGCCTATTACTCTATTCCTGTACGAGAAGATTATCGTAAATTTCTGAAGTTCAGGTGGAATGGGGTCCTCTACCAGTTTGTAGGGATGCCAAACGGTCTTTCATGTGCACCAAGAGTATTCACTAAGTTGCTCACTCCCCCCTTCGCAAAGCTAAGGGAGGAGGGACACATATGTTTCCCCTACATTGACGATTCTTTTATTATGCATGAGTCAAAAGAAGGTTGTGAGCAATCTATCAGAAGAGTGTGTGAAACCCTGGATGGGTTAGGCTTTGTAATTCACCCAGATAAGTCAGCCTTTGTAGCCTCGCAAAGGGTGATCTTCTTGGGTTTTTGGATTGACTCTGTGGATATGTCTATATATCCAACTCAGGAGAAGGTAGACAAATTCATGTCAGATTCCTACTTGCTGCTGGGGAAAGTCAAGCCAAAAATCAGGGAGGTTGCATCTCTCATAGGTCTTATGGTAGCTTACTCGGCAGGAGTTCAATATGGGCCTGCACATATTAAAGGACTTGAGAAATGCAAGAATGAATGGTTGGCCTACCGAAAAGGGAATTTTGATGCAAAAATGGTACTTTCCAAGGATGCTATACAGGACATACTATGGTGGCGAGCCAGCATACCAACTGCTAAGAAGGCACTGGATGTAGGTCCACCAGAGTTTGAATTGTATACGGATGCATCGGATGACGGCTGGGGTGCACACAGGGGGAACGTCAGAACTAATGGCAGATGGCTTCCCTCTGAGGTGGACTTCCACACCAACATCCACGAGACCATGGCAATAGAATATGGGCTAAAATCGTTGTGTAAAGTGAGAGGGGCTCATATTAGGGTCATGACAGATAATACCACGGCACTTGCATATGTGAGACATATGGGAGGGCTGCAGTCTCCAATGTGTAATCTGGTATCAAGAAACATCTGGAACTGGTGTGAGTCTAGAGGGATCTGGTTGACAGCGGCTCATGTGCCGGGAGTGGATAATGTCATCGCTGATCATGAGTCACGCCATTTCCAAGATGAGACTGAGTGGGAGATAAATGAATCAATTTTTGAAATCATTTGTGAAAGGTTTGGGAGGCCTCAGGTGGACATGTTCGCTTCTAGAACAAATTGTAAAGTTCAATGTTTTGTGGCACGTAGGCCAGAACCAGAAGCATGGAAAGTTGACTCTTTCTCATTCACATGGCCTAATAAGCTCTTATATTGTTTTCCTCCGTTCAGCATTGCAGGCCGGGTGCTTCAACGCATATTGAGGGCAGGAGCAAGGGCAATCCTCGTGATGCCGGATTAGGAGAGTCAACCCTGGAAGGCAAAAGCCCACAAGTATGCGATGGACTACGTACGGTTCCACAAGAGAAAGAACAACCTACTACCTCATGGGGCCCCTACAAGCCTACAGTTCATAGGAAGTCTACCAATTATAGCTTTCCTTTTCTGAGGCGACGCCTCCAAAAGGAAGGGTATGACAAGGCTTCCATTGACCTTATGATAAAAGCTTGGAGACCATCTACAAGGAAACTTTATACGACTTACATAAACAAATGGATAGTTTTCTGTGTTGAACGGGGTTATAACTGGATGAAGGGCACTATGCCACAAGTGTGTAAATTTATGAGAACTTTGTATGACTCGGGAGTAGGTCACGGAGTTATGAATGTGGCACGATGTGCTTTGGGAACCCTGTTACCACAGGTAGATGGGGCGCCTATTGGGCAACATCCAAACATTTGCCATATGGTGAAGGGTACATACGAAGATAGACCTAGTGGACCAAGGTATGACACGTTTTGGGACGTTACAAAGGTATTCAAGTTGTTCAAAAGTTGGGGGGATAACAGTTCTTTGTCACTTAAGAAGTTATCGTTGAAACTAGCGGTCTTAATTTTGCTTGTCACATCTCAAAGAGGGCAGACAATCTTAGCGTTAAGGACAGATGAACTGTCTTGGGAAGACGGAAATGCTGTCTTCAGACTCAGTACTCTGTTAAAGTCTAATAGAGTCGGTGACCCTTTAAACACTGTGGTCTTGCGACCCTACATCCTGAATGAAAAACTCTGTGTGGTCAGCACCCTCAAAGCATATCTCACTAGGAGGCAAAAGGTCCGTGAAAAGTCTGAACGACTTAGGAGGAAGCTGAACCTCCCACCTCTTGAAAATCCACTGCAGCTCCTTATGAGTTACATTTCGCCTCATGACGGAATCAGTAGGGATACCCTGGCCAGGTGGACCATTGCCACTCTAGACATGGCTGAGATTGACACTTCACGCTGGAAGGCCCACTCTACTCGTGGGGCTTCAGCTTCAGCTTCCACCAAGGTAGGATCCTGCTTGAATGCCGTAATGCGCCTGGCAGGGTGGAAGTCAGCTGACTCATATCGGAAATTCTACAACAAGCCCATCGAGGTGGATACAGAGCATGTAGCTACAAACTTGCTGAGACTAGCAGATTAGTTTCCTTGAACGTTCAAATGTATGGGTTATCTGGTGTATGAATTGCATTGGTTGGTTATTTGACTACTCCAGTTTACTAGTGTATTGTGCTTTAACCAAGTTGGTTATGATAAAGGTCAGAAAATTAAAGCTGTTGAATTGATTCGGTTTTGGTCTTGGTCAATTATTAAATTGATAATAATTGAGAATTATTGATAATAGCCAAAAATCTTTATGACTAGAAAAACACATTGGCATTTCCGAGGTAAAATTTTGGAATTTTGGGAAACTTACCGTAGGGTACCGGAGGGAAGTTGAAGTAAAACTTCTTATTTTACCGAGGGAATACGGGGTATTGGAGGAACAGATGCCCTTCCCACCCTACCCGTATTCTTTCGAGGTCATTATTATTATATGAAAAATTGAAATGTCTAATCTGGTTGTTTCCAGAAAATTGTGTGTGTTTTTCTACTCATAGATTTTAGGTTTTCAAGTCTGTCGTCACGTGACCGGCTTCGGTCGTATCTCATCTGTTCCTCCAATACCCCGTATTCCCTCGGTAAAATAAGAAGTTTTACTTCAACTTCCCTCCGGTACCCTACGGTAAGTTTCCCAAAATTCCAAAATATTTGTGTAACAAACCTATTATTCTTACAACCATATCCG
Organism: Acholoe squamosa; assembly: GCA_949317995.1. Lineage (NCBI taxonomy): Eukaryota > Metazoa > Annelida > Polychaeta > Phyllodocida > Polynoidae > Acholoe > Acholoe squamosa. The sequence continues at coordinate 5,603,563 of OX439045.1, forward strand.
TGTAAAACGTACTATCCGTGTCAGCTTTTTTGTTTTTTGGCCTTCAGGTACGTGCTCCTAGTGCATCATGATGCACCGATGCAGCGCTGATGAGAAACTCACCAACACTGCATTAGTGCATCATGCAGACCTATTGGGACTGTGTTGTTGGCACTGCATTTGAGCATCAAAACCAAATCAGATGCATCATGCCACCTGACTGGGTTATTGCACTCCCTGAGAGTACCAGTGATGCACTCTTAAAGGGCGGCTAGCACGGATAAGACGTACCCGCGTTAGCAAGTCACGTGACCACCCATTGACCAATCAGAGTGTTGCAAATTTTCTGCTGGTACCCTCAGATCTGTGAGTGATCTTTGAGCAGATACCAATGTTGATTTTCGCAGTGCTAGCCCCCCTTTAAGGGTCAAATATATTGGATGAAGCCATAAAATTGAGAGCTGTACAAATATATAACAGGACTGCAGTATACTCCAGGAATCTTTGTCTATCCCGCAAAGCACCGCATAGTGCATTAACCCACTACGGCAGGAGTGCATCATGCCCATTGGTCAGCATGATGCACAAAGGAAGTGCTTGTGAATTCGGTCCACTTCCTTGGAGCATCCTCATACCAACCCCGTAGGGTTGGCATGATACATGAATGTTACTCGCCGGGGCTGCATTCATGCATCATGGCGACAAACGGAGTGTGAGGAGTTAATGCATTAGCGTACTTAAGGGCTGCAACCACTGCGAAGGATGGACCATCCGTCTCCCTTCGTCCGTTTTTTTTCTCCATAGAAATCAATGATAAATGAAACGGATGAAAGTCTGCAGTGGATTCCTCCCTTTAAAGGGCCATATTATGTCACAAAAATGTACATAGTGTAAAATTATGTAATAGATATTCCTTATATAAAGAAGACATAGGCATTTTATATACATGTACTATTATGATTATGACAAAGGTATGCTCTAGTGTATGCCAATGATTGAATGTAAAATCAATTTTCCCGTTTGTGATTTAGTCGAACAGTTATAGTTCAGGCCTTACGTAATATCAATTTTCCCATCAATGCCGTAGCTGAAACATTGAAGTTATGCCAAAAGGATTCTCAAAATATTCAAGAAGCTAATTTTCTGACATATAGAATTACTCAAAATGGAATTTGTGCATGTGGAATATTTGATTTTTTCCATATTTTTTTAAAAGGGCTTTAGTGAAATACAAAGCAATATGAAGTAAAGATTTTCGTGAAAACCATGTTCCCTTACAATAGAAATCTAAGTATATACTATTCTAATGAGAGAAATCATTGGAAAATAAATCATTTGTTGAGATACATTGAATGAAATGTAATAAAACTCTGTATGGTTCATAGCTTGACAAAATAGGGCTGCCATGCATGGCCCTAAAACATTGTATATTTATGTAGCTGTGAGTAGGTACAGGGCCCAGTGTGCCATCATTCCCATATATGTAATAGACATTTCAACTTGCAGGAGTGTATCATGCCTGGTGGTAGCCATGATGCACCAATGAAGTGCTGACTATTCTGCTTGCCAGCACTTCATTGGAACATTACACTGACCCTTCAGTACAGAACCAATCCCTGTAGGGTCGACATGATGCATGGATGCAGCCCTGGCGAGTTACTCGCCAGGGATGCATTCATGCATCATGACGACCACTGGGCATGGGCATTAATCCATTATTGTCCCTCAAAGGGTTAATTGATATTTCAGAGTTGAGGTTTTTTGATAATGTATCAGGAATAATTACTGGCTTTTTGTGGAGATTTCTGTAATAAATCTTCCTGAAAAGATGTCGAAAAGTGGAAATTTTCCTGTTTTGATGGCTACCGAGTGATGTCTCTGCAATAATGGCGGAGTTATGGCGGGACACTCTGCCTTTCATTGAGGGTTTTTGAGAATAGAACCATGTACAAATCATTACCATATTCTATGTATTATATTCCACTGCCACATGTTAATAATAAACAAATATTACATATCTAGTGTTGCCTCTTAATTTTACAATATATACTGTCATGAAAACCCTGCAGGGTGTTAGCTAAGGACTTGCCAGGTTATGTAATATAATGGTAGCCGTGAAAATAACAGAGAATAGGCACTATCATAATCTCCCTCATATAAGACGCGTCTTGGCTGTCCACAAGGGGGACACCAAGACCTTTCTTTTGATATGTTACATGCCCCCTAAGTCATAAGTGCCCCCGGGATTTCCCCTATGATTTTATTATAGCTATATGTCTGAAAATTTAGGATGGACGGCGCAGGCTTGTTTACATGATCATACTTACTTAATACTAGGCATCATAATGGGTAAAACCACATAAATTGGTCATACATTTGGTTCCAATCAACCTTCCCACACCTTTGAAATAGTTAAAAAATACATAATTTGAATTCTTTTTAGCAAGTCCATGAAATTTAAATTTCAGTACTTCAGCTTATATGGCTATTAAGACTTTAAGGGCCGCTGATACAGGAATGCATCATGCCCATTGGTCGGCACGATGCACCAATGAAGTGCTGGAGAGACTTCTCACCAGCACTTCATTGGAGCATCATGCCGACCCTATGGGTGTGTATCAACTGCAGGGTTGGCATGATGCATGAATACAGCCCTGGTGAGTTACATTCCTGCATCATGACCACCAAGGGGCATGATACATCAGCAGCCCTTAAAGGGGGGCTAGCACGGCAAATATCAATATGGGTACCTGCTAAAAGATTGTTCACAAAGTCATGGGAACAAGCTGAGAAATTGTGACACCCTCATTGGTCAATAGCTGGTCATGTGACTTGCTAAGGCAGGTAGGTGCTAGATGCCCTTTAAAGGGCTAAAAGCACAGAGTTTAGCACTACATTGTATTAAAAGAGAAAGGAGGAAAGAATCTGCAAATTTAATGAGGCATGTGGAGATTTTGGTCACAACATAAGGTCAAGAACAAACTTTTGGTTCACCATGGGATTCAAATCACACTTTTTTTAGACATGCACCATTTTGTGACAGACAGCTGTGTATATGTATCACACATCTTTGTTCAATTTCTGAAGGTGTCAGTAAGACGTCAGAATCTGCTGTATGTACACAGTTAGGGAGCGGTCATTATTTGTGGTGGTGGGTTTCCATGTAAATGCACAGAAATCTTTTATACCCCCCTCAACAGCAGTTGAAATATTTTGTGCCCTCCCCCCTTTGTCAGAGGAATGGAAAATTTAATCTTTAGTAGTGTGCGGGCATTTTTTCTAAAAAGAGGCAAAATCTTTTACCCCTCCAAGGGAGGTCAAAAGCTTTACGCCCCTCCTTCAAACCCATGATCCTCCTGTTGATAAATAATGACCACTCCCTTAATAACTTGGAATAGTTATAGGAGACACCATGAATTAAGAGCTCATGATATATAGATAAATAAGCAAATGTCCACGATCATGGGATATTTTTACATCGTATTCCCCGAGGTGGGACTGGCGTATCCCACGAAGCCATTATATCTGTTCAAAATCCAAGATGGCCGACACCCATTGAATACGGACACATTGTATTCAATGCCCCCCATTGAATACGGCAGTTCTAGTACTAATCTATAGTGACGTTTGTATCAGCCATGACATAAAGGAGGTGTATGTATTATCTCCTTTAGAGTAGTTGTTATCAGTGAGAAAGTGATACCTCTCATCACTGTAAGGCGAAGCTACAATGTTAAAGTACATGCATTCCATTTGGAAACCTTTTTTCCCGCCCTTTTCCATGCTGATGTCATAAACTAGGCCAGACCTACACTAACCACCCCTCCTCTTCCGAGTTATGTGCTACTATGGCATATTCCTCTAGTTTCTGAAGGTAACCGGTGCCATCCAGATAATTAACCTAATAATTATAATTGAAATTCTAAATGTTTTAGAAACATTCCCCAAAAATGAAAAAAAGGTGTTTCAGATCATGTGGTCAAAAAACCTTTAAAAGTAGCAAATACTGTCTACAATATTGACCATAGTAAAAAGATTTCTTAGTGCAAGTCCCTCCCCAACCCCCTGATAGGACCTTAAGCAAGAAGCTTCAATAGATAGATAGGAGGTGAAACTCAGAGCTTTACCTATGGACACAGTGTAACAGCCCCCCCCCCTCTACCCCCCCCCCCTTAAAAGTAGGCTCCCTTTTGTGTTCAGTATTGAGTCCTATGTAGGATAAGGAGGTTTATAGAGATGTCAGGAATCTTTATCAGATTGATATCAAATGGAAACAAGGGGCCACCTATACCAAAAACTCCTGCTGAATCCAAAATTTGTGATATTAATTCTCAAAATTTGACCAAAAGTACCTAAAAAGGAGGTTTGATGATGAGAATTTTTTAAAAATGTACGAAGGTTATATTGAAAATGATTGGAACGTTTAATAGATGCAACATGCTAATCAAAGTCAATACCTCAATCGGTTGTCTGCCTATCTCAACCTGACAAGTACTCTACCTGTGTATGGCTCTGCCTCCCCAACATATTGCCTATCCCTTAGTCTACTTATCACTCATACTACCTATCCATTGAAACATCTAGAGTTTAATTAGGTTTTCTCTCAAATGGCTTAAAGGATTAAAGTTTACCCCTCACCTTTGTACCTAGGATAGGCAGCCTGAAGGATAGGTAACCTCAAGGATATATAGCATGAGTGATCAGTAGATGTATGCTTGAGGTAGACTCTTGGATTAGTTCTTCAGGGAAAGGTTAACTAAGAGATCATAATAAAGGTTGGATGTGAGCTATCCCAGCTGACCAACCTGTGATAGGTAGGAAAGCTATAAAGTGAGATTGAGGGATAGGTATTGAAGAGGATGGGTAGCAAAGAGGATAGGTAATAAACAGTTTAAGATATAGGCACAGAGGGTACCTTGTGAAGTGAGCACATTCAAAAGATACATTGGTGCTAGGTAATATCACAGATGTGCCAGTCAAATATGAGGGATGTGCAGAGTTGGGGGATAGTCACCATGAGGGATAGGTAAAGTGAATGATAGGCAGATTAAGGATAGGTAGAATAATACTAAGAATGTACAGAGAAAATTAGGTACAAAGGTAAGGGGTAAACTTTGAGGGAAAACCTAATTAATCTCTAAATGTTTCAAGGGATAGGTAGTATGAGTGATAGGCAGACTAAGGGATAGGCAGTATGTGGGAGAGGCAGAGCTATACACAGGTAGAGTACATGTCAGGTTGAGATAGGCAGCCATTGGGGTATGTAGATTGAGGTACTGACTTTGATTAGCATGTTGCATCTATAAAAGGTTCCAATCATTTTCAATATGACTTTTTTTTATATTTTTAAAATATTCTCATCATCAAACCTACTTTTCAGGTACCTTTAGCCCAATTCTGAGAATCAAGACCACAAATTTTGGATTCAGCAGGATTTTTTGGTATAGGTGGCCCCTTGTTTCCATTTGATATCACTCTGATAAAGATTCCTGACATCTCTATAAACCCCCTTATCTTACATAGGACTCAGTACTGAACACAAAAGGTAGCCTACTTTTAAGGGGGGGGTAGAGGGGGGTGGCTTGCACTATAGGACTCTATGGAGTAACATATCCTAGGGAACCTAGATACTATTCTTGCCTTAAGTGTGAAAGTTGCATTGTAAGTTGTCTTAATTGGCCAGCTATATTGCTAGTACCATATTAGCCTCTAGTATGAGTGCCTTTGCGCTCATCAATTTCAACTAGGTTATCCCCCGGCCTTTATTCAAGTGCCTTTGCGCTCATCAATTTCAACTAGGTTATCCCCCGGCCTTTATTCAAGACCGGTGCTTTTTTCAAGACTTAAATTGTAGTGTGAATTACCCTTGTACCCTCCTTCCTCCCATGATTGTTCAAGATAGGCACTTATGCAAGTCCCAGTGCTTAAAGAGGCCAATACAGTATGTACAATCTGGCCCCATCTTGCCTGCCAGAGTATGTTTTGCTTCCCCCCTCCCCCGACTTTTTGGGAGAGAAAAGAAAATATGGGCTCAAAATGCCACAAAACACTCCAGATTTAAAAAATTTTCCTAAACATATCTTTGAAGAATACATCAAGCAAAAGGTAAAATTTCCAAAGTCTTTTTGGGGGCTGATTCAAATTTCTTGAACCAATACCCTTAGGTGTGAGGGCTGATGTAAACCACCTTCCATTGTCTGTCATTGCTATTGGTCACTTCTATTGTTTTCTGGTGCTGATAAATGCCTGGGTTATCAGATTACCAGTGTGGACATTCCTGACCCCTCACAGCAACGTTTGCCCATCAGAGGCACGTTAGAGACATACGGGTGCATTGTCTTAGGGTGGAGATATATTTATATACTACTGCTATATGTATATATATATATATATATATATATATATATATATATATATATATATATATATATATATAGATACATACATATAGCAGTAGTATGTCTTATGCTACCCCCAACCAGTGAAATTCAAAACGGAGGACCCACTGACCATCCATACTGAGGCCAATAGAATGCCTCCGAATGCAGGGTGCAGCTTATATGAGGAGTTTTCTTTGTATGCTACAGCACTGAATTCCTTGCTGACATGCCCCAGGTTCAGCTTATCAGACTAGGCAAAATTCCATCAACAGCTTCTTTGATACCAAAATCCAGAGGCAACTATATATCATTTTTGATGTGGCAGAAGATGCATCCCAACTTTTGTTGCCCCTAACCTGAATAACACTGCAGTGGTCTAGTGGAAATGTCCATATCCCAGCCGGGACTCGAACCTGAGTCCTCCAACGCTGAAGCGGATGCTCTACCACTGAGCTAACAGTATGGTGCTTAACTAATGCACAACTACTTATATAAATACAGATCATAGCAGGGTAGCAGTGAGGAATGTATGTAAGCTGTCATGACTCAGGACCTACCCCACTACAACACAATCCACACAATTTGTGCTAGAAGGTGCAGGAGGGGGTCTGTTGACCCTTGCGTATATGCAGCACCTTATCCTTCAGCAATTACAAAGAGCTCAATGGCCCGTGCGACTGCTGCTGCTGACCTCTTGAACAACCTCAACACATAACGCCTAAACTTGCGGCTCTTTCCTGCATACAAAAATGGATTAATCCATGTGTTAACCTGCCACAGCAGGATAGCCACTCTGGTGATGGTACTGCGCTGATGGTCGGATAGTGAAGGTGATTGATAAGCAGCTGGAGCGATGATTGAAGCAAGGTTACATATAATGTATACTACTAGTACACTGAGCATCACTTTTGTAATCTTGAAATCATTGGGGGTTGGCTGTGGTTGACAGGCTGGTGGTGCGCTGTGCTTCTTTTTCCATGCGACGAGGCCGATCTTGACATAGATCCCAATTGTGATCGGTATGAGCAATGAGTGAGGTACACCAAGCACCATCTTTGCCGGAAAATTTAGAAGGTTGTTTAGCACACATGACTCAATCCTGTAGTTGGTGATCTCCTTGTACTCATAGCCGAAGATGACACAAAGGGTGGTGTATATTGCAACGACAGGCCACATGATTTTTACTACATTACTCACTTTTTGCACTGGCAGGATGGCATGATATCTTAGTGCATGGACAATATAAACTAACCTGTCTATGGCAATCAAACATAAGCTGAACCCATTGATCATAGCTGTCATGCAGAGTATGACAAGGTAGCCAAAACATGAAGTGTTCCAGAATCGTTCCGAAGTAATGTAGTAGGTGCATGCCTTAAAGGGAAACGCCAGAACTGAGATCAAATCAGCTAATGATAATGAGGTAATGAAGATATTACTTGGGGTCTCAAGCAGCTCGTTTGTCCACAGGATAAACAGGGTGACACTGTTAGTGAGGATGGATAGGAGTGCATTCCCCGCCTCCCAAGTTAGCAGGGCAATGGTCAGATCCCATGATATTGAACAGGTTTCGTTGTGTGCGCAATATGTCGTTTCATTCATCGAATTACTCATTTTTGCTCTTTATAAAAGAAATCTAGTCTTATCCTGTTTGTGATAGCAGCATAGGGAATTGTTGAGTGCTATCTTGTTATCTAAATTGAGCGTGTTTGTTTTGAGGTGACAATCAAATGTCTTGGTGTTATCAAATGATGTCCATTGGTTGCCCTTTTATCTTGTATAAATTGCCGAGGAAGCTGTTTTCAGGGGCCTTCTGAAAAGTGAAAAAATGAGCATGTTTATGCTGTTGGGAGTAAATGCAGCAACCAATTGCTGTATGAAAATCATTTGTTGTATAAGAACCATTTGTTGTTTAAAAACCTTTTGTCTTTAAGACACTTTAGTATCAAAAATGCCCCAGGGTGGCATTACCCTTTTGCGCTATAATGCCACTTGACTACCCCTTACAGTGGCAGATCCAGGATTTTCCTGAACTGGGGGGTCTCCATTTTTCCTTCCAAATTAGGAGAGGGCCTATTTTTCGAATATCGTGCAATTCAGTTCTTCCTACTTTAACATCAAACATAGCCACAGAACATAGGGCCCTAGATTATGGAATTATGTCTGACCCTGTAGCATTGGTATGATGCATGAATGTAGTCCTTGCGAGTTACTCACAAGAACTGCATACGTGCATTATGACTACCAATGGGGATGATGCATTATTGGCCCTTAAAGGGTTGAGCTGTGCACAGTGAGATAGTAAAATCTTTTGTGCTCCTCATTTTACCAACAACTGCTCAATGGAGAGCCCCACTTGGAAGAAAGAAACTTACTTTTACTTTAAAACATACAAAAAAAAATATCGTTTTTAAAAAGAAGATAAGATGAAAAAACAAAACAACACATTTTTCTGCCAAGTGGGAGTGAGTCAACTCTGTACGAGGTTTAACCCTATTAAAGACAGCTGATGCAGGAGTGCATCATGCCCATTGGTCGTCATGATGCACCAATGAAGTGCTGGCGAGACTGCTTCACTGAAGCATCATGCCAACCCAATGGGCTTGATAAATATATATACCCAGAGGGTCGGCATGATGCTCCAATGTCGTGCTGGCGAACAACCTTGCAAGCACTTCATTGGTGCATCATGACGACCAATAGGTATGATGCATTAATGCATCAGCAGTCCTTAAAGGGTTAAACCTATGATCCTCAAGTCTGTGAATAAGTGGGCTGCTACCCACTGCAGATAGCTGGAAACTCATGTATGTCTGTTATAGATTCTTATAAAGTAGTTGCTCCTAACATTTTCCCCAAATTTTAACTATCAGCTTAATGTCCTAAATCATGGAGCTTAAATCATCAAAATCAACCTGATCAATTTTCTAATTACATGCCCAAATAAAGATAAATTTCTTACCTGTGGGATTTCTTGGAGCTTGGAGAGAGCGGATCGCTTGTTAAGATGTGCGCTCCAGTGTGTGTCTGTTGGAGGAATACAGGTAATATATATGTGAAGAGCCACACCTGTCCAGCTTTTACTAGTCTTCATCATCTCTTCTACTTAGGGACCGGTCATTTTTTAATGATGAGTGAGGTGGGGGGTGACGGGTCGATGGATTTTCACATTTTCAAATGCACACACAGAAAATCTTTCAGTCCCGCAGAGGGCTCTGGGATTTGTGGTCCCCCTCAGAATGCTTTGAAATTGTTTGTCCCTCTTTTGTCCCATAGTACTAGCACACTTGCTCTTATTTTTCTTTGTGAAAAGGGGTGAAAATTTTGTCCCGCCCAAAAAACGCCAAAACCTTTTCTGTCCCATCTTCATAGGGGTCTAAAACTTTTGTTGTCCCTTGAAGAGTTTTGACATTTTTAAGCCCCCAATTTTGTTCTTTTTTAATGTGTGGACTTCACTGAAAAGGGGTAATAGTTTTTCTGTCCCTCCCCCACAGTTAAAAAATGACCACTCCCTAATCGGCCATCCCATACTGAATCAGGTAAGTGCGTGATCCCGCAACAGCAACACACACATCCCAGTGTCAGGAATATCAACATTAAATTCTTCCAGATTTCTACCAGTTTTACAAACTTAAAAGCCCGTCGGGACGTCCCAAGTGTCTTGTCATTGTTGGCTTACTTTTGGCATAAACAGACTTCGCTAAGCTGTTATTATAAGACCAATACCACCTGAGTGCTCTCAAGCCGGTCTGAGCCCAATCATGTCAAGCAGGTCAACACATGCATCAGCCAACAATGGCGGTACGAGTGATTAGGGCTCCAGCACTGCCCATGGGGAAACCTCTGGCATGCCTGAACTACCTACATTAGCTGACGATCAACTCAATACCATGATGAGTTTGTTAAAGGTGGAAATCCACTCACAGTTCAAATCTGTTGCTGATAAAGTTGTAAGCAAGCACAAGAAGCACGCCTTCAGTAGTAATGATGACAGTGACCAAGATGGTAACAAGCTACTGGTCAGGGCATTGACCACAACACCAGCCAAAACGGCGCAGGTAACCCAGATTCTGGGTATGACTTGGAAGCCTACTACAAGAGCCTTGATGGCCAATTGGGGGCAGGAGACCCCACAAGTGAAGATCTTTTAAAGAGATTTGTCTGCATCTTCAAGTCTGCTTGTGGCCCCTCATTTGATCAGACTTTTGTCAAGGCAAAGAGGGAACAGTTCCTCAGACTGGCAAACACGCTGGCCAGAGTTAATAAAGGGTTGATTGATATATCAGAGAAGCAGGTTTTCCTTGTGTATCAGAAATTCCTGGCTTTTTGTGGAGATTTCTCTATTAAATCATCCTGATTTACTGAGAAAGGTTTTCCTAAAGCGGGATTTTCCCTATTTTTTTTGTCTGCCATGTAATGATCGCTGTGAATCAACACTACTGAAGAAAAGTCCCAACTCTCCCATTGAACCCAGTCCACTAAGGCCACTTAAAAAAAATTTGCAGACACCGTTTGCATCATCTAAAAGGGGCCGCATTTTAGCTTTTTATTGTCATTTCCCTAAAAATACCGCATCCACTTGTAGGGGACCAGAAATCCCTGTACCTGGTAGATTGACCCTCAGGGGCCAGTTACCTGGTAATCACTGCTCCCCTAGTGTGTATCATCCCGATCCAGATGTAGTTGGAAGGTGGAAATATCAGGCAAAGAATCGCCGTGTAATGGTTAGCATGCTGGAATGTCATGCCAGAGATCCAGGTTCAAGTCCCGGTGATCCTAGATATTTTCACCGTCCTCTACACACTCAATAAAATTCTTCCCAAAACAAAAAAAGATTCATATCTCAGCTATTATTATGAGAAGAATCATAATTTAAACAGCATATTAATCCCCATTGCGCCATGGACAATGAGAAAGGGTTATTTACATCTAGCAAATGTTTGATATATTGATGATAATACTTAGAAATGGTATCTCAGAAAATTATTTGGTAAATTAAAATAAAAAAAAACAAACATTCAAAATCCAAATAAAATATAAAATGAAAAGCCTCCCTTCCGCACCCTTTTTTTTTTTTTTACAGAAAAGTATCTGCAAAACTGAAAATCTTATTAAGCAGCTAATGCAGTAATGTCCATTGGTCGTCATAATACATGTATGCAGCCCTGACGCGTAAGGCAGATTGCTAGACATTTGGATGCCCAACGGTTGAAAAACATGGAGGGGCTGCCCCACTTTAGGAAGATCTATATGGTGCATACCGCCCTAATTCTGGACTAAACTAGGGCCTAAAAAGATCAGACATAACTTAACTTAACTATAGGCAAAACTGAGAGGGCTAACACCTAATTAGGCCAGCTCAGTGGTTCTATATGTCATCAGAAATCAGACTGGTATTATTTGGTAGGCATGATGCACCAATGAAGTGCTGGAGAGACTGCTCACCAGCACTTCAGCACCAGCACCAGCATGAATACAGCCCTGGTGAGTTACATTCATGCATCATGACCACCAAGGGGCATGATACATCAGCAGCCCTTAAAGGGGGGCTAGCACGGCAAATTTCAATATGGGTACCTGCTAAAAGATTGTTCACAAAGTCATGGGAACAAGCTGAGAAATTGTGACACCCTCATTGTCAATAGCTGGTATTGTGACTTGCTAAGGCAGGTAGGTGCTAGATGCCCTTTAAAGGGCTAGAAGCACAGAGTTAGCACTACATTGTATTAAAAGAGAAAGGAGGAAAGAATCTGTAAATTTAATGAGGCATGTGGAGACTTTGGTGACAATATAAGGTGAAGAACAAACTTTTGGTTCACCATGGGATTCAAATCACACTTTTTTTAGACATGCACCATTTTGTGACAGACAGCTGCGTATATGTATCACACATCTTTGTTCAATTTCTGAAGGTGTCAGTAAGACGTCAGAATCTGCTGTATGTACACAGTTAGGGAGCGGTCATTATTTGTGGTGGTGGGTTTCCATGTAAATGCACGGAAATCTTTTATACCCCCCTCAACAGCAGTTGAAATATTTTGTGCCCCCCCCCCTTTGTCAGAGGAATGGAAAATTTAATCTTTAGTAGTGTGCGGGCATTTTTTCTAAAAAGAGGCAAAATCCTTTTACCCCTTCAAGGGAGGTCAAAAGCTTTACGCCCCTCCTTCAAACCCATGATCCTCCTGTTGATAAATAATGACCACTCCCTTAATAACTTGGAATAGTTATAGGAGACACCATGAATTAAGAGCTCATGATATATAGATAAATAAGCAAATGTCCACGACCATGGGATATTTTTACATCGTATTCCCCGAGGTGGGACTGGCGTATCCCACAAAGCCATTATATCTGTTCAAAATCCAAGATGGCCGACACCCATTGAATACGGACACATTGTATTCAATGCCCCCCATTGAATACGGCAGTTCTAGTACTAATCTATAGTGACGTTTGTATCAGCCATGACATAAAGGAGGTGTATGTATTATCTCCTTTAGAGTAGTTGTTATCAGTGAGAAAGTGATACCTCTCATCACTGTAAGGCGAAGCTACAATGTTAAAGTACATGCATTCCATTTGGAAACCTTTTTTCCTGCCCTTTTCCATGCTGATGTCATAAACTAGGCCAGACCTACACTAACCACCCCTCCTCTTCCGAGTTATGTGCCACTATGGCACATTCCTCTAGTTTCTGAAGGTAACCGGTGCCATCCAGATAATTAACCTAATAATTATAATTGAAATTCTAAATGTTTTAGAAACATTCCCCAAAAATGAAAAAAAGGTGTTTCAGATCATGTGGTCAAAAAACCTTTAAAAGTAGCAAATACTGTCTACAATATTGACCATAGTAAAAAGATTTCTTAGTGCAAGTCCCTCCCCAACCCCCTGATAGGACCTTAAGCAAGAAGCTTCAATAGATAGATAGGAGGTGAAACTCAGAGCTTTACCTATGGACACAGTGTAACAGCCCCCCCCCTCTACCCCCCCCCTTAAAAGTAGGCTCCCTTTTGTGTTCAGTATTTAGTCCTATGTAGGATAAGGAGGTTTATAGAGATGTCAGGAATCTTTATCAGAATGATATCAAATGGAAACAAGGGGCCACCTATACCAAAAACTCCTGCTGAATCCAAAATTTGTGATATTAATTCTCAAAATTTGACCAAAAGTACCTAAAAGGGAGGTTTGATGATGAGAATTTTTTAAAAATGTACGAAGGTTATATTGAAAATGATTGGAACGTTTAATAGATGCAACATGCTAATCAAAGTCAATACCTCAATCGGTTGTCTGCCTATCTCAACCTGACAAGTACTCTACCTGTGTATGGCTCTGCCTCCCCAACATATTGCCTATCCCTTAGTCTACTTATCACTCATACTACCTATCCATTGAAACATCTAGAGTTTAATTAGGTTTTCTCTCAAATGGCTTAAAGGATTAAAGTTTACCCCTCACCTTTGTACCTAGGATAGGCAGCCTGAAGGATAGGTAACCTCAAGGATATATAGCATGAGTGATCAGTAGATGTATGCTTGAAGTAGACTCTTGGATTTGTTCTTTAGGGAATGGTTGACTAAGAGATCATAATAAAGGTTGGATGTGAGCTATCCCAGCTGATCAAGCTGTGATAGGTAGGAAAGCTATAAAGTGAGCTTGAGGGATAGGTATTGAAGAGGATGGGTAGCAAGGAGGATAGGTAATAAACAGTTTAAGAGATAGGCACAGAGGGTACCTTGTGAAACGAGCACATTCAAAAGATACATTGGTGCTAGGTAATATCACAGATGTGCCAGTCAAATATGAGGGATGTGCAGAGTTGGGGGATAGTCACCATGAGGGATAGGTAATGTGAATGATAGGCAGATTAAGGATAGGTAGAATAATACTAAGAATGTACAGAGAAAATTAGGTACAAAGGTAAGGGGTAAACTTTGAGGGAAAACCTAATTAATCTCTAAATGTTTCAAGGGATAGGTAGTATGAGTGATAGGCAGACTAAGGGATAGGCAGTATGTGGGAGAGGCAGAGCTATACACAGGTAGAGTACATGTCAGGTTGAGATAGGCAGCCATTGGGATATGTAGATTGAGGTACTGACTTTGATTAGCATGTTGCATCTATAAAAGGTTCCAATCATTTTCAATATGACTTTTTTTTATATTTTTAAAATATTCTCATCATCAAACCTGCTTTTCAGGTACCTTTAGCCCAATTCTGAGAATCAAGACCACAAATTTTGGATTCAGCAGGATTTTTTGGTATAGGTGGCCCCTTGTTTCCATTTGATATCACTCTGATAAAGATTCCTGACATCTCTATAAACCCCCTTATCTTACATAGGACTCAGTACTGAACACAAAAGGTAGCCTACTTTTAAGGGGGGGGGGTAGAGGGGGGTGGCTTGCACTATAGGACTCTATGGAGTAACATATCCTAGGGAACCTAGATACTATTCTTGCCTTAAGTGTGAAAGTTGCATTGTTAGTTGTCTTAATTGGCCAGCTATATTGCTAGTACCATATTAGCCTCTAGTATGAGTGCCTTTGCGCTCATCAATTTCAACTAGGTTATCCCCCGGCCTTTATTCAAGACCGGTGCTTTCTAAGACTTAAATTGTAGTGTGAATTACCCTTGTACCCTCCTTCCTCCCATGATTGTTCAAGATAGGCACTTATGCAAGTCCCAGTGCTTAAAGAGGCCAATACAGTATGTACAATCTGGCCCCATCTTGCCTGCCAGAGTATGTTTTGCTTCCCCCCTCCCCCGACTTTTTGGGAGAGAAAAGAAAATATGGGCTCAAAATGCCACAAAACACTCCAGATTTAAAAAAATTTCCTAAACATATCTTTGAAGAATACATCAAGCAAAAGGTAAAATTTCCAAAGTCTTTTTGGGGGCTGATTCAAATTTCTTGAACCAATACCCTTAGGTGTGAGGGCTGATGTAAACCACCTTTCATTGTCTGTCATTGGTATTGGTCACTTCTATTGTTTTCTGGTGCTGATAAATGCCTGGGTTATCAGACTACCAGTGTGGACATTCCTGACCCCTCACAGCAGCGTTTGCCCATCAGAGGCACATTAGAGACATATGGGTGCATTGTCTTAGGGTGGAGATATATTTATATACTACTGCTATATGTATATATATATATATATATATATATATATATATATATATATATATAGCAGTAGTATGTCTTATCCTACCCCCAACCAGTGGAGGACCCACTGACCATCCATACTGAGGCTAATAGAATGCCTCCGAATGCAGGGTGCAGCTTATATGAGGAGTTTTCTTTGTATGCTACAGCACTGAATTCCTTGTTGACATGCCCCAGGTTCAGCTTATCAGACTAGGCAAAATTCCATCAACAGCTTCTTTGATACCAAAATCCAGAGGCAACTATATATCATTTTTGATGTGGCAGAAGATGCATCCCAACTTTTGTTGCCCCTAACCTGAATAACACTGCAGTGGTCTAGTGGAAATGTCCATATCCCAGCCGGGACTCGAACCTGAGTCCTCCAACGCTGAAGCGGATGCTCTACCACTGAGCTAACAGTATGGTGCTTAACTAATGCACAACTACTTATATAAATACAGATCATAGCAGGGTAGCAGTGAGGAATGTATGTAAGCTCTGTCATGACTCAGGACCTACCCCGCTACAACACAATCCACACAATTTGTGCTAGAAGGTGCAGGAGGGGGTCTGTTGACCCTTGCGTATATGCAGCACCTTATCCTTCAGCAATTACAAAGAGCTCAATGGGCCGAGGGACTGCTGCTGCTGACCTCTTGAACAACCTCAACACATAACGCCTAAACTTGCGGCTCTTTCCTGCATACAAAAATGGATTAATCCATGTGTTAACCTGCCACAGCAGGATAGCCACTCTGGTGATGGTACTGCGCTGATGGTCGGATAGTGAAGGTGATTGATAAGCAGCTGGAGCGATGATCGAAGCAAGGTTACAGATAATGTATACTACTAGTACACTGAGCATCACTTTTGTAATCTTGAAATCATTGGGGGTTGGCTGTGGTTGACAGGCTGGTGGTGCGCTGTGCTTCTTTTTCCATGCAACGAGGCCGATCTTGACATAGATCCCATTGTGATCGGTATGAGCAATGAGTGAGGTACACCAAGCAGCATCTTTGCCGGAAAATTTAGAAGGTTGTTTAGCACACATGACTCAATCCTGTAGTTGGTGATCTCCTTGTACTCATAGCCGAAGATGACACAAAGGGTGGTGTATATTGCAACGACAGGCCACATGATTTTTACTACATTACTCACTTTTTGCACTGGCAGAATGGCATGATATCTTAGTGCATGGACAATATAAACTAACCTGTCTATGGCAATCAAACATAAGCTAAACCCATTGATCATAGCTGTCATGCAGAGTATGACAAGGTAGCCAAAACATGAAGTGTTCCAGAATCGTTCCGAAGTAATGTAGTAGGTGCATGCCTTAAAGGGAAACGCCAGAACTGAGATCAAATCCGCCAATGATAATGAGGCAATGAAGATATTACTTGGGGTCTCAAGCAGCTCGTTTGTCCACAGGATAAACAGGGTGACACTGTTAGTGAGGATGGATATGAGCGCATTCCCCGCCTCCCAAGTTAGCAGGGCAATGGTCAGATCCCATGATATTGAACAGGTTTCGTTGTGTGCGCAATATGTCATTTCATTCATCAAATTACTCATTTTTGCTCTTTATAAAAGAAATCTAGTCTTATCTTGTTTGTGATAGCAGCATAGGGAATTGTTGAGTGCTATCTTGTTATCTAAGTTGAGCGTGTTTGTTTTGAGGTGACAATCAAATAACTTGGTGTTATCAAATGATGTCCATTGGTTGCCCTTTTATCTTGTATAAATTGCCGAGGAAGCTGTTTTCAGGGGCCTTCTGAAAAGTGAAAAAATGAGCATGTTTATGCTGTTGGGAGTAAATACAGCAACCAATTGCTGTATGAAAATCATTTCCTGTATAAGAACCATTTGTTGTTTAACTACCTTTTGTCTTTAAGACACTTTAGTATCAAAAATGCCCCAGGGTGGCATTACCCTTTTGCGCTATAATGCCACTTGACTACCCCTTACAGTGGCAGATCCAGGATTTTCCTGAACTGGGGGGTCTCCATTTTTCCTTCTAAATGAGGAGAGGGCCTATTTTTCTAATATCGTGCAATTCAGTTCTTCCTACTTTAACATCATACATAGCCACAGAACATAGGGCCCTAGATTATGGAATTATGTCTGACCCTGTAGCATTGGTATGATGCATGAATGTAGTCCTTGCGAGTTACTCACAAGAACTGCATACGTGCATTATGACTACCAATGGGGATGATGCATTATCGGCCCTTAAAGGGTTGAGCTGTGCACAGTGAGATAGTGAGCTTTTGTGCTCCTCATTTTACCAACAACTGCTCAATGGAGAGCCCCACATGGAAGAAAGAAACTTACTTTTACTTTAAAAAATACAAAAAATAAAAAGAAAAAAATTATCGTTTTTAAAAAGAAGATAAGATGAAAAAATAAAACAACACATTTTTCTGCCAAGTGGGTGTGAGGGTTTAACCCTATTGAAGACAGCTGATGCAGGAGATGATGCATTATCGTTGCCAAGGTGGCTGGCTACCGGGGCCTCCTGAAAAGTGAAAAATATGTATGCATGAATGAGGTGGGGCTTTTTGGGCTGCGATTGAGCAGTACAAATCCTATTTAAAATCAGGTGACAGAGTTTGAATTTCAAAAGTGTTTATTGGCCAATAGAACAATCACAACGCATTGGAGCTCATCTGCAACATCAGCCATAACTAATTTTACATACAGTTCAGGTTGTTTCATATGTATTAGAGAAGACAACAATATGATGAAAAATGTTTCCATGAACCCTTCTAGCTTCTTACAACTTGTAAACATTTATATTTTATATGTATTTCACCTAGACATTATATAAAGTCCATTATTCTTTTCTTGAACATGTCTAGCGAGACAAGGCACTGGCTCTAGCAAATTCCATAGTATATTACCTCGGTATAATCGGCTATGTCTATATATTTCCAGATATGGTCTATTAACCCATAATTTCAACTTGCCATTACCCCTTAGGATTCTTGTTGGTCTGACTAACATGTTTGGGTCCTTAGCAAGATCATACATTATTAGTAATACTGCCTTTGCATGCCTCTTCCACAGAGGCAATATATTACGGTGCACCCTCTCTCTGAAGGTCAATTATGTGCACATCGTGAGCATTCCTACACTCAAGTCTGTAGATAATTATTCTGTATCACTTCCAAGTGATCCAGAATAGTAAGTATTTGGACCACTATCTAATATATAGTTGCAATATGCAAGTATGTCCTTATCAAGTAGACGTACAACATTACATACCGTAATCTCCCGCGTAGAAGATGCATTTCGCGTATAAGACGCACCCAAAACTCAGCACATGCATTTTCACGTATAAGACGCACATTTTAATGCTGATATTTGTAAGATGAGTACATTTCTATAGTAAAAGTACCCCTCGTATAAGACGCACCCCCAACTTGAGAGAAAGCTATAAGACTCCCCAGCATTTTGTTTGGCCTAGAGGACGCGTCTTATACGCGGGAGATTACGGTAGTTGTTTATGCCTACCAATTGCCATTGATTCTACTTTCTGACATTGCTTTTTAAAATTTAAAGCATAGTCTATTATTACACCCAAATAATTAAAATATTCAACTTTTTGACTCATGTATACAGGTGGTTTATTACAGAATTGTTATAAACTGTTGCACCATAGAGGCCTACTTGACTAGGGGTATAAGAAACATTTTTTATTGGAAGACTGCACTGTACTTTCAGAGAGAAGCCAGGATGAAATCAACAGTTCTTGGTTAATTCAGAGGTGCTAAATTCAGGAATCATAATGAAATTTCTGGCTTTCTATTACTTTCCCGCTGATTGAGATTTTAAATGCAAGATTTATGCTGAGAGACCCAATACTAGTTGCTCATTGATTCTATGATATTAGAATTGATTCTATGATATTAGAATTGATTCTATGATATTAGAATTGATTCTATGATATTAGAATTGATTCTATGATATTAGAATTGATTCTATGATATTAGAATGTAATTCAACAAATGAGTCACACCTTTTTTAATTTACCGTAAATCTGGGAAACATGCTCATATAGGCCATTTTACTTATCTTTTAATCTATTTCTCATGAAAATCGTCTATGGGTCAACAGTTATTGGCTTGGCTAACACTGAAAAGTTATAACTGCAAAAGTTAATCAGTGAAGATCACCTTAGGGTGCTCAATTCGATGGAGCCTGGGGGGGAGTACCCTTCCATCATTGGGTGATCATATATGATCACCCAAGGTCATCATTTTGATTAAGTCTTTTGACATGATCAGAGGGGAATATTTGGTAATCAGAATAACGGCTTGAGTAATTAATGTTGTCATTTATATTTCATTATAGCTTATCAACAGCCTTTTCTAATGCTCCTTCCCCCCATCAAGGAGTATTCATTAAGGAGGTGAGAGCATTATAACCCTCAAGATTTATGTCTGATAAGACATATGTGTACATATAACAAGTAATTGCCAATCCTCCAAGCTATACCTCAGATTTTAGAGACAGAAAAGCTGTTTTGCAATCTAATGTATTTTTTGCTGTCAAACATTTTGCCAATTTCCTCATTCTTAAATTGAATCAGTTCCTTATCTGATGATACTGCTTATAACTTGCAATTTACAAACATGTATGATTATAATTATTCTAGATATCAAGCAATAGGCCAGCTAGAATAGTCCTTGTCTAAAACATTAGTGTATAGTAGAGACCTCTAGTGACAGTTTTGAGTCATCAAAATGATCACCTAGGTTCATCAGTTGCAAGCGATGAACAAAATTCATCGACACTGATTACCTTCATACAAGTATATTTTTTCAATGAAGGATGTCTTTCACATAATATGTTTTTCACATATCGCATGTTTTCACACTTTTGCCACTAAGTCAAATGACCTGACCTCATCTATACCCATACATCTCTACACAAAAGAAAAACACGCGAAATTTCCAGTTGGCCCTTAAAGAATCTGAAAAAAAAGTTTCCTACCTTCCTACCCTAATTTTGTCTAACCTGTTTCCAGAATGTGACACATTTTTAGGCCTAAAGTTATATAAATAATTCATTTCCATTCCAAGCCTGAATAAAGATGATTTCTTACCTGTGGGATACTATTGAGCTTGGAGAAATCGGATTGTTTCTGGAGAAGTGCGCTCATGTATGTGCCTGTTGGACGAATATACAGGTGATACATGTGGAGAATCCCATCACACCTGGCCGACCTGGCGGGTGTTGCGAAAGGATTCTGTTGGAGGTGCTATTCCCAAATGGGAACTGACTACCCTCAGGTAATGACTTCTCCCCTGTTTTGCAGAAAGGTAATAGGTTATAGAATTGATTCTTAAGTTGTCATGAATTGGGGAATGCTTCCCAGTATGACTCACACTAAAAGGATTGATTCTGAGGCGAGATGTGGGCTCTGAGTACCAGAACAGCCAAGAACTGAAAGGTGAGTTATGACAATGAGAATCTGCTCTGATTCTTTTCGCAATACCCTCCTGCGCGCGTCTGACTTCCATATGTCGGGTCAGTTCTCATGAGGTTGGCCCAATATAAAGGATCCCAAAAGCAACATCATTAGCGTGCATCCAGTCTATAAAGTTTTTCCCCTCGCAAGCCATTTGGTCCCACAAATTTTATCATTCCGCAGGCCTGGAGTGACTTCTGCAGGACCTAATACCTAAAAATCATCATTGTCAGGAAAGAAATAATGAAAAACAAGAATTAACTTGCTATTTATAAATAATGTTTGTAAATTGCAAGTTATAAGCAGTATTGATTCTGGAACAGTAATGAAGGACGAGTAGCTGCGGTCTGGGCTAAACTGAGTCCAAATGACCCGGCCCTATTTATTAACAAGTAATAACATATTAATACAGAGAAATTACATAAAAAAAAAATTGAAGCAGTGGAAGAGTCCCATGTGTGTGTGCCCTTAGGCTGGCAGGCTGGAGTAGTGGGTCACTGCCCACAGGTATGTTCAGGGAGGAGTAGCAGTGTGTGTGTGTGTGTGTGTGTGTGTGTGTAGGAGTAGCAGGTGGGTGAGTAGTAGTGGTACTGACCGTATCAATACATAGACCAATCAGGATTGGTCTCACCCATTGATTCTGGAACAGTAATGAAGGACGAGTAGCTGCGGTCTGGGCTAAACTGAGTCCAAATGACCCGGCAACACCAGAACAATGATATAGTCCTGATACTCTACACATTAGTATGTCTAAAAGGTAGCTTTCAGTGCCGTGGCGACTATATTGTCTATATCTATCCTGGTACCGAGTGGTTTGGCTAAGTACAAAAGAGCAGACAAGCTTGTCCAGTCACCGGTGTATCTGATGTCCTCTAGTGGGATACCGCACAGGTGCATAAAAGCAGCGCCTGAACGTCTCAGAGAATGTATTCCGGCCCTGTTTGTATCTATCCCAATAGTACTTAGTAGGTGTTTCAGGAACTTAAGTAGTGCTGAGTATTGTAATGGGACCAGCGAATTCCCTTTGCGCACTAGGAAGGCGGGTGCTTCAGGGTCTGTCGTGGGGGTACTGTCAAAGTGTCTCTTGAGTAAAGATACCGCACAAAGTGGTGAGTTAGGGACTCCTACGACCGGGATGTGGTGGACTCTCTGTCCAAATTGGATTGTTTTTGAGCTTGAAACCGTGACAATCATACCCCAGCTAGTGAATGATACAGACTTTCTTCTTAGAAAGTGTGGTGATGCTTTTGCTGCGTTGTCTACTACTAGGTTGCTCTTCCTGAGAAGGGTCCTGAAGCTAGTAACGATGCATGCCCACATAGCTAAATGGTCAGGTACTGCTAGATTCACCCTTGTAGACATGTCCAAGAGTTGCGAAACTGACAGTGTGACTCTAGTGGGTATAGGGTCACCGAGGATCCTGCGCAGACCTGACATAGTACACTTAAACATAAAGTTCGTCCTTATCCAAGCTACGTCGTAGCCATAATGTGCATTTAAACTTATCACTGCACTCACGTAATTGTCTATAGTGCTATACTTCAAGTCCGAAGACAGGTACACTGAATATCGACACATGGTCTGAACCGAAGTGGGTACGACTGTAGAGGCAGAGATGGTACAGAACACAATAAATCTTTTCCATTGGCTGCATTTAGTTTTCCAGGTGGAAACGCTCCAAGCATGCGCTCTCGCTATTGCCGCTTTCATGTCCAAATCTTCGCATAGCTTAGCCGCCGCTACAACATAGATACATAGGAAGGTTATGCGGGTAATATAACACTCTTGACAAAGCATCTGCGAGGACATTAAGTCGTCCTGGGATATGTAATGCTACAATATGGCAGTTATAAAGAGCTGTAAGCCAAAACAGTTCTCTCAGGAAGTCCATCGCTCTTGTATTTGTACTTTTGCCCTTATTCAGTGCGCTTACTACATGGGTGTTATCCGTGTAACAGACAATTTTCCTATTGCGCCACAAAGGTCCCCACCTATTAATCGCCATTAAGATGGGGTATAGCTCCCTGATGTTTATGTTTTCAGGCACGAATTGACTAGGTGGCGGGAGGCAGTGTCCATGACTGTCTATGTTCATACTGATCCTGCATCCCCAACCTGCACATATCCAGTCCTTGCCGTACCTGACACCGTAACCCCTGTCTGATGCGTCCATGTATAAGTCACTTTTTGTGGACGGTAGAGTGCTGACAATTTTTGCTTCGCCATTAAACCACTTTGCGAATCTTAGCCACCAGTCTAGGTCCTTGAAGAACCCGGTAGAGAGGGTTATGTACCTTTTAGTGCTCGTGAACGCAGATAACATGCCTATGACTCTGTGAGAGAATGTCCTGCCCCCCCTGACTAAAGTAGAGCAGTGTGCTAAGATCCCGCATAAACGGCGCAGCTGTTTCTTGGTTGCCCTTCGGCGACCTACAAAGAAACGTAGCTCACTGTGCAATTTATTGATCTTGCTCTCCGGTAGTCTGAGGCACATTTGTAGTGAGTCAATTTCTATCCCTAGATAAATTTGAACTTGTGCAGGTGAAAGAACCTTCTTATAGGATAAGAAAAAACCCAACGAGTGGAGTGTGCTATGTAGAAACAACTGTGCTTTTTGGCACTCCGCATATGAGTTACCCATAGTAAGTAAGTCATCGAGATAATTAAAGCAATAATAACCGTTAGCTCTCATATAACGAGCTATGCTGTCAGTAATCCTATTAAAGAGGAATGCAGCCATTCTAGTGCCGAATGACACAAAGTTGTCTACTAAATACACTTTCTGTGAGTCGAATGTCCACTGTAGGCCCTGGAATTGCCTATCGCTTGGCCTAATCATAATAGAGCGGTACGCTGCGGAAATGTCTGTGACTGCCATGAACATACCGGGTCGGAGCACCTTGGTCACATCATCGATGCTAGTGTAACTAAAGTGGTGGAATGTCTCGTTCATGTGTGAATTAATAGATAGACCTTCTGGTCTACTGGCGTCCGTTACCGGTCTATAACCGCCATCTCTTTTCTCAACCGCACCTAAGGCGTGGATGCAAGTAGGTGCTGCTGTGACTATAGACAATTTGCCTTGGTCTACTTCTGTCTTTAGCAGGTTATCAATGAAGTTCCTTGCTTCTTGGGGTACATAGTTCTTAGTGCTATACTCACTAATATGTGTGTTTGGGTCCACTACTTTAAACCCGTGCATTATGCCGTCCATTAGAAATGCGGCGTCATAATCCCAACCATTTGTACCGTAAACTGAATTAGGGCCTCCACTAAGCATTGATAACCAGCCTGCGGGTTTCATTTGAGATCTGACCTCTTTTAGGATATGGGTGGAGTTAATATCCCACAGTGGAGCATAGCTTACATAAATTGACAATAATTCTGATATGTCCGAAGTACACACAAGCGAGTCTCTATCACAATAAATGTCTGGTAAATTGTCGGTTGTTACATTGACCACGGAACCGTAGGAATCCGGAATATCATGGGCACCGTCAATATTACTTGTACATCAAGATACGCGGGAGTGGATTGGTGGTGCGAAAAAGGTTGACCCCCCTCCCGCATTATTGTTTGCCCTACTGCTTGTGGTTGTTGGTTGATTTTTGCACCCCCCTTTTGCTGGGTGGGGGCCCTTACACACCGCGCATACGTGTTGCCTGTTACATGGGTTATACCAACATCTAGTGAAATTGAACAAAGCACAAACATCCGTAGGGCAATGGATTCTGTTTTGAGTAGAGGGGCCTTTACCTTTAGTGCCTTGTTTGTTACCTGCTTTTAATCTGGCTAATTCAGCCTTCAAATCCTGTACCACCTGTAGGTTATCGGAGCCCAAATTATCAGAAACTGATGCGTGCTCAGCTGTCTGAAATCCGGGTAACTCCCCTGAAATCACTCTAGTAGTGAGATCGTGCTCATATTTAGCTAGTGCACTTGAGGTATAAGTGGCATTGAGGCCCTTCCTAGCTACGAATCTCATATGGTCACCATAACTTTTTGCAGACCACTGTGGTAAATTAGCAATAGCTAACTTCTCCTGGACACATGTCATACCATATATTAGCTCTCTGTATGTCATATCAGAGTAGACTTTGTCAGTGGGAATGTGATAATCTGGCCTTAACCAGTGTTGTGACCTCTTTTTCTTAGAAGCTTCACCTATCTTAAATAAAGTGGATAACAAGTCACCTTGGTCCTTTGCATCCAGGTAGCCGTCAAGGTCCCCCTCCACGCCCATATTCTCAGCTGTCAGGCCTGCAGTTGATAATCCAGCCTGGATGGTAGCAGAGGGGGGAAGCTTGGGTGGTGTGATCCTGTGTTGTTGATGTTGTGTGTCAGGCAAAGACCCAGTGTAGGGTGTCCCATCCAAGTAATACAGCTGTGGTACCTCCTGTGCTGCTGTGGTTGGGACTGGAGCACTGCCTACTGGGTTCTGCTTGGCCTGATTGAGCAATTTTTGCTGTTTTCCAGCCAAAAAAAGCATAAACTCCTGCTGCAAATTGTCTCCTTCGGCGAAAGCGGAAGGAACGCCATCTTGCACTCCCGAGCGTTCACGAACATTGCCGAGCTTGCCCGAGCCGACGTAATCCGAAGGTTTCCGACCTAGGCTGTCGGCAGCGCTCGGTATATCCTCATTGGTTGATATGCCGCTTGCGTTTGCTCTCTGGTGTGTATCGTAATCCAAGCCGTGACCGTTCTTTTTCAATCTGCTGTATGGGTTTACGTCGCCGAAGAAACCCGAAGTGGCGTTCGGTATTCTCCGTATATCTGCCGACCGTCCCCGACTCTCTCCGAGCCCGTTTTCGGCGGCGTGGGTATCTCCGTATGTGACCGGCCGTGTTCGGGTTGGATATGCCTTCGGAGGCGCTCGGCAAGGTCCGGGTCTCCTCGGCTTTGGCGCTGCTGGCTGCATTCGTAAATGTTGTGTACTCCCCTCGGTCGTCGGCGTATCTGCTGCTGCTCCTGGGTGCGTTCGTAAACGTTTCTCCCTGGTAATAGCTGCTGTTAGGTGCAGTCAAATCCTGAAAATCTACGAATGCACCCCTCCTCTTGTGTGCAGCACTCTGCTGCTTCTGCTGTATGTCTTTGAGGGATTTTTTGTAATCCTCCTCCAGTTCTGCATTCTCTAAGTCAATTAAGGCTAGCCTTTCTTCTAATGCTAAGAGGTCACCTTTTTTTCTGAGTAGTCCTGCCTTCTCTTCTGCTATAGCAATCTTCTCCTGGAGAATAGCTTCTGGTGACTTTGGGGGTTGTGTATTACTCTGCCTTCTCTCTCCCAAGGGGGTGGCCATATTGGAAGCTCCTTGGTCTCCCCCTTCTTCCTCATGAAAAACTGCATTACTCCTGGTCTCCTCCGTGAGTTTGTGGTTTAGAACCCCACAGTTGGGGCAGTGCTTTTTGTTGCCATGGTATGACTGCTGGCATACCAAACAAACCACCATGATGCATAAAAAAAACAAAAAATTGAAGCAGTGGAAGAGTCCCATGTGTGTGTGCCCTTAGGCTGGCAGGCTGGAGTAGTGGGTCACTGCCCACAGGTATGTTCAGGGAGGAGTAGCAGTGTGTGTGTGTGTGTGTGTGTGTGTGTGTGTAGGAGTAGCAGGTGGGTGAGTAGTAGTGGTACTGACCGTATCAATACATAGACCAATCAGGATTGGTCTCACCCATCATCAGATATTTATAAATAGCAAGTTAATTCTTGTTTTTCATTATTTCTTTCCTGACAATGATGATCTTGAGGTATAGTGATTTCTCTTCAAAATTTATCAAAAAGTCAACACCTTCTGTTTTAGGCTGTAAAAACCTTAATAATGGTCCGATTTTCAAGCTGTAAAAAACAAAATGTAGCAAGGTCCTGAAATTACAGTCAGACCTTCAGTCCGGCAATTTGACAATTCCCGTTGGCCTGGCAGTGATTTTGTCGGCAAAAGCCGATGTCAAACGAGTTTTCGTATTGACTGTGCATCATGCCCATTGGTTATTTGACAATTAAGTGCTGGTGACACTGCTCACATGATGATCTTTTGGGTAAAAAAGTTTTTTTTAAATGTCTTTAAACCTAATAAAACACTTGTAAGTGATATTTGTTTTATGTTAAAATCATGTTTTTCTAACCATATAATTACGTGAATAAAAACCATGACTTATTTGTGTAAATGTTTTGATGTTTTTTACACATCTAAGACTAACGTTTGGCATAATTAGAAACCTTAGGGAGTGATAATTTTTTAACAACAGGGGAGGGGGGGTAGTGGGTTTGAGGGGGGGGTCAGAATATTTTTGACCTCTTGACCAGGGGGGTCAAAATGATTTTTAGCCTCGAGGGGGGGGGGCAAAATCTTTTACGCACAAACCTACCAGCTTCCCAGTATGACTCACCCCAAGTTGTGAAGTTCCCAACTCGAGTCCTGTTTAGTGGGAAGTGACCCGTGCATAGAGCTGCCGCGTTGCTCCCCCTCACATTTTCTACAAAATGTAGCCAAAGGCACTTGCGTCATTGCCTTTCAAGATGCTAGATACACAGGTAGACTTAGAGATGTCCAATATAGAACAGACAGTGAAGTGAAGTCTTAAAACTTTTGATGAAGCCTCATAAGAATTAGGTGTGACACAATATGTTTTGGCAATGCACAAGAGGCATGTCTGTCTGTGGTAGTCCACGACTGTGGTCCAGCGTATTGCTGATTTTCTATACATTGAAGCTGAAAAGTTTCAGCAATGTCGGACCCCGTTCCGTTCCGTGAGAACATATAGGGCCTGTCCGTCTCATACATGGGCGTGTAATGGTTACCAAGTTGAGTCTGCATAGTTGTTATCTATATACTGAAGAGAGGGTGTGACACTCTAGGACTGATGCTGCCCTCTGGCAGCTCTATTTCTATACATAGCCATTAGTGACAGAGGTGAGGGGGGACTTTGGCAAAGTCCTCCCTCACCTCTGTCATCCATGGCTATATATATAGGAAATAGTTCAAAGGGTATCTGCCAGAGGGCAGCAATGGCCCTTGAGTGGCCAACCCTCTCTTAGTATTTGGATAACACCTACACAGACTCAACTTGGTAACTAGTACATGCCCATGGTCTCATACCAGCTTCAAAAGTTTATCTTCAGCAACTAGATTTCTACTGATTTTCTGATTCTGTACTGCAGACCCTTTACCAACCCTTATTCCTGGAAATTTAACTACAACTTGAATATGGAACCAGATAGTAGGGGGGGGGGGGCAACTGTACTTCCTTTGGAATTTTGTGATCATGATAGTTTCTCAGGTGTAATCTATAGTATGAAAGGTTCTGAAAAAGATAGGATACCGCTCAGTATAAATGAGTATTCTTATTCTTAGACGTTGACTTATTTCTAGACTAAGGGAGAGAGCAGATAAAAAGGGGCTTGGAGTCTTTTTCGGGCAATACATATTTTATTTCACTTCAATTTACCTCTGATTTTAAGGTGCGCCAGAGGCGCCTGGGGAATAGCCCCCTAGGGGGCTAAACTCGCAGTATATATAGACACAGCACATCAAGTGCCACCCTATATATCCATAGAATAGTAAAACTTCCAAGAGAAGCAGGGTCCCGGGAAAAGGGCCACTGAATGCACCCTACATCCAGGTAGACACTTAAAACCACATGAAAGCACGTTTACGTGGTGCTGCCACCTTTTTGGATTATCATCCCTCCACCCACTTGCCTTGAAGGACACATATTTTACCTTTCTGGGGAGGTAGGGGGTGCCAACATAAATTCAAAACTAAATATATTTTGAAATAAGTATGTATTACCCCAAAAAGTCTCTAAGCCCCTTTTTCACTCCTCTCTCCCCAAAAGAGGCCCCGTTCCCGGGACCCTACTTCCCTTGGATGTTTTAATATTCTATGGTTATATGGGGTGATATTTGAGGTGTTGTCACTATATATACTACGAGTTTAGCCCCCTACGGGGCTAATCCCCTGGTGCCCTTGGGGTTAACCCCCTACGTCCCACAGAATGTAAAATATGTGTCATTTCAAGGCAAGTGGGTGGAGGCATGATAATCTAAAAGGTGGCAGCACCATGTAAACGTGCTTTCATGGGGTGTAAGTGTCTACCTGGATTTAGGGTGCATTCAGTGGCTGTGCACTGTATATATCATGAGTTTAGCTAGCCCCTGTGTATCCCAATTATACCAAGAGATTAGTCCTCTGCCTTTAGTGTGCTGGTGCAGTAAAAACCAGATGCAACTCTGAGATATTTTTTCAACTCTTACCTTGATCCCAGCATGCAGCCATGTTGATAAGGTGCTGCTTACATTAACTGTGCAAATAAAGTGTAGCATGTGAAGGTTACCACTTAATGATTCAAACGGCATTTCTCACTGAGTAACCATGAATAAATGATTGTTCTCCATGGATATGAAAGGTTGGGACCAAGACCTTTCATTTGATATGTTACACTACTCTCCTTATATATACATGGGATCAATGTTTTATATGAGTTATTAAAGTACTTTTCATTGATATTTAGGTCGATATTTATACCTTGGATTTCCAGTTGTGATATCATGATTCCACTTTTTACCAAAAGTGAGGTAAAATATCAAGAAAAGTGGCGTTGCATCTGGTTCCCCTCCCGAGAAGGGGGCCAGTCCAATAGATGGCCAGGTTTACTAGTACACCTTGGGAATTAGGGCTGGCTATTCATTCACAACACATAGGCTCCCTCTATAGGAAATGAGACACACTTGGTTTATTCTTAGGATAGGAATAAATACAGGACTTAGGTTTTCTTTGTTTGCAGAAATAGTTCATATAATCATTAGGACAAGCTAACTTTAAGCAGGTTGAATCTACCTTGTAAACCTGAACAGTGAGTCACTGTAAGTGAGCCAGTGTAGTTCTTACAAGAAGCTGCAGGTGGCAGTACCGTGGTACAAGAAATCTAAAATGACGATGTATCTCTGGCAACTTTGGAACAACGAATTCGCCATAACTTTGGTGACATTCTTTTACAGTGTACAGTGTATCAGTCCTTGTTTATAATATGGTCAGGGCTGCTTCCGATCATAGAGTCTTCACCGGTGGGCCGATTCTGTATTATCGCCCACCTGGGGAGTCAGGTTCCTGTCTGGCATAGTTTAATTTTCAAAACAATAGGTGTCTCTCACCTCCCTCTTTCTCTATGTGTGCTAGTGGTGCCCTCTAGGGTGAGGCCTGTACACTAGGCAGACCGGAAACTGACTGTGCAAGGCATTATGGGATATCAGAGGTCCGACTATAGCCATCTGCTTCCGATTAGAGTCATATTTATTCTTTTTGCCAGCTCCGGATAGTCCTCGCATGGCAGCACCAACCATACCTTCCGCAGGTAAGTGTTGAACCATGGCAGACAAAGCTTCTGCCTGTCATTCTCTTTTTCTTGTTGAAAAGCGACATGAAAAGGACGCGACTCCTCCCCCCCTATCTCAAGCATGGGTGTTCCTGTGAACGCCTGATATATTTCTTCTACGGTTGCAAATCCTGGTTTTCCTTCTGCAAAATAAACATGTGATAATTATCTTGTAAGCTCAGCTCACACATTATATTGGGTGTGTGGGGTTGGTGGTTTTTTGGTGGTGCTATTTGGGTCCATATTTGAAATATGGGCCGTATAAGGGTCCATATTTAAATATGGAGGGGGTCTAGACCCCTCCATATTCAAATATGGACCTAAATACGGCCCATATTTCAAATATGGACCCCCCCCACATAGAGGTCCATATTTCCCTCCATATTATTACTGAATGGGGAAAAACAGGCCCCTGGGGCAATAAATGATTTGGCCGTTATAATTTTTTTCATTCTTTTAGACAATCCCACTTCCCCTTGCTTTTATCTGCAATTTCTTTTACACGTATTCCTGTCTTATAGATGCTCTTTCCATATAAAAAAAGATTGCATCATGGCATGAATATTTATTCCATAAATTCCGCATTTCCACTTTCTTATTGATGATATGAATATATCGCCTAAACATCCCACTTGGCAGATATATTTTAAACGTCTTTATCAACTATAAATCTACAGCCAGTCAGTTTATATATTGAATTAAATGTAAAATTGTTGAAAATTTGTTAAATAAAACTTTGAACTGTATTTGAAATAGTCTTGTTTTATTTTCTGACCATTCAACTAGCCAAGTGGAAAATCCCCCAAGTTACGACACTGCATGCTCTCTTGCCTTCACACTCTTTTACGTAACGCTCCAGGTTCTTGCGCACGAAGAATTGGTCAAACTCTGCGTCTCCATCCAAATGAAAAACGATGGAGGGGAAGGTCAGCCTTTCCAACACCTCTACGGCTCCCATCCCCTCCTTTTCTTGACACAAACTCTCAAACCCCTTTGGGTTCCTCTCAATGCAATTGGCCATCCAACCTAGTCCAATCTTTAACCTATAGCAATTGATAAGCACACTTCAATCAAATACATAGCATGTGCGCCCACGGGTGCCCCTCCCTACTTTGCATAAAAAACGTTTTTCTAACGCCAAGAAATGATTTAACTAGATTCCTTACGTTGCTAAACGTTCTTTTAAACGTAAAAAAAAATGTACCCAAAAACAGTTTTTTTTTATGTTACATAAAAACGTCATTATTTTAGGTAAAAATTCATTTAATTTTGATGTAGGAAAATGTTACTTAAAAAGCTTTTGCAAACCGAACATTGGAAAACATTCAAAACTTGTTGAAAAACGTTTTATTTTTAATGTAGAATCTTTTTCTCAAAACGTATTTTGTCCAAATCTAATAAAAACATAAAGTTTAGAGATCTGGGGAGTTTTCAGTGTTAAGGTGTGGCTTATATGAGGCTTAGACCACTCCAAAAACAACAACAACAACAACAACAACAAAAACTTGTTTCTCATGACCGCCCTCACCAGTAATTCATCATATGAGGATATTCTTATGGTCGGAATTTAAAATGGACAAAGGTAGTCAAGTTTGGTATCAAATTAAAGCTTAGGGCTCCAGCAACGCAGCTATATAGCTATGAATTATAATAATTTTCACAATTTAAAAAAAAATAATGACAACTTTACTTTTAAAAGGCATGTTTTTGCTACTCGCAAACAACCGTGACGCATAGGTTTCAATCATTATCAACTACTTATCAAACAAGAAAAAATGTGGCAAGGACAACGAATAGGAGTTACCACTCCTATCCCTGGTCCAAGCCACATTTTTCTTGAGCTCTAGGGTATGTGTGTGTGTGTGGGGGGGGAGGCAGTCCCTATATCATAACAGTACATCCCCCCTCCACTTCCCGACCATCCCCCCCCCTCAAACTGTGGCTTAGGTTGTCCCTAGGTTAGGCCAACACTGTCATAGGGTCACCGTGGGAAAGAAGCCAGCGTCTGTCTGTCATCACGTGACGGCCTCTCAGTGATATCACCATGGCTACGGGAGGGTGGTAACATGATCTATTCTCAAGGGAGATGTGGTTAAACACGGTCCTGATGATGAACATTAGATGGTTATGATCAATATTAGATGGGGAAATTTGATATTAGATGGAGAAAAGGGCAAAACCTGCTCTAACTGAGCAACGCAAGAGGTAGGCAGCTGGAGGTAGGGGCCTACGCCTGTTTGGCTGCTCTGCGCGGCAGACCTACTACTTAAACCGACCGCAGATTAGGCCGAGACCACCACTGACTCTCCCTCCAGCAGCAGAGACTGTCTTCCCAGGACTGGGCCAGTGGGCTGTCTTTGTCTGGCCTAAGAGACGAGTCATTTATTGCTAGGTGTGGGGGGAGGAGGGGTTAACTAGAGGGGTCTACTGATCGAATCAGCATCATGAAAAATGAAAAGAGAGGTGTGTGCTTGTCTGCCAAAACATTGCTGACCGCTTCACAGCCATCCCATGATGTCACCGCTGCTCTGTGACATTATGTATGGCGTAACACGCCAATGGTGATGTCACTCACGCCCATGACAAAAACTGAGAACACTATAGGAGTTGCCCAGTGACGTTGCTACATCACTGTGTCGCTCTGCACCAGGCAACTCCTAAAAAAATAAACAAATAAAATCCTCCCTCTTCACTTTTTTCATTGCTTGGTGATAAGAAAAAACTTTTTCCGCGATTGGCCTCATACATTGGTTTTACAGCATTACTCACTGTGCATAAGCTCCTTCGTGTTTTCCCATGAGTACGTAAAACTTTGCCTCGGAAATCATTCTTTTCCTGTCTTCAACTAGCGTAGCTTGTGTAGCAGTGTGGTGTCGCATCCCGTCTGCCAATCCGCCATTTTGAGCCACAGCCAGAAGGTGCTCTGGGTCTTCAGCATGTTCGAACTGTTGTTAGGGAGTGGTCATTATTTATCAACAGGAGGGGGATGGTGGGTTTGAGGTGGGGGCGTAAAAATTTCAGACCCCTCCAGAGGGGGGGCTAACAAAATTTTGACCCCTCTTGAGGGGGGGCTAAAAAATTTACCCTCTTTTGATAAAAAAAAGCCCGCGTTCTACTATAGCTCAAAGAGGGGCGCGAAAATTCTCCGCGCCTCCGGTTGGGGGGGGGGGCGCAAAAAATTTTGACTGTCCTCAAGGGGGGGGGCATAAAAAATGGCGTAAACCCACCACCCGCCCCCTGTTGATAAATAATGACCACTCCCTTATAACGAGAAAAAATGGTTTAACCTTCAAGGGCTGCTGATGCATTAATGCATCATCATGCCCATTGGTCGTCATGATGCACCAATCAAGTGCTTGGGGACTGTTCGCCAGCACTTCATTTGAGCATTATGGCAACCCTCTGTGAGTTTGTGGATCAATCCTGTAGGGTCGGCGTGATGCCCCAATGTAGTGCTGGTGAGCAGTCTCGCCAGCACTTCAGCGGCGCATCATGACGACTTATGGGCATGATGCACTCCTGCATCACCAGCCTTTAAAGGGTTAAGCATAATTGAGTACATGTATGTAAAACTAATCCAAAGAAATCATGTTGAAATAGATTCATTATGTCATTCTACAGGTCTAGAACCATATATACATTTTTGCTCATTTAAGTTAAGGCCCCTGACCTTTAACCCTTTAAGAGCTGCTGATGTATTACTGTATCATGCCCATTGGTCGTCATGATGCATGAATGCAGTGCTGGCAATTAACTTGTCAAGGCTTCATTCATGCATCATGCAGGCCCTGCGGGGTTGATACACAGACCCGAGGTCCGATGATGCTCCAATGAAGTACTGGTGAGCAGACTCACCAGCACTTCATTGGTGCATCATGACGACCTATGGGCATGATGCACTCATGCATCAGCACCCTTTAAAGGCTTAAAGATAAATCACGTGACGTGAAATCCACCAACATTAGTTCCCATTTCTCTCACTAGGGACACATTAGCAATAAACAATGTTAAATCCCCATAGTCATGCAGTGTTTCACAATTTGATGTCATGCAAAACAGACTTTTCTCAATATCAACTTAAGGACTTCCCGATCTAGGTTGAACATACTTGGCATAAAGACGTTTCATTAACATAAATAAAACAAACGATTTCGTTATGTTTTTCCCAACGTTTGTTTAAGATATCAAAAGAAAAAAAATCTGTTTCTAGGTTCGAAAATGCATGTTTAACGTAAAACAAACATAACTAACATTTTTTAGCAGAACCTGTATATTTTACAAACATTTTTACCAAACCTATTCCAAACTTTTGCAAATGTCTAAAAATATGTTGTTGTTTTTTGCCAAGAATTTTATAATGATTCTCTAGTGTTAGACAAATCTTTGAATATCAATCAGCATACCCTTGATATTTCCTCTGAGAGTCCTATATCGATGTATTTCAATTTTAGGCAAAGCTTTCTGTCTATGTTGCCATTTTCTGCCATCATTCCATTGATGCCCAGGGCCATAGCCCGCGCCATCATTCCTCCGATAAATGAAGGTGCTGGTCCTCCGGCCGCCATTGTTAAGGCGATGGCGGCACCCACACTCTCATATGTTCCCTTGTTGAATTCTGTCGACATATTATTGGAACAACATTAAATAAATTCAAGCAATCTACCACTGTGCAGTAGTTGAAGACAAATACTACCATATGCCAGGATCGGGTTCTACTGCTGATGATCTCAAATAACTCTGGATTATAATTAGTTTGATGTACTAACGATACGAAAATGAAAAAAAAAAAAAAACAACAATTTTCCCTATTTCACGGTGCTAACATTAAAAGTATGAGAATTCAAGTGTAAAACGCCCTAACTATATAATATATCTATAATGATCAGATGTGAGAAAACATATTAAAATAGTATAGTTTAGCTCCTGGGTTCTGATTTCTGCCACCAGGTGGCTTCTGTGTACCAGGTAGCATTTGCCTTTAAAATTTGTTAGAACAACCATTTTTTGTATCATAGCTTTCGTGCAACAAATCCTTTCAGTGCAAAGATCTTTGTATCGTCTCTAGGTTCCTATACAATGTCATATCTATCAAATTTTATTGAACAAATCTTGGTTTTGATTTACTTTTAAAACCTAAAATTTCAGATTTGCTATAGCCAAAGGATTCCCTCTTTCAACATATTCTATGTTATCCCCCTCAGTTCTTTTAATTCCGTATTTACACAAGAGTCAACTAGTTTTTATCATTAGGGGCCATCCACAAATGACGTCATGCTGGGGGGGAGGGGGAGGGTCAGGCCCAGCATGGCAGGATTGATATTCCGTATACAATCAGCAAAAACAGGATGGGAGAGGGGGGAGAGGGTCAAAAATGATCAAATTTGGCATGACTTGATTGATGGATGGCCCCTTATATCATTAATTCAGTATACATACCATTTTCATTGTAAACAAGAATTCTGTCCAACTCTGTTCCCTTGAAGATGGGCAGCCGACCCACCTCCGTCATTAGCCTATACAGGAATCTCCTCTTTAGCCCTCCCATTGCGCATGCACCGCTGTTCTGTTCAACCCCCTGAGTGTCCATGTTAGTCATAGTGACCAGGAGTTGGTCACTCAATATGTATCGACACTGTTGTCTGTGCTTATTGAAGGATTTTAAAGGCTTCCGGAGGTTGACTTCTATCCTGTTGATGTGGCCCATTACTTTCGCTGCCCCATTAGCGATCACGATATCTTTCAACAGGTCATTTTTTGATGGTTTGTCTCCTTTTCCTCCTTCTGGTGCGTTCTATTGAAAGAATGAAATTCATATGAAAAAAATCATATTTTATATTTTCTTACTTTTTGTTTTTAGAAAATAATTATACAATATTTAGCTATAAGAACTAGTGCATGTGGGGGACTTAGCAGCTTTTAGGACCACTGAGGGGTGTTTCATAAGTGAAGTTTAAGATATCTTAAAGTCAGTGTGTTCCACAAGAGGTTGTGGTAACAAGAAAAATGTGGCAAGGACCACGGATAGGAGTTGCCACTCTGCGGCCGACGTGTGACGTCACGGCCGACGTATGACGTCACAAATTGCGTCACAAGGTGACCGTGACGTCACTGACAAACCGAAAACATAATGAAGTTGCTACGGTCGCTGCGCTGCCGGCCGCTACGCGGCAAGCAACTCCAAAAAAGGTTATAACAAAAGTTGTGGTAAGTTGAGTTATCATAAATGGTACTTTGTCATTAGAATGAGGAACAGCTGTGTATTTTAAAAAAGGATTTACCATGAGTATGTCCAAAAACTATTTTTACCATAACTCTACTGGCTCATTATGATAAGCCCTTTAGAAAAACACTCACTTAAGACATGTTGTAAATAGGTTGTCTTAAAATTTGCAGCTTGTGGTAAATATGAATTTTCTTATGAAACACCACTCTGCTCAATTTAACAAGCAATTGCTGTTGGTAATTTAGGAACATTTCCCGATAGTTGATGTAAGAGATATAACATATGAATAAGTACATTAGATATTGGTTGGTATGGCATAATGTTGCTGCAACATTAGTCAGGAAAACTTTGTCCAGGAGAAATTATTGTTAGTGTCTGCAAAGCATTTCAGGAAAGTCAGACCCTAAAGAGTGAGAGTATTAAAGATATCAAATGGATACCGAATGTCGACTATTTGGGATACTGGAGTTTCTCTGAAAGGGTAGGGTGTTGCCTGTTAGAAGACATGAGACAATAAACCAATAGAACAGCATTTTCTATCCTCTGGCTGCATAATAGTGGCAGAGCATGAAAATTGTCACTTTTTGAAAATTTCGACCCTTATATCCTAGCACACTTTGCCCCCCACTTCAGAGCCCCCTCCCCCGCTATCTTCAGAGAGCCCTTTGAACAGGCTCGAGAGTTGGCCCTAGTTCTATCTTTATCCAACGAGAAAAAGACTCAGAATTCTATACATGAAACATCCTGTAAAGACATTTAAGATATAATACATAAGTTATGTCATAACTATATGGAGAAAAGTCAGACAGTGGTCTACTAAATACACATATTTTTCTACTCAATGGCATAAATATGTTTTAAGCATTTTCTAAAAAAAAAACCACGTTTTTTTAAGTTTGCCAAACATTTGTTTTAAACATCAAAAGAAAGTCAAAACATGGACTCACCTTCTATAAAAACATTCTATATAAGGTTTAAAAAAACTTTAACATGAAAAATGTAACTTGAAATGTTTTTGCAAACTTTTTTCAATGTTCAAAAACTGTATGTTGAAAATACCTTTAAAACATTTTTCAATGTTAGAAAAATGTTCTGAATATGTTCCCCAACGTTAAGAGAAATTTCACATGATTTCATGAGAGGGGACCGAAAGGTCAGATTTGCCCGGCGACGTCCAAGAACATGTTTCTATGCAAAAAGCCCGTATCTTAGAGGTGTAACTCTATGGGACCAATTGACTCCCATATAACAAAGAATGCCAACTAAGTCTCAGTTCAAAACTGTCATTAATAACTTTAAATTCCTGCATTAAGCATTACTCATATTACTATGTGGCGGCCTGTACTACCTCATTTATAACGTCACTTGCATTTCTATGCAAACTATAAGGATTCTGTTATTACCTTTGGCGCGCATAAAATTGACCCCTTTTTGGGGACGAAAGCGCTTAATAAACAATACTAAACAATAATAATAATGTGCAAGGAAGTAACAAAGAAATCTCTTGATACATTTAAGCCAATTACATTATATGGGTGATTCCTGTGAACTGCCCCACCTTTGGGTTTTTGGGGTCTTTTTGGATACATGTGGCTCCAGAATAAAAACTGTTCAACCAATCTTCTTATTTAAATAGGACCGCCATCATGAACAAGGTGCTTTCGCCCGTCGTGATCAAAGAACAGCGGATCACGGTGAGCTTGGCAAAGACCCTTGGCATGGATAGGCGGTCACTACTCAAAACCCCTTCAGACCAGCCATCTCCACGTGTGGTGAATCAGGAGGCCAAGATAGAGAGTGTCAAGGAGTTCTTGTCTGACCCAGAGAACTCCGAAATGAGACCTGGTAAGAAAGACACTAAGACCTTGAAGAAGGTGAAGCACCAGCAAATGTACCTCAGGGAGTTTATCCATGTGCTCCACAAGAGGTACGAGGCGACACAACCTCCTCACTTGCAGGTCTCACGGTCACTCTTCTACAGCATCAGGAAAGAACACCTTCCCTGGTTCATCCCCGTGGATCTCCAAAGCACTGATCTGTGCCTTTGCCAGAAGCACCAGAACTTTGCACTCCGGCTTGCTGCTGTCAGTATCCCTTTCAAAGATGAGATGTTCATGACATCCTGGGCAGAGTTCGAACAGACTCTCCAGGACAAAGCCCCCGAGAATGTCAAGTATGAAGTGTGGAAGAATGTGGACTATGAGTATGTGTCGACAGGCAAGGATGGAACTCAGAAGAAGACTACCATCAAGAAGCTCCGCCCTTGTACAGAGATTGCATCCAAGGCGGACTTCATCAAGAAAACCAGACTGGAGTTCATCACCATGGCTGCCCATGTCGACCGTGCTCACAACCAACACCGCATCGTACGTGAGCTAAGTGTTATATATAACATATCAATACATTACATCATTTTTGAACTTATCTTCTCTAATGAGAAAACAAAATTAGCCATTTTTAAAACTCCTGACACCAAGATTTTAACCCACACCTTTGCACATCATGGCAGGAATGAAACCTATGTGGCCACTAAGCAAACCTAGGTCCTGATGCTGATAGGAAGCGCTTCTTTGGCAAGTCAGTATGATCTCCTTTGCAGTCTACGCCATCTTGGCCTTTTGAGATGACGTGAACATGGCATTGGATACAAAGACATGGTACTCCATGACCCCATGGAATACAGACTTCCTTGGTTAACTCTATGGCGTCATTGTATCCTCCATGAAATAAATAGCCATTGCTAAAATCAATGTCACATCCCCATATTCCACCTCAGATATTCATACATTTTTTGGATTCAAATTTTCCTCAACTCACCCCCATTGACTCTGCTGTTTCAGTGCGTATTGTCAGCATCTCAGTGGTATGCTCCATGCGGGCCTCTGCCATGTCTTTCACGTAAATGCACAGGATCGCTCCTTCTGGTGTTTGAATGGAGTGCTGCAATAGGGAGTCTTGTTTTGTTTTAGTCGTTTAAACTACTTTTAAAAAAAACTGGTTTAAAACACCTACTTAGCTTGACTTACTTAAAAAGCAATCACTTTTTGCACTTAAGCGTCACAATTCTTATGGTAAAACATGATCTAGCCTGAAGAAGATGGCTTAAGACCATCGAAACGTCGCAACTAGTAACAGATCATCAAATGTGATTTTTATGTACAACAACAAAAAATGTCTACAAGAATAAAAAAAAATCCATATAAAGTAATCTACTCTCTGGTTTTGTGTGCCAAACCCCCTACATATATTAAAACACGTTTAGCAAAAAATCCCACAACCAAAATGATCTGGATATGATTAGATAAAGATATTTTCTCACCTGTGGGACTCCTAAGTTGAGAGTGGAGCGCTTCTCAAGGCGTGCGTTCCTGTAGGTATCTGTTGGAGGTCTACTTTGCAGCACTGCTGGGGGCCGTTTCCAAAAGGCTGAGAAGTTGTTTCTCATGTTAGGTATATGCCTACCATCGTCCATGTTCTACTCTACCAACAGAAGGCACCACCTACCCTATAGGGACTCAGTATGGAGGCCTAGTGGAACCGCCATTTTGAATTTAGCTGGTTGAGGTAAAACCCACTGATAAGACATACCATGATGGGTACCTTGTCCCTGGTTAACACCCAATTCCAGGGATATGCTGGTCCCATCTTATCAGTTCTTATCAGTGTGTTTTACCAGAACCAGCTCCAGACCAGCTAGTGGCCAATACCATGATGGGTACCTTGTCCCTGGTTAACACCCACTTCCAGGGACATGCTGGTCCCATCTTATCAGTTCTTATCAGTGTGTGTTACCAGAACCAGTTCCAGACCAGCTAGTGGCCAATACCATGATGGGTACCTTGTCCCTGGTTAACACCCACTTCCAGGGACATGCTGGTCCCATCTTATCAGTTCTAATCAGTGTGTGTTACCAGAACCAGTTCCAGACCAGCTAGTGGCCAATACCATGATGGGTACCTTGTCCCTGGTTAACACCCACTTCCAGGGACATGCTGGTCCCATCTTATCAGTTCTTATCAGTGTGTGTTACCAGAACCAGTTCCAGACCAGCTAGTGGTCTAGGTTCCCTTTTATATCCTGTTAACCCTTTATAGGCTGCTGATGCAGTAATGCATCATGCCCATTGGTCGCCATGATGCATGAATGCAGCCCTGGTGAATAACTCACCAGGGCTAAATTCATGCATCATGGCGACCCTACTGGGTTGATACATCCACAGAGGGTTGGCACGATGCCCCCATAAGGTGAATCTGCTTGGCTTCATTGGTGCATCATGACGACCAATGGGCACGATGCACTCCTGCATAAGTGACACAAAAGGTTAAACCTGGGTACCATACTTAGACCACAGTATTGAAGGAAGTGACTACCTGGACTTTGGCTGTTACTTGGCAAGTACTGACTACTTCTGAACCAAGTTCTTTAGGAAGCAGCTTTTGAGAAAACAATACAGACGTACCGTATCATCGCCTTTAAGCGCCCAGTACTTATAGATTTAGAGGGGGCGTTATCCCCTCCCCTTATACAAGACAAGCGTTTATTCAAGATCCAGTTTTAAGAGATATTTCAGCAGCCCATTACCCCCGGCTCTTATTTGAGACAGGCGCTTCTTCAAATCCCGGCGCTTAAACACAATGATACAGTATACCAATGGTGACTGACTTCCATTCTCAGATGTGAACCTGACAAATGTAACTTCCAATGTTTTGAAAACAGCCTCCAGATAATGTATGTAGAGACTCGCACCTGTAGATCAAGTGCTGGTCCTTGTGTATCTGACTTCCATATATCGAGCCTTTCCTCATG
This sequence comes from Acholoe squamosa, assembly GCA_949317995.1. Taxonomy (NCBI): domain Eukaryota; kingdom Metazoa; phylum Annelida; class Polychaeta; order Phyllodocida; family Polynoidae; genus Acholoe; species Acholoe squamosa. Next base: position 5,644,947 of record OX439045.1, read on the forward strand.
AGTTTGGCCAAAATGTATCCCATAATGCTACTACAGGAGTGCATCATGCCCATTGGTTGGTATGATACACCAATGAAGTGCTGGTGAGTCTGCTCATCAGCACTTCATTATGGATGGCAGTCACTCATCAGGGCTGCATCCATGCATCAGTGGGCACGATTCATTAAGGGCCAAAACCCATTACCCGATTTTGCAATAATCGGTACCTTTATCGGCCAAATATTTCATAATGAACATAAATATTGATCAGTTTTAGGTGAATTGGCGGTATATTCTAGGAATAGGCCACCGATTCTGTGCCCGATTGTGCAATACACTGCTGATTTTTATTTTCATTATCGATTTTAACATATCCAACAAGTCAGAAAATCCTTGCAGGTAATGCATTGGATTGTATCATTATATTCAAGGCAGTACCATTATCTTTTGAGGTATTACTTTGTAGTATAGCACTGATTCCCACCCGATTTGTGTCATTTGGCACATTAATTGCCCCTTTAAACACCTACAATGGCCAATTATGCAACCGATTTCAATTTGTACCCATATGATCGGCCAGTTTTACAATCATGCAGCGGGTTTAGGCCCTAAAGCAGGTATTCCACTGCTGTCGTCTAGCCGTATGTTTACTAATCTAACCGATTTTTTCTATACTTTTGTATAATCAACTGGTTCCACAGGCTTAAATCGGTCGGATTAGCATTGATCCGAACGATTTTTTCTATACTTTTGATATATTATAAATCGTCGGATTAGGGCTTTCCCGACCGATTCTATGCCTGTGGAACCAGCGGCCGACCGATGGCAATAGAATACCGACTTAATGCATTAGCAGCCCTTAGTAGGGATAAGATGTCAAGATTTTACTCAGTTTTTTTCTTCAACTATTAAGATGAAAACATTGCCTTACAGCATTGGATTACCGTGAAATGTTAAAGATTGATGCTAATGAAGAAAATCGTCCATTTATCGTCATGATGCACCAATGAAATGCTGTCGAGCAGTCTCACCAGCACTTCATTGGTGAATCATGCCGAACCTACGGGATTGATACATATATACTCCCGCAAGGTTGGCATGATGCTCCAATGAAGAGCTGTCGAGCAGTCTCATCAGCACAACATTGGTGCATCATGACCAATGCGCATGATGCATTAATGCATCAGCGGCACTTAATGGGTTAAAGATTTACTATAGACAAACCGTTTCAATATAATTTATCATATTTGATTTATTTTCTAGTTCCAAAATAATCATGAAAATCACGTTTACTAATGTATGATACTATAACATTTATTGTGTGAGTAGAAAACTCAGGAAGCGTGTGTATTTATGCTCCTCCCCTAAAACAGTTTTGACATATTTTGGCCAAAGTCATGAGAAACTATATTTAAGATAACAATTGTAACTTCCAAGATGACAAGCTCACAGGTACACATGTGAGCAATATGTGAAACCTACGCTTTTTCATGGTGAAGACATCCTGTGAAGCCATAACACCTGCGCGCCAAGCATGTCGCTAGACTTTAGGGAAGCCTGTTCTGTACATGATTTTACGTACCTGAGAAGGTGTCATATTGTAAGATCATGATCTCTTTATGACATTCTTATTTTTCAAAATAGATATAGACCCACCTGTAGAATGATCCAGTCCTGGTCTTCAATGTCTGTCTGGCAAAATACAAGGGGTCCCAAATCCTAACCCACTTTGCAACCCCCCCCCCCCAAAAAAAAAAAAAGAAAAAAAAAGAAAAAGAAGAAGAAGAAGAAAAACACACGTATTTTCAACGTTTGCGAGCATTTGATAAAAGTAAAAAAAAATTAAAAAAATGTTTTCAAACATATTTTTGATGTAATAAAAACATTTGGTTTCTCACCTTTTTTTTTTAACCTAATAAAAGCATTTGTTAGTGACATTTGTTTTATATCAGAATTACGTGTTTAGTTAAAAAATCTAGATATAAAAACGTCAAAGAAAGGTTTTCTTGTAATGTTCTGACCTGTTTTTTTTTCATAATCTTCAAAAGTGGCGTTTGGAAAATTTACCAAGTGGGAATGCATTAGTGCATCGTGACCTCTAGTCATCATGATACACCAATGAAGTTCTTGCCAGCACTCCATTGGTCAGTAAACTGACTGTGCACTACACAACCATCTATGGGAGGGGCAATGCAAAGGGTGATCAGTGATAGGAATTGAAGAAGAAGGGAAAGAGGAAGGAGGGGTAAGCAGTATGGATACTTATGGTGGGAATTAGGAAAATGGAAACATTTTGAAAATTTCAATGTCAAATCATGCAATCTGGTGACTTCTGGGAATGACTTCATAACTTTGGTTCTAATAAGAATTTCTGAAAAATTCTTTCAGTTTTGGAAAGCATAGGATCTGGTGATAATATGTCGCCAATTTCAAGGTAACTGTCGCCACTTTTTGGCTACATGGCGACAGCTGCCCACCCCTGATTTCCTCCATAGGGTGAATGAGGTCACGAGGTCATACATGGGGCATCATGTTTCGATGATGCGGTTTTTATACATTGGGAAAAAGTAGAAACCACGAAAACATACTCCAAGCTCTAACAGAACTAGAAAAAGGCAACCCTATGGATAATGGACTAAGCTATCTGTCAGGGACAAATGGTCGACAGTTTGGGTCTGCTTGGTTTGAAGTTGTTATATACGATTCTGCAGTTCACCTTAAATAAACACAAAATACTGTAAGATTAATACCTTTTCAGGCGTTTAGGAGCTTGACTTCAGTTTAGTAATCTAGGAGTCTATAATCCATATGTTAGAATAATATCAAAAGGTCAATTTGCTAGTCGTTGTTCAGGTAGCGAGTTTGGCGCTAAAGCTCTCTGGCTTCCTACCTGTCACTCGGCAAGTGATTTAGTTCACCACATTTTTCATCCTCTTTCTATTTCTGCCTCTGTTCTCTCCAACACAGGCAGTACTTGTTCTTTTCAGTGAGGACCTAAGGAAGTGATCATTTTTTAACAGGGGGTGGGGCTGGTTGGTTTAATGCGGGATGTCAACATTTTTTGACCCCTTGATCGGGACAGGTCAAAAGAATTGAGAGGGGGGGGGGGGTCAAAATAATTTCATCCGTTTTCAGTGAAAAAGCCTGCGCATTACTATAGGTTAAAAGGATGTGTTCATGCGTGATTTTCGTACCCTATTGGGTTAAAAATAAAATTGCCCGTGGAGAAGGGGGAGGTCAAAACCAGCCCCTAACCTCTGTTGTTAAAAAATGATCACTCCATTAGTAATCTAACAGACCATCCCCTAACAGTGCTTTATTTCTGGGGGTGGGGGATTCGATCTTTTAACATACTGCACCCGGACTGATAAGCTCCAACGTGAGCATGCATAGATTCTATGACATAGTCAAAGCATATGAAATAATTTTGTAGTTTATGTATGGATATATTTTGCTGACACTCAGGCAAAATGGGGCCTGGCTGCTAATGTGTGCGGAAGGTTGGGGTATGCCTATACAGCGCCAAGGCGCCAGGCGAGAGAGGGGGTGGGCTGGGCGTGAGCCCATTAACATCTCACCCATCCATACTCAGGTATGAGCATTGAGAGACCATTGATGTATGAGCCCACGTGGGCTCACCCATGCTAACCCCAGCTCACACAGAATATATGGCCTGATACTTCCTCTCATCTGATTGGTCAATCTTTGAATTTGAAATCTCTTTGTCTGAGAAGAGGTGGACAGTTACGAGAGGCACCTACTGTTGGGAGGACGTTAGGTAGGTACTGTCTCTTTTTAGTCTTGTGAAATATTAGCCATTTTCTATTTTCAGACACATTAGAAAATGTTTAGTATTATAAATAATTATCCGTAAAACCTACCATTAACATCCCAGCAAATCTGTGTCAACTTTTGTCATGCTGCGCCAGCCTCACCCAATGCGCTCTTAGGACTCGACGCGTGGGTGATCACGGACCATGACAAGATATAACGCATGTGTGAACATCCCAGCCAAATTTGTGAAGTTGAGTCAACATGCGTGAACCTTCACCAACAATGACACATGATGACATCATGTGTCATCACACATTATCACACACACTGACACATGGGTTATGACACAGTATCACATATATTGACGCACAGACTAATTTGTGGGTGGGGGATAGGCAGGGGGGGGGGGTTGCAGGTGGTTGTGGATTTCTGATATTTCATAACTTTATTAACATCAATTCAGCTGTTCATGCTGGTTCCCATTGAAGATATCTCTCCTCTGCATGTCATGTATTGCCCACTTTGCTTGAAAATGGATAGATATTCTGTCAGCTGTGTGAGTTGAATTTTCCTTGTATCAGTCTTGAGAATGCCTGTTGAAATGATAAGAAATGGTCATAAACAAACAGTAGCAATCTATTTTTGACCACCCACTCACATCCAAGTTGATAAACAATGACCACTCCCATATGGCAGCCTGAATCCCCCAGAATTTCCCTGAGCCTTGCTCACATAGAAAGTTCTACATTAATTTGGGGTGTTAAGACAAATAGCTGAATTCAGCAACAAGATAGATGTTCAGGGATTGTAGATTATATCAATGTGTTACTGTATAAATGCTTATCACATAGGATTTCAAGTCAAATCAATCTAGAACTGTGTGACCACCTACCACAAGATCTGTTCTCCATGGCTGCCTCTGCCTGACTGTTTTGAAAGCAGGAGGAGAACAAAGGGATGGGAGGGAAATTTGAAATGGACCAATCAAAACACAGAATAGTACATAATGTGTCATTGTGCATGAAGTTGTGTCATGGTGGGTGAGAGTTGGCGAATCTTGACGCATGCTCACATCTCCTCGCACTGTCTGTCATGCTAATGTTGGACAAAGTATCTGCCCCTATTATCACTCAATACAGAGTTTTTAACCAGCCTATGAAGAGTTCCTGTATATTTGCTCTAATCAGCTGTGACCTAGCTGATCAGTAGACATTAAACCTTCATATCCCATCAAACCAGGACAAACAGATACTTAGATATCATGTAAAACATATGCAATTCCAATTCAGTGCTATGTCCCATAGACAAAACAAATGAGCTATTATGTCTAATGTATGCACTAAATCACATATACTTGGCTATCATTATGTTCCTGATTCATATGTATTTCATGCCATGTAAAAAAGGAACTTGCTCTGTGAAACATAAATTCTCATAATGACATTTACTCAATAGGCCCACTCTGCAAAGTACAAGCCATGAGAATCCATACAGTTTCCGTAGTCTCTTATTGTTGAAGGCATGGTGAAGAAATGTCATGCTAGGTGAGAGTTGACAAGTATTGACACATGTTGACATGTGCTCATCCTGGTCCCCTCACATCTTTATTGAAGTAAGTGAAGACATGTGAAGCTGCCTGAGAGTTGACAAGTATTGATGAATGCTCACCCAGTTCCCATCACATCCTTATGGAAATGAGTGAAGACATGTGAGGTTGGGTGAGAGTTGACAAGTATTGACACATGTTGACATTTGCTCACCCAGTTTCCCTCACATCTTTATGGAAATGAGTGAAGACATGTGAAGCTGTGTGAGAGTTGACGAGTATTGACACATGTTGACGCATGCTCTCTCAGGTCTTATCAAGCTGAGTGAGAGTTGACATTGTATCACACAAAATGACATTATTCGTTATCACTCAATGTACTCACACATTCCTCACCCAGCATGACTCATGTTCACTAGGATTTGATGGGATAGATGCCCAATATATATATATATATATATATATATATATACATATATATATATATATATGTATGTGTGTGTACTGCCTATTGTTTAATTTTATGTAATTTGTTTGATTTCAGATACATGTTTAGTTGTGAAGTGCATGTAACATTAAGAAAGTCCATCTGAAGTTCTACCATGTCATCCAAGAAGAGACTCTGTCTGTGCATATGTGCATCACTGGTCACATTGTAGCTTACTGGTAACGCTGTAGTGAATCATGTCCTGTGTGTAATAGAGTGTGGGGTAGGGATTAATGTGTACAACTCTATGCCAGCACTTTCCTTTGTCCCAGTGCTGTAAACGAAAAGGAAATTGTTAATTGTGATTGATTAAGTCAGCCAGACGGGGGTTTGCCCTACATCCAAGTGTCGTTAATGGTGTGGGAAGGGAGGCAGAGAAAGGCGGGTGGCTGCAGAGAACATGTCTGTGGCCCCCATGGGGTAAAAAATGACATGGTGACATTTGGCCATTTTTAGGTGACATTTCGACATTGTACCTTTTTAAAAGTGACATGTGACATGTCCAATCTATAAAAAAGTGACATAAAATCTGAGGCCTTAAATTTTGAGATTATTAGACAATGTTTTTTCCCTAAAAAAGTGACATGTGACCTGAAGCCTTGCATTTTGGCGACATAGTGACCTCAGGGGGGGTCCCCTTGGAGGCCCCATGTCTGGGTGGGTAGGGTAGGGTGTGGGGTTGGTCTAGGCCCGTCACCTGTGGGTAGACACGTGGGTGTCATGGGAGGAGGCAGCCAGGAGGAAGGGGAGGATGCTGTATCTACCCCAGGAATGTTGCAACATCTCCCGCCTGTAAACCCCCAGTCACACGGTCGCCGCACAATGTCAACGGAGAGTGCGTACCTATCCAGGGGGGGGGGCAGTCAGTTGTGAGGGTCAGCTACTGGAGGAAGGATACCAGCTAGGTCCTGTCTATACTATCACTATCTTGTATTTTTGTGAATCAGACAATCAAATGATAGAAAGTGCCCGTCTTCAGATGCATGCACATTAAGGCCCAGCCATACGACCAGTAATAATTCTATGTCAGAAAATCCTAGCAAAACTCTTGAGATTTTTTTCCTCATAGAACGTTTTTTGCTCAGATTTTCTACATTAAGATTTTATATTGTCATAATTTGGACCCCTGTGTAGGGACACTCTAGAAATGCACATTATGATTAAGACCTCCCACCCACTCCATTTACACCACTACCTTCAATATATAGGTAGATGTTGCCTATTGTTTATGCACCTCATTCTTCATAATCCTATAAATCTCTATGTTTCTTTATAGGATCCAGACACAGGCACTGAATAACTTGTAAGCCACAAGTCGGTGGGACACAATAATTGATGAATAGACGAATGTTGTGAAAGAATAAAAGAATCTAAATTTAAATGATCCTCAACCCCCCTCTCCACTACCCCCCCCCCCCCACCTCTGAAACCGTAATGTCACATGACCATCGCAAGGGTCACAGAGCGTCTGCTCGCGCTTGCCTGCGTCAAACGCCTGGGGTTTAACCCCTGAGGAGGGGGCACTTGACTTTGTACTGACATGGGTGTGCGGCTGGCACCGTTACGACCCTTACCCTTTGTGAGAGGGATTTTGCCAAAACTGACCCTTGGTCAGAGGGATTTTTGCCAAAAATGACCCACAATGAGAGGGATTTTCATCCAAAGTGACCATTATTCATGAATTTTTTGGTGATAATTTCGAAAATTGACACTAATCTTGCCGCGTCACATTGGATTTTCAAAAACGTGACCCTTGGTGAGAGGGATTTTGCGTGACCCTTGGTGAGAGGGATTTCGGCAAAAAAGTGGCCTTGACAGCCGCACACTCATGTCTCCAACGCATAGTGAGTTCCCCCCCCCCCCCGGGGTTTAACCACTAAGGCTTGGCGTCTGTCGCCAAGGGTCACCCAATTAGAACGAAGTATGCGCCGTGAGTCTGACTGCATGCATCTTCGCGTCTCCTCTCGCCAATGTGCTGGGACATGTCTGCGGCTGGCAAGAGCACTTTTCCATCAAAATACCCCTAACAAGGGTCCTATTGTCGGGCAACAATCACCCTAACAAGGGTTAACTTTGACCAAAATCTCCCCATCAAGGGTCCACCTTTATCTAAAATACCAGAGAAAATGCCCATATTTAGGTCGGAATTTCCTGAATTTTCAGGAAGATCTTCCTACCTAAGGGTATATGCATGGTTATTTCTCAACAGCAATGTTTATTGGTCAGATTCTTCTTTAAAAAGTCCCCTAACAAAGGTAAGTTTTTCAAGGTAAAATCTCCCTAAAAGGGAAAGGGTTGTCAAAGTCTCAGCCACACACCTGTGTCAGAAACTTTAGAGGTGAGTGCCCCCCCCCCCTGGGTTATAGACTCACTCTAAAAAATGACGGCCAGAAACACTAGGTAAATCTGCACAGTTAACCCTTGAAGGGCCGCTTATGAATTAATGCATCATTTCCATTCGGTGTCATGATGCACCAATGAAGTCCTGGCGAGAGCATCATGTTGACCAATGTGCACGATGCACTCCTGCATCAGCGGCCTTTAAAGGGGTTAACCACCATAATTGTTATTTACGATGCAGTAAAGCAAAGTTATTTACTGTTCTAAGGGAGTGATCATTTTTTAACAACGGGGGGGGGGGGGTGGTGGGTTTAAGGGGGGGTCAGATTTTTTTCAAGCCCTTGACTAGGGGGGTCAAAATAATTTCACCTGTTTTCAGCGAAAAAGCCTGCGTGTTACTTTAGGTTAAAAGGGCCCGTTCACACACGGTTTTTGCCTCCCGAGGGGGGGGGGTCGAAAAAACTTTGACCCGTCAAGACGGGGGGGGGGCGGATTTTTTTTGTGCGTCCGCATGCAATCCCACCAGTCCCCCCTGTTGTTAAAAAATGATCATTCCCTAATGTTATACTAGAGTATTGCACCATATGGACCATAGTATGGTGTGACCATGGTCTTATATATTAGAATGGCTTGTTTCTCATTCACAAACTTCCTAATCCTTCCTAATCCTTCCTAATCCTTCCTAGGCGGTACAATTTATGGTTTATAGATTTAAAATTGTCCTTTAAAGCAAAATGCGCTATTTATATTTTGTCATCACATCCGCTGCTTGTCGGCGTATTTGGAGTCATTGCTGCCACCTGTACCTCGCTATGAGAACTACAATATTACAGAATACCTGTATATGCCTTACCTGTCATTCTCAGCAGGAACGTATAAGACATCGGACTTAAAAAACTATCTAGGGGAACTGAATTTACCTTTATATGCTGTCTAAAAATTCTCATGACTTTTGTCTTTTTACTGTTTATAGTAATACAGTTATTGTTACATTACCGGGCTGTTCTGGTCACATCCATACTCAGCTTATTACTCACATCAACTTGCTCTTTACCACTTGACACAATGACAATATCGTCCGCGTACATGAAAATTCAGGAGTCACAGATACATTTAGGAAAATCATTTACAAAAATAAGAAACATAAGCGGACCCAAGCTACTACCTTGGGGTACACCATATTATTCTACATTGGCATACCTCTAAAGTGGATCCAACACAAAGAGGAATTTGTATTTGAAGAGGATGTGACATTGATTAGTCATAGTCATCACAATAGTATTACAACACTGAGGGACTTTGTTAGGCATCCTGTCCTGGAGGCACACTCATCCCCTTTAGAGTAATTCATACATTTGACACCAGGTAGTGTGGCACTTTGTCCCCCCTGAGTCTACGTCTAGTCAACCCCGCAACCATGATCCGGGTTAGCCACTAAGATTTTGGGGCATTGGCCGCTTTTCAGTACCTACTGTAAAACCCGGCCATAAGCCAATATTTATCTTGTTATTTTTGGTCAAAATCGGCTTCCAATTTTTTACTAAAGTCTACCCGTGGCTTATGAGCTGGGTTTTATTACAATCGAATAAAGAGAAAGTAGTGGAATTATGCTCTGGTTTATCGGCTTATCATATTTCCTGAAAATCTACCCCTGGCTTATGACTTAGGTCAGCTTATGACAGGAGTTCTATGGTATGTCAGATAGTAATTTTTATGATTGATTCGTGCTGAAGGACTGCAAATTACTTGGCGCCAATTACTTTGCTAGACATTTGGGTTGCCCAGCTGAGATGGACAGCACCATTGACTATTTTGGCAATACTACAAATATCCAACATCAGGTGGCAGCACATAAAGACAGAACACCAGAAGACCATTTCTTAAGGTACTACGACTACGACTACCACCACTACAATCTTGGACCCCCAGGAATAAGGCAGGTGATCGTAGGTACTGCCCTACGACTGCTCTGTAAGATTAGCACCCATGCAGAAATCACATAAGGCTTGTGAGAGCAGTCGTACTGGTTCAAATATTAGTTGCCACTAATTCATGATACTGTAACAACCCTATTTTAAGGCCAGACACTACAATTTGAAGAACAGCAGTCGTAGTGTGTTAGGAAATGGCCTCCAGGTCATTCTCAACATCTGCCTATGCTCCTGTCATATGTTCTCCTAGTTATGCTATACGCTGGGCAACCCAGGAGGCTGTTGCGAAAAGATTTGGAATTCAATTCTCACTGTAACTAATGCATCTTCCAGTTCCTCCCGATTCTCCACCCAGGAAGACCAATTCCCACCTTATACTGTAATGGAATTGACTTACTCTGAATTAGACTGCATTGCCAAAAGTTGAGGAACTGGTTCCATGATTAATTCCACCTGAATTCTTCCCATAGTCGAAAGGCCAGGGAATTGGAGAAAGGAACTGTCTGGGAATTGGTTCTCGATTAGGAAGCATTCACCAGTTCCTGACCACTCCTAAACTACTTCTATGACCAATTATCTTTTGGCAAACCAACAGGGAATTGATTCCCTGAGGTCAGTCAGTTCCATTTTGGGAATACCACCTCCGACAAAATCGTTTCCAAATCTTTTTGCAACAGCCTGCTGATGCCTAGCAAAGTGATCTGGGTTCCCACACAATCCAAAAAGTATTGTCCAGGATTGGTACTCAGACATTATAGAAGGTCATGTCTTTCCCCAGATTCATTCTCTGTAGTACTGTAATGGGCAAGCTTATGTGCTGCCCTATCGTTCTATAATATTAACATATGTGACCCATCAAGGGAGAACACCCCTCCGCGGGGGATTTTTAATTCCCCATTTGGCCACCAGGGGGCATTGGAGGGGTAAAATTACTCTAAAATCATTATGAAAATATATTAAGCTATTTATTATGTAGAATTCAATGGTCTCTTTTAAAATGCACCATTTTCGTGAGAAAAGGCCCATATTCAGATGGTAAAATGCACATTTTTCATGATGAATCAACCTATATGCCTGTTCCTGGTTGCCATGGCAACCATTCCAATAATCAAAATTTGCAGATCTTTATGCCAATTTTCAGGGATACTCACCAAAACCCTAAAACTGAAAACAGAAATGGAAAATTCCTTCTAGATCAAAATCTATGATAAAAATCACCATATTGTTATGTATTTTTTATGGAAAAGGCTGATTTATTGTGTTTTTAGACATTGTTATGGGTTATAATGTCTTTAGACCTTAATCATCGATTTAAGATCTGAATAATGACCTATGTTCAAGCAGGGGTTCTGGCATAACTACTAGGAATATTTAAGCCACTGATGTCTCATTTTCAAGATCTTGAGATGAACTTTGAAAATAAATTTCCCTGCAAAGGGGTGTTTTCCAATATCTGTTAAAACCTACTGCCTATACTTAGGCGGATAGAGCTATACGATATTACCCTATAGTATTGATACGTGTTTATTTGATTATTGAACCAAGCAATCCATGTTCAGCTAAGTAATAAAGCTTCGGAAACTCTAAGTTCCTTGTGTTGTTGTCCCTGGTATTGGTGTTGCATTGACAGATAACCCGACAGGCTTACCAACGGGTGGTTCAACTGTTACACTGGTGCCGTGACCACCGAAACTTGCCTGACAGCACAAGTTTTGAGTTTGAAAAAGGTTTATTGGCCAACAATATCTTAACGTACTGAAGCTTTTACAATTATCAGATGATATTGCCTCTATATAATGGACTCGATCTATATAATTCAATTCTAGGTCAATTTACTCTAATTTTTATTCTATCATTACCTCTAAGAGGTCTTACTGGGGTTATTCTATTCTCCAGTTCCTGTATATACTTATACATCATACATGCAAGTACTCCTTTTCGTCTTGTTGCAAGACTTTTCACATTACATGATAATAATAGGTCATCAACATGTATATCCTGTGGTTGTCGAACCTTTTTACATGCTCTCATTGTACTCTTAGAAATAACCAAGCTTTATATATCGATATGGACTACGTCCAAGGTCTGTATCGATCTTTTATGTCTATCTGACAGTGAGATTCTTCATTTGATGAGAGGCAATATGCTATACAAGCAGTACAAACTTTCACAAATAAACAAGAAACCCCAGACACCGATCCACCGGTAACGGTACATAGACAGATAGCATCTCAGACGGAGGAAATAATTCCTACCGACCAAAATGAGACTGTTATCAGTTAGGGACCGCAATTACCGACGGACGGACGACAGGCACTTAACCATGCGGAGGGTAACACTCCACACTCCCTCGATGACCTTAGTACCGCTGTATTTGAAATACAGGGTACTACATCGACTCCTAATGTAAGAAGAAGGGAAGTGGAATGTTCAACCCTAAGTCAAGTACCTATCAATGATAGTAGTACTTTAACCATGGTAACAACTTTAGCAGAGACTCTAAGTGATACAGAGATTAACCGCTTTTTGGACATTAAGCCAAAACATGCAGGACCCGGCTTGTTTGGTAATACACCTACCGAAGCTCCTTCTGATTTACCTTTAGAGGAGTCAGTAGTGGGTCAAATGCTAGACAAGGATCTCCTGGTTAAACTGAAACAGTTGAAGAAAGCAAGGGCTGAGGTTGTGGAGTTGGAGAAGAAAAAGAACTCTTTGAACTCAGATTATCAGGAGAAATCTGAAAGATTATCCGAAATCTCGACCAATATTGCAGCCAAATCCTTTGAATTAAAGGAAATGCAGCGTAAAGGTGCAACTAGACAAGTCCAGCTGAATGAGCTTTTACAAACAAATGAGCAAGTAGCTGCTCAAGTAAAAAAAGCTCAGGCAGATTTAACTTTTGAGCGGTGCATCGGCAATAGATTTGCAACGCCAAATCTTGCTGAGCCATATTACCGATAAACCCAATGCACATGCCGACTCTAATAGTTCTGTGAGAACTGGAAGGGGTGGAGCACATGCATCGGTTGGTAACCAATCCGGTTCAAACAAAGGAATTGAAGATTTCCAACGAACCATGAATCACACCGTCCCGAAGTATGACAATACTTTTGTATGGACCTCGGCTACACCACAGAGTACCACTGCTCCGAAGATACGAACGGGGTTAACTCCTGTGGAACAGGAGAAGATTACTCAGAACCCGGCTATTTTAGCAACTGGGTTAGATGTAGTACCGAGGGCCATGGAAGGTCTAATCGAACAGTGTAAAATGGTACACTTCGGTACCACCCAAGATCCTGACGCTGCAAAGCCAAAGGCTCTAAATGTGAAGCCTTTTACGGGCGATCCACGTTGGCAAAAATGGCTGTCCCATTGGCATAATGTTAACTCATCCAATGGAGCCAAGGATTGCCAAGCACTAATGTCACTGAAGGAGGCATTAGAAGAGGGGCCCGGCCAAGTGGTCATCCAAGCTTTCGAGAAGAATGGTGACGGTACCCTACATGGGTTAATTGAAACCGCCACCAACTTTCTCGTTAAAGAAGGTAAGGAAGGCCCTCTTGTACAAGCTGACTCAGAAGCCCAAAGAAGGGACCAGAGTCTTCGGGTTTGCAATCCAAGAACTTGTTTCTGAACTATACGCAGGTTGCCAACCAGACACACCCATAGTAGTTCAGGAAGCTACCACACGATTCATAAACGGGCTACGAGACCCAGGTTGTCAACAAGATAAATGGCAACCTGAAATTAGGATATCAGAATTGTTTGATTTCGCAGACATATAGATCTATGAGACTAAGAAGGCTGTGTTTCCCACACTAGGGGCAGTGGCCACTATAGCATCAACTGACAACCTACAATGAGGTATCGGTTTTGCTGCTGTCAGTGCCAATAAGAAAGGGAAAGATACTAAGCAGCCTCAGAAATCTCTCAATGTTAGTTCAAATGCCGAAATAGAAACTTTGGTGAAGGAACTAGTAGCAAAACAGGTGAAAAGATCTAACAGTGGTAAGAATTCTTGCAAGGAGTGGAAAACGAAACAGACCTGTCATCGGTGTCAGGTCTTGGGGCATATCGCACCTGAGTGTCGAGCCCCAGCTCCAGTTCCTAAAGAGGATGTCTCGATTGACCAGGGGACTGTTCCGGAAAACTAGGCCGGGGTGAGGTAAGAAGGTATCATTTCTCCCAGTGATAGCCCCTGGTCCAGCCCTGTTGTCATGGTGACAAAAAGGACAGGACACGTCATTTCTGTATCTATTACAGAAAACTGAACAGAGTCAAGGAAGAATGCATACCCCTTACCTCAAATCGATGAATGCCTACAGACTCTTGGCGTAGCCAAATGGTTTTGCACACCTGCAATCTGGGTATTGGCAGATTTGGACTTTGTAATGTCCCTGCGACGTTTGAGGCGATGATGGAATCCATGCTTAGGGATTATCTGTGGAAGAAATGCCTAGTGTACTTGGATGGTGTCATCGTCTATGGAAACACATATCAACAATGTCTCGATAATATCTGTGCTGTGCTAGATCGACTACAATCCAATGTGGAAGAAATGCCTAGTGTACTTGGATGATGTCATCGTCTATGGAAACACATATCAACAATGTCTCGATAATATCTGTGCTGTGTTAGATCGACTACAAACCAATGGTTTGAAACTGAAGCCTAAAAAATGCAAATTATTTAGGAACTCGTGGAATACCTAGGTCAGTTAGTATCTGGACAGGGCATTGCTGCTGACCCAACCAAAGTCCAAGTAGTGGAGAATTGGCCCCTACCGACCGATAGCAAGGAAATCCGATCCTTTATCGGGTTCTGCTCTTACTACCGAGACTTCATCCCTAAATTTTGGAGAGTATCGGCTCCTCTACAGAAGTTGATAATTCCTGAAAAGAGGGGGAGACTAAAGGTTGAGTTGAACCAGGAAGCCATCAGTGCATTTGAAGAACTGAAATGTCTCTTCAGAGAAACCCCAGTTCTAAAAGTAACCCTTGAGCCAACGGTAAGTTCATCTTGGATACCGATGCCTCCAATGGAAGCATTGGAGCGGCATTGTCACAAATCCAAGATGGGAAGGAGGTACCTTTAGCCTTTGCCTACAACAGCTTGAACAAGGCTCAACGCAACTATTGTAACACAAAGAAGGAAAGGTTGCTGTGGTCGTCTATACGAAAAAGTACCGGCATTTTCTCTATTGTGGAGATTTTTTGTCGAATAGACTGTACAGATTGTGGAAGCCACAATGCGATAATTGCTTCGGTAACGATGCCGATTCCCAATTGGACTCTCCAGGATTTGGGAAGACCCTATCCTTTCCAAAGTTAGGCTTTGGATCGAGAATGGTGAACCTAAACCAACTAGGCCGGCATTGTCTATAGAACACAAAGAAACCTGAGCTCTGATTGCTCAATGGGATGACTTGTGTATTTACAGGCTGTGGTTCCTTATGAACTCCGCCTGGAAATAATGAACTTCTGTCAAGGACATAGGACCTCGGCACATTTTGGAAGGGAAAGAACGGAACAAAAGATCAAATCCCGCTACTATTGGCCAGGTATGATGATGGGTTAAACAATGTGATAAATATTGTCTAGCCAAACCAGGACCTGGCCTAGGGAAGCTTCCATTAAGCCAATAGATCTTTTGTGTCCGTTTCACCCGTATAACTGTGGATATCATCAGTGGATTCCACCTGTACAACAGCACTCTTCGAGAATTGGATTCTCACATGGGGAGCTCCATTAATGTTGCATTCCGACCAAGGCCGAGAGTTTGAGTCTTGCCTTTGGGCCTAGATGTGTGAGAAGGCATACATCTGTAAGACGCATACAAATCCCTACCAACCTCAATCAGATGCTTATAAGCTGCCTCACCACTATGGTGAATGAACATAGAGACAACTGGGATGATCAGTCTCGATATGTAGCACATGCTTATAATGCTACCGAACAAGCATCAACCGAGTGCACCCCTAACCTACTGGTTATGGGAGAGGAAATCCTCATGCCTTCTGACATGGTGTATGGTGTACCAGGGTTAGCAGCCCTATACTGTGACCTTTGTTGAGGCACTTAGACAAACGTTACAGGATGCTTACTCATTGGTATGAAGTAATTTGGAACATTCTGCCAAGTTACAAAAAGTGGCCTACGATACTGGACTAAAGACCCAACGGTTTGCACCTGGGGATTTAGTGGTTCAGTATAGCACTCCACAAGCCAAGGAGAAAGTCTGCCCACGGTAGGAAATATAAATCTCATGTGGCCCGGCTGCAACCTGGAATGGAGTACCGGCTGATGAGTCAAGGCGCCGACTGCCACTACCAAACATCAAAGGACGAACTGTCGTAAACGTGGTAAGAAGGCTAGAATCAACAAACCCCCGGCTGTTGTATCAATCACACCCATGGCTCGTGACCGAGGTGATAGATTGAAGGCCAGATTAGCCCGTATAGAGCAGGCTGAGCTAGAGAAATCTAGGTCACCCGTCTCGGATATGGCTAGGCCGTTATGGCGGAGTAGACGCAAAGCTAGAGGTGATAAATCAGAATCTTCAGAGGGTGATAATGTCTCGAAGCCCCGTAAAGACTCTAAACCTGGTAAAAGTTTCAAACCCCCCCTAGAACTGAAAACAATGAAAGACGCTGTGACCGTAAAGAAAAAGATTTCCCCAATACCCTCTAAAGCAACATCTGATGTGGAGCCGGAGGTACTAGACGTGTCAGATGACCTGGAAGTAAAAGTAGTAGAAGTTCCCCAAGACAACATTGTAGACCTGACAGGGGTTGGGGGGCCAAACGCAGTTTCCACCCCTAAAAATTCTCAGAAAGAACCTGTACGGCGAAGCCCACATTTAGCAAAAAAGAATCTATCTTTCTCGCAGGAGACAGGACAACCAGAGGAGACAGAACAACAGGAGGTAGAACAACCCATCTTCACTGACACTGACAACCTGGCCTCCCCTCTGTTCTCGAAACCAGAAGTTACGTCTTCCGGCACAGTGGAAGACCGTTTTTCTCTAGAGACCAGAGTAGCACAATTAGAATCGCTGTTGTTGTCATCTGAAACAAGCAGGAGAGAAGGGCAAGACCATCTGAAAGAGTATTGTACCGACAAACAGAAGCCCACGAACGTCTTGTTTCAGTCACAGAGCGGATAACCCAGGATCGAGATATGCTGCTCAAAGCTGTACATACCAGCCAGAAAAACCAGAGACTTTTAATAAAAGTTTCAGCTAGCCTTATATTTCATGTGGAAGGGGCTATCAAGAAATAAGATAAGAGAAGCCAGACACCGGATCCTTCTCTTCCCTCAACTTCACGTCAAGAAAAGCAGTCTCACCCTACCGTGCATCCAGGGAGTTCTGTAGAGGTCGAGCCTAAGAACAGAACCCATCCGCTGAATCAGAGCAGACTCTCGGAGAGGAGTCTTACACTATTGACATTAAAACAGGAGAACAGGCAGGAGACACAAACCAGGTACCTGTTAAGAAACAGACCATCCACACAGTACAGGAAGGAGTAGAGACACAACAGGCAGAAGTAGCAACTGTCCAGACTGAACAGCCAGCAGCAGTAGTGACAGTCC
The DNA here is from genome assembly GCA_949317995.1 of Acholoe squamosa. Classification (NCBI taxonomy): domain Eukaryota; kingdom Metazoa; phylum Annelida; class Polychaeta; order Phyllodocida; family Polynoidae; genus Acholoe; species Acholoe squamosa. Next base: position 5,662,599 of record OX439045.1, read on the forward strand.
AGACAGAACAAGCAGGAGAACAGACAATCCAGACTCAAAGACAGGGACCATTAGAGACAGAACAGGCAGCAGTAACGACAGTCCAGACAGAACAAGCAGGAGAACAGACAATCCAGACTCAAAGACAGGGACCTTTAGAGACAGAACAGGCAGCAGTAGCGACAGTCCAGACTGAACAGCCAGCAGCAGTAGAGACAGTCCAGACTGAACAAGCAGGAGAACAGACAATCCAGACTCAACGACAAGGACCATTAGAGACAGAACAGGCAGCAGTAGCGACAGTCCAGACAGAACAAGCAGGAGAACAGACAATCCAGACTCAAAGACAGGGACCTTTAGAGACAGAACAGGTAGCAGTAGCGACAGTCCAGACTGAACAGCCAGCAGCAGTAGAGACAGTCCAGACTGAACAAACAGGAGAACAGACAATCCAGACTCAACGACAAGGACCATTAGAGACAGAACAGGCAGCAGTAGCGACAGTCCAGACTGAACAGCCAGCAGCAGTAGAGACAGTCCAGACTGAACAAACAGGAGAACAGACAATCCAGACTCAACGACAGGGACCATTAGAGACAGAACAGGCAGCAGTAGCGACAGTCCAGACTGAACAGCCAGCAGCAGTAGAGACAGTCCAGACTGAACAAACAGTCAAGACAAAAGAGGTAGTGTTAGAGAGAGTTGACAGAAATCAGGGAGTAGGACTAACTAGGGACAAAACGGAGGAAGCAGCAGAGACAGGAAACATTGACACTAGAGTATTGGCGACACCAGTTGAAAAGGAAGTTAAGGTAGACACTTGCAAAACACAGAGTGAAGGATCTACTGGTAGAGAAAAACAAGAGGTTAAATATTTTGTTCTCTCGAAAGAAAACGCCAGGCATGTGATACAGCTGGCAGAGTCCGGAAACAAGGTTATGCTACAAATAGGCCCTAACGAGCCTACTTCCTCTTCTTCTACAGAAGGACAAAGTGAACCTACGAGCCACCTTATAGTCCAAGCAATGGACATCCTCAACCTGGGCCAGAGAAGTGAAGGGAAGGTGGCTTCTTCTTCAGATGAATGTGAATCTCAACCCCCTAAAAGAGCCAGAAAGGAAAAGGAAGAAAAAAATAAGCCTGGTCCTACTGGTTCTAGAAGAAGCAGGAGGAAGGGAACAGCACCAAAAAAGTACTCTTATCATATATATACTTTAAAAGTAGAATGAGTCCTGTAGGTTAAGGACAAGACCATGTCATTCTTATTCTTTGTGTGTAGTTATCCACAGTTTTTTTTTTATATTGGAATTATCTCGTTGGGTGAAACCCAGGTTTTGAATTTTACTTTTCATATACACGATGACTGAAAAACAAGAAAAAAAACAATAACATGTTATCCACGAATTCTTTAGAAGCGAGATTAGTCCTACCAAGCAGCATGAAGCTGGAAGTCTTAAAGTTTTGTAGCAGAGGAACCAACAGACAGTCTTATCTATTAAAAGAAATGTGTTCACATTTTGTACTTAATAAAGATTTTTATTTTAAACAGTTTCTGTACATTCAATTAATAGGTGGAAGACCCTTTCCTTCAGGAAAATCTAGTGTGCTCATATAAAAAAAAAGAGAACATGTCAGTACAGACCTTGTCACATATAGAATACTAGTAGAAACACATGTGTATGAATAACTCTGACCACTGTCGCTAGGGGTCTTTCTGCAAGCTTTTCCTACGTGAATCAACAGCTGGCGCCACTTGTGTCTCCCTCAATGTGACGTCATAACCCAACGTCGTTTATCAAAAAGGAAGGTAAAAAGAGGGATAAAGACATGCCTAGGAAGGAGAAGGTACGAAACAAATGTGTTCACAACTTATAAAAGAAATCAGGTATACAGTAGACCACTTATATAAGGCCGAAAAGAGAGTAAGAAATATTCTGAAACGACTCACATAGTAAGATTTAATAGCGATGATTTCAACAACTGCGACAACTTTAAATAATAGCGTCACTCATTAGCGTCATTTAAAAAAAACTCTTTCAACATTTTTTGGTGGTTCTTTTAACAGATAACCTCTAAGAAGGGTGCAGGAAAGAAGAAACAGCTTATATTGAAATCTAGAGGAAATGACTCTGTTGATTCCACTGCTTCTACGCTAAGAGACTCCCAGCTTCATGCTGCATTGTTGGAGGCAGACTCATCCAGGGTGCAAGGCACCCAAGAACTTACTACCTGTGGCCAATCCCAAGCTGACGTAGATTCTGATGGATCAAGTCTGAATGACTTAGAGGACGGCCCTCTCAGGGAAGACATGCCTGTTAAGACTGGGAGATGGGACAAAGAGGAAATAGATGCTCTTATGGTAGCCATCAACGTGAAATGCGAGGCCCTTAAGTTTCACTTCACCGGGGCCGGCGGAGGGAAGGAAGTTAAAAGGCAGGGATGGAGAGACGTCACAAGTAATAATTTTACAATTTTAGTACAAATGGACGGAAAAATAATTTTTCTAAGACATTAAGTTATTCGCTAGGTCCAGTTATTTCTTTTACTTTCTCAGAAAGGCTTTTTTTAACCACAAATTACTACCTTTTTCTTTTCTTTGGTTTCAGCTTACGTTAACGATGTGGCCAACACCCACAGAACCGTGAGGCAGTGTGAGAAAAAGACCTCTGACTACACCCAGCAGGCGAAGGAAAAATACAAGCTTTAGGACAAACGGGTAGAGGAGAAATAGATGAACGGATGCGACTCAAAGAAAATCAGCAGAGGGTGCTGGACTATTTAAGGGAGGAGGCTGTGATAGGTGAACAACTTTTCTTTCTTTTCAGTGTCTTTAATTCTATTTCGAAATAATTCTTCTCAAATAGCGTAAGAAATTTATTTCTTCCTGGGTTAAGTGCTTGAAGAAAAGAGAGAGACTTTTCGATGAAGGTAAAGTAATAAAGGTATAAATAGAATTTAACTTTATTGCAGGCATACCAGGTATAGAAGTCGCTAAATCAAAAAAGCAGCTGATTTGGGACCAAAACAGGCCTAGCAAGACAGAATACTCTAAGGTTGACATGCCACACCTAGGTGTACCCAAATCACTGATGAAAAGAAAGCTGTCTAGAGAAGCTAGGCTGAGAAAGGAGGAGAGAAGAAAGGAGCACAAGAGGAAAATGTTGCTAGAGAGGAGAAGAGAGGAGAAAGAGGCTGAATGTCTAGCCAAGACAAAATTGAAGAACCAGAAAAAAAATGACGCTATGAGAGAGGAAATAAGGGAAAGAAAACCCTCTGTGCCTGCTTCAGAGAAAAAGGACACAGCAGAGAGAAAAGAAGGAGAAAGTCAAAAAGGGGCGAAGGGAGAGAGGAAGATAAGGAGGACCTGTGTGAGACTGGAGAGAGAGGAGAGGAGGACAAAGAGGAAAATAAGTGCGATAGATTCAGTAGAAGGGGAGGAAGCTAAGGCAGAGAGGAAAAGACTGAGGTGTCTGATAAGAGCTAAGAGAGAGGAGGGGGAGGGCTTGCAAGAAGCTCTGAAAAATATTTACCTCTAATAAAGTAGACTTTCTTGAGATAGTTACCTGTTTAGTGTGTCGCTGTATGCCATGTAAGGTATAAAATATAAGGAGCCTGGCTAAAAAAAGACTGAAGACTGACGTTACTGTGTGTGCATGTTTATAATTTAATAACATTTTTTTTCACAGGAAAGAGAACAGAGACACTTTACCTACAGTTGAGAATACAAGTAGAAATGTCATAACATATATACTCAGACTAAAGGAAAATAAAGTATACAAGTTTACCAGTTTCTTTATAACAAGAAGAGATATTTATGATTGATTTAATGTGAAATATGTGGTCACATATTGGTCCCGAAAATCTTTTATGCGCTGTGTCTCCTGCTCCCTGGTCAGTTGTCTCGGTTGCCCGAGTGGGGGCCTTACAGGTATCCAAGGATCCGCAGGATGATTAACTATCCTGACGCCATGATCAAGTGCTACATTCTGCAAGCTACAGCAGGTCACAATGATCTTAGCTGCTCTGGCAGGTTCGTGCCTTATGTAGCCGCCTGACGAGTCAAGAATCCTAAAAAATAAAAGACATAATTAAGGGGGAGAAAAAATGAGACTTTATATGCTTCAGCGCACATGGGGAGGTACGCTAATAACCTCCAGCCTAACTTAATGCGTGAATAGCGTCAAAAAGATAACAATAATCTGTGAAGAGTAAACAAGACACAGGTCTTTCAAGGAAAAAAAAAATAACTTTATGACCTTTGCGCTTCGGCTATGAACTTACCTCCACCTTTGCTTGAGCACCCCGATAGCCTGTTCTACTCTGACTCTAGTACGTTTGTGCCACTTCTTGAAGACCTCTTGTGAGGGGGTTGGGTTCTCCTTTCTGAAAGTCATGAATAGGTTCTTCTTCAGCCCGTAACTGAAATAAAACAAAGAAGAAATTTAAATGAATCGCGGTAGCTCCCTGGAGAAAAGAAATAAAAATCTTAACTTTTTGTTTTTTTTTTTATTTGAGAAGGAGGACTGACTTGTTTCAGGCACTATGACAGTGACTTAATTTTTAACTTTAACTTACCCTTTATCTCCAAGAAGCATGAAGTTGCCCCATTCTTCCGTCGCCAGCTGATCCCCCACGGGGCTGGAGGGAAGGGCGTAAGCATCATTGACGCTGCCAGGCCACCTCGGATCAACATACAGGATACGTCGATCATAGTCTGATATCACCTGAGAAATGAAACAAAGGAGAAAATAAAAAATTTGTCCGTTGTTCGTCACCTGTACGTTTGTTTACCGCTCGGTATACCTTCAATGCTCCTAGCATTTTTTCCTTGAAGCTAATAGGCCATCTGATATACTTTGATCGGTTGCGGAAGAAGAAGTCCGTGACATCTTGTACTGAACGGCACACAACAGCAGTAGAGACATTTTGCCCGTCCCCAGTAGGACACTAGAACGAGCCAGTTGCCATGTACCTGAGCACAAGGCATAACTGAAAGGAAACATATATAAGATTACTAAAAATACCTTTGTCTTCATGAGATACTTCAGCTTCTTTAGGATTAATTGTTTTTTTAAAGGAGAAAATCTAAAAAAATTGAAAGCTTAACCCTCTATCATAATAGGAAAAAATTATTAGCTCAAAACCAATGCTATAAGGGGTCTTATGTATAAGACCCCTTATACATAAGAAATTATTTTATGTGTCATAAGGGTAACAATAAGAAAGAGAAAACAAGGCTAACCCTGTCTATATGGGTGAGGCCTCCTCCCCTGGTGCATCCTTTGAAACGAGCTTCCTTGCCATACTCGTGAGCTAACTGTACAACTATCTTCTTGGAAAGCCTGTAACATGCTAAGAACTCTTTGCTGCTATACTTAAAGATAGGGGAGCACCTTGTCCTTATTTTCCGCCTCTTACATCCCAGAGAATCCCTAGCGTGCGCCATTATGTTCGTAAAGGCCGCCTATGGTTGACCCACTTACAGTGTCAGCTGGTTGAAAAAGTGTTGCTACTGCAATTGCGGAACCTCCGAACTTGTCCGGAAAAAGGTGACGCTAAAACTGGTGCGCAAATGGTTTAGCGACAGATTATTTGCGAAACTTCTATTGTGTAACACATTTCGGCGCAAAAAATTTGCGACAAAAAAAAGTAGTCGCAAAATAGCGCAAAATATTTTGTGCAACGCGATCCGTCGCTAAGACAGTGTCGCTGTTTTTGTGTAATGACCCCCAGACCTGCCCAGACTAATTCACCGTTAGATGCGCATATTATTCCCCAAACTAAAATAGTAGTGAATGTAGTAATCCTGCAACTTTTTTTTTCAAAAAATTGTTTATGGTTGCTATATTCTAGGGTAAGGCTGCACTGCCGGTCAGTAATGATATTCATGGGGTTCTATCCATACACAATTTTTTGGTCCTACTTACTTCTCATCCTCCATTGATAAAATGTAAATATTAGAGCATAATTGCTTGATATTACTCAACTTAGTTGTTCAACAATTGTATTCAATCTTTTGCAGTCTGCAAATTTCTGAGGAGGACAGGCTGCCCAATGAGGATGGCATGTGCTCAGAGTGAGATGGAAATGACCCATAATTTAATATAGTCTAATGTGTTAAGATATGCCTTCGAACTACTAATTTAACAAGTCCTGTACAAGAAATAGGGATGCAGATAATCTGTGATTTTTAAAAGTATTGCTCTATCCAAATCCTTACATAAGTAATGTTTTTTTCTTGTTTGGTATTCAGAAGTGCCTTTGCAGATCTGTACCAGAATGTATATATATTGTACAAAAAGAGTGACATCTTTTGAAAGTAGGGACACTCTAGATAATAGAGAGTGTTTTTCATAAAGATCTAGTTATTTTTAAATGTATGAGGGAAAAGCTAAGAATGCTAGGATACATATTCAAAACTTTCACTGATCTCCATATTTAGCGATGAGGTGTAATAAAAGGTTCTTGGTGCAGGGATTTCATTTTTGCTACACCTTAAGGCATGTATTGTAACATTTTGGACATGAAATCTGATGTACATAGGATGAAATTTAACAGCTTTTATAACTGTTTGTTTAAAAAAGTTACATATGTGAGGGTAAAGAATTATGGTTTTACACCACAGGGTAGAAAAACTGACGCATTAGGAGTTGGTGACTTGATTCAACCAAGATATCATTCTGGCAGACATAATAACATTAAGAGGAAAAAAGAAGAAGAAAAAAACTTACAATATGGATAGCACTAACATCGTGCTCTATCCCAGATGCCCATTTTAGATGTCCAGACTTCAAAGTGTAATAGAAGGATCTTTTTGAAAAAAAGTTAAAATTTTATATTCTTAGATTCACTCTAAACATGATTGCTGAAATCCGATCTAGGATCGAACAGGGTTTCCACAAAAGTATGAATAAAGGCTAAATCAGAATAAGTTTGATTTTTCAAAGGGGAAGTGTTTTTTCCCCAATCCTGTTAGGGGTTGGCAAAACAAAATTGATCACATTAGTTAAGCAAAAAAGACAGGTTGATCCCTACACAAAAGCTCTGAGTTTTTGTAAAAGTAAAAAATGTCAAATCATTCAATGCCAATGATGTATTAATGCATCACGCCCATTGGTCATCATGATGCACCTATGAAGTGCTGGTGAGACTGCTTGCCATAACTTCATTGGAGTATCATGCGCACCCTCCAGGAGTATATGTATCAACAGTGCAGGGTTGGCATGATGTTCCAATGAAATGCTGGCATGCACTCTTGCCACCACTTCATTTGTGGATCATGGCAACCAATGGGCATGATGCACTCTGATGCACTGCATCAGCAGCCTTTAAAGGGTTAATGCATCGTGCTGATGCTGCAAGGTTGATGGTGGCAATGAACCGGTGATAACCATGCAGCGAGAAAGGGTGACCTTTTCATGAATAAAGTTGTGTTTAGGTCAATTTGGTGCAATGCCCGTAACTTTGCTCATAGTGACCGCATCATGCTGATGCTGCAAGGTTGGTGGATCGGCATAAAGAAGCAATGAACCAGTGATGCCCATGCGGCAAGAAAGGGTGACTTTTTCATGAATTAAGTTGTGTTTAGGTCAATTTGGTGCAATGCCCGTAACTTTGCTCATAGTGACCGCATGGCACATGTGCAAATGACTTACACCAAAGGCTTACACCCAAGACAATTATCTTTCAAATAACGGGTATTACATGGCAGGCCTGACAAGGAAGGTTTGCATTCTCAATAGATTTCCTCAAATAAAGTCCAAAAACTTTATCAACAACTTCTCTGAAAAGTCACCCTTTCTTGCCGTTTTGATCTTTAACTTACGAATATCTGACACAGTGAGCCGCAGTGACAACCCAGTCCTCACTGATGATTGAAGCCCCACACAAGTGGCTGCCAAGGAAGTTCAGAGAACACTGATGTGGATGGTCAGACATCTTGGCAACTTTGGTCCCTCCAATGATGAAGGGCAGGGCCCCCATGGAGGGCATGACGAGTCCGAGACACAGCACGAGCAGTTTGAACATTTTGACGCTGGGTTTCAATATGTGGCGAATGAGGCGTACCGATCCGTTTATATACAAATTAACATCGGATACACTGGTGGGAATTTAGCAGAAGTCAAACTACTTAACAACCTGACATTTCACTGATAAAGACTTCATATATATATATACTGATATCAGAAGATTGCTGGGTCTTGATAACCTGGGTTAGATTTATTCTAAAGCCTATTTTGAATTTCAGTTGAGTGTTATTATTATAAGGCAATGAGCAATTAAAGGCATGTTTCTTATTGTATGGCTCGACTCCATATGTCCAGGATAAAAACTGAGTGTCTTTCTGTAAGCAGTATATTAACCCTTTAACTCTTCTTCTACCAATCACGCATTTTTGCGAGTTAACTGTGCTTTACCGGACGCGCGTTTTTGCAAGTTACTCGATTTTGGCTGATTTTTGACCCTCTGTAACTTATAAATGGGTAAAAATTTCACGCTTTTTTTGGAGCTGTGCTATATGGCACATTATCTCTGGGCAGTCCAAGGCTTTTGGCTGTGTTTTAATTCCCCTTTTTTTGGTAAGCAGGTGAACATGCATGAATTTAGGATTTGGGTAGCATGATTTTGAGCAATATTAGGAGGGGAATATGAGAAAAATGAAAAGAAATATTATTTTTAGGGTAAAAACTGACTTAAGGCAATTTTTCTCGGGGAAGAAGATAGGGACAAAATTGGGAACATATTTTGATGCATTATGGGGGAAATAATGGTTGCCATGGCAACGTATAGCCTAGAAATTTCAACATTTGTCTCTTTTCGTTGCCAGGGTTACCATGGCAACCAAAAAGAACATTTTCCTTGAAAATACTTCTGATGATAGAATCTAATGAACATTTTTTAAAGTGGTTTATTGGGTCTAGAAGAACAATAATACAATAAAATTGTCCCTCTCCTAGCATCCTTGTTTAAGGTTTTTAAGCTAGGTCCCATAAAGAATCGAACAGTTGTTACATAAAACAAGAAACAAAACAATATATAGTGATGACGACCTCCTGCTGATAATACATGCATATTAGGCCATTTGTAACCTAATTTTTAAGGCTCAACTTTAAGCTGCTCGGGGGGGGGGTTATGAGATGTGATGATTTATGAATGTTGAACTAAAACTATTTCATACAAAGCAATTACATAAAACAGTTTGGGTAGTCATTCTTAATACTAGATTTAAAGATATAAAACTCATCCATTTGAGTATACTTTGGTTTGAGCTGATTCCACCTTTCAATAGCTCTGAACAAGGCGCTTCGATTAACAATAGGCTTCAATGATCTGATTATTTTCAGCCTTTTCCCTTGATGATATCTAGTAGGTATCTCTCTATTATCTACATTAGTTGGATCACAGGAAATTTTATAAGCATAAAGAAGCAAATCAATGTCTCTCCTAATAGACAGCTCACAGCAGTTACTAGCGAGTTGGATTTCTTTTGTGGTCATAGCAGGGTGCTCCTCAAGCTTTACAAGGTATGCTATTCTTAGTGCCTAATCATTGATTTAAATACATCAACAGCCAAGATTACATCTAGGAATTTTCACGCTCTACCAAATTGGTAAAGTTTATTCTTGGTATTTCTGACGCATTGGGCCCTGTGCTCAATAAATTTGAGCTCAGGGTCCAATGTTACACCAAGGTAGGGAAAAGTAAATACTCTTTCTAGTTCAACCCCATTGAGCATGAATTTGCAGTTATTATAATTTTTTTGATTAAATACCATCCATTTGGTCTTTGTTTAATTTATAGTGAGGGAATAGTTTATACACCACTCCGATATAGCCACCAGATACCTATGCATAGAGTCTTCCTGGGTTGTAGCAATTACAGCACCATCAGCATATAAAACGATATCAAAGTCATCAACCCGCGCCAATGAGGTAATATAGATTGAAAAGAGCACAGGACCCAAAACTGATCCCTGAGGGACACCATAGGTTATTAGTTTAGTTGTAGAAATGTTGTCATTTGCTAGGGTTTTTTGGTATCTATTCATTAAGATCATCAGCTAGTTGTTTGCCTATACCAACAAAAATAACTATTTATATATTCTGAACACATGTCAGGTGGTATAATGAGATTGGTGGTGTTATTTCTCAGTTTAATCAATGTTGAGCCAGTCTTATTAGGGAATAGTTTTTTTAGTGCTAACCAGAAGTTGGTGGGATCGTCCTTTCTGAAAGCCAAAAGATTACTAATTTAATTTTTTTGATTTAAGAAGATTTTACTTGATATTCTATGTTTATAAAAATTAGCAATTCGCCAATCATCAGTTGAGGATGTGTTTTTTTGCAGTTCTGTACCATTTGTCTCTTAGGCGCATCATGTCTAAGACAGCAACAGTAAGCCAAGGGGGGGGTATATTCAGGAATTACTATCCTCCATATTGGGCACATAATGTCAAGGATTTCTGTTAGTACCTCAACCAGTTTGTTCCAGATGGTATTAGGGTCGTCATATAATAAGGTATCATTCCAATTGTAATTTAGAAGGTGATTCTTCAATGTGAGGAAGTTGTTATTCCTTAAGGTTCTGGCTTTAACACATTTTTTCTTGATCTTATTCCATTCACATTTTAAAATCATATATATATATAGGGGTGTGATCTGCCAGGTAAAAATCAATCAGGCCAGAAGAGGCAACATTATGTGCATTTGTATAGATATGATAGATCAGTGTGCCCGATACCGGACGAGTTACATCATTTATCAATTGGAAAACTTTGCAATCAGCACAGAATTCATCAATGTAGTCCCCCATTTCTCCGATCCAGTACATTCCAATAGTCTGCGATTTCTATAGTAGCCTATTTATCAGTCAGTTATCACAGTTTTGGTGTTAGCCAATTTTAATTGTACCGGTAGGTCATTCAGGGTGTGGTAGGAATAATATCTCCCATCATAGGAGACTCCTTTTCCTCATGCCTTAACATCCAGGCCTGCACCTTGCCCTAATTTAGCAATTGATACCACATCCGCTTTCTGCTTCTTGATTGCAGCATTACAGTCTTCACTAATAAAAACATTTTTGTAGTGCTCCTTTTTTTGACAATATATCATCTCAATGGATGACAGAATACTATATGCCACATCTTTGTTTTTTTCACCAACAGTGAATGTATTACCTTCAATCAATTAGTTGCGACGTCTCAGGTTATTATCTAATACATTGACTTGTTGAATTGTCTCACTTATGTCACATTTATTGATTCTAGCCTGTCTTTCTGCCTGAGTGAGTCTGGCATGAAGGTTGCCCACCTCAGTTTCTAACTTAGTATTATTCAATTTTAGGGCCTCAACTTCCTCCTCTTTCCAGATTCTAGCACGGATTTTATATTTCCTTTGTAATATCTTTAATTTATTCAGGAAATTTTACACGGGCCACTACGGTATTACTACATGGTTCCTACGGTCTATTGAAGACCCGCCGAGCAGACTTGCTACTTCATGGACTCTTCATTGGTGTGTAGTGGTTTCCATATGGATACTTTCTACCCATATGGAATGTATAAACCATATTTCACTTCAAGGGCAGCCATCTTGAATTGCAGGAACCCTCTGGGTGGGGGTGTGGGCTTAGCTTAAGGCATGGTAGGACCTATTAAAAAGCTGGAAACTGCCTTGGGGCATCTTTGATGAGATCTCTGGTTTTGCATAGATTATTCATACACTTCTGTAGAAATTGTGTGTTTTTCACTGATTGTAACACCTATTTCCATATCCAGATGACCTTGCCCTTTGGGACATGGTGGAAATGCATGTAACTTTTCATGCTGATGTTAATTGATGTATCACAATAGTGATTATCTTGATTAGATCCAAAGTTAATGCAATTCAACACCCAGGAACTTGTCTGAAGGCACCATGTTCGATTTGAGGCAGCTTTCCAAGGTAGATTTTAGTAAAATTTCTTTTAAGAAATGGTAGGATCTATCGCTGGAACCTGCCTTGGGGCATCTTAAATGAGATCTCTGGCTCTGCATAGATTATTCACCCACTTCTGTAGAGATTGTGGGCTTTTTCACTGATTATGGCAACTATTTCCATATCCAGATGACCTTGACCTTGGGACATGGTAGAAATTAGTATAACTTTTCATGCTGATGTTAATTGATGTATTACAATGGTGAATATCGTGATTAGATCCAAAGTTAATGCAATTTGACACTGAAACTTGGTCTAAGGGGGCCATGTTGGATTTAAGGCACTTGCCCAAGGTTGATTTTGGTAATTTTTTTCCCCTGAAAAGAACAGTTGAAAACCATCGAGAAACCTTTTGTTACAATTTTGTTGAACCTGAACTCTACAGGTACTGGACTATATAGGATATCAGGAAGGCATTTCTCAACATGGTTCAACATGGTTCAACTGAACAACACCACTATGATTCTTAAGTCTCAAAATTAGAGTCAATGATTGTAGGTACCGTAATCTCCCGCGTAGAAGGCGCGTCTTCTACGCCAAACAAAATGCTGCTGGGTCTTATACGCGGGAGGTAAATTGCCTTGAGTTTGGGGTGCGCCTTATACGCGGGGTTTTCCAACATCTCATTTGGGAAAATGCGCCGATGACAGCTTGAACTCATAGCGCCAGCACCGCGGCAGACCGGGAGGTGTCGACGCGCTCGCCGGGGATAAGGCCCACCATGCGCCGATGACAGCTTGAACTCATATAGCCAGCAATTCGGCAGCCCGGTCGGTGTAGATTTGCTCGGCGGGTTTGACGCCGACCGTGTGCCGATGACAGCTTGAACTCATATAGCCAGCACCGCGGCAGACCGGGAGGTGTCGACGGGCGCTCGGCGGGTTTGATGCCGACCGTCACACCGTGTGCGGATGACAGCTTGAACTCATAGCGGCAGCCGGTCGCTGTAGATTTGCTCGCCGTTTTTTTACGCCGACCGTGTGCCGATGACAGCTTGAACTCATATAGGGGGGTGGGGAGGGGGGCGCCTTCTACGCGAAACAGCCCCCCTGTGAGTTGGGGGGGCGCCTTATACGCGGGTTTTTCCGGAAATCGATCCAGAAGAGGTACGTGCGCCTTCTACGTGAAAAGGCCTTCTCTGAGTTGGGGGGGCGCCTTCTTCGCGAGCTGCGCCTTCTACGCGGGAGATTACGGTAATACACTATGACTGCTCTGAACCTAAGGCCTTTTTTTTACCTTCGGGTACTGGACTAATATATGGCTGGGTATCCTTAAACACACTTTTAACTTTACATTCACACATTAAGTGAACTAGACAGGTGGCAATCTTGATCAAATCACATTTTTAAAGGCTGATGATGCAGACGTGCATCATGCCCATTTGTCCTCATGATGCACCTGTAGGGGTATGGTATTTGTATTATAGTATTACACTTGTAACATTCATGTACCCGTGGGACTCAGACCCAGGTCTCCGGGTGTGATGGGGGAGTCCAGATGGCAGGTGGCAGCACCTACCTCTGGGTTTGTATCCGTTACACAAGGGGGCCTTCCACTCGTCCGTCAAACGTCACATGACGGGTCTGAGTTTCGTGGGCTTTTCCCCTACATAAGGGCAGTTCCTACAGTAGTTCTCCAGTAGTGGTCCTACTTCTACTGTTACCTACAGGTAACCGAATGCCATCTGGCATGTAGTCTCTATAGGCTGGGATTGTATGTAACTAAGATCAGAATAAACGCTCGGTTGCCTACTCCGAAACTTCTTCTATTTTCATTATGATTTGACATCTAACCAAAAAGACGAACCACTACACACCAATGAAGAGTCCGTGAAGTAGCAAGTCTGCTCGGCGGGTCTTCAATAGAGCATCATACAGAACCTACTGGACCGTATCAACCATGTCGGGTTGGCATGGTGCATGCCACTAGTGGTGAGTTACTCGCCAGGGCTGCATTCATGCATCATGACTAACAATGAGCATGATCCATTTATTATAGAGTCAGAGCCCAGTGGCCTGTCTGTACCTGTCTCTATACTGTAGCTTATTACACCAGATTAGGTTATCACAACTAATAGCACCTTCAGCTAATGAAACCTATGGAAGTAGATAAAGTAACAAGCTACCCAGTATTAACCCTTTAGGGGCACAATACCAATTGGTCAGTATGATGCACCAATGAAGTGCTGGCGAGTCTGCTCACCACAACTTCATTTGGGCTAATTCGGCATTGGCTAGCTAGTTGCATTCTTCTTCATCTATTTAGGATTTAAACACTTTTATGCTAAATGCCTAAACACCTATGCTAACCATGTTTAGATGCTTATCATTTAAACAGTATGGGGTTAGGCATTTAGGATTTAAACATCTGAAAGTTTAGGTGTTAAGATATGAAAGACACACTAGATGGCAGCTCTGTGTTCAAATTTACTTTTGTACAAATAGTTATACTTTCTGCTCATCTGTGATAAGCCGTGCTTAAAAACCTTGTAAACCGATGTTGTGGTGATCAATAAAGGAGAACATTGATACATATAGGTAGGGACTAAGCATTAATGCATCATGCCCAGTGGTCGTCATTATGCACCAATAAAGTGCTGGTGAGACTGCTGGCCAGCATTTCATTGGTGCATCATGCCGACCCTCCGGAAGTAAATATGTATCAACCCTGTAGGGTTGGCATGATGCTCCATGGAAATGCTGTTTAGCAGTCTCGCCAGCACTTCATTGGTGCATCATGACGACCAATGGGCTTGATGCACTCCTGCATTAGCGGCCTTTAAAGGGATAGAGATGACACTAAAGGTAGCTGCTATGACCTGCTATGGCGGTAAGGACCTGTTCACATGGCTGTAGATTCCACAGTTACTTTTTAGAGTGCACCCTATCACTGTCCCTGTTAGGGTGGTAGATAAGGCCTGTGGTCAGCCTTGGACTTCTCATAAAGCACAAACACTGGTAATGTCAGCCTTATCTCACCTTCCCTTATCTCATAAACCTTAACTCATGATCACATAGACTTTAAAGGCCGATAATGCAGGAGTGCATCATGCCCATTGGTTGTCATGATGCTCCAATGAAGCGCTGGAGAGACTGCTCGCCAGCACTTCATTGGAGCATCATAACGACCCTCTGGAAGCTTATGTATTGACCCTGGAGGGTTGCTTTTATGCCCTAATGAAGTGCAGTCTCGCCAGCACTTCATTGGTGCATCATGACAACCATTGGGCATGATGCACCCTTGCAGCAGTGGCCTTTAAGGGGTTAAATAGTATCTAATACTGAGTAAATTAGGGCCTGAAATTTATATATTGCACAGCACACGGCCACAGCTATAATTAGCATTGTCATGGAGTTTTAACATGATGTGGATCGATATTTTTTATCATTATTAATTCACAATGTCATTCATTTTTTTTTTATAGCCAGGAGATGTACATATATAAACTTAAGGGGTATCATCTATTTGAAAGAATTCTGACTCTATATTTTGGGGTTTGAAACCCCAAAATGTGGTGGGTTCTGGTGACCTGACCTGACCCACAAAATATTGTCTTAAATTTGACATATTCTGCTGTGGTAAAGGGTTAACACACACATATATCCTGTCCAGTGGTCATGACTTATCCAAACTGATGTACTTCTGACCACTGGAGGGTGGGGGAGGGGAGGAGGTAGCCATGCATCCTTGGGTCAATTATCAACAGTTTTGCACATTTTTGTGTGTATAGTGTACACAAAACACAGGTTTATTAGTTCTTTTCTTTTCTGGGCAATGTGCAAATAGTTTGGGTGCAAAATAAAAAAGGAAATTGTTTTGGGTAAGGGGTGAAAGTTTTCTTTTTTGGGGTGCAAAATAAAAAAAAAAAAAAAAATTGTTTTGAGTCAGGGGTGAAAGTGTATACAAAACAAACAGTTTATTTTTGTTCAAAATGTATTTTCTGGTAGACCCTGATTTTTCTTCTTTTGGTGTAGATTGTACAAAATGAACACCTTGTTATGCAAAGTTTACAAAAACAAAAAACTATGCGCACTAGTACCAGTGATCAACGGTTGCATGCAAGGGTGAATGAAATAGGGTTGAACACATTTTGGCCAATTCCATGAAAATCATGCCTCCAATGACCACCAGTAAGATAGACAGATAGGCAAATCCTATAGTGACCAGACTATAGTGTATGTAGATGAGTCATATCCTGTATTGTGATGACCAACATGGCACCTCCATGCCTCATCTAGTGTGGAGAGGGGGTACTTAATACATCAAAAAAGAGGAGAAACATCAAAGATTTTCATCAAATAGGACAAGGGAGGATTAGGCTAGCCTTCATATCCTGGGGTGAGTAGTTTTTGTTGTAATTAAGCACATAAGGTCTAAAAATGTTGTGTTCAGGTAAAACCTGTCCTTTATTTATTTGGCCTTACCGTAATATTTCATGGCCATTTCCTTATGAGGGGGGAGGGGAAACGTATTGTTGGTGCATATGGAAAAAATAAACTTTTATTTGAATCTAGATGCCTGTTTTGCTACAAAATGTTCAGTCACCCTTAGAAAATTCCTCTTCTTCAAAAACAATTTCATAGCATTTTTTCGGGGGGGGGGGGGGGTGGTGCTTATGGAAAAAATGAAGATTTTTTTTTTTATGATCTGGCACGCCTAACATGCTTCAGAATTTTCAGTCACCCTTAAAACATTCTTCTTCTTGAAAAAAAAATCTTACTTCCCTACCCTCATTTATTTCCCAACCTCTTACCTCTTTTTCTTAGCCCGAAGACAGCGCTCATCATTTTTCACCAGTAAACAGGGGCGTAGGAAAAGGGGGGGGGCAGGGGGGCCTGGGCCCCCCAATCATGAAGGAGGTGGGGCCTGAGTATGTCTGGGCCCCCCCCCCCCAATATTTTCCAAGAACTCATAAACACAATGAAAAAGAAACTAAAACTTTACATCTCAAATTAGATTATTATGGTGATGTCATAGGGGAAATGGGGGTCTGAGCCTAAAGTCAGATCCAAAATTTACCAAAAATTACTTTTCTATATGAATTCTATATATGCTTACAATTCAAGGTGGTTGCGATGGCACCCTCGCCGGGCCCCCCTCCCCAATGAAGATTTGCTTCCTACGCCTCTGGTAAATGGGGATAAATATCATCACCCCGACCTCCTTCCCTCAATATTATAAATCTCAAAAAGATTCAAAAGATATTTTTTTCTGGATATTATTTTTGAAGATATACATACCGTTTTTGCCTCTTTAAGTGAATGGTCACTCATTAATTTCAATCTGGCTCTACCCCCAGCTTTTATTCAAGGCCGGTGCTTGTATTTCAATATCCCTGTATCCCCAGCGCTTATTTGATACCAGCGCTTATTCAAATACCCGGTGCTAATACAGGCCATTACGGTATACCGAATTCAACGTAATAAGTGCCCCTCCCCTAATAAGCACCCTTCCCCCCAATTTGGGGCTTTTTTCAGACTAGAAAAAGGCCAATTTTCCTGGATTTTAGATCTTTTCAAACTCTGAACTACTGGAGGGCCATAAATACAATTCTTTAAGAACCCCGGGTATTTGTTAGGTCCAATACGGTACAAACACGACTAATTGTGTACATGTATGTATCAAAACTTTCAAATTGCTTGTCGATCAATGCGCGAAAGGTTGTGGTGAATCACTGTGAATCGATAAGATGAGTGAGACTTAAAAACACTAATGTAACACACAATATTTACAGGAGGGTGCTGCACATAAGGGAAATGGTAGTTTTGCCAAGAAGTGCCTCATCTGCAGCAGTCACTTTCTTTTCATTCCTGACTTCCTGTCGTGTTGCACAGAGGTGCCAATGTCAGTCAGGAGGCTGTTTGATTGATTGATTTGTGTTTTACAGCACTTTAGCGGCACTAAGTGGCTATCCCATGCTTCACAGGTTGATAATCTAACAGAAGAATGTGTCAGTGCCCGCACATATGTGCACCACACACATCCTGAGGGGATAGGAAAGAGGAGATATAGACCCTTTTAAGTGGGCTAGGGAAGCCCGTCAGGAGGCTGTTGCTCCTATTGTTAAAAGACCTGTGAGTATGTGCCCTCTTTTCTAAGCAAGTCGTGCACTGCTTCACCTAAGTACTTGCACTCACCACATTAGTCTGAAAGGTCACCTGCCTTGTTTAGAATAGAGAGAGAGCTGCACTATCAGGTACCTACTCATGTCACACACTCTATAGTTTATTATTCTCACTGACTTCTCCCAACAAGGTGTTGAATATAATGTTTCCTATATATATATATATATATATATATATATATATATATATATATATATATATATGCCTAATTCTAAAAGACTGTCTAAACGGTGGTGTCCCCTAGTGGTCACACTATGATACGGTACCTACTCAAATCCCCCTTTTTTAGCACCGTACTTGAATAACCACTTGTGAGCAACAAAGGTGACAAGTTATAGCGACATGAAAAGAAAGGACTGGAAATGAGGGCTTTTTTAGCCAGCTCTTTCTTTTACTATAGGAGCAACACCCTCCAGGTACAATTACCTTTCTATGAAGATGATAAGTACTCAATACAAGAGCATTAAACAAGTGTCACAGAGTAAGGTACCTGATTGTGTAATACACACTATTTCTAAACAAGGCGGGTAGCTTGTCATTCTACTCTGGTGAGTACAAGTTTAATGGTGAAGCAGTGTTACTTTTAAACGCGAGAGGGTCCCTACTTAGTGCTCTTTTTAGCTTATGTGCAACAACCTCCAGGATACACACACGGCGCGCATGGGCATGGGTCGAGGCAAGGTGAAACGAGTTTAGAGGAGATGTTTATCTGCAGGTTGCTGATAAATTAGCGGGGAGTGGATTACTAAAAACAGCTAAGATAAATACCTCCCTGCGTCATCGTTAATAATCTCACCAATTGTGTTCTGTTTGTTTTGTCTCTGAAAAATCTATATTCATCATTAGAGCATTACAGGAATGATTTCTGACCCCCCCTGCCGGTGAGCAGAAATCAAACCTATTCAGCCCCATTTCTGGGGAAATTTGTTTCATTGTCTTAGTTTTGTTCAGGTGATGTGACCAATCAACGATCTAAATGAACCTAGATTTTCAGTTGACAATAATTCTGACATAACTATTGTGGGATATTCCCGCGAGAATATCTTTAGTTCTGGGTATTGGCACCAGGTGGCCTATCTGTTTTTGTAGTCAGAAAAATAATACTTGCAAAATGACAAGTTCAAGGTCGTGCCGGTTCTTCCTAGTACCATTTTATAGGATTTTTCTCGCATTTATCCACCAATTTTTCAAAATAACGGCACATTCCTCATTCCAAAGTTGCCAGATATTCATTGCTTTTTGTACTGTACTGCCACCTGGGGCTTCTTGTAAACTCTATACCGGTTCAATGCTATACAATAATGGTGGTCCACTCTTCAGTTTTACAAGGATCCCTGGTAGATTTGAACAGTTATTTTTTACAGTGTAAGTAGACCTTTCATCTGCCTTTGACAAATCTTTCCTAAATGTTACAACTAGGCTCACCGTAGTGGCCCGTACAAAATTTCCTGAATGAATTAAAAATATTACAAAAGAAATATAAAATCCAGTGATAAGAATGAGTAGAATGCCAATGTATCACACGTAAAGTTTTGATAAAGATTGGATACGTCATATCAATTATGAATATGAGCAAATGTTGTCAGATTTGTCAGTTTCATTTTTAGAGCCGCCAGGCGCCATTTGCCTCTAAAAGGGCCAATACGGTATACACATATTAGTTTTTTTTTATTATTGCCATGAGGGTACTTCATGGAACACTATGGTGTAGCATCACCTGTGGAGGGTCATCTCTTTATTCTGCTATCATGCCCTCCATGGTGGCGTGAACTCAGGTGGTAGCTAAGGGCCATAAAGCACCGCTATAAAAACATGAGTCACGGCTACTGTAGAGGGCCACTTCACTGAAATACCTGGAGGCTGTTGCTCCTATAGTAAAAGGAAGAGCTGGCTAAAAATGCCCTCATTTCCAGTCCTTTCTTTACATGTAGCTATAACTTGTCCCTTTTGTTGCTCACAAGTGGTCATTCGAGTATGGTGCTACAAAAGGGGGATTTGAGTAGGTACCTAGTTGGGAGAAGTCAGTCAGTATAAATAGATAGAACTAAACGACCGTGGTGTACGAGGTGGCCGATCCACCACGAGGGGGAGGTCTCCCCCGAGGGCGTTAGCCCTCGGGGGAGACCCCCCCCCGAGGGGTGGATCAGCCACCGAGGACACCAGGGGAGTTTAGTTCTATATTTATTTTATGTTTTTAGAGTGTCTAATTAACTGAAAATTAGCAAAATCCGTTACCGTAGTCCCCCGTACGAGCGGCGGTCCGCCATTTTGAATGTTTACATGCACCCAGAACGAGGCTGCAGTGGTGGATCTGCCGCTGTGGTGGATCGACACACGTTACGCCACTGGGGGTGTGGCGATCGACGGCGCAATGCTATCTCTACGGGAAGAAGTTATTCACATAAAATAATATACTATAGAGTGTGTGACATGAGTAGGTACCTGATAGTACAGCTCTCTCTGTTTTAAACAAGGCAGGTGACTTTTTAGACTGATGTGGTGAGTGTAAGTACTTTTGAGAAGCAGTGCACAACTTGTTTAGAAAAGAGGGCACATACTCACAGCTCTTTTTACAATAGGAGCAACACCCTCCAGGAGGCTGTTGCACATTAGCTACAGGGGCCAATAAGTAGGTACCATCTCATATTAAGAAGTCCTGCACTGCTCCACCATTCAACTTCCACTCACCATATCAGTCTGAAAAGGCACCTGCCTTGCTTACAAATAGTGTCCAGCACTGAGGTCTATACTTTTGTCACACACTCTTTCAGGTGCTCTTCTTAGGACTACAAAAAAGGGACTGCTGCAGGTAAGGCAAAACTAACTTTTCCCATAGGAGCAACACTCTCCAAGGGGGTATTACACAAGCAGTCCTGTATGGAACTATTTCAGTATAAATTTAGGCTTTGGTCATTATTTGGTCATTTATTTTCGGGGTTTAAAAACCTAGCCTCTTTTTAGCAAAAAAAAACCCCAAAAAACCTGCATGCTACTAACGATCGAAGAGGGGCATAAAAAGTTTCCGCGCCTCTGGCATGGGGGGGGGGAGAACGTTTTTGTCCACCATTGACAGGGGACATAAAAAGATTTGCACACTTCCATGCGAAAAGTCACCTCCCCCATGTTGATGAATAACAACCATTCTTTTCTATGTATATATACTTGGGGCTATTAAAAAAGTGACTCGTCAAATGTTAATGTAAAATATGTGTAGAGATAGATATGAGACCCAGAGCTTTATCACCTTAGGAAAATCCCAATCATGATGATGAATAATATCCTTTACACAATCTGATAATAGCCTTTTAGTCACATGGCTCTGTGACCACACTTAACTTTTGTAACAACCCCCAGAGTGCAATAGTGGATATGGGATTCTGGGGCATAATTCATATCAGTTTGAATGTCGAGAGAAGGGATAGATAATGTGCTTATCCTTAGATCTCTCACGACCTGCATGACCACTACTTGATACCTGAAGTTGATCACTTCATGGAAACTTTATTTATATAATACTATTACAACCAATGATTAGAAACCGTTGCTTGAAGAATATTTCAAAAACCACAAATACGTGAAGCATCGCTCATGTATTTTTGCAACTTGAATGATGAAATGAAAAGTGAAACCTCATCAATATCGACCCTAATGACGATCATAATCAACTGCAAAGTGTTCTACATTATTCACATTTGGCATGAAGGTAATTAGATCCTTAAGGGTTTATGCAATATGGTGGTATTAGAAATCTTCTTTCAAATAAGCCCCAAAACATACACCTGCCCAGTGGGCACAGAACCTTGAATCAATGTTAAAATAACGTTGATTATTGTTGATATTTTGTGATATTTACCTATGCTTAGGCATATCCATGTGAATGTGGTCAACTTAGAAGTAAAGGATAACAAACAAATGGTCAAGTCATGGTCAGATTGCCCTCTATCCATTTTCTACCAGTCTATGTAAAGTTAGGCTGGGGGAGGGGGGGGTGATGGTGTGTGTGAGTTTGGGGGTGTATCGATGAAATGACCTGTTATATTAACATTGAGGTAGGCTATATAAGCAAAGGTTCACTAGTTAGAGGAATGTCGGGGGGTTATCGCACGCGCCAATCAGGTGCCGTATGGTGCGATGTGGCACCTGATCGGCAAGTGCGATAACCCCCCGACATTCCTCCAACGAGTGTGCCTTTGCATTTATTTCATGTTATTTTCATCTAAATCAGATAAATAGAATCAAATTTACCAGAATTACTTGCCATAGGTATTGTTTACATCGCCATCTTGGAGCTATGACGTCATCAAATGATCACGTGACCTCAGCGTGTGATATTTTCGCAGGTTATCGCACGGGGGGTGTGCGATACGGCCCTCGAGTGCTAGAGCTATGGGCTGTCAGTATCTCGGGCATATCAACATGAAATAAATACCCTTGGCGTATCACATACAGTATGAAACAGGTACTATCAGGGTCCAAAGTCCCAGTATTATCTTTTATGGGCTCTTCAACTTTTCTTCTATATGAGAAAAAAACATTATCATTATTTAGTTTGGAACATGTGCTTCCTTTATATTGAGCTCGTGAAAAAGAAACAAAAACAAAAAAGAGAAATAAATGAACGCCAAATTCTGCAAAATTTCTTTTCATGCAATCCTATTTCTAGGGTTAAGAAAACCCACAAAAAATATCCCTATTTAGATGTGACAAGAATGCAATCAAAAACCTTCAGAAATCTTTTATTAACGTTTCTGAAACGTTATTATTATTATTTCCCTATTATTTCACATATTCACATAATTCTAAAAGGTTTAAGACGTTCTGAACGTAGATTGTATTTTCAAAATTGCTCGCATTCTTCCTTGACCTTGCTCAGATTCTAAACACTTAGAACCTTTTGTTCAACGTTCGTAGGGGTTAGAAAGATACAAGTGAAGTGATTAGCTTATACAGGCCGTTATAAGATTAATACAAGAGGGAGAACCGAACATTGAATATATTTCTCAAAAACAGAATTAAATAAACAAATTGATATGTACCTCCATAACTGCAGTTTCCGATACTAATGTGGAGTGCTATTGTGTAACCTATGACATTCCTTGGTTTATCAACATATTTCTATTAGCCTTACATAACACGGGGCCTAATACAACAGTAATATAGGACCGTGCCTGGTACAAATTTCATGTAATGAACTCAATAAGAAAGTACTGATTACTAGACCTTTCATATAGGGTGATAGTGAGACCAATACCGTCTTTATTACAATAAATACCCACCCCCCAATATTATTGACAATAATCAACATTGTAATATACTGATACCAGGATGTGTTGATAATCGGATCACTGTCATATGTCGTAAAACCTCGCGCGTAAACCGCACCCTGTGTTAAGGAGATTGCTATAAGCCGCATGAAGGGTGTATTTAAATAGTTGCCATTCTTTACTAACATCTACATATCGTTGCTCCAATGCAACAAGGTTGTAGCTGACGCTTTGACAAAAATAAGTTTTCTTCTTCAGTTTTAGCATCTATTGACCCTTTTCTATCTATGATGAAAGTACTGAAGCTCTGTCTATAATATGTGTGCCCACAGGCCCCAATGCAATAGGGCCGTGTCAACTGTCTGCTATAGTACTTGATTCCAATTCCTCGTTTGCCTCACCAGCAGGCTGTTGCAAAAAGATTTGGAAACGATTTTGTCGGAGGTGGTATTCCCAAAATGGAACTGACTGACCTCAGGGAATCAATTCCCTGTTGGGTTGCCAAAAGATAATTGGTCATAGAAGTAGTTTAGGAGTGGTCAGGAACTGGTGAATGCTTCCTAATCGAGAACCAATTCCCAGCCAGTTCCTTTCACCAATTCCCTGGCCTTTCGACTATGGGAAGTATTCCGGTGGAATTAATCATGGAACCAGTTCCTCAACTTTTTGCAATGCAGTCTAATTCAGAGTAAGACAATTCCATTACAGTATAAGGTGGGAATTGGTCTCCCTGGGTGGAGAATCGGGAGGAACTGGAGGATGCATTAGTTACAGTGAGAATTGAATTCCAAATCTTTTTGCAACAGCCTCCTGCAAAACTTGCAGATGCAGATACAACCTTGTTGCACTGAGGTGACAATGTGTAAAACCCTGTGTAAAAGCCACACCCTGAGTTCAGGGCTTTGCTATAAGCCACACCAGTGGTATGAATAAATGGTGCCCATACCTTAGTATAGTCTATATTCTTAACCCTCACATAAGCAACACCCTGAGTTCAGGATGGACATATAATCCGCAGCTTATATGTAGAGGTTTACGGTGCTTACCATACTGGGCTCATGACGACCCTTTTTGAGAATCGATTCTGTAGGTAAAGCCACTTCATTGGTGCATCATGATTATTCTCAATTAGTGCATCAACCCCGCAGGGTCAGCATGATGCATGAATGATGTAGCTCTGGTGGGTTATTTACCAGGGAATCATTCATGTATCATGACTACAAATGGCCATGAGAAAGGAATGCACATTTTCACTTGACCCAATAAATACCAATAATGCATTCATGTATCATGCCCATTGGTTATCATGATGCATGAATGCAGCCCTGGCAATTACACTCCAGGGCTGCATTCATGCATCATGACAGGGTTGATATAGTGCTGGAGGTTTGGCATGATGCTCCAATGAAGTGCCAGCAAACAGTCTCACCACTACTTCATTGGTGCATCATGCCGACCATTGGGCATGATGCACTCCTGCATCAGCTGTGTTTGAGGAGGTAAAGAGTTAAAATCTCTACCCCAAAATCATGTTTCATACTTTCATACAAACTCTGCCCTGATGACACACCACCACAACTATTTCACAAATAAATGACATGGACATCAGAGTGCAGGATGTGATTGTAGATGACAAAACTTATTCAGATATAAGGGTAGCTGATAGCGGCATGAATCTCCCTCAATCTACAAGGTGTGAACATCCAATGTCAGGAGGCTAAGCCAGATTAACCCTTTGAGGGCCGCTAATAGGGAGCCTAAGTCTCGCGATAAACTATGTCAAAAAAAATATTTCTGATTTGGAACTAAAATAACCAATATTTGAATTGACCAGAAGGCCCACCATATATATGAAATTTTGAGGCTCAACTCTCATTCTTAAAAAAGTTATGCTAGGCCTAAAATTTTCCCCTATCCTTCAAGCTTGTGGGCGATAATATGCTGAGCTCAGAATCCGCCTGCACGTGACGTGACTTCGCCTCCCTATGCAGGAGTGCATCATGCCCACTGCTCGGCATGATGCACAAATGAAGTGGCCTTTAAAGGATCCCTGAGGGTCAGCATGCACTCGCCAGCACTTCATCGGTGTATCATGCTGAACCTCAGGGAGTGCACCAAGCCCATAGAGTTTGGACGGTATGAATGTAGTCCTGTAGCGTGTTGCTCCTATTGTAAAATGAGCTGTGAGTATGTGTCCTCTTTTCTAAACAAGTTGTGCACTGCTTCACCATTCAACTTGCACTCACCACATTAGTCTGAAAAGTCACCTGACTTGTTTGAAATATAGAGAGCTGCACTACCAGGCTCCTACTCATGGCACACGCTCTATAGTTTATTATACTGACTGACTTCTCCCAACTAGGTACCTACTCAAATCCCCCTTTTTTAGCACCGTACTTGAATGACCACTTGTGAGCAACAAAAGGGACAAGTTATAGCTACATGAAAAGAAATGACTGGAAACAAGGGCATTGTTAGCCAGCTCTTCCTTTTACTATAGGAGCAGCACCCTGCTGGTTACTTACTCGTCACGTGTCCTTCCGGGAGAGTATAAACTTGATTTAGTCTCGGCTTAATGCAATAATGCATCAGGTACCTCTAAAGGTTCAATCCTTTCAGGGCTGCGGTCAAAGCTACATGCTATTGATACACAACTTTATTTTCACTTTGATGCATCATTGCAATGCTGGCTGACCATGTAGTCCCCACCACTCTAAAGGTACATCATGGCAGAATTGAATACATACATAAGCAATTCAACTCCGCCTATAAGGCGCCGTTGAATACGGACAGCCTCACCTCGGTTAATACGATGCAAAAATGTTCCATGGGAGTGGACATTTGCATTTATGTCATGGCCTATGGGGTTAATTTGCTTTTAGATAAAGAAAAACAGTTCAGCTCCATTCAAAATCCAAGATGGTGGACCCCATTGAATGCAAGCATACTGTATTCCATGCCCCCCATGGAATATGGCTGTTCTAGTACTAATCTATAGTAACAGTCGTATCTGCCAAGACATAAGAAGGCATCACGTAGTTCTAAACAGGGCATAATCCTAGGAGCAAAGTGGCCACGTTGTACCTTACTGCTTGGTGGACAGAAGAGAGAAATAACTGTTGAATCTGCCATGGAACCTCATAAAACTTAGCATTGAACCACTGTAATTCCATCGCGGTGTGGAATGAAAAAGCAATGTTCTTTTGTCGCAACATTGGACAAAATGTTTAAAATGCTCTACGTCATTCTCTAAGCTTTTATCTTCTGAGGTCACTATTTGGTTACACTTGAATACTTTCATAAGTCCTTGACAACATATAACCTGTATAACTCATAAGGGCGGGGTAATAAGTACAGTTGACTTCTCAGATAAGTGCATATATTTGGGATACTCTGCAATCTCACCTGAACCTACCTGTATTACACCATTTACCATATTACCTCACACCTGTAGATAGCCTTACCTACAACCATACATGTCAGCCCTTTGATGTTCCCCACCCACCCAATAACACTAACCCTTAAGTCCTTTAAGGGCTGATGATGCAGGAGTGCATCTTGTCCATTGGCTGGCACGATGCACCAATAAAGTGCTGATGCATCGTGCCGACCCTTTGCCTTTGTATCAACCCTGTAGAGTCGGCATGATGCAAAAGTGTAGCCCTGGTAAGTTACTCGCCAGGACTGCATTCATGCATCATGAAAATCAATGGGTATAAGGCATTAATAACAGTAAAACTTTAGACCCTCAAGTGAACTATGATGATTGTATTGCAGTGCACCAGTGTAGTTTCTACAATAGAACATCTGTGACCACATGAGGGAAAACATGCCTCCTGGGGGAAAATGGCTTTTTAAGGTTTAAGTCATGGGCTTTAAAATGAGATATCTTGAGCTAAAATATCCCCGGTAGTTTTGCTGTAATTGCTTGTCAAACATAGGTTTGTGTGTACAAATGAAAATAGGAAATAAGCTCTAAATGCATTATATCCTATCATAAACACTAAAAATGCAAAGAATTACAGTTTTGTGGAAAAATACCCAAAGAAATGTGATGTTTTTATCATAAAATTGGTTCTAGAGGGAAGTTTTGAGTTCTGTTTTTGGTTCTGGGTTCCTGAAGTAATTTCAAAATGAGTTTGTGGCAAAAATTCACAATTGGAATAGGGGAGTGGTTTCCATGGCAACCAGAAATTGCCTTATCTACCAATTTTCTATGTTTCCATGGCAACCAACGTTCCAAAAATGGAACATTTTCAGTGGAGATGGAACGATTTTAAGCATACCACTGGATTCCTTATAAAAAATTGGTCTAAAGCTTTTTTTTTTAGCATATTTGTCAGTGTTTTACCCATATTCTGCCCCCCCTGGTGGCCAAAACCAGTACTAAAAATCCCCCCCGGAGGCACGTTCTTCCCCGTTGAGCCACATATTCTATTGACCCTAGACTGGCTCTATACCCATCTTTGATTTTGGACAATCTAACCCTCTGGACACCCCCCTCCCTCTGAATTTTACAAGTTGACAAAATACTGAATTAATTCATTTTTATTGCTATAATTGTCGTCCCTCTCAGGTCTCAAATCAATGCGGAGTGTCTCAGGTTTACTTGAATTGCTCAACAATAACAATTAAGAATTCAAAATAACACAATTCAGAAATCACCGAATTAGGTACTGACAAGCAGAATCAGCATCACTTCATTAATGCACTATGCAGGCCAATGGGTTATCATCCGCAGTCCTTAAAGGGTTAATCCTACACATACCATGTACATATTGCTCCCAATGACAAGACTTAATTGAAGCTTCTGTTATCTTATGATATTGGGTCACCCCATGAGGCTCTCTATGTGAGTGTTCATATGTCCACTGTATGTATGTATGTATGTATGTATGTATGTGGGGGGGGGGGTGAGGAGGAGGGGAGAAAGTATTAAGTATTAACAGATAAGGTGGTGGTTCATAACGCAGGCTGACCAGTAGGGAGGTGTCAGTTGGCCGTTGGTGATCTGGGGGACAGCACCCACCACCCACTACCACCAGGAGCAGAGGGACCCTGGAGGACACTTGGATTGACTGGGTGTGTAATACTAAATACTACCTACCAACACTATATTAGGGGTTGGTAGTAGTCACTTGACTCACCCACAGGAGTACTGTATATATACCAATTTGGTAGAAGCTACTCACACATTTTTACATTTATTTGAGGCTGTCTTTGATCACCATAAAGGTAGGTTTGGATCTAAAAATTCTTTTACAAAGTCCGGGGTCTGTTTCCTAAAATGGATCTGATATTGATATTTGGCAGTTTCCAAGAGGAGGCCGGACCTGTACGGTGGTGTGCGACAATGACAACTTCATTGGATTTGGGGGGAGGGAGAGCATTTTGAAGGAGCTTTCTGTGGGTCATTTTACATTGCCCTAATGTAGTCCCCAACCTCTATTATTGGGCAGACTGCTGACAGTGGTGCAGGGTGATCATAGGTCATGCTCTTTAGGGTCTATAGGATTTAGCAGAGCAGTCGTAGTCTAACCCTAACACCCAGAAACTAAGGTTTGTTGACTGTAGAGGCACGTTCCCTCTAGAGTTATGGTACAAATAGTTTTTATTTATGAAACACATAAAAATTGTTGAATAACTATGTCTGACAATGACTTCCACTGTTGGACATAATTATGATAAATCCTTTTTGAAATACACAGCCTTTGCCCATACAGCACCATTTTTATGATAACGGAAGTTACTACAACCCCATGGAACACAATGACCTTAAGATATCTTAAACTTCACTTATGAAACACCCCTCAGGGGCTTCTTGTAAAAACTACACTGCTTCAATGCATTAAAGTTATTGTAGTTCACTGTGCAATTTTATGAGGATTCCTGTAAATTCATCTGTTATTTTTTTTTAATGTTTTGTGTACCACTTTATTACCACGATGTATGACATATGCTCACTCCTACTACTAACATGCATTATGGAAGTGATATAGGTCTTATAAAACCTAGACGCGATACTTCTATGGGATTCGTCCATAGAACACAATGGTCTCTACTCGCTCTAGCCGCATGCCCGTTGGTTGTCACGATGCATGAATGCATCCATAGTTAGTAACTCACCTGGAGGTTAATTCAAAAAGATTAGGAATTGATCCTGTCGGAGGTGCTAATTTCAAAATTGAACTCACTGACCTTCTGGAGTGGATTCCCTCTTGTATTGTAAAAAGGGAGTCAGTGATAGGAGTGGGATAGGAGGGGTCCAGTCTCTTATTTTGCAACTGCACCTATTTCCGTGCAGTTCACTTGTGCCAGAGGTCAAGCAGGGAAGTCTGTTCTTAGGGTGGGAAATGTAGGAGAACTGCAGGATCAAATAGGTACGGTGAGAACTGGTTTCCCAATCTTTTTGAGATACCCTCCTGGAGGTTGATTCAAAAGGCTCTGCCATCGCTACCTGTGCTATGTTAGCATAGGCACATCTCTTATCATCTTATAAGACCTAGTGTTACTACAATAAAATAGCTGGTGGTGTTAGGCCCGTAACTAATAAGAAGTATTATGCAGTCCTTCAATATTCGATTTCAGTACTAACACCACCTCTTATTTTATACTGAGAAACGATAGTGGTTTCCCCTGAGTTCAAGAGCACCTCTGTAGGGGGGCATTTCTCGTCACAAAAGTGAATGCACCTGCTGAGAGTCCTTGTGGGCTATTGAGGCTACTGATGAGTTAAGGGCACTTAAATGGATTTTCTCATAGTCCTTGAGGGCTCTTGACATTTCAGGGTCAAGTACACCCGACAGGGTATATATACCCTGTCGGGTAATTATATATATATATAATTAGAAGAACCCCAGTGTAGCCACTCTTGACAGAACAAGTTTTTCCACTGCTATTTTTTACCTTCCACGGCTATTTTTTCTCTGTGGACTTGTTGCCACTGTGCACATTCATTTTTTGCTTGGGATAGTGAAAGCAGGGCTGAGGCTAACAGCGCTCACTAAAAAGTAACTGGCTATCAGAAAGGAAGGCAGGCTGGCCTTACCATCGCACTAAAGAATAAGGGAGGGAAATCACTAACATCTCAAAGGTAGCGATGGCAGAGCCTTTTGAATTAACCTCCTGGACTACATTCATACATCATGGCAACCCCACTGCATTGCACCGAACTGAAATTCACCAAACGTTCAGTAACGACAGACAATTCTGGGATTATTTTGGCAATGGTAGATTGTGGCCAAAAAGGGAGGTTGTACTCTATAGATGAAAAACATTTCGAGAGACATTTCTTTCTTTTTAGTATGGGTAACGATGGAAAGCATTAAAGCTTATCCAGCTTGAAAATAATCCTTGAAACCAGCGCAACTGACTGAAGTTTAGGTGATATAAACAAAATAATGATGTTGAGTCTTGTAGTTGAGTGTGGCATGAGCACAAGTTTATAAGGAATCAAGGGTAGCCCAGGGGCGTGGGAAGCAGTTTCTGAGTGGGTGGGACCAGGGGGGGGGTTTCTGCAATTTTTGACCTCCCTTTGCTTGACCTCTTAGTTTTGACCTTTTGATGAGTTGGCCAAAAGTGGGGGGGGGGGACATGTCCCCCCTGTCCCCCCCTGCTTTCCACGCCCATGTAGCCGATCTAGTAGCACTTGGTGCATGTAAATTCCGATTTTCTGCAGCTATAAATGCAATGTGTAGTGGTATATTCATCAGACAATCTATAAGTCGCAGATAGTGGTTAGTTACCGAATGATGTAACAAAGGATGGGGACAACGTGAGCAGGACATGGGAGTCCAGATAATACTGTCAGACTGATAATGTGTACACTGTAAACAAATTTCATCAAAATAACGGCGGAATCCTAGTCCCAAAGTTGCCAGAGCTCTGTCATTATTTTCACATAGATTCCTTGTACCACTGTACTGCCACCTGGGGCTTCTTGTAAAAACAACACTGGTTCACTGCAATATAATTATGGTGGTTCAGTGTTCAGTTTTATGAGAATCCCTGGTAGATTTAACATTTAGATTTACAGTGTACATGTCATTGCTATGTGTGTCACCAAATTTACTGTCACTTTAGCTGTAAATGGATAGATTCAATTGCTGATCATCAATACTCCTGGCCCTAAGGTTCTAGATTTCCAAATCCGTGGAGAGAAACGTGCCCTACCATCCAGACATCTGC
This sequence comes from Acholoe squamosa, assembly GCA_949317995.1. Taxonomy (NCBI): domain Eukaryota; kingdom Metazoa; phylum Annelida; class Polychaeta; order Phyllodocida; family Polynoidae; genus Acholoe; species Acholoe squamosa. The sequence goes on from OX439045.1 coordinate 5,694,129, forward strand.
CCCATGAGAATTCCCCAGCCTGGAAACCCCCTTTTCTCGGGAATTTTCAATTTTGTATACGACTTCCAGGCTTAAAGGAGACTTAATGTAAAATGCCCATAGTTAGTCACCAAAGGATGAGGTGAAAGAATATTTTGATAAGTGGAAAGACCTTGTACAATTTATTTGATCTTTTGTTTGTGACAACCCCATGGCTTGGATGCCTAATATGTGCCCCCTCCCAAGTCCTAGGCTAATTATATAGGTATAGTCTTACTTTGCAACGTCTCAAAGTCAACAAATACTTTAATCCAAAGGTTGTGGAATGTTTATAAACATGTCAATCTACCATTTACGTGCACAAATTTGGAGAAACGGGAGATTCCTTTGCTGAAATCTGATTTATAGATTAAGGGAGATTAAATACAGAATCATTGCAGTTATTTTGCCGATTTCAAAATTAACCATAAATATGCTACCCCGACAAAAACATACGTTATCTCAACACAAAATGATACTTTCATGCTATTTTACTATTTGCCATAATAGGAGAGCACAGAGACGGTTTCACAAACTTGACTACCTTTTTTACTGGGGTTATGTTAAGGCCTGGGCATGATACACAGATGAAGTATGGTGAGTAACTCGCCACTATCTGTATTGCTGCATCATGGAGAATGCTAAAATGAATCGCTGGCGAGTTACTCACCAGGGACTCAAAGCCTTGACGCAACATGCCTCCATTACATAGAGTAAAATAATATTATGCTATTGTAATGCATAACTTAAAAAATAAATGTTCTGAAATGTTGTAGAACAGTTTTTGGTCACCTAGCCTAAATTGAGCCATGTGTTTCCAGGGTCATAGAATTTGTAATGACAGAATATTTTTATTGACAACCTTACCCATGGTTCATTTCTACTGTCAGAATTGAATGACAGAAGGTAATCTTCAAAAGCGAATGATGAGGGTGGGTGCCAAATGGTGTATCTGTCATTTGCAAATTTCTCTCACCTTGTGGACACATAGGTTTACATACTAACTGTGAATTTCCCTTTTGCAGCAATCCCGCATTTCACTTTATGTTAAACGTGGTTTAAACTTTACACTGAAAAACGTCTTCCTGTCATAATGACACGTATATCCATGTCAACTTGATTTGACACAGATAGCACATGTTATTGGGACATGGCACATATGTCACCATGACAACTGTCTTCATTACGCATGTCAATTGGAGTTGACAAACCAAATGTGAGAGTGTCAACCTCATTCAACATGCCTTTCACACATGTCATGTGGGAGACAATCGTGACCTGTGCAGTATGCGTCAAAGCGATCAAAGTCTTCTTTTCTCTGTGTAGGTACCGTCTTCTTAGCTTTCTTGATGAAGGCCCACCACAGAGAAATTATAGGTGTACGTATAGGTTTAGGAATACGAAAAAAAAAAATTCAATATCTTTCTCTTACCTTTTCAGAATACTCTAAGCAGCCAAGATGCCGAGCAACAGCTTCAATCTCGGCAAGAGCAATAAGGGTGAGATATATAAATACTATTAGTCAATTATGTGATATTTAACCTTTAAGGACCAGCATGCGGGAGTGCATCATGCCCATTGGTCGGCATGATGCACAAGTGAAGTGCTGGTAAGTCTGCTCACCAGCACTTCATTGGCGCATCATGCCGAACCTCCGGGGAGTGTATCAACCCTGTAGGGTCTGCATGATGCATGAATGTAGCCCTGGCTACTCACTGAACTGCATCAATGTATCATGACTAGTGTGAACGAGCCGTTGGAAAGGGTTAATATACTAAAAGGGTTGGTCTGACACAGACTTATTTGACCACGATGGCGGCCAATAGTGAAGTATCAGGAGCGTGTTGCTCCTATAGTAAAAGGAAGAGCTGGCTAAAATGCCCTCATTTCCAGTCCTTTCTTTTCATGTAGCTATAACTTGTCCCATTGGAAAGGGTTAACATGCTAAAAGGGTTGGTCTGACACAGACTTATTTGTCCACGATGGCGGCCAATAGTGAAGTATCAGGAGTGTGTTGCTCCTATAGGTAAAGGAAGACCTGGCTAAAAATGCCCTCATTTCCAGTCCTTTCTTTTCATGTAGCTATAACCTTTCCCTTTTGTTGCTCACAAGTGGTCATTCAAGTACTGTGCTAAAAAAGGGGGATTTGAGTAGGTACCTAGTTGGGAGAAGTCAGTCAGTATAATAAACTATAGAGCGTGTGACATGAGTAAGTACCTGATAATGCAGCTCTCTCTATTTTAAACAAGGCAGGTGACTTTTCAGACTGATGTGGTGAGTGCAAGTTGTATGGTGAAGCAGTGCACGACTTGTTTAGAAAAGAGGGCACATACTCACAGCTCTTTTTACAATAGGAGCAACACCCTTCTGGGCAATAGGGAGAAGAAGTCATGTCACGTGAGCGTTTGTTCTGTGCTCACGGTATTAATGCCCGCAGGCTTGAAGGATAGGAGTTTTTTTAGGCCTAGGATAACGTTTGAAAGGATGAGAGTTAAGCCTAAAAATTTCATATATGGTGGGCCTCCAGGTCAATTGAAATATTGAAATATTTTAGTTCCAAATCAGAAATTCTTTTACGACATGGTTTATCACGAGACTTATAGGCTCCCTATTGATATTATCTTCTCTGTGCTTAGCAATTAAAGAGGAAGTAGCTACAGAGAAATGTACTCCACAAGTCTCGACTACCGTGAGGCGATATCACAATTCGATATCAATTTCTGGATAGTCCTTAAATCTACATATTTCAAAGCAGTGACAGAAATATTAGGCGCTCTACTTATCATAATTTGACCTTGGCTTCTCTCTCCAAACCCCTTCAATCGACCAACAACAGCCACAAAAATCATTATTACATTTTGGATTATACCGATAGAGGAGTGGCCTCTATCCAATATACAACAATATAGAAAGCATTGCAGACCACTAGTCCCAACTTATTACTACTACTATCTTACATACAGCACACCCAATCATAAACCCTTTAATGGCTGCTGCATGCCTATTGGTCAGCATGATGCACCAATGAAATGCTGGCAAGTCTGCTCGGCATCACTTCATTGGAGCATCATGCCGACCCTCCGGGGGTGCATCAATCCCATAGGGTTGGCATGATGCATGAATGCAGCCCTGGTGAGTTACTCGCCAGGGCTGCATTCAGGCATCATGACGACCAATGGACATGAGGCATTAATGCATCAACGGCCCACAAAGGGTTAAGTTACCCATGACTAGGGGGAGATAACAAAAACCTGCCCTTCTGTAATCATCAAGGGTCAAAGTGGACAGCAGCCAAACTGATAGGAAAGGATAACACAAGGCTTACTGGATAGCCCCATCTAATAACGTACTGGGCTGCTGTGCTAAGGCAATCCATAAAAAAAACTTGTTTCTCCTCACAAAAAAAAGGAGAAAATCTTGAGATCATTTTCTTCTTCCTTCATTATAATTTAAAAAAGGTAACATGTTTTGCACCAAACTTTATTTTATCTGCTGTGAAGTCACGTATTGGTAGTTAACATTTACTGGGAATAGGGACCCTAATGTACCCTGCATTAAGGGCCCTTTTCGCAGATCCTGTCACATATGTATTTTCATAACCCCTTGATCCATGAAAAACCTGAACCTCTTGGCCCTAACTGATGGTCCACTCAAATACTGCCCACCCTTCTTATCCCCTATTACAAACATTTATTACTTTTACCACTCACATGCCATCTCACCGCCGATGAAATAAATAATCAGATATTCCAGTAATCCATATGTATTCGTCCTAGATGATCTTTCCATTAACATTGTATGTAAGTAGAATGAACATGAAGCATGGTTCGTTCCTAGGGTGTATATATTATTTGGAAAATGGTCACCAGCTATGTTGGTGTACTATCTGTACCACATGGGACAGTGGCTATTCTGTTGCTATGTGCCATAGCCCATGAAACAACTTGGCAAACCTCGGCCTCTAAAGAAGGTCTTTTGTTGACAGAATACTGTCTTGGATGTAGGAGTCTAAAATGAGAATAGAACTGTGATCCGAAGAAGCTACTTTTAGAAAAAAAATACATACTTTTATTTGCTATGAAAGACTCAGATTTAGAAAGAGATTTGCAATATATTTATTCTATTGATTATTTGTGTTGGTACGATCAGTTTTTCATACAAAAGTATTTGGCTCTGACTATAGAATACCTGTTTTGAATAGTACTTATAGGGTGATTCAAAAGGGATCTCAAATTGATCTTTTTCACGAAGAACAATCTTGTTTATCTTCAAAGCTTGTGACTAAGGCCTCAGGAAGACTAAGGCCTCAGGAAGTCATTTCTCAAGATGGTACGACTGAGCACATCCACTCTCAGAATTAGAGTGGGTAAGCCTAGACAATGCACTACGACTGCTCGGTATAATCAGCATTCGATGCAGTACTTATATAGGGTTTTGTAGGGCAGGAGTGTGTTGCTCCTATGGTAAAAAGAGCTGTCAGTAGGTACCCTCCTTTCAAAAGAAGTCATGCTCTGCTTCACCATTCTGCTTGCACTCACCACATTAGTCTGAAAAGTCACCTGCCTTATTAAAAACAGAGAGAGCTGTACTATCAGGTACCTACTCATGTCACACACTCTATAGTATATTATACCGACTGACTTCTCCCAACTAGGTACCTACTCAAATCCCCCTTTTTTTAGCACCATACTTGATTGACCACATGTGAGCAACAAAAGGACAAATTAAAGCTACATGAAAAGAAAGGATTGGAAACGAGGACATTGTTAGCCAGCGCATCCTTTTACTATAGGAGCAACACCGTCCAGTCATACCAGTGTGATCACGGGATGCAGAGATGTAATGCCATTAGATGAACGGATCGCACTACGATTTGAAGGGGCCTAGTCATACTATCTTGAGAAACACCTTCCTGGGCTAAACATAAAGTCTTGCATCATTCTTCACGGGTAATTTTAGGCTACTTGTATCTCACTTAAAGATAAACACTCCCCTATTTTCATAATAGCATATTCTGATGACCTTTGTGACAAATTTGAATAGATTCTGGGATGGTTAATGTGATATATACACTGTAAATAGTAAATGCTGTACATCTACAGCAAAAGTTGCTGGCAACAATTGTTCCAGTAGATTTTGCTGTAGGTCTACAGCAACTGACTTGCTGTAAAGGTACAGCAACATCTCCTGTTGAACTACAGTAACTTCTACTGTAAATCATACTACTGTTGTTCAACAGCAAAAGTTGCTGGCAACAATTGTTCCAATAGAATTTGCTGTAAATACACAGTAGATTTGTAATTTGCTGTAAATGTACAGAAGATTGTAATGTTTTGGTCATTACATATTGGTTGGCCTGACCAAGTAGAGATATGTAGTTGGGCCATCATGATAGCCAGCTATGTAGCATCATTTATGACTAAATGGGTGTAAAACTAGCCATTGAGTAACACACCCAAGTCACAACAGGCAAGTGTGGTGTATTACACCATCTTTGCAACAGGCACTTTAGCTGATACACTAGGAAGCTTGGTGTCCATACTCATATTTACTTCCAAGCCACAGAAAAGGTGTGTGTGACAGAATGTAGAAGTTTCTGCTTTAGTTTACATAGTTTAATGAAGAGTTTCACATGTTATTAAACTAGAATACAATATGTTCACCCTTGCACATTATTCAATTATGTGACACATTTGACTTCCTTTTTTATAGATGAAAATAGATTCAGCTTTGAGTAAAAATTATCTGCCAAAGAGATACTAAGGCCACCTGGTGCCAAAGCACAGAACCACAATGTCTACAGCAGTACTTGCTGTAATCCTGCATCTACAGCAAAACACTTAGTAACTGAACAGTGGGTGTTGCTGTATTTGGGGCTACAGCAAATATATGAGAGTATATCTACAGCAACACTTGCTGTAATGTTGTATTTACAGCAACAAAGTTGATACTTGTACAGCAAAACTTGCTGTATTTTAGATTACAGCAACTTCTACTGTATGATCACAGCAAAATCTGCTGTATGTATACATTAACTTTTTACAGTGTATATATGCCACTATAGAGAAGAGCAGCTGGATTTATCTAATGCATCTGATAACGTCACGACTGCCAATATGCATCAAGTGCTGAATTGTTCATACATAGGGGGTGTTCCAAAATGTGGTTTATTTAGAAAATGTAAGCTATAACATAATGATATTGCACAGGGATCTTAGGTTATTTATTGATATCTTTTGAGGGATATAAAAAAGTATGTAAGAGCTAAAAAGGACATGTGATTGCACCCTTATAGTGTTCTAGTAGTGTTGTAGCGCTTATACGGCAGAGCAGTCATAGCAAATTAAGAAATATTCTCCTGAAGGCCATTTTTCAAGGTATATTCGCACACAACAATACAACTCCAAATTCCCATGCTATTCCTATGGATATTTTGGTACGATGGGAAGTTAGCAGTTGGAGTATGTTAAGAAATGACCCAAGGCCTACTTTGTGAAAAAGATGATGAAAAAATACTGCTTTGAAGGTTCTGTATGAATTTGGTTGCTGCTGAAAGATATCATAAACCTGTTTTGTTTTTAATTTTTCAGCCTATGAGGCCGATGTTGCTACCGCTGATGCCGGGGGCACGTACACCCACAAAGGGGACACAGGGGGGTCCCGCAAACATGAGGCCGAAGAACAGTCCCTGGCGGAAAAGAAGGTCGGCTTCTTCGACATGGTAAGTACCCTGTAAAGAAATGTCGTCAAAATAACAAAGGATTCCTCCTCCCAAAGTTGCCAGAGATCCGTCATTATTTTCACAGAGACGTTGTTATTTTCACAGAGATTCCTTGTACCACCACACTGCCACATGGAGCTTCTTGTAAAAACTATAGTAGCTCCCTGTTTTATAAATTATGGTGATTCACTTTTCAGTTTTCGAGGATCCCTGGTAGATTCAACAGTTATCTTTTCAATATACACAGAATATTGATTGATAACTCAAGAACCAGGAATTTGATTTCATAAGAGGTGTTTAATTGTATCTCAACAAACAAATAAAATCAACCAAAAATTGATTAAAATTGTTTCATGTCACAGGGAAAACAGATATCAATCAGCAGTACATTTTGCTTAAAGCTTCTTAAATTCAAATATTCATAAAATATAAATGTGAAATAACCCTTTTAAGGCATGATGCACAAATGAAGTGCTGGTCAGTCTGCTCACCAGCACTTCATTGGTGCATCATGCCGAACCTCCAGGAGGTTGTGTATCAGCACCGTAGGTTTGACATGATGCTTGGCTGCATTTATGCATCATAACGACCACTGGGTATGATGCATTCTTGCATAAGTGTCCCTAAAATGGCTAAATTACTGTTATACAGCTTAAGGTCTAACTTGTATTTTCAGTTCCGGTTCGCAGATGGTAAGGACAAGGCCATTATGTTTCTTGGAACTTTCCTCGCCACGTGTCACGGAACATTGTACATCGTCGCTAACCTTGTACTGGGAGCACAGGTGGGTCAGAAAGAAAAAGACCAAAAAATAAAAAAAAAATCATAAAACAAAATTTCACTATCATCCACAAAATGGGAGATTCACCCCAAAATGGTAGCTTCAACCCCAATCAGATATACTATAAAACCCAGCTTATAAGCTTATAAATAGACCATTTCAAACACCAGGGGAAGCTCATAGGATTGGCCTAGACAAGGGGTGCAGCTTATGAGCTGGCTTTTTACATTTTAAAACAACAATAAAATCACAATTTTCAAAACCCCAGCTGCGGCTTATGGCTTTCTCTTTAACTCAGGGTGTTGCTTATACGTGGGAGTTTATGGCATTTGCTGCTATTCCATTCTGTCTATCATCGATTGTATTCCACCTTATAGGATATAGCTTATGATCCAAATAAGGGAATGTAATCTCAAAGAATATGTCTGATCTGGAGCTTTGGCTTTCCACCATTAGGGTGTTTTGTCTTGAATCTTAGCATCCAATTAAACTTTATCAATCCTCAGCATCCTTATTGTAATACACATTTTTCGACTCTTCATTTTTGTTTCCAAGTTGAACCAGAGACAGGCAGACTTCAAGATTCGGTAGCTCAAGGATTAGAACTGCAAATCCACCTAGACACTACGGATGAATAGTTAGAGAAGTTAAGGTAACCCCCCCCCCCAACTAATATGTTATTAATATTATGTCTTGCTACCTTTCAGATTGACACGTTCATCGACTACCAAAGGGGTGTGAATTACGTAAGATCAAGAGAGAAACTTTGGAATAAGTACAACCTGACATCCGATGATGTCTGGAAGAACAAATCAATCATTAAGTAAGTGAATTTTTTTTTATGTACAATACAAGAATTTCTGCTCTTTTGGAAAATCTATGAGCCATAAAGTCATCACAGGTAAATTCTCATTTGTTATCATGATGAGTAGATGCAGCCCTCGTCTAGATACAAGATCTACATTCATGCATCATGCCGATCCCTCAATGTTGATGCTTCTTGAGGCCCAGCACGATGCACTCATCGAGGACCTAAATTGGTGCATCATGCCGGCCCGCAGCATTGTGCATAAATACAGAAATTAATTGCCAGGGCTGCATTCATGCATCAAGACAACCAGTGGTTATAAATGCACACTCCTACCTTATTACAATTGTCAGTGGCGGATCCAGGATTTGGGAGAGCAGGGGCCCCCCCCAAAAAAGAGGACTTTTAGGCCAAAAATAAGCAAATAGACTCTTAGGTACCGACAAAAAAGGAGGGGGCGTGTGTCCTCCCCGCCATCTAAATCCGCCACTGCAATATGATTTCATGCATCCATTCATCATATTATTTATTGAAAACCTTCAGTATTATTGGAGCGATGGAGCCGAATCGGTCAGACATCAATATCTCCTACATACCCAATCCGAACATCACCGACGACTTTCTCGTCTCGGAGATGTCGAAATACACACTGGCTTACCTAAGTAAGTAGCTCGCTTTTACTTTCTAGTCTTTTTAGTATTTAAATGGGCACTTGATAAATCCTTGGATTGAACCAACCTTAAACATTACTTTTTAATGAAGAGAAGCAAAAAAAAGAAAAAGGTGGAATTGCATTTGTGCATCATAAGGAGTGAGAAGTATTAATCCAGTCCAGAAATTATGTTGAGAGATTATTTAGCGGCCAAGCTAAATGAACCCTCAAAGGGGTATCAATACCACTTCTGGTCATCGGGGGGCGCCACTAAGGCATTAAAGGGAAAAATAGACAAAAAATAAATCAGAAACTAGCAGAGTTAACACATCATTGGAAAGCTGAATTTAAAAGTTGACCTTTCCCTTGGGTGACCCTTTTCCCTTGGTTGAACACAATTAAAGATGACCACTCCATAACATCCACCTTTCCTGTTCCAGTTATGGGGGCCATTGCGCTGATTGCTGCGTTCGGGCAGATCACTTTCTTCTGCATACCGGCTGAGCGGCAGGTGAGGCGCATACGGACAGCCTTCCTCAGGGCTACCCTGAGACAGGAGGTTGGCTGGTATGACAGACTGGGGTCTGGGGAACTCAACACTAGGCTCTCTGAGTAAGTATATTGGTCCCTTACCTCTGTGAATGAATTCATTAAATCTTAAGCATTCAGCAAATGGAGAATTATAGCTTTAGTTAATATTGTGCTTTATCGCCTAGTTTCCTCATGGCCACACTGTCTTAGTCTGGTATCTGTTGTGTGGTAGCATATTACCATAAGAGTCAAGCCTCCTCTTTGGCTCAGACTTGCACTCCCTGGATAGTACCATAAAACCCTGGTCATAAGCCGTCCTCAGTCATAAGCCAGTGGTAGACTTCGGGGAAATATTATGAGTTGTTATTATTATATGCTAAGACAGTGATATGTGAAACCATAAGAATTACATAACAACAAAGGCAGATGATGATATTGTTCTGCCCACCAATATCTGAGCCCATATTGCTGGGCCCATCAATACAAGCATTGTCGTCTGCACCAATCAGGGCAGAGCACTTTCTTTCACAACAAAGTGAAATCATAGTGTTGAGTACCCAATTAAGAGCAGACAACATCCAATCTATCTACCAGACACCATGTCTAGCTACCCAGACACAATGTCTAGCCTTAGTAGTTAGCGTATAATAATAAGTACTGGATTGGTAGCAATTGTTACAATACAGGTAATATTCCTCGAGACTATTCCAGGCCCATAATCATCGAAGCCATTATATACCAATCCTATGTATATATATTGGGGCCAGTTTTTCACTACTTTCTCTGTAAGCTATTGTAATAAAACCTTAAGCTGGGGTAGGACTTTTGCAAACAATTAGAAGCCAATTTTGACCTAAAATAACAAAAAAAGGATTTGCTTATGACCGTGGTTTTCTGGTAATCCTTGCATTCCACCAAACATCATGAGAGCCCATAGTCATGGTGCTATAATGCATTGGTGGTCCTGCAATGTTATAGGTTCAACCATTTAAGGGCAACTTTAGTGCATTACTAGTGTCTTTGCCACTAGATTGAGGAGCACCACAGCCCCCTGGTGGTTTACATCAGAACTGTGTGAGTTAGCGATGCACAACTTAGCAACAGTGTGTAACATAGCAAATTCAAACAATTTTAGCACTCTCCAAGCAGATCTTCTCAGACATTTGTTTTTTGCAATTTCTCTGTAAGTAACTATTCATCATATCTGAACATATAACAAATCAAATGAAAGGTCTCGGAGAGTACAATCAGAATCTTTAATAGAGCAGTTATCCCATGAATAACAATGGGAAGGGTGCCGATATCTTTGAATTGAGAGCCAAGATGGCGGCCATTGCATTCTGAATGACGAATTTTGAGGTTATAAAATGTTTACAAATGAATATAGTAAATGAAGTCGCAATAGCAAAAAGTGAAGGTCAATCAAATAGGTAATCATTTAGTTGTTCTTGAAAATATTTTTGCTGTTTCCTAAATAAGAGGTCGAGTTAGCTGACACTTTCCTCACTGCTTCACTGCATGAAAATTCTGCTTCATCTGGTACCCCAAGGGTACTCTAAGCTGAAGCAGTCACAAAAAGAACATTTGTGACCAGCGATCTAATAACCCATTTTTATATATAGTGTAATGATCCTTCAGGAGTTTGTCAACCCTGTTGGTTGTCATGATATATAAATGCAGTCCTGGACATTACCAGGACTGCATTCTTAAATAATGGGTATTTTGCATTAATGCATTAGTGACCCATAATGCATTAAAGGCCACTGATGCAGGAATGCATTATGCCCGTTGGTCGTCATGATGAACCAGCACCTCATTGGAGCGTTATGCTGACCCTGCAAGGGTTGACACATGCATATACTCCGAAGGGTCAGCATGATGCTCCAATGAAGTGCTGGCAAGCAGTCTCACCAGCACTTCATTGGTGCATCATGACGACCAATGGGCATGATGCACTCCTGCATCAGCGGCCCTTAAAGGGTTAACAGTTTGAAACAATATCTAAACTCTTCTCTCTCTATTGACAGTGACATGACGAAGATCGTGGATGGCATGGGCGACAAGTTGGGGACCTTCATCCAGCTCTTCATGTCCTTTGTCGTGGCCTTTGTTCAAGGCTTCGCCATCGGCTGGAAGCTGTCCCTCGTCATGTTGGTCATTGTTCCTGCACTCATGGGTGCTGCTCTTATGGCCTCCTTGGTAGGTAACATTTATAGCATGGTTGACAAAGAACCTTGTATAAATCATCACCTTAATGCAAGAAGGTTGTATCTGCATTTTTCAGGTTTTGCAGGAGAGGCAAAAAAGGTGTTCCAGTTACTAAAGGAATCAGCAATATTGCCCTGGGGCCTGTAGGGACACATATCATAGACAGAGCTTCAATACTTTGGCCAGTATACTTTCATAGTTTTTTGCCAAAATGTCAGTTATAACCTTCTTGCACTAAGGCTTAAAAGTGTCACTTGCCATGTTGGTTATTGTACTTGCACTCATGGGTGCGGCTCTCATGGCCTATTTGGTAAGTTACCGCTATGGTCCGTTTAAGCACTGGGTCTCGAATAAGCGCCAGCTTTGAATAAGTGCTGGGTATTGAAATATGCCTTAAGCACTAAAAACAGTATTCAAAGAAGCGCCTGTCCCGTGTTGGGGGTACAGTGGGATTGAAGTTAATGATCCCCTGGTTCCTTATAAATATGGGCCACTTCAGTATGTGCATACAGTATACTACTTAATTTGGCCATATCTACGTTTAGGTCGCTAAACACAGAAATTATTGGTCGCTAATAAGTGGTCGCGATTTTCTGATATGGAATAAGCCACAGTTCCGGTCGCCAAAACTGGTCGCTAGCATCAGCGACCTAAACTGAGATCATGCCCTTAATTTGGACACCGATAGTGCTTTAATGCATCATGAACATTAGTCGTCATGATGCACTGATGATGTGCTGGTGAACAGAATCGCCAGCATTTCATTGGTGCATCATACCGACCATTGGTAGGATGATGCACCAATGTATTAGCGGCCCCTATAGTATAGGTTTAAAGATAATTATTAATTTCCCTGTCTTTCATTTTTTCTAGCTAAACGCCAACCTGACCAATCAGGAATTGAAGGCGTACGCTAAGGCAGGTAAGGTGGCGGAGGAGGTGCTGGGATCTATCCGCACTGTAGCTGCCTTTGGTGGGGAGAAACGAGAATGTGAGAGGTAAGGAGATCGGATTTGCAAGGAAAAAGTCAATATGAGTATATAAGCTATAAAATTGACGGTTAATTCAGCAGGGCATTTCTCAGTATGGTATGACTGCAAACGGTCACTAGGATTTGAAACCCTTAAATTTTGCAATGTTGATTGTCAGCAATGTCAATATCCAGGAGGGTGTTGCTCCTATAGTAAAAGGAAGAGCTGGCTAAAAATGCCCTCATTTCCAGTCCTTTCTTTTCATGTCTTGTCCCTTTTGTTGCTCACAAGTGGTCATTCAAGTACGGGGCTAAAAAAGGGGGATTTGAGTAGGTACTTAGTTGGGAGAAGTCAGTCAGTATAATAAACTATAGAGCGTGTGACATGAGTAGGTACCTGGTAGTGCAGCTCTCTCTATTTTAGACAAGGCAGGTGACTTTTCAGACTTATGCGGTGAGTGCAGGTTGAATGGTGAAGCAGAGCACGACCTGTTTAGAAAAGAGGGCACATACTCACAGATCTTTTTGCAATAGGAGCAACACCCTCCAGTACTTACTTAGGGTTAGGTAGAGCAGTTGCACCATTGCGGTCATTACTAACTAGAGCAGGAAGGCATTTCTCAAGATGGTACGACTGCACACATCAACTACGATTTGAAGCCCTCAAAATTAGCAATCATCGGCCCTGCACTACGACTGCTCTGTATGATCGGCACTGAATGGTGTATGTACATAGGGTTTGGTACGGCAGTCGTACCAGTACAATGGTCAGCGACCACTAGATGCAGGGCTGTAATGCCATTGTATTGAGGGATCCCACTACGATTTGAAGAGGGTCTAGTCGTGCCATCTTGAGAGATGCCTTCCAGGGCTGTAGTGGCATTAGACTGAGGGATCAAACTACGATTGGAAAGGACATAGTCATACCATCTTGAGAAATGCCTTCCAGAAATATATCCCTTTCTTGTGAAATAATGAAAAATGAAAATTTCCCATGTTTTCCTCTACCTTTCCAGGTACAATGGTAACCTACTTGATGCCAGAAACAAGGGTATCAAGAAGGGTCTAGTCCTTGGTCTGGGTATGGGTGCAGCGTGGTTCGTGTTGTACTGCGCCTACTCCCTCGGCTTCTGGTTTGGCTCCAAGCTGGTTATCGAGGCTGATTACACCCCCGGTAAACTGCTGGTGGTAAGTCTATTTGAATAGAATTATCATGTTAGGACATTCCAACCCAATTTTTTTTTCTCTTTACCAATCTATGGAAATGTGACGCCGGAATTGCCCGAGCTCCACCAGAGGCACACATGCGTAATAGGTACACATTCTCTACTAGTCACATACTAACCTATCCCTGGCTTAATCAGCCTATACAAGGCTCATCAGCCGATGGCAGGCATTAGTCAATCCAAATTTGCATAAATTTGTAAGGAATTATCTGATTGGACATGGGAGCTGGTGCTTGGTGTGTAGCTGTCTCATGATTGGAACAAGCAGTCAGCTGGTTGTTGGTGTATCTTCTCACCAATTAGTCTATCTCCAAGGCTGGAACAAGCGAAAAGGGGTGAAAACCTACCTAAAATGGCAGATGTTTACAAGCCCAATTTGGGCTTGGTACAGGCTAGTCACATACACCTTGAGATTCCTCAGTTAAATGCCATTACAGCCTGCATCTAGTGGTTTCTAATAATTACACTGGTACGACTGCCCTACCATGTAATTACTGCCTTAAGTGCTGATCGCACAGAGTAGTCGTAGTGTGTTACCTATGATCACCCGCTCTGATATTGAGGATTTCAAATCATACGGGTTGTGTCTAGTCGTACCATCTTGAGAAATACCCTGCTGGTTCAGATTGGAAAACACCCAAAATTATAAGTTTTTGACGGCCAGTGGAACTCTTAACTACTATACATTTTAATTACTTTTCAAGTGCACTGAGCTAATTATGCCAAATATGGCATGTGTTGCCTGTAACACTCGATTCCTTTGCTCTATTTGTTTTTGTTTTCATTACGCATAATTTTCATCTGAATGTTAATGCAATTCAATGTAACAAAAATACCATTGATGCGATGATTTCAAAATAAAATAAAAATTGTTTGGAGTTGCTTGCCATGTAGCGGCCCGGAGCGCAGCGACCATAGCAACTTCATTATGTTTTTGGTTAGTCAGTGACGTCACGGTCACCTTGTGAAACAATTTGTGACATCATATGTCAGCCGTGATGTCGGATGTCGGCCGCAGAGTGGCAACTCCTATTCGTGGTCCTTGCAACATTTTTCTTGTTTTTATGTTTTCAGGTGTTCTTCAGTATTCTTACTGGTGCGGTGGCTGTCGGCCAGGCCGGCCCTAAAATGCAGGCGATCTCAACAGCCAGAGGGGCCTGCTTTGAGATCTTTAAGATCATAGACAGGGTAGGTATGAGAAGGTTTTTAGGTTTATTTTCTTTATTGTCTGGTTCATCGTGTCAACATACAGTTTACAAAATCCTCATAACATGAAGTTGAATAAAACCCAGAATATTATAGAGAAAAGGAACATATCAAGCATACAAATTATACTAGAAATACTACTTTGATAAAAATAGCATTTGCCAAAAGCTTTATAAAGAGTATTTCACCTTTGAACTCCCTGCACAATCCCCTACCTGCCTAGACTGCACCTACAGGCAGTAGTATAGCACTAATTTTATTAATTTTGGGAAACACAGGGATGGAAATGGTTGATTTTATCATTTTTTGACCTCAACTAATTTCAGAGAGGACCACACATGTAGAGAGGTTCTCTTCTTTAGCCACTTTAGTTAATGATTTTGTGATTTGAGATGTTCTTGCTTGATTCACCAATAGGAGCCAGAGATAGACAGTTCATCTGAGGATGGAATCCGGCCGCGTCAGGTCATCGGTAACATCTCCTTCCAAGATGTCTGGTTCCGCTACCCCACCAGGCCGGATGTACCTGTAAGTTCAACTTCCTGTGTAGAGAGGAAAAATGTCTGAATATAAGGGCTGAGTCATTTATTGGCAGGTGGGGGGGGCTTGTAAGATATAGGTTGGGTCATTTTGAACCCGAGCCCCTTGGTCGAGGGGGGGCAAAACCCAATAGACCTTCACACCGGGGTGGTCAAAACTGAATATGGACAGTTCAAATACTCATCGTGAAGCATCATTCCACGTATCTGTTTTTTGGGGGGATCATTTTGCAAAATCAGTTCTTTGTAGGGGCTCATTTTTATGGTAGTGTTGGGGGGTCGGAAAAATATCTGTGGATCTGCCAAAATTGATCAAGCCCCCCCCAGGCTGACAATAAATGACTCGGCCCTAACACCAATGATTTTACAATAGTGCCAAGACCTCAAAGAAGTGTTGGTCTTTAATGAGCACCGAGTGTAAGGGGGGGTGGTACTGCAATCTTTATGTCAAGGTGAATATCGATGCCCCATTGACAATTCACTAGCCTCCCGTATTGAACCCCTGCGCTAAATAACCAGCGCCAAATCCGCAAAAGGATGTCATAGACCCACCCCGCATGCGCAACCTTTTTGAAACTTAAACATCCAAGATGGCAGGGGTCAGCATTGCGCATTGGTGGTAGGTGAATAAGGGTTTAATTTGAATCTTATTGATGAAATAGCGATTGATTTTCCACTCAAACACCTTGACATAAATGTAGTGATGAACTCTGATCAGTTTGAGCTTCCTGTTTCTTCACTCGCATGTCCAGCCCGCTCCGTACGCGGCCAGGCTGGACACGCTCGTGAAGAAATGGTCAGCACAAACTGATCATCGTTCACCTTTACCATTATCTTAACCACTAAAAACAGTATTAACTTACAGTCAAACAGCTGGGGATACAGGGGTATTGAAATCAATAAGTGACAAGGCGCTTAAATGGGCCACTACCTTACCCTGATTTTGAATTGGAGACTTAAAGTGGGGAAGGGTCTTCATCCTTCAATGCAAACTACTGACATTTAAGTTTGGCCAGGATGTGAGAGAAAATATAAGTTTGGAGTATAATTAGCGTTTAATCAACGTTATGAGAGAGCACGCGTGGGTCTATGGTTCAATATTCCACGACCGCGAAGCGGGAGTGGAATATTGAACCATAGACCCACAAGTGCTCTCTCATAACGTTGATTAAAGCGTTTATCGAACATATTTCTCCATTTTGTATCAATTTCTTACCTTATAACCCCAGAATTAATCCAGGAGAAGACATTTTGTAAGTGCATCCTATCCGCACGGTTTGCCAAGCCAGCGTAGCCATTGTTTTTACTCCACCCGTCAAACCCTCGTATTTCCAACGAATTTTCGGGTATAATCCAAGGATGTCAAGCTCTGTTATTCTAGCAGCGCCAAATATACGATCTCTAGTTGGTGTTCGCATACATTTTGTCTCCATTTTCTTTGAAATAAATAAGAATCCATTGATTTTCCATACCGATCCAACGCACACGGCCCGCTACACGGCCATTGCTTCTTGTTGACATAGCGGGGAGGTGCCCGGATGTAAAAACTAGGTCAGGCACGCGTCGAGCAAGGAATGGCCGGATGGGGCGGGTCCCGACTCGTATCGATGTGGAAAATCAATGGATTCTTATTTATTTCGAACAAAATGGAGAAATTAGGCATGGCATGTTCATATAGGATATCTAAGGATGGTTCTCTGTTAATAACTCCACCAGGCTCCATATATTCTAGGCTAACGAGGTGTGTAAACATCAGGTATGTCGGACAACTTTTTCAACTTCTTGATGAAGATTCATTTCTACCACCGGTCGGCTTGGTATAGTGGACAGCGAGCTCGCCTCCTGCCCCAGCGGCCGGGGATCGATTCCCCGTTGAACCTAAACGGTTTTAACAGGAAATGTATGGAGGAGTTGACTTTGTATATTCCTCCAATTTATTAACATGTCCAGATTGAAACTAGCAGCCTCTTAAGAACGAAGAAAAGGTCTGAGAGTGCGTTATGGCTGGATAACGCACTTGGGTTATGAGCAAAAAAGCACTCCTGAGGCTCAGATAGTTAGATAAAGCTTCTTAAGCACCTGATTCCCCTTATACCACATATAACTTAGGAGTATTACTTAATAGTTTAAGCAGTCTAAGGTTAACATTGACACAAGCATTGAAGATAGTTGAGGTAATCAGCTAAAATATTTCATTTCTTCCTTTATACACTCTTTATCATAACATTATTCACTTCACCTGGAATCTTTTACAAGTAATAAATTGTTACATTACCATTATAGGTACTGAATGGTATGAACCTGGAGGTTTCTGTGGGACAGACGGTGGCCCTGGTTGGTCCGTCAGGATGTGGTAAATCTACATCTGTGGCTCTCCTACAGCGCTTCTACGACATCGCCAGGGGCTCAGTGAGTACTATCATAACAACTTGCATAAAGTATTGGTTCCAAAGGCATACAATCAGTTGGAATAGCCCGAATCCGATGATTTGTAATTTATGTCATGGCAGATACGACCGTTACTATAGAACAGTACTGGACATATTGTATTCAATCGGGGACATGGAATACAATGTGGCTGTATTCAATGGGTATCCACCATCTTGGATTTTGAACAGAGCTGAGCTGTTTTTCTTTATTTAAAAGTAATTTAACCCAGTAGGCCATGACATAAATGCAAATGTCCATTCCAGGGAATAAATTTGCATCGTATTCACCTCAGTGAGGCCTGTCCGCATTCAACTCCACCTATAAGGCGTCATTGAATACGGACAGCCTCACCTCAGTGAATACGATGCAAATTTATTCCCTGGTCATGGACATTTGCTTATATATCAAAAGTATGGGGAAAAATCAGTTGGATAAGTGGTAATCCACCCAATTTATGACTGCGGAACCAGCGCTTTAGGTGCACCTCACATAGGCGCTCTGTAAATTCATGCCAGACCTACAAAGGACCCCAGGGTCTTGATTTATAGCAATTAATATATGCTTTTCTCCTTTAGACTCAATCAACTGCTAATTTTGAATTAGGAGCAAATCGGAAGTGAATACATGTCCCATCCACTTCACTTAGAATTAAAACAATGAAAAATATCATCAGAGGTCATTGGAAACTATAGGAAACATACAATAAAAATAAATCATCAAATTTCATCAATATATTTTAAGGGTCCTCAATTTCAAGTCCCATTCAAATACACCCACTATTTTTTTTTTAAATCGGATCCAGAGAAACCACTGCTTAAACCATGGCTTGTAATACCTACAGGTGAAACTGGATGGTGTAGACATCAGGAACCTGAACATTAAATGGTTGAGGCAGAACATTGGTGTTGTGAGCCAGGAGCCCATCCTGTTCGGTACAACCATCGCGGAGAACATCAGCTACGGACGTGCTGGAGTCACCATGGCTGAAATAGAACAAGCCGCCAAGGAGGCTAACGCCTTTAACTTCATCAGTAAACTGCCTGAGGTAAGGGAAACACTTATTTATACTTTTTATTTTTTCATTTATTCATCTCATCTATTTACATATTTTTTTTAAAATTTTTGCAGGGGGATTTGGAATGAATAGCGGCAAGACAAGAATGAGGGATTTAAATCACTGTTGTCAACATTCACACCATGTTTTCTTGTGATTACGAATACTACAATTCAGAATAAATGAGAGAATGAATAG
Organism: Acholoe squamosa; assembly: GCA_949317995.1. Classification (NCBI taxonomy): domain Eukaryota; kingdom Metazoa; phylum Annelida; class Polychaeta; order Phyllodocida; family Polynoidae; genus Acholoe; species Acholoe squamosa. The sequence continues at coordinate 5,713,471 of OX439045.1, forward strand.
AAGGGCTCATAATAAGTAGGGCTTATACCAGCTGAGAAATAAATACATTCAAATAGATGAATAATAGATATATGGATTGATTAATGAATCTCTAGAATAGTTAATGTTTTCATTGGAAACTGACACATCTGGAATTATGGATATCAGTATAAAAGAGTAAAATGAGTCTGGCCCTTCACCGTTCCTCGATCATTAATCACTAATACAAAACAACTCAGTGATAATTCCTTGCAGCATATAACATTCACAGATCAATTTGACAATGTAATATTCCAATCACTTCTAGCGTTTTGACACCATGGTGGGAGAGCGTGGAGCCCAGCTGAGCGGCGGACAAAAACAGCGTATTGCTATTGCCCGCGCACTGGTCCGTAACCCCAAGGTACTGCTATTGGACGAAGCCACATCTGCCCTGGACACCGAGAGTGAAGCCATTGTACAAGCTGCCCTGGACAAGGTAGACCAGATTTAGCTCATATGGCAACTTTAAGTTATACTGGGTAGCATTTGATTAATGTGGGTACATTTCATTGTAATTTCAACCATAGAAATAACTAGAATTTTGCTTTGACATCTTTTGGTAGTTTTAAAAAAAATATAAATCATTCCACAGGCTCTCCTGGACAAAGTGAACCTGGAATGTGAACCTTAGGCTGTAAAGGGAACAGTTTAGATTCAAACATGATATGGCAACTCCTAGTTAAACTTTAAGTAGTTGAATTGTAAGTTACATTACAGTGAATTTATCTGTTTGTGATAGTGTAACTTGAAATTCTGAAAGGTGAATTTGGCTTTGTCTATTTCTTCTTCTCGATTACAGGCCTCCGAGGGCCGTACGACCATTGTGATTGCCCATCGTTTGTCTACCGTGCGTAATGCGGACTTGATCTGCGGGTTCAGGGAGGGAGTGATCATTGAGAAGGGCAACCACGACCAACTTATGCAGATACAGGATGGAATCTACCAGTCTCTGGTCATGCTACAGGTTAGTTATAACAACCATTCAACCCTTTGAGTGCTATTGTAACCGACAACGATTTTATCTTGAGGAAAACGCTCTGCATTATTGCGAAAAGCTCTACATCAACACATATATATTTCATTCTCCTTTTCAGACAAGACAAGCAGAAATGGACGCTAAGGCAGGAATTGCTAACGAAGATAAGAAAGTGGATCCCGATGATGGTAATACCTTAAAATCCCATTATAAGCCACACCCTGACTTTAAGAGAATATTTAGATAGAAATCATATTCTAGTCACTCAGTGCACGAAATTATTCATTTCGACGTTTGTAACAAACATTAGGGGAACTTAGAGGCGAAATGGCAAGCCTTTATGAGCGTCAAAAAGAACGTTTATCTTTTGCCAAAGAGTATGATTGTTGAGGTCTTTTGATTTTTGTCTTTCCCCTAAAGAGGGTACTAGATTTTCTTTTTGATTGTTGAGGTATTGTCTTTATTGCCTGACATTATTAACCATGATAAATCACCCTGTTCCAGTTCAGGAAGTATTAGCCAGATCCCCATCAATCACTGAACCCACAATGGAACGCACAAAGTCATTCACTGAAAGGTAAGAAATATAGAAGGATAATGGTCATTTGCATTATTGTCATCTTTTAGGGAGGGATCTAGGTATGGTTAGGCCTACATCATCTAAACCATTGTGCACAGGTGTTTATATCACCTTCTTTTTTCCCTATGACTGGGACATGGAATACATATTCCATGTCCCAATCTAATACAGACCTCTTTGCTTAACCCCACACCCTGGATCTGAAATTTTCTAATAGACATTTCATTCATTCTGATAACTCCTTGAAAATTACTCGAAAACTTTATCATTACTTTTTGAAATACTTACCAGTCACGACCTTTTGGATCAACATATATGTCTGGCCCATTCCCAGTGGGGGGATGTCTGTGAGCTTTCTCTCATCATCAATACTAATGATGTTATTATTTTCTGTCACCAGCCTAAAGGGAAGTATCAGAGCCAGTATGCGGTCATTGAAGCGTGTCGGTATGTCCCTGAAGATGCAACAATTGGAGGATGAGGAACTCACAGAACTCTCCAGGGTAGGTTTTAAGGAAGACTTATACAGGAGTGCATCATGCCCACTGGTTGGCATGATGCACTCCTGTAGAGGTATCCAGTAAGATGTATCATACTAAGGTGTCGTCTGGTGTGGCGGGTGAGTCCTGTCACTGGATGTTCCTAGGGTTTCAGATAGGTGACAGCACTGGTCCGGACCCACGGGACATCTGGCGACAAACACTAGGGTTCCTATATAAAGCCCTGGGTTCAGTCGCTATGTCAGAGGCCCTCCAGGCCTCCTTGCTTAATATACCCATTTAAGTAGAACATCAGCTGCCCCTCCTATACCTTTCGGGTAGCCGTCGTGCTGTAATAAAAACCTTTGGCATATACTCGAATTACTGTCTTGCCTTCTCCATCCTGATTGTAAGACCCGAACCACCAAACTGGTAAAAAAAATCATTACACACCAATGAAGGGCTGGTCAGTCTGCTCGCCAACACTTCATTGGCGCATCATGCCCACCCTCCGGGAGTGTATTAACCCTGTAGTATCAGCATGACGGATAAATGCAGCTCTGGTAAGTTACTCTTCAGCGTGGGTTATCATGCTTATGAACACTTCAACGGCTGTGCACTCTGAGCCTGGATTGAAAATAGGCAGCAGATTGTCGTGTACTTGGTACAGGTCAATCTACTCTAGGGTCATTAGATTTGTATTAACAGCAAATCTCCCTGTAGACTCGAGTAAAGCGCTGGCTCCACAGGCATAAAATCGGTCGGAATAGTCCTAATCCGACGATTTATAATATATCAAAAGTATAGAAAAAAATCGGTCGGATTAGTGCTCATCCGACCGATTTACTCCTATGGAACCAGCACTTAACAGTCAATCCACTGTAAAACTGGGTTGCTGGGATCACAGTGTGGCGTGCCTTAAGATCTAACAACCCATGGTAACACCTCAGAAAGATTAGAAACAAGCTGTGGCTCCTACATCTATAGGTTCGCCTATCATTCCAAAGAGGGCCCACATGCATAGAAAGACATTTTTAATGGTCAAAACCTGAAACAAAAATTATTTCTGGTAACACACCCCTAACCCTAAACTTCTTTGTTTAAACTCTTAAAGAACACCAGGTGATAATTTGCTTGAACGAAGACTATTATTATTACGGTATAATTCTGATTACTTTAATTCATATTTGAAACTTCAATTCTAAAAGTGTGGGTGGGTTTTAAAGAATTGAAAAAAAAAGGATTTGAAACTTGTTGTAATAAAAATCTTGAATTTAAATTGACTGTGTAATGGTTCCTTCCCTAATAGTTCCAGTTAGACCATGATATTGACTACCCACCTGCACCGGTGAGCCGTATTGCCCAACTGAACTCTAAGGAGTGGCCCTTCATTACACTGGGCTGCATTGCCTCTCTGATGAATGGTGCCGAGAACCCCGTATTCGCTATGATCTTCTCCTGGCTACTTGGTGTAAGTATTAAATCTGAGATAATTTAGTGTGTCTCTTTAATCCATTGAGGCCTACACCATGTGTTTGAAATAATAATCTTTTGTTCTTTGTGGTGCCCAAAAACACCAAAATTGGCACAGGTCCCACTTGACAAGAAAAAAAAAGTTGTTACGAGTGGTAACTTTTGTAAAAGATTTGGGTAAAGAGGATAACATCTTTATGTCATGGCAGATACGATCGTTATTACCGATTAGTACTAGAACAGCCGTATTCCATGGGGACATGGAACACAACATGCTTGTACTCAATGGGGTCCGCCATCTTGGATTTTGAATGGAACTGAGCAGTCTTTCTTTATTTAAAAGCAAATTAACCCCATAGACCATGACATAAATGTTTCATTTCCTAGTATGTCAATGTTCTTACACCCCAATTGTTGTAACCTAGAAATAGGAAAAATACGTAAAGATATCCTAAAAAAGGAGAAAAAAAGAGAGTAAGAACAATTATACCAGAATTATTTCAGTGGGAATATGATAAAAGATACTACAGCTCTTGAGCCAACTTAAAATGGTAATATGTTTGTTTGGCACAAGATGATTTTTTTTGCTATGTCATAAGAAACTGGTACAAATATCCATTTTCTAATTACAGGAGGTGTTCCTGCAAGAGAAGGCTGATGACCAGATGAGACTCGCCTCACAGGGATGTCTGCTCTTCATCTTTATCGGTGTCTTTGTTGCTATTGCCCAATTCGGAATGGTTAGTACTCTTTACTTCAAACCACCTTTATTGTAGGATCACAATAACTTAAACAATCACAGGTAGTTGATAACTTGTATGTGTTTGGAAAGACTGTTGCATATATAGATATATTGCTGGCCCACCAATTTGGAATTCATTATGTAAGAGCCCATCGGTGTTTGAGATTTGATTCTGTGTATCCAATTGAACTTGAATAACAATTAAAAACATGGTTTGCAACAGCCTTCATGATTAAACACTGCATCATCGGATACAATGTGATTCATTCATACAAAGATCGCGAGTCAGGACTGGATTTTTAAGTAGGGTCATTTTTGTTACTTTCAGAACTACTTCTTTGCCCAATCTGGTGAACGTCTAACAATGAGGATGCGTCAAATGGCCTTCAAAGCGATGATGCGCCAGGACATTGCCTGGTTTGATGATCACACCAATAACCTTGGTGCCTTGACGACGCGTCTCGCCACTGAATCTTCCAGCGTACAAGGGGTAGGTCCCAAGTATTTGGTAAATATGACGTAAAAATCATGCAACATGCTCTTTATATAAAAGTCATGTCGCATATCATTTGGTATCCACTAGATTATATAAAAGTCATGTCGCATATCATTTGGTATCCACTAGATTATATAAAAGTCATGTCGCATATCATTTGGTATCCACTAGATTATATAAAAGTCATGTCGCATATCATTTGGTATCCACTAGATTATATAAAAGTCATGTCGCATATCATTTGGTATCCACTAGATTATATAAAAATGATGAATACATATATTGATGAGCTTGAGCAAGCCATATTTTCTCACTCGTCTGTTGCACTAATTGCTGAGATCTCAATCAGACGCAGGTTGCGAAAAAAAATACAATCATACAAGGATATCGAAAACATTCTTAAGCACAGTATTCAATACAGTGTCTGTAGCGAATAAGGATCGGGGATTCGGAGGTATTAAAATTAACATGTACCTGGCACTTACAGGGGATACTATGTTATATTAGCATACAGAAATATAACTCCGCCATTATTCCATCTTTACTACAGGCCACAGGATCCAGGCTCGGTCTTGTGCTGCAGAATCTGTCCAACATCGGAGTCGGTATCATCATCGCATTCGTCATTGGGTGGAGATTAACTTTGGTCATGTTGGCCTTTATCCCGCTTATTGCTATCACAGGTCAGTAGTTCATAGACAAAGGTGCACGAGAATTGGTCAGCACAGAGGGTTATCACACAAGGCGAAGCCGAGTGTGATAACCCTCAGTGGCCAATCTGAGTGCTCCTTTGTATTTATCTCAAGTTAATTTAGTCAGATATGTTCAATATTACTTTTATTTGGCATCAGAGTTGATTTTATCATAAGTTATTTGACCATTCTGGATGTTTTCCCTGGCAGTGTGATACGGGTGAGGGTTATCACACTGGGGGTGTGATACGGAGGTTCTTGGTTAAACCTATGGGGTGTTCGTATTCAACTTGAGATAAATGTAAATCCTTTCATTAGTTTACGGTCCACCAATACATTTGTGCATCGTGTCCATTGGCTGGTGTGATGCACCAATGAATTACTGGTGAGCAGTCTTCGCAGCACTTCATTGGTACTTCATGCCCGAACTGTAGGAATGTATCAAACCTAGCTCAAGGGTTGAATCATGTCTGTTGTTTCTGTCCCGTTTTGTGAGATTAGCTGCAATTCTCTGATATAATCGCATATTGGAGTGTCCACTATTCATGCAGCATTTGGAGCCTATGGGGTTGATACTGTCCAGAAGGATCCACATGATTTACCAATGATCACCAGTACTTTACAAGTGCTATGGACAGAAATCATGTTTTTAGTCCCATTAAGTCATGAGGTCATGACATCACACACAGCCATGGTGGCAGCCCGTTGGCCGCCGTTGTGCAGTAATAATCTAATTGAAAAGATTTGAGATGAATTATGAATCAAATATTCATACTGCAAGCTCTAATAGAAATAGAAAGCCAGGGAGGGCTAAGGACACTGTCCCTATGCCATCCATCAGTGACTGATGGCCGTCAGTCAGCAGTCAGTTTAATGTGTTTAGATATATAGCCTGTCAATCATCCGTGGTTCATCAGATGCCTCCTTGCGGGTAATTTCCCTCATCACCAGCCATGATTGAGGCAGGTTACAAAGTGTCAATGGGGGACTAAATAAAGGGTTAATCTCATATTCATATAATTTTCTATCTTTTTCCCCTATACAGGTCTTGTAGAAGCTCGGGTACTGAAGGGATCTGCTGGTTCAGACAAGAAGAACCTGGAAAAAGCTGGAAAGGTGAGTAACCTCCATGGATACCGAATTTGCCTGTATTAAAGGCTGGTTCCACATCGTCGGTCAGCTCCATTTTTTTGCCATTCTGGTTTTTTATAAAGCAAATGTATAGAAAAAAAGCGTCGCATTGGCAGAAAAGGGACCGGAGCAATGATGCCAAACCAGCCCTTCAGCGGTGGGTTGAGAAAATAAGTGGCAGTCTTGAATACATGCTGGGTGTAGAGAGGTTTTGAAAATTTGAAGTACACTAGGAAATAAGTCTTTAATAAGTGCCAGGGTATGGACTGCTTGCAATCAGTAAGCATGCAGGGGCATATACGGGCCAATATTTGTAATCGGAAAATTCATAGATTGTGTTCTGCTTGATGCACCTATGTAGCAATGCTGCGTAACTCACCAGCGCATCATGTTGACTAAGATAGTATGTAGTGTAGGGGAACGTGACTATGTGAGTCCCCGTGCCCGGGTGGCCGACCCGTAGGGGCGGGTCACCGGGTAGTCACAAGTCCCCTATCGGTATCACACCGATCCAGGTGTAGGTGGAAGGTAGAGAACATTGTACGGGGAAGTAGCTCAGTGGTAGAGCAATCGTCTGAAGACCGAGAGGTCCCGGGTTCAACTCCCAGTTTCCCTAAAAACTGTCCCCTACAGTAGTATAAACTACAAGTACAATCTCTGCAATAACAATTAATATCTTACCACGGAGATAGTAGTTTCAAATGTGTCTGTAACATCTGAGTACTTTTTTCCTCTCTAGGTGGCACTCGAAGCGATTGAGAACATCCGTACTGTTGCATCATTGACTAAGGAAGATCACTTCTACCAGGAATACGACAAAATGTTGGCACTACCCTTCAAGTAAGTTACAAAGATTATATCTAACATCTTTAATTTGTTCAATGAATATGGGATATTGAGTGCTTTCTATGTTTTGAGGTTCATAATAAAAAAAAAATAACATGCTCAATGATAAAAATAGAAATAAGATCAAAATAGAAAAAGAGCTTTTGTTTCTTGCATGAAGAATTAAATAGGTTGGTCAAACCTATTTCTCCCTTTGAGAACTCCCTTGTTTATCTTTTCACATTCTACGTTTTGGTGTTTCCTTTCCTAAGACCTCGCATTGTGACTTTTGTATTCCCACTCTCTCTAAGAATACCCTTTGCACCTAGAGAGTTTAGAGCTTTCCAATCGAGAACATCCAAATTCTGAGCTGCCCATAACTCAACGTTTGTGATTTTGTTCCCCTTGCGCACAGGAACTCAATGAAGAAGGCATATGTGCTGGGTATTGCCTACTCCCTGTCCCAGTCCATCCTCTATGTGTGCTTCGCTGTCGCCTTCTTCTACGGTAGTTACCTCATCAGATGGAAGCTGATGGAATTCAGCGGAGTCTTCATGTAAGCCGATGATGATGTTTATCCTTTAACATGTAACCTTTGCATCTAACTTTTGAGCGTTCAATCATTTAAGGGCTGCTCATGTATTAAGTGCCACTGATACAGGAGTGCATCATGCCCATTGATCATCATGATGCACCAATGAAGTGCTGGCGAGACTGCTCGCCAGCACTTCATTGGAGCATCATGCCGACCCTCCGGGAGTTTGTGTATCAACCCTGTAGGGTCAGCATGATGCTCCAATGAAGTGCTGCCGAGCAGTCTCACCAGCACTTCATTTGGGCATCATGACGACCAATGGGCATGATCACTGATGCATTAATGCATCATGCCAAATGTTATTGTTGTGATACACCACTGAAGGGCTCACCCCATTGCTGTATCATGCTGATCTTCCAGTCTATACGAAAAGTTTTTTTTTCGGTTCTGTGAATTTTATAATTCCACAGGCCCAGATTGATTTCAGCAGGACCGAATACCTCAAGATCATTATTGTCAGGGAGGAAATAATGAAAAACAAGTATAGACTAGCTATTTTTTTTTCATTCACTATTCAAATTTAACAAAAAGTAAAACTGTTAAGGTTGTAAAAACCTTAATAATGGTCTGATTTGCAAGCCGTAAAAAAAAACAAAATGTAGGCCAAGGTACCGAGATTACAGTCAGACATTCGGCCTGACAGTCTATCATATCCGTTGGCCCGGCAGCGATTTTGTTGGCAAAAGCCAATGTCAGAGGAGTTTCCATATTCACTGACCTTCTTGGAGTCAATCAACACAATGGGTTGATTTGTTGAATACATCTAGCCATATCATATATAAATTCCTTTTCTTTAATGACCATTATCTTCTCAGCTAACAGTAGTAGATTAAGACCTTGATCATCGTCAGCAATAGTGATCAAATACTATGTCAAATCTAAAGAAATTCAATTGTATTTTGAATTCTTTACAAACTGAATTTACTTCACTACATTTAGCAGAAACCTTGGACAGTTTACAAAAAATTATAGATCGAAACGTAGTGCAATTGAACCTAAACACCTCTTTCCTATATACAGGGTAGTGGCTGTGATTATATTTGGTGCTATGGGTATCGGTGAGACCATCGCCTTTGCGCCTGACTACACCAAGGCTCGTGTCGCCGCCTCCAAACTCTTCGGTCTCTTTGATCGCGTTCCACCAATAGATGTGGCCAAGCCTTCAGGTCTTACACCCGTAAGTAACTCATGCTGACTCCACTCGAAGCACTCCACTCTGATGGAGTCAGTACAGGCGTATTGCACACCAGCTTTTGTGTAAATCCAAAGTAAAGAAACAATTTTTTGAGGCATCAGGCTGCCATTTCCAGCCACAGATATGATTTAAATTTATATTGACTCGACTGATTTTGATTTGATACCCAAATGATAAATATCCCCCTTCCAGCTTCAGTATCAAATTCATGTTATGTGCAATAGGGCTGAACAGTTATTTCTTCGATCATATTATTACTAGAAAAACTCTACATCATAAAAAAATAGCAAATTCCTTTCCTCTTGTTCCACAGAGAGACTTCTCCGGCACAGTCCAACTAAAGGAGGTCCGTTTCCGGTATCCAACCAGGCCCGAGGTACCCGTCCTTAGGGGCATCAACTTCACAGTCAAACCTGGAGAGACCGTGGCGCTGGTCGGTTCCTCCGGATGTGGAAAATCGACTTCTGTGTCTCTTGTCGAGCGTTTCTATGAGGCCCTTGGTGGTGAAGTGGTCAGTGGGATTTGATATTATGAGAAGGTTTTATTCAAATTTGATGAAACCTATTTTAATATGCTCTGGGTTTTGCCTGTAGACGTTTAATGCACCTGTGTAGATGTCCATAGGAAGGGAAGATGATTTTTCAAGAAATTTGTCAAGGGTACACCCAGCTCAAAATCAAAAGCATCACTGCTGTGGTTTGCATTTAGTTTCAGTAAGAAATACCTCAACCTTTACAAATCATTCCCAGCTTTTCATAAAGAATAGGTCTAGTGTTCTAGTTTTTGCAAGAATTGCACTAGGAATGTTGAATCCATAACAATATAACGGCAACTAACCCATACATTCTTGGTATCCATTGATGAAATGTGAATATAGAAATCAAATTATTTGGCAGTTCCTAGAAGGCCAGAGCATGAATGCATATTGAAGAAAAACATGTTTTCCCCATTTTTGGGTTAAATTAAGATGATAACTGCTAAAAAACTGCTTTTATCATTGACAGTTCTTTGATGGGTACAACGTCAAGGATTGTAACCTGACCTGGCTTAGACAACAAGTAGGCATCGTGAGTCAGGAACCGATCCTGTTTGACGCTACGATAGCCGAGAACATCGCCTATGGAGACAACACGCGCAACATCAGCATGGACGAAATCATCCTTGCCGCCAAAAACTCCAACATCCACAACTTTATTGCTTCACTGCCCCTGGTAAGGCTAATTTTTTTGCTGATATAACTGCGATGATTGACCCCAGGACAGCATTCATTGAAAACTACCGCAAATTCCCTCGTATTTATAAGCTGCGCCCTTGTAAAAACTATACTAAAAACTTTTATTTTATGGATGGATCTTCAAAATTCAAAAAAGCTATGGGGTCCTTTGCCTGCCCCGGAGGGTGTTGCTCCTATAGTAAAAGGAAGAGCTGGCTAAAAATGCCCTCGTTTCCAGTCCTTTCTTTTCATGTAGCTCTAACTTGTCCCTTTTGTTGCTCACAAGTGGTCATTCAAGTATGGTGCTAAAAAAGGGGGATTTGAGTAGGTACCTAGTTGGGAGAAGTCAGTCAGAATAATATACTATAGAGTGTGTGACATGAGTAGGTACCTGATAGTGCAGCTTTCTCTATTTTAAATAAGGCAGGTGACCTTTCAGACTAATGTGGTGACTGCAAGTTGACTGGTGAAGCAGAGCGTGACTTCTTTTGAAAATAGGATACCTACTGACAGCTCTTTTTACCATAGGAGCAACACGCTCCCGAAGGCTGGAATATTTGGTATGGGTCAGATCCTCCCTCGAACCTCCTCGGTTGGGATCCTGTAAAAGCCGCAGCATATATAAAGAATTTACATCAACAAACATTGTTGCAATGTCTTTTACTGTTTGAAATATTAATCCATATAGTAACAAAGATCATGAAAAGATTACTAGAAAATAATTATGTATACTTTATGCTCATTAAATTAGGGCTATGAGACCCGTGTGGGAGACAGAGGGACACAACTGAGTGGCGGACAGAAACAAAGAGTGGCTATTGCACGTGCTCTGCTCAGAAACCCCAAAGTACTGCTATTGGATGAAGCCACTTCTGCTTTGGACACTGAGAGTGAACGGGTAAGCGACTGTTTAAGATTTTTAGGATGATTTGCTTCATTTTGACACTTTTATTAAAACTCATAGATAAAATTTAATTGAGGTATGTTATTTTATCATGGGCTGGATAGCATATATATCCTTCCATATATGATACCATGTTCAGTATAATTTGAATCACCCTAATCAGGGCTCGATTTGCCTGCTTGTTAAGTAGAAGTTATTTCTATTGGCTATGGTTATCTCAGAGGTACATCAAGCTTCTTCCCAAAAAAAGTCAATCATTTCGAAATCAATCATCAGATATTTACACAAATTTAGCACATAAGATAATGGATTGATATAAAAGGCAGGATGGTAGATTCATGGCAAGGGGAGAGAAACCTGAAGGTATCCTGCCACGTATAAGGAATAAAATTTTACAATAATGTCACAAAAAACGCTAATATCAAACTTTGATGATTTACACTCTCTTCCTTACAGATTGTCCAAGAGGCGCTAGACAAGGCCCGTGCGGGTAGGACATGTATTGTTATTGCCCACAGACTTTCCACCATCCAAGACGCTGACCAGATCTGTGTATTCCATTTGGGTAAGATTGTAGAGCGCGGCCGCCACGACGAACTGTTGTCACTCAAGGGGCTATACTACAATCTTCATCATACACAAACCAAGTCCAAGAAGGAATAATTAAACCTTTAAAGGCCACTGATGCAGGAGTGCATCATGCCCATTGGTCGGCATGATGCACCAATGAAGTGCTGGCAAGACTGCTTGCCAGCACTTCATTGGTGCATCATGCCAACCCTACAGCATTGATACATATAACCCTGGAGGGGCGGCATGATGCTCCAATGAAGTGCGGGCGAGCAGTCTCGCTACCATTTCATCGGTGCATCATGTCGACTTGAAAAGGGGATCATTTGATAAGGGTCTGTTTGAGATCTATTTGATAAAGGTCTGTTTCCAAGAGGTTATCCTACTTGCAACTCCCTCCAAAATGGACTTTTTATGCCCCTCTTTGGGTACACCCTTGCTGCTCTGAATGATATCTGATTATTTCCATGGCAAATTCTGAGAGAGAAAGACTACGTCACAGTCTGCGTAGCTGAACTCAGCACAATTCATTCAGTTTATAAGACTGAGGACTATATATGTAAAAAATAGGGATGTGGGCACTGCATGGATGTTACTTGTCGCAAACAGTCAGGCAGAAAAGTCGTAAACTTTTATAACCTACATAGGTTATTAATCTCTGTTGGCAGAATGTATATCATATTTATTTTACTTTCAAGACCTAACAAACAGAGCAATATATGTCACTTATTAATCATTAACTACATTATTGTCAATTCAAATGATAGAATTATGAAAAAGACCTTGCAGAGAAAAACGCGATGTTGATTCATATATATTGACATCATTGAGGAACTCAGTAGTACTCAAATCCCTCCAAGTAGAATACTTAAATTCAATTGGCAATAAAATGCTAGAATCAGTCTGAAAGTCTCCTTCCAATAGAGTTTCTCTTAGTGGCATGTTCACAGTCACTGTATTTAAATACCTTTATTTGCTTGTTATTTTTTTAAGCATTTGTACAAGTTGAAAAATGTGCAGTTTCAAGTTATGGATTCATTATTGTAAAAATGGCATATAAATAAAGTTTATATAAACAGTTATCTTGTATCCTGTCTTTATATATCATGATATTCTCAAAAAGTCACTTGGAAAAATTTATCAGAATCCTTTATTATATATGTCAATAATGAATAATAGCCCATGAGCCCAACATGAGCTTTTAGATTGTTTAAGTGCCAATTTTGTGCAGTGAATCTAGCAATGCCTTTTGCATTACTACATGTCCTAGGAACCCAGATCACCTTGCTAGACATTTGGGCTGCCCTGCTGTCCCATATGGACACTTTGTCACCCGCCTCGAGCTTGGAGGCCACTGATGATTGACAGACTATATCTGAATATGATAAACTGCCTGTCAACTGACGGTTTGTCAGTCAGTGATGGGCAGCTGGGGACAGTATCCTTAGCCCTTCTTAGATTATTTGGTTCACAATTCATCTCAAATCTTTTAAATTACATTATCAGTGCACACCAGCGGGCGACAGCGCCCGCCATTGCTGAATGTGACATCATGACCTAAGTGGACTCAAAAGGAGGCTAGCCATCATCACCTGCCTACAGCAGCAGCCTGATGAAAATCACCTGCTTCAAGCCCAAATACTGATGAAAACTCCCACGCTTTAAGTTCCAAATTTGATCAGTGGCGTGAGTTAGAGGTACATGGTTGCTGTCTATAGGGCTGCCTGCCTTGAATCACCTGACACCGCCAGTACCGCTGTACTTCAGGCACATGATGTCTGTTCAGAAAGTTGCCCACCTTAGCTTATCACTAAATTGAGCAGTGCTAATCTTGGAGGGAAGGTGATCAACATGTACTGCCAATATATCTCCTGTTGTATATTTTGTACGATTCTGATGCTAAGCTGGGCATCCCAAATGTCCAGGAAAGTGATTTTGGTTGCCCAGACATGCAGAAATCCAAAAAGGCATTGCTAGACTTGCTGGAAAATTTGGAACTCAAATACTGCTGGGCTCATGGTCTAATACTTTCAGGTCCAGTATCATATATACTGGTAGCTGGATAACATATGTCCACCACCAATAGAAAGCAATTATGTGCACAATTGAGGAAGATATAGACATATGTAAATTGGTAAAATGGTAAGCAAATATGTTATCATCTACATATATGCTGAAGCAAAAAAAGGTAAATTGGTTAAAAAAGCTATGCAAACGTGCCATAATTTAGATTTATTAAAACCAGAAGTCATATTAATGACCAAAAATATCTGGACAAGGATCACCTGAGAGGATGCGGAGAATGATTTTAGCCCAGTCCGCTAGAGGTCGGGACCTCTTTTCACCCAATGCATCTTTAAGTTTCTCCATCTTTGCACCAGTCTTACCCTGTCTCACCAGGTCCCTTAGACTTCCGGTGTAAAGTTCACGAAGATGTGACCAATGTTTGAGTACATTGTCTCTTACAGGCCTATTATGTGTCACACTCTCATAGATTTCATCAACCAACTTACTGAGCGATGCAACAGGTGGTTTCTTACTAGTTGGTGGTCGCTTGATGTTCTTGATACCCAAAAAGGTCTGAAGTTTTTCTGCGGAAGATGAAGAGACACCAGGGGACAGTTTTATTTTGATCATGTCTGATTTATTTGGTAATGGTTCCAATGTGATCATGTAATTTGTGCCTTCTTTCATCAACCCGAGTTCCTGAATCGGTCTCAGGCTGATCATCTGGCGGGTGCGAGTAGGCGCTTTCACAGGTATCATTGACCAAGGGGCCAGAGTCGGAGTATTAGGTTTTCTCGTTGTCACCAAAGGATTAGTTGCTGTCACACTCTCCTTCTTTGAGAACCTATCTATCCGTGGTTCTTTTGTACTTATTGTTTCTCTGTTCTGAGCTGGCGATAGAGTGTCACTTGGTGAAAATCTGTCTTTTGGTGGTGATTTTGTGTTAATTTCATCTCTGTTCGCAACAGAGTTTGGGGTTGCTCTCATAGTCACTGTATCCCTATTTGAAGCTGGTATTAGTATATCTTCTGAGGAAACTATGTCTATCGGTATTGCCTTTGTAGTCATCAGGGTCTGAGAAACTGTATTACAGGATGACGACCAGTCCTTCTGAGTTACTTTTGCGGTAACGCTATTCTGATTCAAAACTGGTGCTGCTGTAACTCTTGATGGAAACCAATCCTTCAGGTATGGCCTTGTATTTATTGAATGTCTATTTAGAGCTGGGAGTGCCGTATCATGCGGTACAAACCTATTCTTTGGTGTCGCCAGCGTGTTTATCAAATATTGATTTACGGTTGGAAATCTGTCATTAACCAATGGAGTAGATTGGAACGGAGTAGGTTCCGTTCTGCTCGCAGTTGTTGGGTTGGCAGGTTGAGCATCGCCTGTGTGGTGTTGGTTGGTAGTAGAACCATCATCGCCTGGTATTTTGTCAAGCTCATGCCCTGCGGCTACTACAGGCGAGGAACTCACTGTTGTTGAAAACGGCACATCAACATCCTTAACACTCTCCGTCTTCCCATTTTCTACATTTCTTACAGGATTTTCATGTGTTGTTGTTGAAGGTGAATGTGTTCTTGAAAAAGGATATTCCCCAAAGCTTGTGACTGCTGTATCCATTAAATCCCAGGTATCGTACCTATATTGAGTTGATTGCCCTGATACAGGAACCTTAGCTACAGTTGTGCTGTATCGATAGTTGACATCGTTTCTGTCACTTCCCATCATGTCTGGAATACCATTTTCGGATAAATTATCAGGTGGAGTTGTTGACTCTGTTGTAATTGCTTCATCAGATATAGTAGCTATCCCAGGTGTCATTGTACTAAATTCTGACCCTCTGTTACTGTTAGGTCTCACTGTGCTATATTCTGACTTGGTATCTGTTTCAGGTCTAAATATACTGTGCGTTGATCCGGAACTGGTTTCAGGCTTAAATGCATTATGTTCTAGCTGTGGCATCAACATGTTTATAACCGTATCAGGGATGTTGCCTGAATCACCACTGTCGTGTTTCACTCTTTGAATTCTTACCTTCCCGCCTCTAATAAATGTGATGTTTAGTAGATTAGACATAAATGTATCACCAACATGGATATCATTTCCTCCAGATAGATTGACAGAAATTGGTCGTTTTGTAGTTAGACTATCTAGCCCTGGGGAGGGTTGATTTGGTGTGACAGCAAACCTGCTTGCTGTGAAAGGGTTGGAGGAGGTTTTATGTTCTCCTTCCCTTTTTGGAGTTCTTTGCCTAATAGAGTCAGTTGTTGGCCACCGATTGATATAGTTCTTTGTATTTCTCGTTGTGGGGTCAGTACTTATTGTCACAGTCGTTGTTAGTGTTGGTTTGGTTGTTGTCGTCAACTGTTCTCCAGACCTCATTTTATCACCGATGAGTGTGATCTCACTATGACTAATTGGTCTTCTAATAAACTGCCCCTTTTTGATTCTTTTTTGAGTTTGGTTAGGTTTATTCTGCCTTATCTTATTGCCTTTAGTTCTATGGGACATCCTTCGAAGGCGCTGAGACCTCATTCTATTCATCACCCTCAGCTTTGCAGCATAGAACCGCAGTTTTTCTGAAAAACTCGAAAAAGGATTTTTGGAACGTCGAGGTATCTTTTTCTTCCTTCCAATTAGATGCGTTGGCTTACCAGTAACATCGCTCTTTGTTTCTGTACTCATATTCTCTTCCCTTTTCTCAAAGTAGCTGGGGGGTAAACTCGAATATTGAGGAAAAGGAGTTGCAGAGGTAGGTAAAGTGGTCGTAGTCGCAAACGGGAGACTGTGCAATTGAGCAGAGACCTTCGGCCATGTATAATATGTAGCTGTAGTACTCTGATATAGAAGCTGATTGTTAATTGCCGCACTCGTAGTCCAACTTATAGGTTCGTAAAATGGTAATTCAGTAGTTGTTCTTGTTTGTGGAGGTTTCAACAACGGTTCAGCTACCAAGAATCCTAACCCGAAGCCTCGTTTGGAGTCTCTGACATAGTTGACAGTAGTTTGGCTGCCTTGCTCATTATCCATATAGGCACTATGACTCAGTAGTTGTTCTCCTTTAAATGCATTTGTCTGCAATCTGTGTCTAAAGAGGAGGTACACAGTCGATGGAGACGAAGGCACTGATGTTGTTGTGGTAGGCACTATTGTACTAGATTTTTGAGTAGTCCCTCTATTTCTATGCCTAAAGCGGTCATATTTGGATTTGGATTTTGCTGTAGGAACACCCCAATACCCATGAGTCGGTAAATCGGTGGCAGATTTAGACTTTTGTGTATAGCCTCTGGTTTGAGGAATCCATCTACCAGATCCATCATTATTACTCCATTTAGTACGGCTCTCACTCAATTCATTTGAGATGGATTCTTGACTATCAGCAGCCTCAGAATTTGCTTCATTTCTTTTATATGCTTCTTGCTTTTTATGAGATATCATTTCCCTATTATCTCTTCTAGTTGATGATATTCGTAGTGATTGACTCCAACTAGTTTGAGTATCTGTGATGGTATCACTGTTCCCTCCCATGATCTTCTCACTTCCCAGGCTCGATTTATATTTTGCTACAGACCCATATCCTCCCATCCTTGAAGTAGAGTCAGACTCTGAAGATAATCCTGTTTTCAATGTTCTTGGCCGAGAAGAAAACAAGGACACGGGGAAGCGTCCCCTGTTAAGACGAGGTAACAATACCTCAGGCAACACTGGGGCTTGGGCTGCAGGGGTAGGAGGGGTGACCATGAACGCAGGAGGAGAATTCAATATGACATTATCGGTATGCTTAATTTCTGGTGTGGACCACCAAGGTGTTGGAGATGCGGTTGCAGTCTGTGTATCAAGTTCAAAATTATTCCAGTCAATCTCCTCAAAGTCAAAGTCCCCATGAGCAGTTTCTTCAATTGGTTCAGACTCAGCTGGCCCCGGAGTTACTGGAGAATTGGATGCACCATTGATATCAATGTCAGACTTAGGATTAGTGTTTTCCTGTTCTGCAGGATTGAGTAAGGACATCAAGTAAGCACTCGTTGCCATATTGATCATATTTCTCAACTCTGCAGAATCTGATTGTTTCGGCACTTTTGGAGGGGGGCGTTCAAGTTGATGTTGGCGTGGGATGGTCTTCGCTTCCAAAAGGGATCTAGAGTCATCGGAACCTGAATCGTCTTCAGAAGATTGCTCCTCTTGTGACTTGTCCATAGATTCTTCAATACTTTCTTCATTGGAAAGTTCCAAGGGGAAAAGTTGGTCTCCAAAAGAGACTATGATTTCAGGTTTGGGTGGGTGGGGTGGCTGGACGGGTGGTGCAGGAGGGTGTGCTGGGCTGTAGGAGGGTGGGGGCAGAGGTGGAACCTCCGGCACCCTTGGCTGGGGAGGGGGGTATTTAGGGGCAGACATCACAATTGATGGTGGTTGCCTTAGTGGGTAATGCTGATTTTTTGGATCAGGATCCCCATTGGGGCCTGATGGGCCAAAGTGTGGTGGATTGGGTTCATATGGTTGGCCTTGGTAAGAATATGCTTGTTGCGAAGAACCCGTACCTTTGGGATGATTTGACCAGCGCTTAGACCCCTGCTGAGCAGAACTCCTATGCTCCACCAATTGATTGCCATAAACATTTGACTCCCCGTTCCAATGATTACCATGCTTAGGGCTCCAATTGGCATGAGACCGTCTAGATCTCTCGCGGAGTTCATCCCTGTCGATATCGGGTACCATGAGCTTTGTCCTAGACATGGATTCTCTCAATTTCACCTCAGGGCCATGATTGTACTTTTTTAATTGATAATATACAAATTTATCCATGTAGCTTCCAAAGGAGGTAGTGTCACCATGTTCATTGCCTGGACCTTCGGGTTGAGATGCTGCAAATTGGTTGTCATCCTCAGACATGAAACTCCTGGCTGAAATGAAAGTAAATGGTATATTGTTATTTAGAGTGAATGACCAATGGATCCTCTTGAAATCATGACTAAAAGATATAGGAAGACAGAGGTAAACACTTTCTTCTTATCTTCATTACCATTATTTTATATTCTCTCATAATCATTGGCTCAGTGGAGAGTTGTATGAGCTAGATTACTCAATAGGTAAAGGAGCGGTCATAATACACAAAGCTAGTCCTGTGGCAATTCACTATCGATTTCTTTTCCTACCACCACCACTGGTAGTACGACTGGCAAATCAAAAGTGAAAAATCAATAGGACTTCCACCCCCTATGGTAGCTGTGGATTGTGGTCTATGTCAAGGCTTTGTAAAATCCACAAGAGTAGGCAACACTACAATCTCCATAATTTTGGGGCTTGAAATGTTCAAGGGGTGAATGAAAAAATCACATGGATACCCAGCGGCAGATCTAGGATTGTGTAGCAGGAGCTTCATTCAAAACTTTCTACCATCGATCCTCCAGCGACAGTAATGTCAGCAAATCATTTTGATTTTATAAGAGCAAGTCATTCTACCCTATCTATTTTACTGGTGGTAGCCCAGTCAGACACAGCAGGTCCTGTTGATTATTCACTATTGATTTTCCAAGCTTACCACCAAGTGCTGTGGCAGTGAAAGAAATCGATAGTAGATTGCCACAGTACTACCTGTATGTATTAGTACCACTCCTCTACGCAAAAGCCATTCATGCGTTACAGGCCCTATCAAGTGATCCACCTCCCTCCCTGAGGGGGAGCTGGTACACACTATAAATAACTCATAGGGGAATGATCGTTTATTCCCTTTCGTGAGAAGGGGTCTTTCCACAGCTATTGATTTATTTTGGCCCTCTTGCCACTGTGCACAGTGTGTTCTACTTGTGATTGTGTATGCCGGGCTCAGCCTACCACCAGTAAAATCAATAGTGCTGCCTGTGTCAATGCATGCCAGTCACATCCTACAGATACATCAATAGGGCTGGAAATTGCTACCATCACAGCGGGACTGATGATAGGATGTTTAGAATTAACCTCCACAGCTGCACGTGGGTAAAGTGAGTGAGTGAGTAATAGATGTTTAATGCCATTTCAACATCTAAGGTCATATTCATGGCGAGAACGACATTACACAATTTCACAGTGAGTGAGTAATAGATGTTTAATGCCATTTCAACATCTAAGGTCATATTCATGGCGAGAACGACATTACACAATTTCACAGTGAGTGAGTAATAGATGTTTAATGCCATTTCGACATCTAAGGTCATATTCATGGCGAGAACGACATTACACAATTTCACAGAGGAATGTGTCAGTGCCCGCACATATGTGCACCACACACATCCTGAGGGGATAGGAAAGAAGAAATATAGACCCTTTTAAGTGGGCTAGGGAAGCCCGCGGGTAAAGTTCAGGAGGTTAATTCAAATCACCCTACCATCAGTCCCCCAGTGATGGTACTGTTGGCAAATCCTGTGGACTTTATAAGACCAAGTCATTCTACACTATCTATTTAAGGCAGTGTTTCAGGTTTGTTAAGCTGAAAACATTTTAATGCATTATTTGTTACAGCGGTGTTAAAATTATATGTATTATACACCAATATGACCAGAATTGATGTCTCCTTCAAATAAGATCCATTTTATAAGGCATTGCTAAGGACAGAATGGAAATGGAACAAAAGACGTTCTATTTTAGCTTCTCTATCCCTGACCGGAATTATGGGAAGGAAATTCAGCCTGATTATCAGTTATGAGAATTGGAAACTTATCTTGAAGTCATTACCTGAGGAGGATTTTTGAATTCATTTTCATTTTCATTCCGTGCCTAGCAATGCCTCAGAAAAATGGATCTTATTTGAAGGAGACATCAATTCTGGTCACAGTGGTGTATAATACATATGATTTTAACATCCCTATAACATATAATGCACTAGAATATACAGCCTAACAAACCTGAAAATCTACCTTAAAGGGAAACAGTACCCTACCTTCATGAAATCATAATTTGATAGCTTTTGTATCAAATAAAAGGAATCTGGCATAGTTGTTATAATATGTATCACTACAGAGGAGAGCAGAAGCTTTATGTGATGCATCTGATGATGTCACGATTGGGCTAGATGCATCAGTTTTTGCATTGGTTGTGCATTGGGGGTATGACAAAAAGCATCACAATTAGAATAATAATTTATACACCATTACGATCTTATCTCTCAAAGGAAATAGAACAACTGTGCCAGTAAAATGCTACAAAAAGTATTTGATTGCAGGCCTGCAGTGCTGTGCAAGCATTACATCGGTGCATTTAGCCCAATCGTGACGTCATCAAATGCATCACATAAACCTGCTGCTCTCCTCTGTGGTGATACATATACCTATGTCACATTTTATTTTATTTGATACAAAAGCTATCAAAATACGATGTCATGAATGTAGGGTACTGTTTCCCTTTAACTTGTGGTAGCTGACAATACCGTAAATCTACATATGAGCTTCAGCTTATAGACTATTTCAGACCCCTGGTATAGCTTGTGTCATCTCCAGAAACTCAGCATGTGGCTTATAGGCGGGGTTTTACCTTTATAGATCTAAGTAAAGAATGGGCACCATCTCAGGTCTCTGCTGCGGCCTTTAACAAAGCCCGGAACTCAGGGTGTGGCTTCTACATTGGTGCGGTGCACAAAGTTTCAAGGTAGTAATTAATTAATGTGAATTCATTTACAATACCAGCCACATCAATAATCTAATTGTGCAACGGAAATAGATCTCATGTCCTCGTAAAATGAGGCTTTTTAATGTACATGAACATAGCTATTAACCTAATTAACCCTTTAAGGGCCGCTGATGCATTAATTCATCATGCCCTTTGGTCACCATTCTGCACTAATGAAGTGCTGGCCAGACTGCTCACCAGCACTTCATTTGAGCATCATGGCGACCCTGCTTGAGTTTTTTTGTATCAATCCCGTATGGTTGGTATGATGCATGAATGTAGCCCTGGAGAATTTCTCACCAGGGCTGCATTCATACATAATGACAACCATTGAAACGGCCCTTCAAGGGTTAATGTACATGAATGTAGGTCACACCTATGGGCCTTTTATAGAATCGGTTTTATACATCTATTCCAAACTAAGTTTCAGAACAGCGAATATTATAGATGTTCAGTTTTATTTGGCAGAGTCATACAATTCTTTAAGATAATAAAAGGGGGTTGTAGGTTTGAGGGGGGCACATTTTGCGACCCCTTAACCCGGGATGACAAAAAAAATTCAATATCTCGGGGGGGGGGGCAAAATAATTTTACTTATTTTCAGTGAAAAAGCCAGCCCATTATTATAGGTTAGAAGACTATGTTCACGCACGACTTTTGGGCCCCTCATGCCGATTTTTGAGGGGCCTCAAAATCTTTTGACCTACTAGTGGGAGGGTGAACTCTTTTTCACGCACCTGCGTGAAAATCAATCACCCCCTCCTTTTTAAAAGAAAGGATCACCCGCTTATATACCATTTCCAGAAATTGATAAGAGTCCTGAATAAAAAGCCAACACTGCAACGCCAAATAGACAAAATCAATAAGCATAACCAACACAAACTTATTATTTTTTGGCACTAAAAGCGAGTTTCCAAAATTTAATCTTGATATCATACTAAACTCTTCATACATAGCTAAGTTTCAACATGTAATTCCGAATCTTGTATGTCTACACCAAATATAATCTATCCACTAAAATAAAGAAGATGCCTGGAAAATGGTTCCAAGCAGTCGCACACTAAAAACAGTTCAAATACTCTAGTGCCCCATTTAAGCCTTTAAAGGCGGCTGATGCAGGAGTGCATCATGCCCATTGGTCGTCATGATGCACCAGTGAAGAGCTGGTGAGACTGCTTGCCAGCACTTCATTGGAGCATCATGCTGATCCTGCAGGGTTGATACATACTCCCGGAGGGTCGCCATGATGCTCCAATGAGTGCTGGCGAGCAGTCTTGCCAGCACTTCATTTGTGCATCATGATGACCAATGGGCATGATGCATTAATGCATCAGTGTTTCTTATCGATTCCAATAAAACCGCACCACCAGTTTATTTAAATAATGTTTTGAGTGCTTCAATACTCCTGTACTCCGAGGGCTTATTTGAGACTTATTTGTGCTTATTTTTCTTTTACTCTAGGGCTTAAACAAGCCATTATTATAAGGAATTATACCATGGTTATCATGTTCTTGAATGATTTTATGGTGCCGACAGCTGATAATGAAGTTTGAATAGTACGCGCTAAATGAACCCATGTTGACACTTGAGACGAGACGACGTGACAGCAAATTGACATCAAAGATTTAATTCGATAATAAAAAAACTATAGCAGTAAGACCTTAATGCGTATAGAGGATGAAAGTAGACATTATATTCTATCACCTACCTTTAATTCACCATGATTTGACCTGTATATGTAATAGGATTGAAGATATAAAAATGGAATCGAGCGAAATTTCTCCGTCATGTTGACTGCATAGCAGACAGATTATTTACCGCGGCGAGACACAAGTTGTCACGTTGGCATATGCTCTAAGGGTATTCTGGTATAAACACCATATATAACAAATAGAAGTGCACACAGTGATTCTAGGAGCAGATAAGAAGACACTTGGCCTACGGCCTCGTGCTTCTTATCTGCCCCTTGAATCACCTAGTGCACCTCTATTTGTTATATATACCCCTACTATTACATACGCACTAAAAGGTACAGAGCAGGTGTAGAGCCAAATGCGTACATATGTTTTGCAGGGGGAGTGAGGGGTGTATGGCATACAAATCCATTTCGGCATATGCATTGTATGTATACACACAGCGATACTTTACCCCGTAGTGGCCGGTATAAGCGGCGGGTCTTTCAATAAGCGGCCAGCTTGAATAAGCGCCAGGGGTACAGGAGCATTGAAATTGAAATATATACTGTATACTAAGTCTTGAATAACCGCTGGAAAAAGGGACGTGGGTACAGCTAGGTTGAAATCTATAAGCGCCGGGGCGCTTTTACAGGCAAGTACAGTAAGTCTGAATTTAGGGCACTTTTGAGGCTATTGTAGGGTGTTTTATAGGGCCATATTGCTCATAAATCCCCTGCCTACTAAAACCTTGTGGGGGGGGGGCTAAATTCTGGCCAGAAAATGTGCATGTAATTAGTATAGATGGTACCTAAGTAAAATTAAGGAAGGCACCACATTGCCCCCAGGACCTACCAGATGGTGCTCCGTAGAACTCGCAGTTAGCCGCAGTGAGCAGAAATCCTACTAGCAACAAAGACAGCCAAGCAGGAGCAGCCATCTTGTTCATGTTGAGTCTGTTAACATTGTTATAACTATACACTCTGTCCTCTCATAAGGTCAACTGAAGAGTACCTTGGGTTTGAAAATGATCATATATAAAGTACTTTCCATTTTAAAAATGATCACATATTTTTGCATACTTATGGCTGTTTATCAAAACGATATTGTATAAATCCATATGGCGCAATCCATATTGCATCTCACAATGGTATGATATATAGATCTGTTGCTAGTAAATCAAAAGTATGAGTTAGTTTTTGCGCATAAAGTGCATGTTTTTGACCATTCTAATTGTCTGTGCTTTCTCGTCAATTTTGGTAACTTTGCTTATGGTCGGGCAAAGGACCTTTCCATGTTTAGGCTATAATGCAGGATTCCAATATTTTAATGTGCTTGGTTTATACTGGTACAGTCCCTTGCAGTTTCCTCAGGCGGAGATGCTCGAAAGTCTCTGCTTATAGCATGAAAATTCTAAATGCTATTAATAGTGGCTGAGGCGCTGTTTCATACAGAAAAGTCGCTTCCTTTTTCTTCCTCTGCATCCAGATTAAAAACAAAGAAAACACAAATACATATAGGGTGCAGTCTTAATCATTAGTCCTTGATTAGATCCTTAGCTGATACTTCCATGATGGGTATTGTTTTAATATTCCAGCCTGTTTCCTACTGTATCACATTGCCACTATAATTCAGCCCAGACATGAAAGGCAGGTTTGACATGTGTACATACAATCCATGTAACTCCTGTCAGTAATAGTGCCAGAGTGAATTCATCATTAAGGTGAAAGTCCCTGGGGAGGTCCCTGCATGGCATGTCCAAATTTTATTGCTATGCCTCCTGTAGCCTATAACTATAACCCTTTAAGGGCAGCTCAATAATGCACCATGCCCATTGGTCGTCATTATGCATGAATGCATCATGCCCATTGGTCGTCATGATGCATGAATGCATCATGCCCATTGGTCGTCATGATGCATGAATGCATCGTGCCCATTGGTCGTCATGATGAATGAATGCATCGTGCCCATTGGTCGTCATGATGCATGAATGCATCGTGCCCATTGGTCGTCATGATGCATGAATGCATCGTGCCCATTGGTCGTCATGATGCATGAATGCATCATGCCCATTGGTCGTCATGATGCATGAATGCATCATGCCCATTGGTCGTCAGGATGCATGAATGCATCATGCCCATTGGTCGTCATGATGCATGAATGCATCATGCCCATTGGTCGTCATGATGCATGAATGCATCGTGCCCATTGGTCGCCATGATGCATGAATGCATCGTGCCCATTGGTCGTCATGATGAATGAATGCATCATGCCCATTGGTCATCATGATGCATTCATGCATCATGCCCATTGGTCGTCATGATGCATGAATGCATCGTGCCCATTGGTCGTCATGATGCATGAATGCATCGTGCCCATTGGTCGTCATGATGCATGAATGCATCGTGCCCATTGGTCGCCATGATGCATGAATGCATCGTGCCCATTGGTCGTCATGATGCATGAATGCATCATGCCCATTGGTCGTCATGATGCATGAATGCATCATGCCCATTGGTCGTCATGATGCATTAATGCAGTCCTGGTGATTGTTTAATGCATTTATCAGTAAAGTTCATAATGCATTTATCATATGGCCAGCAGGGGCGGAGCAGCCAAGACGGTATAGGGGATGGAGGTGTAAATTTTATTATTTAATAAGTCCAACGTAAAAAGTGTGTAGGTTGCATCTCTGCTGCTACTGATGATGGAATATAATAGTTTTTTTAACCTTTAAAATAGCATAGAACAAACAGAACTGGAATTACTGTTAGAAATACAACGACAAAACCCCCCAAAAAAAACATGGAAGATGGCTAGAAGTGCCATCAAAATGTAGTAACGCCACTAGGCAATGTGGCCACGTCATTAGGCAATGCGGCAACGTCATAAGGCAACGCGGCAATATCACTAGCCAAACCAGCAGTGCATGATACCAGTCTGTATCACTATAGGCAATATTATATCTGCACTGCAGTATAGGGGCCCTTGGGGTTAGGTCATGGGGGCAGACATATTCCCTAACCCCGATCATGCGGCCAACTGGGCCGCTTTCGCGTGCCCCAATCGGGTGTACACCACAGCTACACCTCGGATGTACCAGATCAAGTCACCCGGTTAACCAGGTAGGGTCGCGCGAAAGTGGCCCTAGTAGGTACCCCCACCCACACCCCCTGAACACAGCACCATCTTGTGAAAAGTCAACAACTGCAATTCTAGCTATAGTGATTTTCATATTGTTGGAACTGAATTTAATAAATGGATATTATATTATATTCATTTTATATTCATTATTATTTTATATTATATTCATTTTTTTTTCTTCCATCACTTCGATGTAAGTACCGCCAAATTATTTCTGAAATTTTTAGGCAGGCCTAAACTTTAATGAATAATTTTATTTCAAAGCAGTCTGAAGATCCCCTTAGGTGAAACCGCCCAGTCCCTCAAATTAATCCCCAGAGATAAGGAACCAATCAGAGGTACCGGTTTAAGCTGCCATAGCAACCAATCCTCCAACCAAAGATCACAACACTCATGTGTGCTGTGATTGGTCAATACTGGTCACATGTCAAGCACTATAAAAGGGCACTTTTTCAAAATTGGTGCCATTCCAACGGTAACTGCGATCGAGTTCACAACTACCCCGTACAAATAAGCATTGCACACACATGGCAATGTATTCCAGACCATATGAACCACAGTCGTCATGCCATCTAGCGTCAGAGACTGGCACAGCTGGGTTCTGGTCAGGTGCTTTTGACAAGCTGTTTTATTCGTTCTACTTCTAAACCTTTGATGCCATATAGGAGGCCTCATTATTTTAGCTAGCTACAGTTTGCACACAGGAATCCTATATCTAAAACACTGTAGTCTGTATGCGCCACAGGCCGGGCCACAGCGTGGCTTACAATGTCATGTACGCAACACATGGAGCCATCCCTGGGGTGGCTGTTTGCGGTACTAGACCGCAATGTCGCAAGTTAATCGATTCAAATTTTATTTTTTTATGAAAAAAGCCTTTAACATGTTTTGAATTACAATTAGGAATCGATTTTTAGGCTGATGTGACACATCACTTAACATCTTAAGCAGAGGTAGACACTAACTTTTTTAGCCACTGGGCACAGAAATCTATTGGCTCACCGCTAAACCGGGATTCGTAGTTGAAACAAGAAATGCGGTTGTGACCCCGTAAAAAAATGCCTCCTGCCGTTAATGTTGGTATACCAGTGTTTGATGACATGTCTCATAAAAGCAGACATAAAGAAGATTTCACAATTATTAATTTCTCTATTCAGTAATTTTGTATTGTGATACCTCATCACATGGGGCAAATGTAATCATCATAGTGCACTCCCGTACCGCTTCGCGGCACTGCCGCTATGCGGCGTGGGAGGCGCTAAAAAAATGCTTTTAAAACACTTTAGAAAAGTCAAAGAATGTCGCTCAGCATGTTAGACTTCTAACATCACCATACGACTATTATGGTTGCCCCGATGCTGTAATGAATCACTTTTGGCCAACTCCTCAAAAGGTGAAACTAAAAGGTCAAGCAAAGGGAGGTCAAAAATTGCAGAAAACCCCCCTGGTCCCACCCACTCTGAAACTGCTTCCCACGCCCCTGCATCAGATGCAATAGAATTTAGGGGGGGGGGGGCACTGGCCCACACTCAAAAATACTGGCCATTGGCCACCGGGCCAGTGTTAGTGTCTACCCATGTCTCAAGCCATGCTTAGTGATTTAAAACAAAAAAATATGAGACTGTACTCTCGAGATACAGAGTTAGCCTGTGAAGATTTTTGGTTTCGTATCTTTTGTTTATTTTTCCTATAATGTACATGACGTTCTTTGTAGCTCTCAATCCTACATTTTCCTACAATTAAGAGATGGATAGTATTCTTATTTGCTTGTTATTGATGTGTTTTGATCGTTTCCCGTAGCATTTTGGTGTTATTTTGCCCTGGAAACGACGGGGCTTTGTTTATGGTAATTTGTTCAAGCTGGGACATGTTCAGTCTCAGGCCATATCAAAGCATTTGGGGAGCTGTTTTCTAACCATATGCTGTCATATCTTAGGGTGCTATAAATGCTATCAAGTATACATGACTAAAAGGCAGGACCTTGTGCCAGTTTATAATGCAGTTGTATTTATTCCAGCATATTGTACAGAGTCTTAATGGATAGTGTATGGGTAGGCGGCTTATGATGGTCTGAGGTTACAGGTAGGATGCAGCAGGTAGGCAAGGTAGCGCTTGTGGTGACCCCTATGATCTGTATGTGTAACTAAAGGGGGTGTGTGTGTACAGTGTACATATAGTACTATGATATAGGACTTAGTATGCAGGCCTAGCGGAGCCACCATCTTGAATTTCGCCGGTTGAGCTAAAACCCACTGATAAGACATACCATGATGGGTACCTTGTTCCTGGTTAACACCCACCTCCAGGGACATGCTGGTCCCACCTTATCAGTGTGGGTCGCAGGAACCAGCTCCAGACCAGCTAGTGGCCAATACAGTATATAGCGAAAGAAATATGACTTTGTATAGAGTTATCATGTAAAATAAGACAAAAGATTTCCATATATAACAATGCAGTGCATTGAGGGTATGGTTGTCCTCAAACTCTAACTACAAACCCGTAGCAGGTTCCCCCAACCCCTTTCCACCCCAGCCATCCCTAGCTACCGCGAACGCACCAACTGTGTCCACCTTGTGGTTTTGTGCCGAACTAAGGCTCTATCTTCAATACTGGTCAATGATTGGCTAGCAGATAGTAGGGGTAGTTGTTTATCGAAGTGGTCGGCCTATTTTAGCATAGCAGACGACAATTCTTGAAGAAAATGGACATTTCAGTCAAATCAAGGTAGGGTTAGGTATAATTAACACCTAACACCACTGTTATGGTGAAAATTTCCACCATAACAGTGGCGTTAGGTGCTAATACCTCAGATGAAAATTTGCAACTTCTTATATGTTTTCTATGATATCTGAACTTAAAACCTTGAATAGTTAGCTTCTTGAGACATTTTTCCTTGCATAGTAAGGACTGACTGTATAAAACCCAAGCACGTTTCTATATTGCCAAAATTATTCTTGTATGCCAAAATTGGTTAAACAAGCACAGGTGGATAAAACTCATAATGTGCTGGTGTTATCTAAATAACCTTTATGAACAGGCCAGTTGTCTTCACCATTAAATTATGTATGAGAGAGGTATGGGAGTCGACGTATATCTGTGTATTATATAGTGTATAGTTGGAAAAAGTGCCAATAAAACTCCTGGTCTGCAATTATTACCTTTCAAACAAGCAAAAAGAAATGAAAAAAGAAAACATCAGGGAAATTGGTTCCTTTCATCTGAAATCATAAAACCTCATAGAATCACCACCGCATGGTATTGTTTTTTCTTGCGGCCAATTATTGTATTTGGGATTATAATGGCACTGTCAGAAAAGGTGTTAAAAACAAAAGAATTGAATAAAAAGTTGAAACCAACCAAAACCATTGCAGTCCTTAGCAGTAAGAGGTGGGAATACCATTGGATCAGATAAAATAAATACAGAGTCAATGGTTTCCAAACCTGACAAAAAAAGTGTAAATGCCCTGTCTTATAGAACAATACAGCAAGAAAGTGTTACTTTTCAGAGAAATAGTAGATAAAGTTTTTGAACTTTTCTTGGGGAAACCTATTGGAATGCAAATCTTCCTTGTCATGCCTGCCATGGAATACCCATTGCTTGGAAGATAGTTGTCTTGTGGGTCCCTTGGTGTAAAGGGTTTGCATTTGTGTCATTACAAGGAAAGTTATGAGCATTCTACCAAAACTAACCTAAACACAACTTCATTGATGAAAAAGTCACCCTTTCTTGTCGCATGGGTCTATAGGACGTGTCCTTGGCTACTTGCGCATGGATTTATATCTAAATGATATATTTCATCCTGTGCGTGCAGTGGGTAGCTCACGTTCACTGTGTGTGTGCTGTGAGTAGCTCACATTCAGTGTGTGTGTGCTGTGAGTAGCTCACATTCAGTGTGTGTGTGCTGTGAGTAGCCCACATTCAGTGTGTGTGTGCTATGAGTAGCCCACATTCAGTGTGTGTGTGCTGTGAGCAGCTCACATTCAGTGTGCTGTGAGTAGCTCACATTCAGTGTGTGTATACTGTGAGTAGCCCACATTCAGTGTGTCTGTGCTGTGAGTAGCTCACATTCAGTGTGCGTGCTGTGAGTAGCTCACATGCAGTGTGTGTGTGCTGTGAGTAGCTCACATTCAGTGTGTGTATGCTGTGAGTAGCTCACATTCAGTGTGTGTGCTGTGAGTAGCTCACATTCAGTGTATGTGTGCTGTGAGGAGCTCACATTAAGTGTGCGTGTGCCGTGAGCAGCTCACATTCAGTGTGTGTATGCTGTGAGTAGCTCACATTCAGTGTGTGTGCTGTGAGTAGCTCACATTCAGTGTGTGTGTGCTGTGGGTAGCTCACATTCAGTGTGTGTGCTGTGAGCAGCTCACATTCAGTGTGTGTGTGCTGTGAGTAGCTCACATTCAGTGTGCATGCTGTGAGTAGCTCACATTCAGTGTGTGTGTGTGCTGTGAGGAGCTCACATTCAGTGTGTGTGCGTGCTGTGAGTAGCTCACATTCAGTGTGTGTGTCCTGTGAGTAGCTCACATTCAGTGTGCGTGCTGTGAGTAGCTCACATTAGATGTGTGCATGCTGGGAGTAGCTCATATTAAGTGTGTGCGTGCTGTGAGCAGCTCACATTCAGTGTGTGTGTGCTGTGAGTAGCTCACATTCAGTGTGTGTGCTATGAGTAGCTCACATTCAGTGTGTGTGCTGTGAGTAGCTTACAGTAAGAGTGTGCGTGCTGTGAGCAGCTCACATTCAGTGTGCATGATGTGAGCAGCTCACATCCAGTGTGTGTGCTGTGAGTAGCTTACAGTAAGAGTGTGCGTGCTGTGAGCAGCTCACATTCATTGTGCATGATGTGAGCAGCTCACATTCAGTGTGTGTGCTGTGAGTAGCTCACATTCAGTGTGCGTGCTGTGAGTAGCTCACATTCAGTGTGCGTGCTGTGAGTAGCTCACATTCAGTGTGCGTGCTCTGAGTAGCTCACATTCAGTGTGCATGCTGTGAGCAGCTCACATTCAGTGTGCATGATGTGAGCAGCTCACATTCAGTGTGCGTGCTGTGAGCAGCTCAGAGTAAGAGTGTGCATGCTGTGAGCAGCTCACATTCAGTGTGCATGATGTGAGCAGCTCACATTCAGTGTGTGTGCTGTGAGTAGCTCACATTCAGTGTGTGTGCTGTGAGTAGCTCACATTCAGTGTGCGTGCTGTGAGTAGCTCACATTCAGTGTGCATGATGTGAACAGCTCACATTCAGTGTGTGTGCTGTGAGCAGCTCACATTCAGTGTGTGTGCTGTGAGCAGCTCACATTCAGTGTGCATGCTGTGAGTAGCTCACATTCAGTGTGTGTGTGCTGTGAGCAGCTCACATTCAGTGTGCATGATGTGAGCAGCTCACATTCAGTGTGTGTGCTGTGAGCAGCTCACATTCAGTGTGCATGCTGTGAGTAGCTCACATTCAGTGTGCATGATGTGAGCAGCTCACATTCAGTGTGCATGATGTGAGCAGCTCATATTCAGTGTGCGTACTGTGAGCAGCTCACAGTAAGAGTGTGCATGCTGTAAGCAGCTCACATTCAGTATGTGTGCTGTGAGTAGCTCACATTTAGTGTGCGTGCTGTGAGTAGCTCACATTCAGTGTGCGTATGCTGTGAGCAGCTCACATTCAGTGTGTGTGCTGTGAGTAGCTTACAGTAAGAGTGTGCATGCTGTTAGCAGCTCACATTCAGTGTGCGTGCTGTGAGTAGCTCACATTCAGTGTGCGTGCTGTGAGCAGCTCACATTCAGTGTGCGTGCTGTGAGCAGCTCACATTCAGTGTGCCTGCTGTGAGCAGCTCACATTCAGTGTGTGTGTTGTGAGTAGCTCACATTCAGTGTGCATGCTGTGAGCAGCTCACAGTAAGAGTGTGCATGCTGTTAGCAGCTCACATTCAGTGTGTGTGTGTTGAGAGTAGCTCACATTCAGTGTGCATGATGTGAGCAGCTCACATTCAGTGAGCATGCTGTGAGTAGCTCACAGTAAGAGTGTGCATGCTGTTAGCAGCTCACATTCAGTGTGTGTGTGTGTTGTGAGTAGCTCACATTCAGTGTGTGTATACTGTGAGCAGCTCACATTCAGTGTGTGTGTGCTGTGAGTAGCTCACATTCAGCGTGTGTGCGTGTTGTGAGCAGCTCACATTCAGTGTGCTGTGAGTAGCTCACATTTAGTGTGTGTGCTGTGAGCAGCTCACATTCCGTGTGCGTGATGTGAGTAGCTCACATTCAGTGTGTGTGCTGTGAGCAGCTCACATTCAGTGTGCGTGCTGTGAGCAGCTAACATTCATTGTGCATGATATGAGCAGCTCACATTCAGTGTGTGTGCTGTGAGTAGCTCAAAGTAAGAGTGTGCGTGCTGTGAGCAGCTCACATTCAGTGTTTGTATGCTGTGAGTAGCTCACATTCAGTGTGCATGCTGTGAGCAGCTCACATTCAGTGTTTGTATGCTGTGAGTAGCTCACATTCAGTGTGTGTGTGGTTTGAGTAGCTCACATTCAATGTGCATGCTGTGAGCAGCTCACATTCAGTGTGTGTATGCTGTGAGTAGCTCACATTCAGTGTGTGTGTGCTGTGGGTAGCTCACATTCAATGTGCATGCTTTGAGCAGCTCACATTCAGTGTGCTTGCTGTGAGCAGCTCACATTCAGTGTTTGTATGCTGTGAGTAGCTCACATTCAGTGTGTGTCTGCTGTGAGTAGCTCACATTCAGTGTGCGTGCTGTGGGTAGCTCACATTCAGTGTGTGCGTGCTGTGAGTAGCTCACATTCAGTGTGTGTAAACTGTGAGTAGCTCACATTCAGTGTGTGTGTGCTGTGAGTAGCTCACATTCAGTGTGTGTGTGTGCTGTGGATAGCTCACATTCAATGTGCATGCTTTGAGCAGCTCACATTCAGTGTGCGTGCTGTGAGCAGCTCACATTCAGTGTGCGTGCTCTGAGCAGCTCACATTCAGTGTGCGTGCTCTGAGCAGCCCATGTTCAGTGTCTGTGCTGTGAGCAGCGCACATTCAGTGTGCGTGCTGTGAGCAGCCCACATTCAGTGTGCGTGCTGTGAGCAGCCCATGTTCAGTGTGTGTGCTGTGAGCAGCCCACATTCAGTGTGCGTGCTGTGAGCAGCTCACATTCAGTGTGCGTGCTCTGAGCAGCCCATGTTCAGTATGTGTGCTGTGAGCAGCCCATATTCAGTGTGCGTGCTGTGAGCAGCCCACATTCAGTGTGCGTGCTGTGAGCAGCCCATGTTCAGTGTGCGTGCTGCGAGCAGCTCACATTCAGTGTGTGCATGCTGTGAGCAGCTCACATTCAGTGTGCATGCTGTGAGCAGCTCACATTCAGTGTGCGTGTTGTGCGTAGCTCACATTCAGTGTGCATGCTGTGACCAGCTCACAGTAAGAGTGTGCATGCTGTGAGCAGCTCACATTCAGTGTGCATGATGTGAGCAGCTCACATTCAGTGTGCGTGCTGTGAGTAGCTCACATTCAGTGTGTGCGTGCTGTGAGCAGCTCATATCCAGTGTGTGTGTGCTGTGAGCAGCTCATATTCAGTGTGTGTGTGTGCTGTGAGCAGCCCATGTTCAGTGTGTGTGTGCTGTGATTAGCCCACATTCAGTGTGTGTGTACTGTGAGTAGCTCACATTCAGTGTGTGTATACTGTGAGTAGCTCACATTCAGTGTGTGTGTGTGCTGTGGGTACCTCACATTCAGTGTATGTGTGCTGTGAGTAGCTCACATTCAGTGTGTATGCTGTGAGTAGCTCACATTCAGTGTGTGAGTGGTGTGAGTAGCTCACATTCAGTGTTTGTATACTGTGAGTAGCTCACATTCAGTGTGTGTGTGTGTGTGTGTGTGCTGTGGGTACCTCACATTCAGTGTGTGTGTGTGTGTGTGTGTGTGTGCTGTGAGCAGCTCACATTCAGTGTGTGTGTGTATACTGTGAGTAGCTCACATTCAGTGTGTGTGTGTGCTGTAAGCAGCTCACATTCAGTGTGTGTGCTGTGAGTAGCTCACATTCAGTGTGTGTGTGTGTATACTGTGAGTAGCTCACATTCAGTGTGTGTGTGTGTGTGCTGTGAGCAGCTCACATTCAGTGTGTGTGCTGTGAGTAGCTCACATTCAGTGTGTGTGTGCTGTGAGTAGCTCACATTCAGTGTGTGTATGCTGTGAGCAGCTCACATTCAGTGTGTGTGCTGTGAGCAGCTCACATTCAGTGTGCATGATGTGAGCAGCTCACATTCAGTGTGTATGATGTGAGCAGCTCACATTCAGTGTGCGTGCTGTGAGTAGCTCACATTCAGTGTGTGTGCCTTGAGCAGCTCACATTCAGTGTGCATGATGTGAGCAGCTCACATTCAGTGTGCGTGCTGTGGGTAGCTCACATTCAGTGTGCATGATGTGAGCAGCTCACATTCAGTGTGCATGATTTGAGCAGCTCACATTCAGGGTGCGTGCTGTGAGTAGCTCACATTCAGTGTGTGTGCTGTGGGTAGCTCACATTCAGTGTGCATGATGTGAGCAGCTCACATTCAGTGTGCATGCTGTGAGTAGCTCACATTCTGTGTGTGTGCTGTGAGCAGCTCACATTCAGTGTGCATGATGTGAGTAGCTCACATTCAGTGTGCATGATGTGAGCAGCTCACATTCAATGTGTGTGCTGTGAGTAGCTCACATTCAGTGTGCATGCTGTGAGTACCTCACATTCAGTGTGTGTGCTGTGAGCAGCTCACATTCAGTGTGTGTGCTGTGAGCAGCTCACATTCAGTGTGCATGATGTGAGTAGCTCACATTCAGTGTGCATGATGTAAGCAGCTCACATTCAGTGTGTGTGTGCTGTGAGTAGCTCACATTCAGTGTGCATGCTGTGAGTAGCTCATATTCAGCATGCGTGCTGTGAGTAGCTCTCATTTAGTGTGCATGCTCTGAGTAGCTCACATTTAAACCCTTTAGGGCCACACGATGCATCCTGGGGTCTGTTACTCCAATAGTTACTGAAACTTGTGTTAACGCAACTTTTGGTTAATTGGTGAGTAGCATGCAAGCAGGAATCTAGGGTGTTGCACAGACAAAGTTGCTTTAATGCAAGTACACAAACTTGGGTTAATGCAACTATGAGACTAGAGACAGAGTATAGTGAGTGATAATAGTGAAAATTGCTAAACATAGCAAAGATATGAGTGTGGTAGAAAGTTGCTTTTAATCTGGGTATAAGTACCATACTTGCCACTTTTGAGCATACTTGCATACTTGCAAGTGGGGCATACTTGCCGGAAAATCTAGGACTGGTACCTGAGCTGTCCTAAATCTGAAAGTTGTGAATACAGTACTTACCGCTTTTTCATACTTGCTGAAACATGATTACCCGACTTACCACTCGTATCTGTTGGAGTAACAGTCCCCAGGACCATGTTTCTTTGCTGTTATGTTGCACCATTACAGTGCTGAAAAGAATCCACTCTATAAATCTACATCGGAGAATAATGCAAGGATTTACAATTGCCCGTATATTTTTTTGGGAAAAATATATTTCATTTCTTATTAATCCATTTGTCATATTCTTAATAGGAAAAATAGAAACAAGAATATTCACCTTATATTCACATATATGGTTAGCATTAGGCAATGAAGAAGCTATTGCATGTAAACCTATCATATTGATAAATACTACCGTAAATCCTCGCATATAGGACGCGGCTTATACACCAGAATTACATGGTGTGCGTCCTATAGAATATAGCTATAGTCAGGGTGCATCCTGTATGCGAGGATTTTTCACTATAAAACATTACTAAAATGACCAAATTTTGAGCCCAGTTCTAAATGATTTAGACTAAGTCAGGGTGCGTCCTATATGCGAGGGGCGTCCTATACGTGGGGATTTACGGTATAGTGTTTTGTACTACAAGCACCCCAGCATGTATCCATGGAGGGTGTTGCTCCTATAGTAAAAGGAAGAGCTGGCTAAAAATGCCCTTGTTTCCAGTCCTTTCTTTTCATGTAGCTATAACTTGTCCCTTTTGTTGCTCACAAGTGGTCATTCAAGAATGGTGCTAAAAAAGGGCGATTTGAGTAGGTACCTAGTTGGGAGAAGTCAGTCAGTATAACATACTATAGGGTGTGTGACATGAGTACTTCCAGGATTTTGAAAAGGGAAAGTAGTGTAGCTGCTTCAATCTTTTTTTCAATCTCTTGTTGTGTGTGACAGGCTGGCATAGATTTCAAATTTTAAACTTTTGTAAATTTTTGCCTTGGAGGTTGTGCTTTTGTAAATGGAATATACTCAAAAAGCAGGTTTTTATGTATTACTAAACTGAGATAATATTTCATTGCAAATCAAACAGCCAAAATAGAAGTTATTATTTCAAGAAAATGAGATGACTAAACATGTAGCAGAAAAACTTTAAACTGGTTGTTTTATCCACCGAGGCCATTTAAAGACAAATGCACCAAGATGCACAGAAGATGCCATTGTTAAAACCTTTCACTGTAGGCAATGTGCTGTCATTATCATTATGAGTAATGGCTCTTTATTTTATGCGAATAACTCCTTCCCATAGGATTAACGTTGTAGGGCCGATCCGCACATCCCGAGTGGCGTAACATGCACCAATCCACTATTGTGGCCATTCCACTACTGCAGCCTCGTAACTTTTTATTGGGTTGGTGGCTGATGCAAGGGCTCCCAAAAGTCCCTAATATTTTTCATGTTGCATCAGTTCCGGTGGACACGCCACACACATGGAAAGACCAAACCCCAAGTTGTTGGGTTGTACTAAAAAAAAACTTTCTGCACCAGGCGACTTTTAAAAGGTTAAATTCAGTTATAAAGAGAGGAAAAGCAAGACAAGATAGCTACCATCACTAAGGCCCCATATGACATGTACAATCTACTGACTCATGCTATTTTGCCTACACTATTATCAATATACGAAGACAGCTATCACTAAAACACCATGTTCTTTCTCCTTAATTCTGTCGCTAGTTAAGGTGCCTGCCTTCACCAATGTCCCATAACACATGCACAGTCTGCTGACTCATGCCCTTTCTCCTCTACTATTACTAATACAAGATGGCTGCCATAGTCAAAGCCCCATATGACAATGATAATATCCTGGCGCATGTTTCTTCTCTTACTGTTATCAGAAAAGGTTGGCTGCCATCGCTAAGGCCCCATAAGCCATGAACAATCTGCTGACTCATGCCCTTTCTCTGCGACTGTTACCAGCAGCTCTGACCTCCCAGGGTGAGGGCCCTTGATGGGGGGTCCCCATGTCCCATGTCGATTTTAAGAAATGGCCATGTCATCATGTCGATTTTAAGAAATTGTCATGTCCCTTTGTCAATTTTAAGGAATGGTTATGTCCCTGTGTCGATTTCTAGAAATTGGCCATGTCTCATGTCACTAAGCAAAAAAAAGCTCACGTCACCATGTCGATTTTAGGGGTCTAGGGTCATAGAGTGCATGCATTGGAGGCTTAACCCACCTCCCAAAATGTCATGCTTCTTCCCATGTAATTTCAGTACACTCTGGGGGATAAGTTCCTAAATGTCCACCCTTTAAATGTTTTACTACAGATTTTTGTCATTTAGGAGTCTGACCTGCTCTTGGCTGGTTGTCAACTGCTGGCCATGTGCCTCTAGGGATAGTGTTACAAGTACCATGGTCTGAGCTGATATTGATTCAATGTGCTTTCAGCATGCAACAGTTTGGTTGGCCTATGGACTCTCTATGGCCAAGGCTATTCATCGAGTAAGCCATAGGGAATACTTCATTCAACCCCATAGGAACTAGAATCTGGAATGGAATAAAGGTTTTAAATAAGGACTGACAGCAGAAAGCTCCTGAGATAGATATACTTTTGATTTTGTAAACTTTGGTCTATTGCTAAACCAATACTCCTCCCATAAATGTTGAATAAAGTATTTAGTATTGCTGACAGGGAGGCTGAGTTTTACTATTTTTCAATGGCAGAATATTGTGCAATAGACATACCTTTGATTTTTCTGATTTCATTCATCATATCACACATCCATTCACTCAGAGATATTATCATTCAGAAGGCCTGGATTATCATTTTCAGGAAAGAAAACAAGAATTACCTCTTTATTTTAACTCTTTAAATATAAACAAGCAGTAATGGCTTTTATTTTAGGCTCTGCAAACATTTAGAGTGGTCCTATTTGCAAGTTGTAAAAACAAACTGTAGCCCAAAGTCCCAATATTACAGCGAGACATTCAGTCCTGCAGTCTGGTAATGTCTGCAGGCCCAGCAGCGATTTTGCTGGCAAAAGCCGGCATACTGTGAGTTTTGGTTTTGACTGCTGAATGATCAGTATAATCTAAAAATGCTGTTTTGGCTATTTAATAGACTCAGCAGCAATGCATTGGTGCATTATGCAAACCCTGCAGGTTAAGGAAAATCACCTCATATTGTCAGAAGTAACTTGCTGAGGCTGTGCTTGTATTGAAAAAGGATGAGCTGTAGCAACACTTTATATAATATATAAAGGGGGATGCTGAGCATTATCTTAATTAGAAATAATGCGTGCTACATTTTGTGAGTAATGCTGCTGTAATCACCTCGCGGAGTGCCGACTATAAACCGTGAGGCACTATACAGCCCTGAAAGGGTTACATGGCAGCTAAGGCGTCAGGGAGAATCTGCTACTTCCAACTTTCCACCATCCTAACTTGTCTACAAAGGCCAAGTGTATTTAGTCTCAGTTTGCTGTGATTTCTGTAGCATGAAGTGGTGGGCTGTGTCAGAGGAAAGGCCTGCAGAATAAACAGTAGCAAAAATTGGGTGTAGTCCTATACCACCTTTACACCAGACCTACTATCGGTATAGGTAAAAGACATTAAAGTATCTTTTATTTAAGCTATTAATCCCTTAAGGGCTGCTTCTGTTATAAGCACATCATGTCAGGAGGCCATTTCTTAAGGCACTACAGTACTAAGACTGCAAAATGTCTAATGGGAATGTTGAAATGACCTTTGTAGTCATAGCCCGTTAAGATAAAGCCTCCAGTTGACAAAAGGGCAGATCAACTAAAATTTACTTCAGGAGGGCACTACAAAAATGTGTATATGTGGAAAATGTGGAATGGATTTGTTGCGTTTTGGAACTAGGCTCTTCACATGTAGATATCCTCAAGTTCTTCAGTTCTTTCCTTTGGCAGGTACAGGGCAGTCAGCTACAGCTAAGCTTTATGACAGCTATCACACTATACAATGGTTTGCAGTTACAGTAGATATCTATTTAGGCTTGAGGGAAACACCTAGCTGCCTCACCAAATCACGGTTGTCTGTTTCTGCTTGTTTCAAAGGTACGGAGCTCTGGAGGTGCCATGGTCATCTTTTTTTCTCAACTACTGCAACACCTTTTCTAAAGTTTGTTTTCCTGAGTTAGCAAATATCCCCAGAGAATTGTTATCTCCGGATAATGAATATCTCAAGATAACAAGTATCCAGCGATAACCAATATCCAAAGATAAGAAATATCTAGACATAAAATATGGACAAAGGGGCCAGTGGGTGAAGGTAAACAGAGTAGAGAAAGGCAGGGGACTGGAGGTAGGCAGGGAACTGGCGGTAGACAGGGAACTGGGTGTAGACAGGGAAATGGCGGTAGGCAGGGTAATGGCGGTAGACAGGGTAATGGCGGTAGGCAGGGAACTGGAAGTAGGCAGGGAACTGGAGGTAGACAGGGAAATGGAGGTAGACAGGGAACTGGAGGTAGGCAGAGAACTGGAGGTAGGCAGGGAACTGGAGGTAGGCAGGGAACTAGAGGTAGGCATGGGACTGCATGTAGACAGGGGACTGGAGGTAGACAGGGGACTGGAGGTAGAAAGTGGACTGGGGTAAACAGAGGACTGGAGGTAGACATGGGACTGCAGGTAGACAGGGGACTGCAGGTAGACAGGGGACTGCAGGTAGACAGGGGACTGCAGGTAGACAGGGGACTGCAGGTAGACATGGGACTGCAGGTAGACATGGGACTGCAGGTAGACAGGGGACTGCAGGTAGACAGGGGACTGCAGGTAGAGAGGGGAGTGGAGGTAGTCAGAGAACTGGAGGTAGGCAGGGAGACTGGAGGTAGGCAGGGAACTGGAGGTAGGCAGGGAACTAGAGGTAGGCATGGGACTGCATGTAGACAGGGGACTGCAGGTAGACATGGGACTGCAGGTAGAGAGGGGACTGCAGGTAGACGGGACTGCAGGTAGAGAGGGGACTGCAGGTAGAGAGGGGACTGCAGGTAGACAGGGGACTGCAGGTAGACAAGGGACTGCAGGTAGACATGGGACTGCAGGTAGACAGGGGACTGCAGGTAGACAGGACTGCAGGTAGACAGGGGACTGCAGGTAGACAAGGGACTGCAGGTAGACATGGGACTGCAGGTAGAGAGGGGACTGCAGGTAGACGGGACTGCAGGTAGAGAGGGGACTGCAGGTAGAGAGGGGACTGCAGGTAGAGAGGGGACTGCAGGTAGACAGGGGACTGCAGGTAGACAAGGGACTCCAGGTAGACAGGGGAGTGGTGGAAGGCAGGGAGTAGAGGTAGACAGAGAAGACAGGGGATGGTTGACTTCATGGGAGTGGGGAAAACAGGATGGGATGCAACACAGGGTATGATTGTTTTTTTTCCACAGATAACAATTATCCCTAGATATTTGTTATCTCCAGATAATGAATATCTCAGGATAATTATTATCTCAGGATAGCAAATATCCTGGGATAACTATATCTTGAGATAAATTATATCTGGAGATAACAAACGTCCAGAGATAAGCAATATATCTGGAAGTGACATGGCCACACTTTTTTTCTCTTATAATATGCAACACTTTTTTTGTTTTCCTGAGTTAACAATTATCTCCAGATATTGAATATCTCCAGATAATGAATATCTCCAGATAATGAATATCTCCAGATAATGGATATCTCCAGATAATGAATATCTCCAGATAATGAATATCTCCAGATAATAATTATCCAGAGATGACAAATATCCTAAGATAATGAATATCCAGAGATAGCAATTATCCCAAGTTAACAAGGCAGGGGATATTTGGATTTTTAGGAAGTGTCAAAAAGCATTAAGGAAATGTTAAAAAATGTTGAAGCAATGTAAAAAAACATTAAATCAACGTTGAACTTAAAAATACAGCTAGACCTTCAAAATGATGTTTTCATTGTTAGAAAGTGTCTTAAAAAATTAAGGAATTGTCAACGAACCGTTGCAAGTGGGTGAAGTGATAAACACTGAATCCAGAGAAGTTCATTTGATCCTCTTCATTGCACAGCTGACATGAGTGTTCATACAGGTGGTAACAATGATACACTCGCCAGTGTCCAAGCTCTGGCCCTGAGCCTATAGCTCAACCTGTCCTATGTCCTGATATGTACGGAAGCCGACGTGGGCCACCATGTAGACATGCCTCTGTCCCTTAATGATTCTGCACATATACCATACATAGTAGTTTAGAGACTACTAAGGTGTATGTGGTCTTTGCTGTCAAGTGTAAAAATCTGCTGTCAGTCTGTCAAGTACTGTATTCTAGTTTGCTGTCAAGGGAAAGAATCTGCTGTCTGTCTGTCAATTTCCTTATTGATGCTTTTGACAGGCATCCTTTAAGCCTGGAAGTAATAAATGCAGGGAACTGGATGGGAGGGAGAGAGGGAAGGAGGGGGTAGGAGGAAGGAAGGGAGGGAATGAGTGGAGGGAATGAGAGGAGGGAATGAGAGGAGGGAATGACTGGAGGAATGAGTAGAGGGAGGGACAGAATGTGTGAATGGCTGAATTAATGAGTGAGTGAGTGAGTAAAGAGAGAGAATGAAAGAAGGGAGGAAAGGAGTGAGGGAGGAAGGGAATAATTGAGGGGAAGAAGGGAATGCAGAAAGGAGTGAAGGACTGACAGAGTGAGTGAGGAAGAGGAAGGGAGGTAGGGAGTGAGTCAGGGATGACAAAATGGTAGGAGGGAAGGAGTGAGTGAGTGAATGAGGTGGAGTGAGTGGGTCAAATAGAGTCAGATGGACCCAAGTTGGGTAAATTGGGTCAATATGAGTCAATATTGATCTATTGGCCCAAGATTGGGCCAAATTATGTCAGATCGAACCTAAGATGAGTTAATTAGGTCAAAACAGGTCCATCTAGGTCAAACTGGGTAAAGGTGACCAAAGCTGGGTATATTAGGTCAAAACAGGTTAATCTAGATCAAACTGGGTTAAAGTGGCCCAAATTAGGTTAACTGGGTCAAATCAGGTCGATATGGGTCAAAATTGACCTATGCAAAGCAAAGTGGGTTAAATCAAGGTCATATGGATCAAAAAAGGCCAAATATGGGTTAATTGTATAAACTGAAGTCATAGTAGGTCAAAATTAGTCAAAATGGGTCACATATGGTCAGGTTGGCTAAAAATAGGTCAGTTCCATAAAATTAGTTCATATTAGGTCGATGTTGCCAAAAATGGGTCAATCACATCAGGTGAAGTCAAAATGGGTCAAAATAGGTCATAATCAGTCAAGTTGGATCAAATCAGGTTGAAAATGGGTCAAGTGCATCAAATCAAGTCAAATAAGGTTAAACTAGTTTAATTAGGTCATATTGCACAAAAATGGGTCAATTGCATTGAATTAGGTCAAATAAGGTCTAAATAGTTAAATGTAGGTCATATCGGGTCAAATTTGATTGAGTCAGCAAAAAATAGGTCAATCACATTAGATGAGGCCAAACTAGGTCAAATCAGCTGAAGATAGGTCAATTACATCAAATTAGGTCAACTGGTGACAAATTAGCCAAAATTGTGTTAATTAGGTCAAAACAGGTCAAATTGTGAGGAAAATTGGTCAATTGTTGCAAATTAGGTCAAAATAGGTCAAACTGTGACAAACTGGGTCAAATTTACTGAAAATCGGTCAATAAGGTCAAATCAGGTCAAAAGGGTGCAAAATAGATGATTCGAACCTATAAAAGTCTATTTTGACCTACTTTGACCTAGTCAGTCCATTTTGGCTAATTTTACCCTCTCATGGTAGAATTTGACCAATTTGACCTAGTTTGACATCAATTGATCTATTTTCCGCTAACTTCACCTAGTTTGTCAAAATTTGACCTATTTTTTCCTATTTTGACCTCACTTGGTGTATATGACCTTTGTTCAGCTAATTTGTCACAATTTGACCTACTTTGACCTCATTTAATATAATTGACCTATTGTCACCTGATGTGACCCACTTTGCTCATAGTAGGTCCATCTGACTTAATTTGACCCAATTAACTAATTTGACCTATTTTGATGCATATTAACCTGATTTGACTCACTTCACTCCACAAACTCAAAACTCACTCCACTCCATTCTTCTCCCTTGATTCCACTCAATTCAATTTGAATTCAGTGAGTGGGATCAACTAAACTCCACTCACCTTCAGTCATTCCACTCCACTCAACTCAACCACTCCACTTCATTCCAATCCACTCCACCCAATCCATTAATTTCAATTCAACTCCATCCACTCCATCTGAGTCACCTCCACCACTCTACTCCATCCCTTCCCTTTCTCCGTCCCTCCCCTGACTCACTTATTCCCTCCATCCATTCCTGACTCACTCCCTTTCTTCCTTCATCTTTCCCTCACTCACTCAATCATTGCCTCATCGGCTTCCGTAGTACGTGAGGTATAGGTATGGTGTGAAGAGATGTAAGGTAGAGATACTGGGAGCTGTTCCTGTGGGGTGTTATATACTCAGCTGAGCAGCTCCCGGTAATGATGACATCTGCGTGGACCAACTAGGGACAAGGGCGTGTCATTCAGCTATGCCCTGGTCCAAAAATAGCATCCACTGGTATGTTGCATCACCTCCAGTGGGGTTGTGGCCGAAATAATCCGGTTTGGCTGTCATGACATCCGTGCTGGGATGACGTGTGAGCAGCTCACTGGATCCCACTGGAGGAGGCGGGGTTCGGTGTTTTAGTGGCCCCGCCTACTATTGAGTAAATAGATAGGGGCAGGTGGTAGGCTTGTGGACAGAGCTCGGGCCTGTATGGCAAAGAAATTAACAAAGGTGTAAAATAATGATAATACCCGGAAGAGTCCATTGACAGAATGTCAATTAAGCTACAGAAATGTCAAAAAATGTTAAATCAATGTGCTGGCGAAACTGTTCGCCTGCACTTCATTGGTGCATCATGGCGCCCAATGGGCATACATGATGCATTAATGTATCAGCGGCCTTACAGTGTTAGGGAAGATGATATTCAAGGTCTACCACGATTTCAACATTGAACCTTGCTTCTAAAGAAATATCTCTAGATATTCATTATCTCTACATAATGAAGATCCTAGCATAATTGTTATCCCCAGATAAGAAATATCTCTAGATATTTGGTATCTGGTATTTGGTGATGGCAACTATCCCATGATAAATTTGTTATCTAAGGATAATGATTATCCCAGGAAGTTTGTTATCTAGAGATAACAATTATCTCAGGATATTCATT
The DNA here is from genome assembly GCA_949317995.1 of Acholoe squamosa. Classification (NCBI taxonomy): domain Eukaryota; kingdom Metazoa; phylum Annelida; class Polychaeta; order Phyllodocida; family Polynoidae; genus Acholoe; species Acholoe squamosa. The sequence goes on from OX439045.1 coordinate 5,758,333, forward strand.
ATCTGAAGATAACAAATATCTAGAGATAATGAATATATAAAGATATTTCATGGCTTGGGATAGCGATTATCCAAGGAAGTTTGTTATCTAGAGATAATGAGTATCCAGATTTCTTATGTGGGGATAATGGTTATCCCATGGTATTCATTATCTAGAGATATTCCTTATCTGGAGATAATGATTATCCCATGATATTCATTATAGATCTAGAAATATCCCTTATCTTGGGATAGTGATTATCTTAGGAGGTTTGTTATCTCTGGATATTATTTATCGTGAGATAACAATTATCCCAGGATGTTTGTTATCTAAAGATGATAATTATCTCTGGATGTTGGTTATCTAGAGATGATGAATATCCAGAGATATTTCTTATGTGGGGATAACGGTTATCCCATGATATTCGTTATCTAGAGATATTCCTTATCTAGGGATAATGGTTTTCCCAGGATCTCTGAATATCATTTATCTCAAGATAACGAATATCCTAGAGATATTCCTTATCTAGCGATAACGATTATCCCAAGATGTTTGTTATGTCTGGATATATTATTGATCTCAAGATAACGATTATGCCAGGATATTTGTTATCTAGAGATTTTCTTAATCTAGGGATATTATTTATCTGAAGATAACAATTATCCCAAGATGTTCTTTATCTAGAGATATTCTTTATCTGGGGATAGTGATTATCCCAGGATGCTTTTTATCTCTAGATATCATTTATCTAAAGATAACAATCATCCAAGGATATTTGTTATCTTGAGATAACAATTATCTGGAGATACAAATTATCTGGAGATAAAAATTATCTGGAGATAACAAATATCTAGGGATAATTGCTATGTGTGGTAAAGAAGACGTCTGTCTACCTCCAGCCCCCTGTCTTCCTACAGTTCCCTCTCTACCTCCAGCCCCCTCCAGTCCCCCGATCTACCTCCCGTCCCCCTGCCTACCTGCAGTTCCCTGTCTACCTCCAGTCTCCCTCCAGTCCCCCAGTCTCCTTCCAGTCCCCTGTCTTCCTCCAGCCCTATGTCTACCTGCAGTCCCCTGTCTACCTCCAGTCACCGCTGTCTACTTCCAGGCCCCTGTCTTCCTACAGTTCCCTGTCTAACTCTGGTTCCCTGTCCTCCTACAGTTCCCTGTCTACCTCCATCCCCCTGTCTACCTTCAGTCCCCCTATCTACCTCCAGCCCCTCTGCCTACATACAGTTCCCTGTCTTCCTCCAGTCCCCCGTCTCCCTCCAGTCCCCCAGTCTACCTCCAGTCCCCTGTCTTCCTCCAGTCATATGTCTACCTGCAGTCCCCTGTCTACGTCCAGTCGCGCCTGTCTACCTCCAGTCCTATGTCTTCCTTCAGTCCTATGTCTACCTGCAGTGCCCTGTCTACCTCCAGTCACCCTGTCTATCTTCAGCCCCCTGTCTTCCTATATTTCCCTGTCTAACTCTGGTTCCCTGTTCTCCTACAGTTCCCTGTCTACCTCTATCCCCCTGTTTACCTCCAGTCACCCTGTCTATCTTCAGCCCCCTGTCTTCCTATATTTCCCTGTCTAACTCTAGTTCCCTGTTCTCCTAAAGTTCCCTGTCTACCTCGAGCCTCTTGTCTACCTCCAGTCCCCCTGTCTACCTTCAATCCCTGCCCATCTGTTTTCTCTAGATATTCCCTATCTTGGGATATTGTTTATCTCTGGATATTTGTTATCTTGAGGTATTCATTATCCTGAGATGACAAATATCTCAGGATATTTGTTAACTCTGGAAAACAAATGTTAGAAAAAGTGTTGCATAGTAGGTGAGAAAAAAAAGATCACCATGTCACCTCCAGGGCTCCGTACAAAGGTTATCAAATCTTATTCTTATTATTTTGAATTGTAGGGAATCCATTGAAATACTTGCTGAAATACCATCTTCATGAATATTAATGAGTAAGCATGTGGGACATCCAGCATATAACAATCCCTTCATGAGCAGCATGACATCAATTAGAACTTGACACTTGCTGTGTCTTAATTATGCCAAGTACATCCAGGGTCATGGTCAATGTTATTGCAGATAACAAAGGTCATGACGTTTAGAGAGAGCCCAGCCTCATGAATATCAATGAGCATGCATTTGGTTTGATATCAATATAGGCTTCAGAAAACATCTGACAGACTGACCAGGATCATAAGGAACATCTCTGCACCTTTATAAGTTTGTCTCACATCATTCTTGTGTTGTTAATTTTACCATATCCAAAGTCAATAGCTTTTATACTTGAATTTCAATTTTCATGAATGTTATTGGGTTTAAATATGCAACATGCAACATTTATCTATCCCATCATGGCCAACATTTCCAAAGCTACAGTTTGACACAAATATTGGGTCTCTGTCTTAATCATTAAGATTACATTTTCCCCAACATGCCATAATTATTTGATATCTTTTGAAATCAACCTATGACATACATTGCAAATAACTTAAGAATCTAAAAAAAACCATTTTTAACATACACTAGGGGTCAGTTTAGGCCCAATAATTAGGACTCTAGCCTGTTATGAAGTCAATTTACCAATAGTGTTAAAAGCATATTATGAAATATTTCAAATAAAATATTTCATTTAGATAATAAAATAATCAGACATTGAGGTTGAAGCCAATCAATAAGCTTTGATTTGGTTCTAGTCTGACCCTTCTCACTTGATTATTTAGGGAGCAGTGACCAATCAAGTGATTGCGGGTGATCATAAAAAATTGATAGGTTTATGCACATAATACATCCTTACGATCACACCCACCTATGAATCAAGTGCAGAAAAGTGAATTTGTATAGCTGATATACTTGTCTATCAGGGAAAAGGTGTCTCACAAAATCCCCAGGGGGGTGCAGGGTTTCACTATCCAGCCCATGGACTATTACACCTGTCTGGTGTACATGTAACCCTGTAAGGACTGGTTGTGCAAAAATGCATCATGTCCACGGGTTCTCATGATTCATGTATACAGTCCTAACGACCACTATTATTATAGCTCTGGATCTGGTTGGCATGATGCACTTTGATGCAAGCATGTCATAGATGCATCAAAAAGCACCTGTCGGCATGATGCATTATCAACAATCGAATCGAAGGTTCAATAAATCACGCCGACTGCATCCTGGCGAGACATTCAGCCAAAGCTGCAGCAGGATATATATTGACGATAACCTTCAGACTGCAAACTTCTAAGCCTACATGAGTGGAAGTGAACAACTACACAGAGAATACAAGGAATAATTGCCTTGCCATAAATCATGAGTATTTCCAAAGGCCCAAGGGGCACACCGTTGCTATTCCTAGACTGAAAAATGAAAAGTGGGGCACCTTAGGCGTCATGAACAAGGGCATTGGTGATACACAGTTGTGGTATCAAGCACATCCACAGCTGATTCTAATAGCCATTATATTCTATGAAAAAAGGCTTTCATGGCATTTTTGGTGGTCATGGCTATATATTGGCAGTTCAATAAATTCAATCATATATTTGGGCAACTGAATATATCTATTGAGTACTGAGTTTGGCTTGACATTAGGAAAGTATTGATATTTACTCCAGTCAAATTACACTGATTTATTGTGCCTTTGACTTTCCACTTTGCCCTTGTTCATATAAAAGACTCTTCAAATTCGATTCAGGGACACGAGTACGATAATTTTATTAGAAATGTAGGGTTAGGATTAAGGGTTTTTTTTAGGTTCTCATGTCAGCGACTCATCAATACACGGAAACATAATTTATATTTTTTCATCAGTTCCCTTCTATGAGTGAGGATAAAAACAGGGGATGATTGGCAGATCAATTCTTGGACATGGCTATGAGCAGACTTTGGGGTTAGGCTGTGTGTCTGTTTGTCCCCAAACCCCCTTGCTTCTATCGCAGGGTGTGGGTGCGGTCAGATGAGGAAATGACCTGGTCTTAGCACATTTTGACAGGAAGACCACATTCAACACACTAGAGCACATTCACGACAGAAATATTTCCTCCAGTGTAATGAACTCCTCACATTTATCTCACGAAAGGGGTCGTTTTAGGTGGGGTGCTGGCCAGGGCATTGTTTATCTTGGGTCCTGTGATCACATAGATTTCCACAGGTTCGTATAGTAAAGGGTGATACTGTCTACATTGGATATAAGGTGTGTGATTAGTGGCCAGCGGCTGCCGTGCTCCCATGACAGTACAGGGGCGTAGGGAAAGGGGGGCCAGGGGGGCCAGGGCCCCCCAATCATAAAGGAGGTGGGGCCTGAGTATGCCTGGGCCCCCCCCAAAAAAAACAGAATTGTCGAGAATTCATAATAATTGAATCAATTGGGGTTTGGGGCCTGGGTGGGAGTGGTGGGTGTGTTGCTGAAGCACAGAAAAGAGCTCATAATGCAGGCTCACCTCGCCAGCCCAACACTTCTCCAATGTTTGAGCTGGCCACACTATACATTCAATTGCTGTAAGTTTTGTCACTTGGGTTTATAAGAAATTCCAAACATTTGCACATACCATTAATCCTCGTGTCCAGGACGCCCCGCACGTATAGGACGCACCTGGGCTCATATTGTAGTTATTTTATGTGAATAACTTCTTCCCGTAGAGATAGCATTGCGCGGCCGATCGCCACACCCCCAGTGGCGTAACGTGTGTCGATCCACCACAGCGGCAGATCTACCACTGCAGCCTCGTTCTGGGTGCATGTAAACATTCAAAATGGAAGACCGGCGCTTGTACGGGGCACTACGGTAACGGATTTTGTTAATTTTCAGTTAATTAAATACTCTAAAAACATAAAATAAATCTAGAACTAACCTCCCCTGGTGTCCTCGGTGGACGATCAACCCCTCGGGGGGAGACAACTCCCTCGTGGTGGATCGACCACCTCTTAAACCACGGTCGTTTAGTTCTATCTATTTATTTTAGTACTATTCTATCATGTAGAACCCTCGCCTATAGGGCGCACCCTGTGTTGGGGGGAATCCTATAGGACGCAGAGGGTGTCATTGTGATTTATGCCATGGCTAATATCGACAACACTATAGATTAATACTACTTACGCCGTATTCAATGGGGGGATGGAATACGATCCTCGCATATTCAGCGGTGCCATTTTGAAATTTATACAGAGCTAATTAGTTTCGAATTTAGGTATAGTTCTTACAAGTTTTACGAAAAAAGAATGATTGAACTAGTTAAATAGTATTATGTTATGAATTGTTTAAGGTATATCTATAAGGCCTCGTTGAATACGGGCAAAAGCACCTCTGGGAATACGATGCTAAATTTTTCACTGATCAATGACATTTGCTTATGTATATACTGCATCTTATACGCAAGGATTTACGGTATATTCAAGGCTAACACCTAGAGACCAAGCATGGAGAGCCAATTACTTCAACCTACTCTAGGATTCTTATCTACATCAAAGTGGGTAATAAACAGTAATTCTAAAGAATAAAGTGCAATATTTACACAACTGGTGGAACATAGGTATGACCCCAAGCTACCAAACTGGTTTTGACAGTGGCCGGCGGAGGCAGCCCACTCAGGGTGGCCATGTTTGGTGCTGGCAGATTACAGGATGTGGCCATAGAGGAGGGGATGACCTCGTGTTAGCTTGTCATCTGGGGGTTAGATCGATGTCCAAACAGGCTACGACTACACAGTCACTATGATTTGAAAGAGTCTGGAGGCCATTTCTTAACAGACTACGACTGCTCACTTTCAAGTCATAGTGGGAAGCCTTAACTTAGTGACAACACAGCCGAATAGTAATGGTCATGTAGTGCCTGCAGCACTACGGCATCCCTACCAAAAGCTATGTGATTGCTACTAAGTGCTGATCGCACTGAGCAGTCATTACCTACGATCACTGGCATTAAATTTCTGGTTCTGAAGTCATAGTGTCTGTATGCAGTTTTAGTGCCTTAAGAAATAGCCTCCAGAATCATAGTGAGTGATCATATGTGACTGCTCTGGACAACAGCACTTATAAATGTACTTAGAATCACATAGGGTTCAGTAGGCAATCATAGTATTGTAAAGACTATGATATTACTGCCACTTATATATAGCTATAACAGGAGCATATGAAGGTGTCCCCACTATGACTTGAATTGGAACAGCCATTTTGGGCATGAGAATAACACCCTGGTCTATGAAGCTAAGCAGGTGTTCCTGCCAGCAAAGTTGCAACTTGTGAATGTAATAATGACCCTCCTCTCACAACTATTCTTTCGTACAATGATATATTGGCGTGAGGATAGTTGGTTGATTAAAACCCACAAGAATAGATTAAAACCCACAAGAATAGTACTTTCAAGACATAAATAATGCTTGAACAACACATTTGGTGCAGAGGAAGATATTAATGTTGCATACAATGTACGCAGGTACTGATAGCAACCTGCAAAGCTGCTAAGATTTGGAGATACCCATATCTAATATCATATTAAATAATGTCACTGGTAACATTATAATGAAAAGGACATGTTCACCATCTAAACTCACTAAGGCAGATCAAATTCCTCCAGTGTAATGAGACCCAAGAAGCAGCAGGGAGAATCTGAGAATTCCATCAGGTTATTCTTTATTGTTACTAGAACAAAGCATTAACAGTACTGGTGCAAATTGAATGTTTTAAATTATCTCTGGGATTGCCTTGTGGCAGATTGAGGGAGCTGGGAGATGATAAGGTTCACTGAGAAAAAACACGAAATCCTGATGATTTGAGGCTGATCCTGGGGCGATACTCTGGCTCTGCCTGAGTATCATCACAGGTTCAGGCTGAGTTTCAAACCATACTCATTTTGGTGACATTGCCTGAGTCTGGATACAGACTTAAGTGAGTAAGAATTTTCTTTTTCAGTGTTAGAATAAGAATGAATGGATCCTATTTTCCTGTTTCAACCTTTTGTCCTGGATGGTTATAGAATTGATGGTTCCAAATTCAGACAGACAGAGAGACAAAGACAAAGGGAAGCAGAGAGGGGAAGATTAAAATCCTGGATGCGCCCCTACATCCTGTCTGTCCGTGACAGACAGTCGAAGGGCCTAGAGAAGAGGGTCTGTGTACATTAAACAACCTGGTGCTGCCCACAAGTCTTGGCTTGGTCTCCATCTTCAGCTGAACCAATAAAACCAGAATGGCTGGACACAGGCTCTCAGAGGGTCTCTAAGTTAGTCTGAAAGCTCATTCAATATGATGCTATCCTGCATTTGGGATTTATTCATTATTGGTCATTTGGTGTGAATTGATTGTCATGAACTATAGCTACAGTTTGTTCTGCTATCTTAGAATTAGCATATATGCTATAAGGATTATTCATTGTTGAGGTCTACCCTGTCTGATAGGGCTATGGTTAGGGCAAACCTGCACGGGGGCTAATGGCATTTCTTAAATACATAGATCTATGATGGGAATAAGTCAAGAGATCCCTTACGGTATATAGAATGGAGAGGTTTGTTGATAGGAACGAGGGTGATCCAGTCTAACATGCATTAAATATAAGGTGGGCGATTAGCTGCCACTGTCTGTCATGCTCCCATGACAGTAGGAGCCCTATCAATGAACCTGAGTACTACCAACTGAGGGGGGGGGGCGGGAAAGGGACATTGATACCTCCTGGGTGTGACACGTGTAGGTGGGGAGAGTTAGGAAGGCGTGACCAATGAGGATCTATTGTTACGATCTGGTGATATTTGCAGATATTCATGGACAGGGTCTGGGGGGGCATTTTATAGCTATGGTTTTGAAATGCCCTGCAGAGGTAATGGAATTGGCGTGGGTGGAGCATTGTACAGTATCACAAAAGGCTTACCGAGGAATAAATCAATGGCTACATTGTCTCTGGTATATTCTGTACTGTACTATATAAACTAATGCTAGCACCAGGATGACTGCTCATACTTATGATTATGTAGTGTTCCATACACTAGTAGGTTGTAATCTTATGCAAGAAAGACAATGACACACTACTCAGGTTCCAGCTAGTTCTTTTTTCATCTCTTATATGGGTCAGGTCGCCAGAAAGCAGTAGATTTTGTGTTTTGGAGTCATTTTGGACTTTTATTGCTCTGGAGAAATAAGTTTTGAACCAATGTTGTCCTACATAGACTCATTTGATAGAGGACACTTAGGGCTATCAGAAAGATATAAATTTGTGGTCATTCATCAAATACTCTAAGACTTATAGCCTGCCAAAGTGAAAAAAACGACCAAATTTCATCTTTTTATAATTTTTGTATTTTTCTACAAGTGTCCTGTATTGAATAAATAACATCTGGAGTATCCCAAAGTTATTTTTTATATTGTATATGATCATAGGTATCATTTCCATGAGGTTTGGACATGTTACTGTGTGAGAATTTTTCATGATGTGTCTTTCAGTGTGGAAATCTGTAATTTGTAACATCTGGTACCTAAATCTAAATCAGTTATAAAACATGGAAATATTGAAGCTTCCAAATCTTTGTTATTACCCATATGGAGGGCCCTATTGTCCCCCACTTTGGTGAAAAAATTGTGTGTCTGTCAGCATTTGTCTCCATGTGAGAGCAGCTTATGTGAAATAATTCTGATAAAAGTACCGGACGTTACGTAACGTCCGATACTTTTATCATCATGTAGGAGGCAGTCTACTGTGCATGCATAGCTCAAATGTTGTCCCATTTTGTAATTGAAGTCAATAATAGATATATTGGTCTTGTTGTTTCATGTGTTTGTTATGCATAATGGGACATTCTTCTATTACTGAGAGCAACTTCAATTACCTCCATATTTCATCATTTTGGTACCGGACGTTACATGACACAAAACAAGCAATAAAAATGGAACCGGATGTCCTAGATCGGTATTTTTTGTTTTTCTGAGCTGAGGACATATACCTTGACATATTTCTTAAAGTTGCATAAAGTAATTAGCAAATTAATTTTTCAGGGCCTTCAAGGGCCTGCATTTGGGATTTATTCATTATTGGTCATTTGGTGTGAATTGATTGTCATGAACTATAGCTACAGTTTGTTTTGCTATCTTAGAATTAGCATATATGCTATAAGGATTATTCATTGTTGAGGTCTACCCTGTCTGATAGGGCTATGGTTAGGGCAAACCTGCACAGGGGGTTAATGGCATTTCTTAAATACATAGATCTATGATGGGAATAAGTCAAGAGATCCCTTACGGTATATAGAATGGAGAGGTTTGTTGATAGGAATGAGGGTGATCCAGTCTACCATGTATTAAATATAAGGTGGGCGATTAGTTGCCACTGTCTGTCATGCTCCCATGACAGTAGGAGCCCTATCGATGAACCTGAGTTCTACCAACTGGGGGGGGGGGGCGGGGAAGGGACATTGACACCTCCTGGGTGTGACACGTGTAGGTGGGGAGAGTGAGGAAGGCGAGACCAATGAGGATCTATTGTTATGATCTGGTGATATTTGCAGATATTTATGGACAGGGTCTGGGGGGCATTTTATAGCTATGGTTTTGAAATGCCCTGCAGAGGTAATGGAATTGGCGTGGGTGGAGCATTGTACAGTATCACAAAAGGCTGACCGAGGCATAAGTCAATGGCTACATTGTCTCTAGTATATTCTGTACTGGGGGGGGCAATTCTTAACACACTATGCGTTCCATCAAATTCTAGTGAGAAGCCTTACAATATTGCCATAACGATATTATAAACTAATGCTAGCACCAGGATGACTGCTCATACTTATGATTATGTAGTGTTCAATACCCTAGTAGGTTGTAATCTTATGTAAGAAAGACAATGGCACACTACTCAGGTTCCGGCTAGTTCTTTATTCATCTCTTATATATACACCAGTAAAAAAGCCTCAATGTCAGTTGATTAGTAGTGCAAAAGTAGCCTCGCTATCAACAGTTATCGACACTCAAGAGCAAGTTCTGTCGAGGTTTAACATATAGGGTATCGACCATGGTTGATACTCACTTTAACAAGTTAAACACATGACTCTCCCCTAGGCGCAAGTGCCAGTAGGGAGAGTTGCAAACTATAACATAAGGATCGGTAGAACTGGACACTCACATGGCCAGTCCTGGACTGAACACTGGGAGACAACGAGATTTCCCTTTTATAGTACAGTGGAGGAATCCATGTGACATTATATAAATACCTTAGAACTGGTCTTACAACCGGATGCCTTGATGCATCTCTAATAATCTTGCTATGGTTGAATGACCATACTATAACAATTGACGGTGGTCGACGACCGACCACCACACTTATATAAATGTAATTACTGCATAGATGCTAACAGAGTGGTCGTCGGGTATTACCTACCATCACATGTAGTTTTCCTGGGAGTCTCAAATTTTGGTGGCTGTGTGTAGTTGTAGAATTAAATAGCCTCCTGGGATAAAATATATAGCAATCCACTTCAGTCTCACCTTTTCCACCCATTTCTGTAGGAAGTCCAACTAATTACCAACCAAGACTTAACTTATGAACCACTTCTATATGTGAGAATACATTGAATAAAGGAAGCCGATTGGCTTCATTGAAACAAAAAAAAGTCTCACCCTCCGCCCTTTCATGTAGGAAGTCACCCTAATGGCCAACCCAGAAGGTCTTAATGACAGGTATTGCACAGTGGTGCAAGCGATAATTGGTGGAAGTGACTGGATAAGTAGCTGAATAACTTAAGTTGGTTTCATAGATTCTCACATAACTTTATTTCTTGACTATGACTGCACTGTTCAAGTTATACCAAAATGTTTATACTTCTTATAAACCATATGGAAGTAGTCATACAAGAGCCCCTAAAACTGATATTGTATCATCAGCCAACATTTGGCATTGTATAGCCGAGTCTGTTTTCATACGGTTATGCCTGCCAATCCAGTATCTATTATCATACAGCCTAATATTAGACAAAAACTCAATATATGATTCAAATTTGCCTTCCAGGATCGCAATGTTGTTGCTGTGCAGGTTTTAGTGTGCTGCTCAGTAAGCTCCTGTCCAATCATCAGTCTCTTATTCAAATATGATAAGCTTAGAATATGCCGGGAGGTGTCAGCCCTGGTTCCCACTGGCTATATAAAACATGCAGACTTATCATGTAACCTGTGTAATGGAAAAAACAAATAACCAGTTGCTTGGGACATACTTTATTTATTGAAGCACCACACTGATGAACGCAATCACGTTATACACATTATAGAATGGTTTTATCTGAACAAAGCTCCAACACAAAATTCTTACCATTGGCATTAGTACATTGTTTTATGAAACTATCAAAAAACATATGGGTCAGTCCACTGAAAGTGGGCACCTTGGTCTTTTTGGTATTTTTTTGGATACAGGGTGTTATAGAATAAAAAGTATTTAACCATTCTTCTCGTTTCTTGTTTTATTTGAAAGAAGACACCTTGGGCTTCAAAAGAAGGGCAAATTTACGTATGTCGGCCTTCTATTTTTTCAGGTATAGTGGCCCAAAGTTGAAGAATTGCCTTTTTTTCAATTTCCACCTCACTCCAGGCTCTATACTGTGGTGGTCCCGAGTCATCCTCGAGGTACCTTCGTGGTCCTCGTGGGCGACATCGAGAGCACCTCTCTTACCTGACGCCTGAGGGCACTGGAGTCCAGCGCCACGTCACCACATGGTCACGTGGCCCTCGACTCTGGTGTATATAAGGCCGTTGTACGGCCTTCCTCAGGGTCAGTCCAGTCGTGACGAACCATTGTGAGTGATGGTTGGCGGCTGCCCGACTACCATGTTGTAATACTTCTCTGTGCTGTTGCACGGAGAAGGTAAATGTGGCTTGATAAATATAGACACTAGAAGGCTGTGCTAGTCGTCTAGTGTCGAAAGTGCTTAGTAGTTCAAACACTACTACCTGTAAACTGTCATCGAGAACGGCTGATGCCTATGCGTTATTGACAATAAAGTTTTAACTGGAACCTGAATAGTTGTTCTTCATTGTCTATCGAAAGATTCGATTAGCATCGAGGGGTAGAACACTACAATACCATCAAGCCAAGCAGCAACAGACTGATATAATTTTATCTCTTCCTTAGTGGGGGGTTCTATCTAACATTTTTATGTGGTTTGGAGGTGCTCTAGTTGGCATTCTTTTTCCCCTGATCATTTTTGTAACCAAATAAAGTTGATGTAATGGGCATGATCAAAATAAAAGTACACTGGTATGCATACTAAATCACTATCCTCAATCTTCTTATTTCCCACCAAGATTAGGGTCCTCATAGGGGTTTTTCTGGTACAAAAGCTTAGGGTCTACTTGCAGGCATGACTATGCAATACATATTCAAGTATTTTCAAGTCCATTTTGCTCAGGCCCATTACATTCATATTTCTGCATCCAGGACAAATACTATCACAGTTTTCTTTCTTTCAACCAGCCTAACAGGAAGATCTATTGTTAATAAGTCATTTAAAAAAATAATGGAGTCTCTACATGCCTTGGTTATGCCAAACAGAGGGGTCAACTGACAGATGTAATGGGCGTGAGTGTAATGGGCATGAGCGTAATGGGCGTGAGTAAAATGCAGTGCAAGAATGTTGGCAGGCTGGATGTATTCCAAATGCATCCTATGTGTATTCTTAAATTATTTCTATTACCTAGATCAATGCTGGTTGTGGTTATATTATTGAGTGGCTGTCTGAAGCCTGGCAAAGTTGTTTCCCTCACGCCCATTACGCGCACGCCCATTACATTCATATTATTTCCTTATGTATTGTCAAATACAGATATTTTTTCCTTTTTTTCTTCACAGTGTTTCTTTGGGACCTGTTGTCAAATATGCTAACTGAAAATCATGTAGTTCTGACAAATATTACCCTGATTTAGAGAAGAATCAATTTTGCTCACGCCCATTACATTTTCATAATTTTGAAAATCTGCAATAAAAACTGAGCGGTTGGGAGTTAGTGACTTGAATGAACCTTTCCAAAGAGCCAAGATATAGGGCTATCAATAAAATTAAGTTTCATGATCTAATTCTGAGTTTTAAAAAATGACCCTCTACCATGGCCACTTTCAGTGGATTGACCATCTCAATATTCATATATTGGAGTCGATTTGACATATATTTTGCTTGATTTATTCAAGATCTATATATCACTATAAAACATTTTCATCAATTTATGACATTCAAAGAAAATAGATGACATTGTCCTGGAGTGCATTTCTCAATACTCTGAAACAACAAGATGTGCTAAGATGTGCCCTCCAGAGGCTGTTCATGGCATATAATTTTCAAAACTGTGTAACATGCAAAACAGCAAAGGTTACATCAATGATGCATTACCGGTAGTTCAAGAATATAGCCTCTAAAGTATTTTATTTCATCAGGTTCCTTTTCAAATATAAAGAATCTAGCCATTATTCACAGTTCATGTACATAATGACAACCAATTTGGAGTATTTTAACCACACAAGGATGCATTAGTGCAATATGTGGCACTAATCTAGAAACACTAATCTACGAATGGCTTAAAGAGAAGAAAGCGTTTCAACGCCTCCGGTATTGGAAGTCTTGGTATATTTTCCTTTTTCATACATTGTCTTATCCTAGTTCTGTACATGCTCTGTAGGTGCATTAGTGGTGCCACCTTGTGGATAGCGACTGAACCCATCCTTATAAGCCCTCTTTGGAAAACAGAGTGACAGAGTCAGAGTGTGTCTTACTCACCGGAACCGCCAAAAAGGCACCTGATGAAGAGAACATAGGAAATAAACTAACAAGGACCAGGTTTACATATCCACCTGGAGTCCCCTTGGGGGAATTGTACACACATAGTCCAGGGTATTTGCACTGTATATCCGGATGTTGGAGAGGACGAATGGTCGAGTGGTCTGGTAGTCTACAATAGTGAGGGGCACTGCTATGAAATTACCTTCAGGGCTGAAGACAATTTGTAGAGCAATGCGCTCTGTGTTTATAAATAGATCATTCTGCATTACTTGTTGGTGTTTCTCAATATCATACATTAGAATGACTGGCTTTTGGTCTTGGACAACATTTGCAAGTATGACATGACTGTGTCAATAGCGGGGGTCAAAGACCATTGCCATCTGTAGAGCCTCATTTTCATGCAACATAAAATCCTTTGGCTCATTTTCATCTACATTAGCCATTGCTGCCTCACATGGCCCTCGGTTAGCAGACACAGAATTCCCTGTTGAGAGACAGGGAGCCTGACCACCAGACTTTCTCCTCATTGATGACCTACTAGACCTATCATACTTACATTTTCCTGTAGATCTGACTTCGAGAACATCTCTGATAATTTGCACATTGTGCCATGAGCCATGATTTTTTTTTCAATTATTCAATTCATATACATACTACACTAGAATAGACTAGAAATAAAGAATAATTTATTTAGATAGCCTACAGACATCTAAAAGTGTACCTCACATATGTAACGTTTTGGGGAGTTGAATTTTGGTTTATGAGACCTACCTCTTATCTGCAGCAAACCAGCACTTTCATTTATTTACCATCAAAACCCCCCTAGGGACCCTGCTCAAAACAGGTAATAAGAGCAGTGAGGATACCTTTTTAGCATGGAAGTTTAAGGTGTAAAAGTTTGATATTATAACACATGTGTGAAAGACAGTTGAGGAAGGGACATGGCCAAAGTATTTTTAATAGATAGCTATAACCTCTCACCAAAGGCAAAATAGGTTTATCACACTCTAATACTGCCTAGCTTAACAATAGATAGGTGGGAATGATGGAAAATTGGACTAAAAAGGACATTTTTGGTGTATTAATTGTCCAACTTCGAGCCTCCATAACTCATCAAATTATAGGCTGATATACATAAATTTGCCCTCTACTTAAAGCTCAAGATGTTTTCTATCAGATGTGACTAAAATAATGAAGAATAGTGGTCTACATTTTTACTGTAGCTCCTCAAAGCTAAAGTCCTCTCAAGATAGGCCCAAACATTGCTCAGTGGATCTGCCCATATACAGATATAAATGTTATAAAAGACACTGCTATACATACTCTGCTTTCGGGGTCAGTTCATGGTAATCATCCCCATAATATCATTTATGTGTGTGTTCCATGCATGCATTGATACTATAAACCGTGCATGCCTAATGAAGACAAAACTGTCTCCAATCCCAATGAAGTGAGGCACTATTGAGGGTAACAGAAGTAGAGAACCATCTCACCCAAACCATTTTAACACTGAAATAGTCCAAAGGCAGGTAGGCCTATGTTAGCTTCGACCTTAGAGTCCACCCAGTCAACAAAAAAACTTTATTTAACGTAAAAAAACGTTTTTAACGTTTTAAAACATTTTGCCATGGTAAGAAGCCATAGGGAAACGTTCTGAAACATTTTGCAACGTTTTTTGTTGACTGGGCAGGGACTTGTATTTCAGATTTAGACACAGTTATGGTGTCATGTATGCATATTATTGGTTGTTCCTAGTTTCTTCTCGGGTAACCTTGTACAATATCATTGGTGCACAATGCTAGATTGAACCTGTTGAGGTTATTATCATATTGCAGTTCATTATTAAGCTCTGGAGAAGATATTGGATTCAGGTGTGCAATATTAAGCGTTTAATGTATGTTATGGGTACGCACGAGTGGGTTTATGGGTTAATAATCCACGACCCCGAAGGGGGAGTGGATTATTAACCCTTATCTAACTATCTGGGCCTCAACTGTGCTTTTTTGCTCATAACCCCAGTTCCTTATCCAGCCATAACGCACTCTGAGACCTTTTCTTCATCTTCAAGAGGCTGCTAGTTTCAATCTGGACATGATAATAAATTGGCGAAGTATACAAAGTCAACCACGCCATAGTTTTCCAGTTAAAACCGTTTAGGTTCAATGGGGAATCGTTCCCCGGCCGCTGTGGCAGGAGGCGAGCTCGCTGTCCACTATACCAAGCCGACCGGTGGTAGAAATGAATCTACATCAACAATTTGAAAAAGTTGTCCGACATACCTGATGTTTACACACCTCGATAGCCTAGAATATATGGAGCCTGGTGGAGTTATTAACAGAGAACCATCCTTAGATATCCTAGATGAACATGCCATGCCAAATTCCTCCATTTTGTTCGAAATAAATAAGAATCCATTGATTTTCCACATCGATACGAGTCGGGACCCGCCCCGTCCGGCCATTCCTTGCTCGACGCGTGGCTGACCTAGTTTTTACATCCGGGCACCTACCCGCTCTGTCAACAAGAAGAAATTAAGAAGAAATCTCAAAACTTTCCATGGGAACTGTTGCGTGATATTTATCAATTAAAACTGATGAAACTCAAATCTTCAGACATTAAAGTTATTGGATTGTGTGGCCGATCCAAGGCTCACAAAAGCCCAAACTTTTATTGATTGCAGCATCAGATCTCACATGAATAAGCTGCAACCATGTGTTGGCTTTTTACGTGAGAGTAAGTAATTCCAGACAATCTGCCCATTCTCATGCCTTTTCCCCTCTGTAGCTAGCAATGCAAGGTGAATTGGCTGCCTCCACTAAAACACCATGTTCTTTCTTTTACTATTGCTAGTAAAGGTGGCTACCATCACTATGGCCTCATAAGACAAGAACAATCTGCCGACACATTCCTTGTCTAAACTCATTGTCACTAATACAAGGCCCCAAAAGACATGAATAATCTGCTGACTCATGCCCTTTCCCCTCCATGTCTACCAATACAAGATGGCTACCATCAGCAAGGTCCTACATGACATGCACAATCTGCTGACTCATGCCCTTTCCACTTATGACCTGCGTGGGAGGCCTCCCAGAATGTCATGCTTCTTCTCATGTAATTTCAGTTTACTCTGGGGGATCTGCTCCTAAATGTCCACCCCTTTTGGGCTTTGCACTAGGACTTTTGTGAGTTAGGGGCCACTCTTGTTGGCTCTAGTCTCGCAGTTTCTCACTAACATCCAGGGGTCGCAGGATTTGATGGATGGCTGGGGTTGTCTGAACAGACAGGAAGTCCAATCTACCTTCCCTGCTCTACATTCTCTAACCCGTTATGTACTGTTTGTTTATCCCATGATGCATTCATGTAACCCTGGTAACTCACCATTGATTCATTCTGGCACCTTAGAGAGTGATAATTTTTAACAACAGGGGGGGGGAGGCTGGTGGGTTTGTATGTGGACGCACGAAAAAATCTGGCCCCCCCTCTTGAGGGGTCAAAATCTTTTTGACCCCCAAAGGAGCTGAGAATCGTGTGTGAATGTGCCCTTTTAACCTATAGTAACACACAGGCTTTTTTTCGCTAAAAACAGGTGAAATTATTTTGACCCCCAGGTCACAGGATCGAAAAAGGTCTGACCCCCCTCAAACCCACCAGCCCTCTCCTGTTCTTAAAAAATGATCACTCCCTGGAAAAAGGTTGTAACTAGCATTTTTGCAAAAATTCTTCTGTTTTAACATCAATTGAGCCTGATCTAGCTACTATGTAAGTATTGAAGCTCTATGATATATACCTACAGGCCACCAGTGTAATGTTCAAATTCTATATTAAGTGGAACACTTTGCCTCTCCTGCGAAACTTGCAGTTATAACTTTCTTGCACTAAGGCATAGATTTATGCATCATACGAAGCTCTATAAATGCTCCATAATTTAGCATATATCATTTGAGTCATCCTCATGAGGTACTCACTGCTGCAGTGTGGGTGCATCAAGCAATCAAAGATTATGAAGTGCTTATGGCATGAGGAGGTTTAGCACCAAACCACTCTGCTGCAACAGGCAGATAGGCAGAAAACTGGAGCCGACCAGGATCGTGTTTCAATAGTTTCCACGACAGGATGGCCTCAAATCGTAGTGGGAGTTATGAGAAATGACTCCATACCAGTGACTACATAGTGAGCTACAGTACAGGCCTCGAAATAGAAGCTGCTATTTATTCAACTACTGACTCAATACCCACCACTATGAAATCATAGCACCCAGTCATAGGAGCCACTATTTGCTACATAGTGACCAGTCATACCTTCTTCATGGTCTAGTATTCACTCCTGTGTTCAAATGAGCGTAGGGCTGCAGTAAGGGTCAAGTGATTTATTGCCAGGTGGGGGGGGGGGCTTGTTTATTATAGGGGGTTATTTTGAAAAAGACTTCCTTGGTGGGGGGGCAAACCCCATTAAAACCTTCACATTGGGGGGGTCAAAACTAAAATATGGGCATTTCAAATACCTATCGCAATGCATCATTGCACATGTGTATCTGATTTTTCTTTTTTTTGAGGGGGGCATTTTGTAAATTCAGTTCTTAGGGGGGGCATTTTTGTCACAAAAAAAATCTGCCAAAAAATCCATCAGCCCCCCCGCACCTGACAATAGTTGTCCCTAACTAAAAAGGTGATACCACCTGGTTACATGGTCACAAACATGGTCAATTCTCATAAAAATGGATCCTACTTTTAAATTTAAGGTCAATGGTCATGATTCTGCATACTGCTTTACTGCTATATATATATATATATATATATATATATATATATATATATATATATATATATATATATATATATAATGTACAACAAAATTAATTGGAATAATCTTGCAAAATCAATAGATAAAAAATCCATAGATGTTATCATCCCACAATCTCTCAGAGGATGATGTAATGGGCGTGAGCAAAATGAAAGTACACTGGTAGGCCTACTAAAACACTACCCTCAATCTTCTTATTTCCCACCAAGATTAGGGTCATCATAGGGGATTTTCTGGTACAGAAACCTAGGGTCTACTTGCAGGCATGACTGTGCAGTACATATTCAAGTATTTTCAAGTCCATTTTGCTCACGCCCATTACATTCAAATTTCTGCATCCAGGACCAATACTATCAAAGTTTTCTTTCTTTCAACCAGTCTAACTTGAAGATCTATTGTTAATAAGTCAGTTTAAAAAAAGACTGGAGTCTCTACATGCCTTGGTTATGCCAAAAAGAGGGGTTAACTGACAGATGTAATGGGCGTGAGTGTAATGGGCGTGAGCATAATGGGCGTGAGTAAAATGCACTGCAAGCATGTTGGCAGGCCTGATGCATTCCAAATGCATCCTATAAGTATTCTTTGATTATTTTTATTGCCTAGATTAATTCTGGGTGAGGTTATGTTGCTGAGTTGCTGTCTGAAGCCTGGGAAAGTTGTTTCACTCACGCCCATTACGCTCACGCCCATTACATTCATATTATTTCCTTATGTATTGTAAATATCCATCTTTTTTTCCTATTTTCTTCATAGTGTGTCTTTGGGACCTTTTGTCAAATATCCTAACTGAAAATCATGTAGTTCTCACAAATATTTCTGTGATATAGAGAAGAATTCATTTTGCTCACGCCCATTACATTTTCATAATTTTGAATATTTGCAATAAAAACTGACCGCTTGGGAGTTAGTGACTTGAATGAACCTTTGCTAAGAGCCAAGATATAGGGCTATCAATAAAATTAAGTTTCATGATCTAATTCTTAGTTTTTAAAAATGACCCTCTACCATGGACAAGTGCCCACTTTCAGTGGATTGACCCATATATATATATATATATATATATATATATATATATATATATATATATATATATATATATATATATAATGTACAACAAAATTAATTGGAATAATCTTGCAAAATCAATAGATAAAAAATCCATAGATGTTATCATCCCACAATCTCTCAGAGGATGATTGAGGTCAGGGATGCTATATATAGGAAGGCTCCTCGACCTCTGTGAGTGGCCTGTGGTCAAGGCCTTTTGGATCTTTAGTCTATATAGAGAGAATATTTATATGATTACAAAGCAAAGAACACAGATTGGCTACATTTTAGCAAAGGAGTGCAGAGGGCAGCAGCTAAGGCTACCCACTAATTATTCACACAGAGGGCTATCATACAAGCACTGCTTATTGAGTCACTGCTCTGGTGGCTATTTAGCCAGTAGGCAGTACGATCACCCAGTAATGTAGCCAGCTATTTAGTCACTATAGCCAAAATCCTAAGATCAGCTGGTAAGATTTGGCCCATCTCCAGTCATAGCCGGCTGAACCTGTCGTAGAATCTATTGAAATAAGGTCCTGTAGGCCAACATGTATATTCTAAAGTTAGGGATGAGTCAAAACTCAATAAACTTTCATACTGTGGGGGGCAGAACTAAATATGGGTAATTCAAATACCGTATATGTACCCAGTTTTTGGGGGAGGATCATTTTGCAAAATCAGATCTTAGTGAGGGGTCATGAAAATTTTTATCATAGTGGTAGGGGGGTCGGAAAAAAAAATCTGCTCATCCGCCAAAATCCATCACCCCCCCCCAGCTGGCAATAAGTGACTCATCCTTTAACCCTTTAAGGTGCCCTAGGATTCTCCTAGTTCATGTTCCCTGGTCATCATGATGCATCAATGCACTGAATATGCGCATCATTCAAATTGATAGGGAGTGTTTTTGCTAAGTGCAAATGACGTGTCGGCAAGCAGAATCACCAGCACTCGATTGGTGCATTGTGATAACCAATGGGCATGAAGCTTTCTAATATCAGTGGTTTAAAGTACTTTAGAACTCTTAAAGGGTAAAGAGGGAGGGAGATTCAAATGTATTGATACAGTAGTTTAGTGTGTTTGAAGGGCTTATGCTGATGATTAACCATGCAGAGTCATTTGAAATGCCTCAGAAATCCTTGGAACCATTCTGACATTGCCCACATGACCAGTACCTTTCTTAACAACGGAGCGCAATATGACCATTGGTGAGAGGATGCACCAATGAAGTGCTGGTGACACTGATTCGCAGCACTTCGTTGGCATATCATGTCAACCAGGGCTGCCTTCATGCATTATGATGACCTATGGATATGAGGTTTTAATTCATTATCAGCCTTTAAAGGTTTAACAGTTGAGCCCAGCTTAAACTGAGCACCAACGTAGCAACATTATAACACACATAACTATGTTTTACAGTACATTTTTATTAATGAAATAATCCAATTTCAAAGTTGCATTCAGGAGAATTCAGTTAGTAATCTTCTAGCGAGCTGGATTGGGACAGTCGTCAACTGCTGGCCATGTGGCCCTATAGGGACTGTGTTACAAGTACCATGGTGCGTGCTGATATCGACTCCATGTGCTCTCAGCATGCAACAGTTTGGTGGCCTATGGACTCTCTAAGGATGAGGCTATTCATTGGTAAGTCATTTACTCAAACATATAGGAACTGGGATCTTAAATCAAATGGAGGTCTTGAATAAACATTGGTGGCACAACTATCCTGAGATAGACTTTTAAGCGGTAAATCGTGATCTGTTGCAGGAAGGCATTTCTAAAGATTGTACAACTAGACCCCCTTAAAGTCATAGTAAGATAAATGCCATTATAGTCTTGCATCTAGTGGTCGCTAAAACTACACTGGTATTACTGCCCTACCAAACCATAGATGTAATTACTGTCTTAAGTGCTGATCATACAGAGTAGTCGTAGTGTGTTACCTACGATCACCCACTCTGATATATTTAGGGTTTCAAGTTGTACTGCCTGTGTCTAGTCGTACCATCTTGAAAAATGCCCTCCAGAACAAATACTGTAATAAAGACCACTTGTAGGTTTGTAGTATTATTTTATGTGAATAACTTATTCCCGTAGAGATAGCATTGCGGAGCCGATCGCCACACCCCCAGTGGCGTAACGTGTCTCGATCCACCACAGCGGCTGATCCACTACTGCAGCCTCGTTTCGGGCGCATGTAAACATTCAAAATGGCAGACCGCCGCTCATACAGGGCACTACGGTAACAGATTTTGATAATTTTTCCTTATTTAAACCTCTAAAAACATAAAATAAATATAGAACTAAACTCCCCTGGTATCCTCGGTGGCCTATCCACCTCTCAGGAGTTGTCTCCCCTCGGGCTAACGCCCTCAGGGGAGACAACTCCCTCGTGGTGGATCGACCACCTCGTACACCACGGTCGTTTAGTTCTATCTATTTAGTGAGAGGTAGGCATCTTATGGAACTGTAGCTGAGCTTGACTATTTTCCAATAGCAGCATTTTTTGCAATAGACATGCCTCTTGTTAGGCTTGAGAGACTTGCAGTATGTTGCCATGATACTCTAATGCAAGCATGGTGGGTTACTCACTGAGAATGAATTTGTTTTGAAGAAGCATTACCTGTGGCCTCACTATATATGCATATTATTCTAATTAGAAATAAAGGTCACAATGTTTTGCGAAAATTTCTGCAATTCTCTGCTGTAATCAAGTCTCGACTATGAACCTGGAAGCTAAAGAAGCTCTTGAAGTGTTACGGCAGCTAAGGCTAGAGGAGGAATCTGCCACTTCAAACCTTTCCGCCATCCTAACATGCCTACAAAGGTCAAGCATTTGGGTGGAAGCAGAGGGTATTTAGTGTCAGTTTGCTGCAAATTTTGTAGTGTGAAGTGATAGGCTCGGTCAGAGAAAAGGTCTGCAGAATCAACAGTTGCAAACATTTGGTGTAGTTTGATACTGCTTTTACACCAGACCTAACAGCGAAGTTAAATAACATTGGAGCATTTAACTTTTAACCCCTTAGCACATCATGTCAGTTGGCAAAATTGTTTGTTCCACTGCCGTTGGTGGGGAGAATCTTTGATGATCAAATGACTTATAATATAATATTGCAAAGGTATAGGAAAGGTAAAAAATAGGTTGCATTATCAAAACGTCTCTACCAAGACCAACAGCAATGTAACCATGGTGTTATGATGCACTAATAAGAAACTGTCCAGCCTATTCGCCAGCTCTTCATTGGTGCATCATACCACCTCAGGGAGTGTATCAACCTTGCTGGTTTGTCATATTCCATGATGCATTAATGCTCTTAAAGGGTTAAACAACCGTAAAGCATTAAAAGGGTTAACAAGTCAGAAAGTACACCTGGAGGGTCCATCTCCTACCTGCCCCTCACACCTGTCCAAAGTTTTAACTCTCTAAAGGGGCTCATCCACCATTAATGTCCTTTTATCCATTTTTTCCCAATAAAAATCAATGTTAGATAAAAAGAGAGAAACCTGCGGATGGTCCATTCATGGGCAGTGGAGGGGGGCCTTGAAGGTTGATACATGACACTAACTCTTTAGGTTGATACAAAATACACTTGCAGTGCTGACAAGTCGCTCGACAAATGCTGCAACAGTGTATACTGTAAAGGACTGAAAGTTAGCATTGAGCCTGAAGACGTCTACACCTCAATTAGTGTATGTAAACACTGACATAGGGAATACAATGAATAATTGTTCTGCCATTAATCCTCAGTATTTTCAAAGGCCAAGGGCACACTGTTACAATATGTAGACTGAAAAGTATTGCTTCAAGAATGAGGGATGAAGTGCAGTATAATGGTAAAGGTGAACGATGATTAGTTTGAGCTGACCGTTTCTTCATGAGCGTGTCCGACCCGTTCCACACGAGGCCGGTAGGCCGAGTGAGGAGCGGGCCAGACACGCGAGTGAAGAAACAGGAAGCTCAAACTGATCAGAGTTCATCTTTACATTTATGTCAAGGTGTTTGGGTGTATATTTAATCTATTAAGTGGACAAAAACTCACATTTACTTATCATCAACGCAAAAAATGCTGACTGCCGCCACCTTGAATGTTTACATTTCAAAAAGGCTGCGCATGCGCTATGATGTCATCTTGCGGATTTGGTGCTGGTTATTTTACAGCAGGGTGCAATACACGGTCTCAGTGCTATCTCTATGGAGCATCGATATTCACCTTGACATAAAAAATCTAAGTGGGGCACCTTAGGCTTCACAAACAAGGGCATTGCAAGGTGTTACACAATCTTCGGGTATAGCCTTCTTCATAGCCGTTTTTCACAGCCGTTATCTATATAAGTGAGAAATAAGCTATCGTGGCTTGAATAGGATTAAGGGGCTCTATTAGCAAGAATCCCTTAAGTGGCAAACTTTCTCATAAAACTTTTCCTAACAGTTATTAAGGTTTAAGTGATTAAAGTTCTTCAGATAATCCCTCAATACCTGCAGTTCTTGTGGTTTATTAGGTGGTTAAACATCTTAACAACCATTTGCAAGACCCTGGCAAGTTACGCACCAGCACTACAGACATAGGTTGCCAGCTAAGTCAGGATAAACTAGAAATTCCATTATACAAGGTTCAAATTTAGTATTACCTTGATTTAATACAGATAAAAGTTGGGAAGTGATAAAAAGGTATGAGGAAGTGAAGTAATGATTTTCGGGATGAGGACTACTATGGACAGTTGTTATTCACATGAAATAAAATGAGATATTGATATTGGAATGCAAAAAAAAAAAAACACTCAAATACTGCAGTCAGTACATGGATCCTTTCAGAAAGTTTTGTCAAGAAATGAGATGATTCAGTTTGCCAGACACTAGGGGTAAGACTTTTCTCAATAATTCAGTTTCTATGATTTGATGTTCTCCAAAATCACATTGCCTGGTCGATGTCAAGTTGTCTGCCCTTCAAGTCTACGGTCGATGTCAAGTTGTCTGCCCTTCAAGTCTACGATAGGAGTAAAACGGTGGGACCTTTCGGCAGAGGCCAAACAAGCCTGATGTGAAAAAATGGAAACATAAGATATGAATGTGACTAGTATAATCTCTACAAAGGCTAGAAACAGCTTTACCTTCAGTTAACCTTTGACCCTTTAAGGGTTACTAATGCATTAATGCATCATGCCCATTTGTCATAGTAATGTGTAATTGCAGCCCTGGTGAGTAACTCGCCAGGGCTACATTCATGCATCATGTCAACCCTACAGGGTTGAAACACCCTGGGAGGGTCGGCATGATGCTCAAATGAAGTGCTGGTGAGCAGTTTACCAGCATTTCATTGGCGCATTATGTAATGGGCATGATGCACTCATGTGATTATTATTTTTCTTTTTTTTTTTACAAAATACATGGATCTGTCCTTAAGGGTAGTACATGAGCCCTAAAGGTGTGTCCATATAGATACCAATTGTTGGAATTATGTGAAGAAAGAGAAACTAAACTGATACTAGTATATTACACTCGGGTCACTTCATTTGACATTTCCTATCTCATTGAAAATGCTGTGATGGCTCAAAGTAAGTCTCAGAGCTTCTTAATGTATATAGACATTCTTTCATTGAAACGATCAGGATATCATTACTATTTTATACTTATAGTCTCATGAAATGAAAATCTTAACAATCATTTATGAGTTCTCCATGGAGGTGCAATGCTACATGTTGTGAATAGAATGGAGACGATCATATGGTTTTTCATCACAAAACTGATCATTTCCAAACAAATTTTGTACCTAATAATTGTTTGACTAATGAATCACTTTCCACTTATTTCCACTAGCTACCCCTTGCACCAGTGTGGAATACCTGCAATTAAGAATCCACCTCTCGTAGATTTCCGGAAACGCTTAAGGTTTCCGAGGGATAATCATTAGTTTGACCTCCTACAGGAAAGGGAGGTGGGTGAGACTGAACTGGATTGCTGCATATTTCATCCATGGTTTACACTCTACTGCAACATAAAGCCATCTGTTGGGCGACACAATGCTTATTCTATAGCCATTGACCACGGTTATTACATCCTAATTCAAACATTGACAATAAAGCCCCATAGGAAAAGGTGGGAGGTGCGATTGAAGTGGATCGCTACATATTTCATCCCTGGCAAACAGTATACTGCAAACATAATATAGCCATCCCTTTATTGTTTGGTCAACTATTTGTTATACTGTATACTGTTCCACCCACGCTCATTTTATTACCTCTGACCATGTCCATGGATATCACACCCTAACGCAAATATCGCCAGATCTCCACAATAGATCCTCATTAGTCTCACCTTCCTTGCTCACCCCAACTTCTCCCGTCAAAGCCAGCTCAGTTTGTATTACCCAGGGTCAATGTTCACTGATAGGGCTCCTACTGTCATAGGAGCAAGGCAGTCTGCCGACAGCTAATCACCCACCTTATATTTAATGTATGGTAGAGAGGATCAACCTCCCCTATACAAACTTAGTGGTCTGTGCAACCAAAAGGGGTTCTTTGCTGTAGGGTTATTACCGTCCTTATAGTTGTATAAGAAATGCCATAATCCACCCCTTAAAGGCATAACCTAAATATATCCTTATAGGAATGGGTCAGAATAAAGAAAAATAAACCAAATAGAGGTCAATCCTCATGGGAACCTCAGCTATAGATTCTTAAATCATCTAAATGCATAGGATCACAGGACCCAAGATAAAAGAAGCCCCTGGCTGGCACCCTTCCTAAAACCACCCACTCTCACTGTCACTTGATTAGCGTAAAATCTCACACAGCCTACTCTTATTGGTTCAGCTGAATGAAGACCAAGCAAAGCCTTGTGGGCAGCACCAGACTGTCTACTTACATAGCCCCTCTCCTCTTTACACTTAGACGCTCCTACATGAACAGTGGTAAAATATCAGTCCTGTTTCTTCAAAATAACTAGAGACCACAGAAGGCACACATAATTGGGATGTAACTTGTTATAAGCCCCGTTTGGTAAACCGAGTCAGGGTATGTCTTACTCACCGGACCTACCCCCCCCCCATTGTTTGACCTCTGGTTGGACAGGTACTCCTCCACGAGGGTGTTGCTCCTATAGTAAAAGGAAGAGCTGGCTAAAAATGCCCTCATTTCCAGTCCTTTCTTTTCATGTAGCTATAACTTGTCCCTTTTGTTGCTCACAAGCGGTCATTCGAGTATGGTGCTAAAAAAGGGGGATTTGAGTAGGTACCTAGTTGGGAGAAGTCAGACAGTATAATAAACTATAGAGCGTGTGGCATGAGTAGGTACCTGGTAGTGCAGCTCTGTCTATTTTAAACAAGGCAGGTGACTTTTCAGACTAATGTGGTGAGTGCAATTTGAATGGTGAAGCAGTGCATGACTTGTTTAGAGAAGAGGGCACATACTCACAGCTCTTTTTACAATAGGAGCAACACCCTCAATGTATTTTCTACTCGATGAAGCACCCACGATGAGTTTGTGCACTGTTAGAAATTTTCACCAGATTGATTTTGCTGTCATCATCACTAAAGATAATGATTTTCTAGGTTTTATTTTAGTTCACTGTTAAGATGTTTCCCACTGGAACATATATGACTAATCGATGCTATGTTAGGAATTTTCACCACAGAGATTTTCAGTATTACCATTTTTGATGATTCTCTGCCTTTTTCCCTCCTTTTTTCTGTGTGCACTTTTATTCCTGGATGAGGCACTCATGATCAATCTCTGCACTGTTAAAAATCTCAATATGAAACATTTTTTTTTGCATTGCTGCAATTGATAAGAATTCTCTGCTTAGTGCTGGCCTTGTAGAATGAATTCATCACATTAAACACAGATGATCAGTTCATGCACTTTTAAAAATCATTCCCAGAGATGTAATTGCTGAAAATCATTTCAGTTACAGCTATGGTGGAATAGATGAAATCATCCTAAATGATTTTCATTATTGCCTCAAATATGGTTGAATGTGAATAATAGCCAACAGGCACAATTATAACTGGGTGACTCAGAATAAAGGCTTTCCTTCTATGTCAAAATGTCAATTTTACATCATCCTAAAAGGTTCAAGCAACCCAAAAAAATATCTGCCACTTGTCACATTGACAGAATCTTATCCAGTGATCTTCCTGTCTCTAATTTTCTGATGTCCATAGACAATTTCCTTGGTCATATTGCAGGGTAGCTGACCTCATTTTTAGACCCAAAAAATATGATTGCCAATTTCCCAACAGGGGAACACTCATGTAATCAATCAATATTTAATCTATTTTCATGGAGACCACTCTTGCATCAGGGGATATTGGCCAAAAGAAATCAGATAAAATCATCAAGATCCTCCAAAGGTATTGTAGTGTAAACTCCATCAATCCAAACTGATGAAGCTCAATCTTAAATTAGATTTTACTTTTTTTTTTTTTGGATTGGATTCATGCTGCCATCACAAGACAAGACAAGAACAATCTGCTGCCTCATGTTAATCTTCTTCTCTCACTGTTACTAGAAAAGGTTAGCTGCTACACCAAGACCCCATAAGACATGAAGCATCTGCTGACTCATGCCCTTTCTCCTCAACTGCTACCAATACAAGATGGCTGCCATCACCAAGGCCATGTAAGACATGTACAATCTGCTGACTCATGCCCTTTCTCCTCCACTGTTACCAGTGACACTGACCTCCCAGGTTGCATGCGTGGGAGGCCCAACTCACCTCCCAGAATGCCAGTGTACTCCTGGGATTTGTCTTTTGAGTGTGTCTCATAGACAAACTCAAACAGACAGGAAGTCCAATCTACCTGCCCTCTACTACACTCTCCAACCCTTTATGACTACACTGTAGAAAATAACTGTTGAATCTACCAGGCGGTGGCAGATTTAGAGGGGGGCGCGGTACTTACTTTTCCCAGTACTTAAGAGTTTAATTAGATATTTTGGATCACAGAATTTGCTCAAAAATAGGGGGTGCGCCCCCTCCTTTAGGGCAGCGCACCCTCCTTTTCCAGATCCTGGATCCGCCACTGCGGCAGGGATCCGAGGGATATGAGGAATCTCTATGAAAATAATGATGAATCTCTGGCATCTTTAGGACAAATACATTTTTTTTAGAATGTTCTTTTTGGACTGTCTTGAGGCATTCATGCAGCCCTGGTGAGTAATTCTTGCATCATGCAAACTCTCAAAGAATTATTATCAAGCATATTATCTAGATATCCTTGTGAGTTAATCATTGCTGCAGTGTTGTTGCATCAAACAAGCAAAGATTGGTTTAGCATCCAAGCCTCTATGTACTTTAGCAGTTACAGGGAAAAAGAAGGGAGACTGGACCTAACCTGTCGGCCTACATGTAGAATGTTAACCCTTTCAGTGCCACGGCTGCCTCCTGGTTCACATTCCTTGGTCATCATGATGCCTTGATGCACTAAAGGCACCTACAGTTGGAATTTTGTTTAGAGGAATCTAGCAGTTTTAACCTGTTTTAATTATTATTCATTCAAAGGCTAACTCTTAATAGACATTTGTTTTCCTTTCCTGAAGTTTTCAAGCATTTTTAGACAGACAGGAAATCCAACCCCCTCCAGATGTGGCCCATAGACCTAATGCTTAAGATCCAACCCCATCTACATTCATGTCCATCCGGAGCAGAAAGTAGCTCTGGAACCATATGATTTTATTTGACCATTTTAATTGTTACATATTTTTACACTTATCTTTATTTTTTTGGAAAAAATTCTTCGTCTGCTTTGGGTTTTATTGAGCAAGACTCACCAAAAATCACTGATTTTTAGTTGCTCGCCCATAGAAGCCTATAATGAAGCCATCTTCATACATTGGCCAGCCCTAGAGAAACTAACACTGGGACCCCAACTTTTTATTCATATTTTGATTATAAATGGTATAAAGAACTTATGGAGCAACTTTAAAGAACATTCCGTGTTTATCATTTTTTGAGTCACCTGTAGCACTTGGCCTTAATTGGTGCATGGTGAAAAATCAACAGGGAAAGTTTTTGCTTTAGAAGCAGAATCACCAATGGGCATGACACATTGTAGCATCAGCGGCACTTTAAGGGTTTAAGAATTATAGAATATACAGATATCAAAGGGTAAAGAGAGAGGGCGCTTCAAACATATTGATAGTTCAGCTGTGCTTGAAGCGTTCTTGTTGATTGATGACCAAGCAGAATCATTTGAAATTTGCCCATTAACCCTTTAACGGCTTCATGCCCACTCTAAACCTGTGAGTAACCCTAACCCTAGCCCTTACCATAACCCGAACCCGAACCCTATCCCTATCCCTGTCCTAACTATAATCCTAACCCTACCGTATCCCTAACCCTCACCCTAAGACAATATTCATACTTTATGGAATCTAAGGAAAGGATGTTGGTCAGAGGGGAATGTGTCAGGGGGGAAATGTCCTAAGGGCGGAAATGTCCTACGGGGGGAGATGACCGGGAGGACATTGTTATACACTTAAGTAAAATTTCATTACTGAAATAATCCAATTCCAAAGTTTCATTCAGGAAAATTCAATTACTAATCTTCTGCCCAGGGCAGGTCTATAGGAGTGGTTGTCTAATGCTTGCCATGCACCCCTTGGGGACAGTGGTACACGTACCATGGTCTGTGCTGATATCGACTCCATGTGTTTTCAGCTTACAACGCAACTGTTTGGCAGCCCATAGACTCTCTATGCCAGATGCTATTTTACATCAATGGCCTCTGACCCTGCTGACCCTCCTGGAGCGTGTTGCTCCTGTGGTAAAAAAAGCTGTCAGTAGGTGCCGTCTATTCAAAAGAAGTAACACTCTGCTTCACCATTAGACTTGCACTCACCACATTAGTCTGAAAAGTCACCTGCCTTGTTTAAAACAGAGAGAGCTGCACTATCAGGTACCCACTCCAATCCCCCTTTTTTAGCACCATACTTGAATGACCTCTTGTGAGTAACAAAAGGGCCAAGTTATAGCTACATGAAAAGATAGGACTGGAAACGAGGGCATTTTTAGCCAGCTCTTCCTTTTACTATAGGAGCTACATCCTCCAGGTCCATCTTTATTTTCATGGATATTCCTTGTACCACAGTGTGTACTCTAGATTCAACAGTAATTTCTCAGAATATGCATTATATAGTTGATACGTCATACTGATGCTTTGGGTGGCATTGGCAGAATATATTTTAATGCAGTAGGCCTACTGGCAGGTCGCTTGACCAACGCTGCAATAGTGTATACATCCCAGCAAGGACTGAATGTGAACCTTGGTACTGAAGATGCCTTTCTCCCAATGAGTGGGACTAGCACGTGTATAGAGAATAATATGAATAATTGCTCAGCCATTAATCTTCAGTATTTCCAAAGGCCAAGGGCGCACGGTAACTATTCCAATGCCACTAGGTGTTGTTCTATGGATAAAGGATAAAGTGCAATACAACTAGGTGAACGGGATACCTTGCGCTTCAAAGACAAGGGCATTGGTCTTACACAGTCTTGTGATAGGAAGGACCTCCACAGATAGTTTTGATAACCATTAATGATTTAATATTTCGATAAGGCTTTCATGGTATTTTAGTGATCATTGACAAAAGCTATATGAGCAGTTCAAACAAGCCAACTATATAAATGGGTAAATGAATATATCTATTGAGTACTAAGTCTGACTTGACTTTATGAAAGTATTAATATTTACACCCTGTTAGGAAGTCATCTGCTTGTTCAAGAAGGAATTTCCAATTGATGGTTCTTCTGATGATAACCTGCAGACATGTATCTCGTATCTAAAGACATACAATTGTCTTATAAAGAAGCTTCTCCTTTAAATCTCCTTCCTAGAGACAGATCATTCTTTATATACTTAAGTCCACAGATGTGGTATCAGAGAGAAAGGGGACATGGTAATTGCAGATTGGCAGAGTGTATACATAAAAAAGGTTATTTCTCAATAATTCAATTTCCATAATTTGATAATCTCCAAAATCACATTGCCTGATAGATGTCAAGTTGTCTGCCCTTTATTTTCAACCTAGGAGTGAAATGGTGAGACATTGTGGCAGATGAAACCAGCCAGATGTGATTGAAATAGAAGAAAAATGAAAGTGGCTAGTGCAATGTCTACAAAGGCTAGAAACAGCTTCACCTTCCTTCAAGTGCTAACTATTTAAGGGTGACTAATGCATCAATGCATCCTGCCCATTTGTCATAACAGTGTGTGAATGCAGCAATGGAGAGTAACTAGGCAGTGATACATGATTCCCAAATGATGTGCTAGCAAGCAGTCTCACCAGCACTTCATTGGTGGATCATGACAACCAATGCACACAATTTTACAAACATTTCATTGGCTGAATAGCAGAACCCTGCAACCCCCCGGGGGTTTTATAAGACACCTTTTCTTACTGTTTCCCTGATAGACATGTATATCAGCTACACAAATTCACTTGTCTGCACTTGATTTACAGGTGGGTGTGACCATGAGGATGAATTATGTGTGTAAACCTATCAATTTTTTTGTGATCACCCCGCAACCACTAGATTGGTCACTGCCCCCTAATAATCAAGCTAGAAGGGTCAGACTAGAACCAAATCAAAGCTTATTGATTGCCCTTCAACCTCAATGTCTGATTTTAGAATTATCTAATTTGCATATAATAAATGTTCATGAATATTTTAAATTTTATTTAAAATAATTTAAGATATGTTTTTTACACAATTGATAAATTGACTTAGGAATAGGCTAAAGTACTAATTATTGCACTTAATCTGACCATTGGTGTATGTTGTAATAGGAGAAAATGGTTTTTAGATTTTAAGGTTATTTGCACTGAATGTTGTAGATTGATTTCAAAACATATCAAATAATTCTTGCATCTCAGTTTTGTCACAACTTCATTAATAATCAAGATAGAAACCCAAAAATTGTGATCAAATTGTAGCTTTGGACATGTTGGCCATGATGGGATAGATAGTTGTTGTATTATTTATATTTATACCCATCAATATTCATGAAAATTGAAATTTGAGAGCATAAAAGCTATTGACTTTGGATACTGTAGAAATAACAATACAGGGATAATGTGAGACAAACTTATAAAGGTACAGGGAGGTTCCTTATGATGTTGGTCAATCTGTTAGATGTTTTCTAAAGCTTATGGTCGATTTTCATAGAAAGAGTACTTTTGGCCTTGGAGGAGGTCTGAGACCAAACCTTGGAGGATCTAAAAGATATTTTTGTGCATAGTCTATAAGTGTTGGGGTACCTCCTCATGGAATATTATTACTTAATTATGAAAATGGTTGTGATGGCAACCCCTTAAATCTGTATACCCCAGAAACAATGTCCTGGCGAGTGGCGCTAGGTTTTTTATTTACCTTCAGGCCTGCAAAATGAGTTGCAATATATTTTTGGTTCACTCTTATAGCATTTCTCTTGTACTACTCTAAGGGTTGGGTTTAGAGAGCTATGGCTATATTTTATGGGTCTTTGCCTTGCCCATGGGCCATTTTCCTACAGGCTTTGGATGGGATCTTAAGTGAATTTTAGGTCATAAGTTATTCATCACATACTATCATATATAAATAGGGACACAGAGTTAGATGGGTACTATTAATTTACATAAAATACAATGCCTAAGCTATGTACTTTCAGGTGGTATATAGGTTTAATGGGCGAAAACTCTGTGTATACCTGAAAATTCCCATTGTAAACACCTTATCAATACCATTTTGTCACTCGCCTGGACATTTTCTAGCCAG
Source organism: Acholoe squamosa (assembly GCA_949317995.1). Classification (NCBI taxonomy): domain Eukaryota; kingdom Metazoa; phylum Annelida; class Polychaeta; order Phyllodocida; family Polynoidae; genus Acholoe; species Acholoe squamosa. Next base: position 5,791,616 of record OX439045.1, read on the forward strand.
GACATTTCTGAACCCCCTGCTACAGTATATGACAATAACCAAATATCCTATGCATTGAATAATTAGGTACATGTAAGGGGTAAATGAATAACATAGTTAGAATAGTCAAATATTTTAATTGTGCAAAGAAGGGGGTGAGTTATGATGTTTGTGTAACTGGGCGAGAAATCTGAACAACATTGCAATAAACATTTATCTTAAGTATGAACAATATCTGAAACCAAAGACAGATCTGACATAAATATAAGCATGATTTTCATAATCTACAGGTCAAAATAGGCCAGATCTGTGATTTTCGTAGAGATTATGATGATTATTAATGTAGAAATTCAAGCCCTAAACATGGCATGTCATTCAAATGTCACTCAACCGGACATGTCACTAGGACGGACATTTTAGGCCTTTCCTTCCTGCAATGCCACACCATGAACAGGAATCTAACTTCTCATACACTGGGTACTTAGTCATGTGTGACGGACAGTTTTCTGGAATAGTTTGAATAGTTAAATATCTAAACCTTAAACAGGAGGAGATGAAATGTGTTTTGTGCTTCCAGGCAAGAAAAGTCATGGTCTTTGTTATCTGCCATAACATGGACCATGTACAGGACATACATAAGACACAGAGAGTTGCAAGTTCTAGTTGATTACGTGTTGCTCATGATAGGGTAATTATAAGCTGGATGTCCCATATGCTTAGTCATCGATATTCATGAAGATGGTATTTCAGCAGGTATTTCAGTGGATTCCCTACAGTTCATCACGGTATAAATAAGATTCAATAGCCTTTGAAACAAGCAGACACAGAGACTTATGATTTGGTGAGACGGCTAGGTATTTCCCTCAAGCCTAAAAAGATATCCACTGTAACTGGTCTTATGCAAAACTATTGTATTGAGTGATAGCTATAGCTGACTGCCCTATACCCCAAAGTAAAGAACTGAAGACATCTACATATAGTAATTTACACCTTAATGGTAGATGCAGGCTGGGCAGCCCTGTTAAGCTCTAGATGCACTTCTCCTGGCTCTCAATAGCTTCTTAAATGATACCATCATTAGAGGGTTTTCAACTTTTAACAAACAGGGATTGCTATTATGTAAAGGTTTACTCAAAATCTTGGATATCTATATAAGCATGTTTTTCACCATGTTGGCCATTTAGTCCTACATTGTGACAAACCTATAGTTTTGTATTTTGATGAGGGCTAGTGGATATAACATGACATTCTAAAGCAATGACATAGATTTATCAGGGAGGTGGCACTGACACTTTGAGCTTAGTTCCAAGGGCAAAGGTGCCCTCCTCCTGTCTGCCACTCTCCCATTACCCAAGTACATGTTCTGTAATGATATGCAGTGTCTACAAGCCATATCCACACATTGATAGCACTGTATCTGTGAGCATGAATGTAAGTCAGTTTTTTTTAAATTCATTTGTTTATTTGGCCTGTTCATAGAAGATGTATTGTAATGAAAGAATGGGGGAAGTGTTAATCCCCATTCCACTACTAGTATATTCAAATGACAAAGGAGATATAGGTAGGCATCCCAAGAATTGACCAAGACTATGAAGAAGCATTGAATCCTAAAACCTAACTGGTCCAGAGAAAGAAAGAGGATAGCAGATTAGTGGCCCAGCACCTCTAAATTCCCTTACCTCTATGCCTATCAAACTTAATCTAAATAATCCACACTTATCCAGGTGGACTGGTGCTATATGCCCTCCACCTCCCCATCAAGAATTAATTCAAGTTGAGGCTGCCCTCTCTTTCTCCCTTTTGTATTAGAATCAGCATATTTCATAGGGTTGTAGACTTCAACACCCAAACTTATGGTGGGCAAAACATTGAAGTTTTCTTTTTTACTCCATTACTTGGTAATAAAGCTTATTTCTATTGAGAAATTAAACAGGTCTACATGTGCCTGAGGTGGAAGTCCCACTGCTAGACTGCTATTAGGGCATCCTAACAGATTCTAAGTTAGGGCTAGATAATTGGTCTTCTTATGATCCATGAACCACAAATTTACTGCATAGAAAAAGTCTGATGCCATAATTTATACATTGCTGGTTCTGCCATATTGATTTAGTGAAATGTTCTTGCAAAATAATTGAGTCATTTATTCATTTGACTTCCTTTGACGAATTTTCCATTGTTTGGGATAAAGAAGCAGATCCCTTCATATTGTATGCACACACAAAATGTCATTACCTCTATAGATTTACTCATCTGCAAGTAATGGCCATGCTCCCTCCACCATGTTTCTCTGCTCTGCTTCATTTACTGTCCTTCTGACTTTTAATTCTAGCAGAAGTTTGATTTGTTGCTGCCATTGATGCAATAAGCATCTGGAATTTTGCATTTGTAGTGGTCAGCGGAAAATGTCATGGAGAAACCGGGACTCGAACCCGGGACCCTCCAACTTCGAAGCGGAAGCTCTACCCCTGAGCTACTTCCCCTGGCCTGACATTCTCTACCTTCCAACTACACCTGGATCGGTATGATACACACACTAGGGGGCAGTGATTACCTGGTACCGAGCTCTCTAGAGATCCCCCTCGCAAGGTGGAACCACTCGGTATCTCCACCAAGTACGGGGAATTACTGCCCCTACACTCCTCCCCATCAGCTTCAACCACCATCCACTAGCACCCGGCATTCCCCCTCAATCCAGTTACCTGAGAGTTGAGGCTTTATCAAGCAGTGTTGGGGCACTCCTGACTTCCCAGTGGGTGTACTGGTACAAGTACCGGATTGGTCGAAGCGTCATCTGTATCATATCGGCCCAGTTCCCGAGTCCTCAATCCATGATTGCGTTAAGATATGGGGTTCCTGTACCTTCAATCCGTGATTGCGTTAGGATGCTCGGTTTCTCCACCAATGTAGTGGTCAGCGGAAAATGTCATGGAGAAACCGGGACTCGAACCCGGGACCCTCCAACTTCGAAGCGGAAGCTCTACCCCTGAGCTACTTCCCCTGGCCTGACATTCTCTACCTTCCAACTACACCAGGATCGGTATGATACACACACTAGGGGGCAGTGATTACCTGGTACCGAGCTCTCTAGAGATCCCCCTCGCAAGGTGGAACCACTCGGTATCTCCACCAAGTACGGGGAATTACTGCCCCTACACATTTCTGTATAGAGTTAAGATCTGTAGCATAAGAAATTAGAGGGACAATTGGTAGAATATGGAACATGAAAGGCTGAAATAATAGGCTACCTGTTCTGGTTCGCTCTGATATGAGAAGGCCATGATGTGGTACTGCTGCCCTTAAGCAACCCTTTGGTACTACCCTGTGGCAGTCGTGGTTTTCAAGGGGTTATTAGGTGGTGCCTCCAGCCAGCAGTGGTCCTTAAATTATAGTTTTAATGGTGAACCGATGGGAAATAGAAGTAAAAGGTAGAAGGTTGCCCCCCCCCTGATTAACACACCTTGGACTAGCAGCAGAGTGGGGGAGATCTTTCAAAGGTTTTACCATTTGCCAGTTAAATGAGTACATCATATCTGTGAGAGGAGAGGGTTGGTGATACAATATCCACTGCACACAATAACACACCATTGTTATGGTATTGCAATTGTATGGGGTTTTATGGGAAGGTGGTGGGGGGCTGTCTAATGTGGTCTACATTCCCTAATCTTATCTCATTCTGATGTATTATAGCAGAAGAAATACTGGATTGTAAATAAGCAAAAAACCTGACTTATCGGTACTTTACCAAGGCCAATGCCCTTTCCTATGGCATGTTATACCCACATAACCACAACTAGATGGCTTCTAAGGGTCTCTTTAGGTCTCAGTTGAATACTTCTGACCACTTTCATGAGTATATAATTAGGTTTGTTTAGGGTTCTAAAAGTCTCAATTTGGATAGTATTTTCACTATATGGGCAACCTTTGGGCCCCTGTACGGGTGATTAGGCAGCTTGTGCAGGGTTTTAGAGTATCATTTATGACAGATATACATTATCACCTGAATACTTTGACTGTAAACAGTATCACTGCAGTATATATGCTTTTTATGTGGAATAGTAATGCAGACACTAAACAAACATTGATTCTACGTTTTTTTTATTCATTTATTTGACTGTAGTAATGATTAGCAGTGCCTCACAACCACAACGACCAGTGAACAAAGTGCAGAGACAAGTGGATTTCAATAGCTCATAGGGTCAGGTTCTGTAAAATATATGTCTGCAAAAATCTGGAAGGGGGGGTGCAGGGGGGTCTACAGTGGCCCCTGGTCTAGAGGTGCGTCATTACATAGACTAATGGGTGGACTTTTGTAGAGAGAGAGAGAAACTAAGCTGATACTACAATCATTATTTTCAATCATGTTACTCCACACAATAAAGCCACATAGGAAAAGGTGGGAGGTGAGATTGAAGTGGATCACTACATATTTCATCCCTGGCAAACAGTATACTGCAAACATAATATAGCCATTCCTTTATGGTTTTGTCAACTATTTGTGGTACTCTACATTGTTCCACCCAGGCTCATTTCATTACCTCTGACCATGTCCATGGATATCACACCCTGACTCAATATCACCAAGTCTCCATAATAGATCCTCATTAGTCCCACCTTCCTCCCTCCCCCCACCTTCCCCACACAGCTAAAAATAATTTTCTTATCCAAGAAAATAAACTTGACATGAGAAATCTTTTCTAGTTATGAGGAAAATTCTGGTTATAAGATTCATCAGTCATCTTGTCTTCAAGAAAAATCAAGTTTAGAACAAATCTTGAGTTGCCTTCTTGATTTAAGTTTTCAAGATTATTTTTCTTAAGAAAATTTCTCAAAATTGGTAGTTTTGTCCACCAGGTAACATTATTTATCTTATATCTTAAAACAAGAAAGACTTATTTCTTGATATGAGATTTATTAAACTAGAAGTGTTTTCTTACATCTAGAAAAGGGTAGAACAAAGATCTTGTTAGAAATTGTCCAAGGAATATTATCTAGCATGCCAGGTAAGTATTACTTACTTAATATGAGGAAATTAGGTAGTCTGCCACTAGGTGCCAGCACTACCTGTTATGGTGAATTATTTGAAATACAAAGTACAACTTCCTAGCTTAAACTCGGTCCTAAAACATTAGATGTGGTAAAATAAAGTGAAAACTGAAGGAAACTTATTTGGAATTAATTTAGTATCAGGCTCATTGGTCTGATAGTTGATTGAGGGGATTTCAAGGCACAAAGGAAGCTAAACACCTTTTGCGTAGGTAATATGATAATGTAAGGGCCAGATGTGCCACAGCCTTTCATCAAGTCAAAGACTTTGAATAAAGGTTTTATTCACTTATGAAAATGTGGCTTCAAAGAGCTGCATATAATCTGATGAACCTCTGTCACTGAGGTAGCCTATACTGATAACCTTCTATTCTATTTAAAATATTTCCATAATAGACAAAAATCATATCCACTTTACAAACAAGGAAATTAAGGAAATGAGAAAATATAACTTATTTTAAGAAAAAGTATAAGTAAGTTTATCTTGAAATAATCCTCTTCCATGAGAATTATTTCCTTTCTTTAAGAAATATTCTAGAATTCAAGTAAGCTGGACATACCAAGATTTCAAGTAAAATTTTGTTACCTGGCGGACAAACTTGTTTTAAGTTAATTTTACTTAAAAGGAGAAATAATTTCTTAAAATAAAAAAGTTATTTTTGGCTGTGCAGTCACAGTCAGGAGGTGTTTATATCCCCCCTCTCACTTAGTTTTTATTACCCAGGGCCGATGTTCACTGATAGCGCTCCTACTATCATGGGAGCACAACAGCCTGGAGGTGACTAATCACCGACCTTATATTTAGTGCATGGGTAGAGAGGATCACCCTCCCCTATACGGACCTATGGAGTCTATGCGCCAAAAGGGGGATCTTCACTGTAGGGTTACTATTGTCATTGTAGTTGCATAAGATATGCCATAATCCACCCCTTAAAGGCGTAACCTAAATATATCCCTCTAGGAATGGGTCAAAATGAAGGAAATAAACCAAATAGACGTTAATCCACATGTGAGCCTCAGCTATAGATTCTTAAATCATCTAAGTGCATAGGATCACAGGACCCAAGATAAAAGATGCCCCATGCCGGAACCCCTCTTAAATCCACCCACTCTGACTGTCACTTGATTAGCATGAAATCTAACTATCTTATAGTAACAGTGGTGCAATATCAGAGAGGTTTCTCCCAAATTATTAGAGACCACTGAAGGCTCAAATCATTGGGGTGTAGCTGAAAGCATTCGAATAATAAGTGTTATTTCCATGTGTATTGAATTTCAATCTGACAAATTGTCTAAGTAAAATCTTAGCAAATTCCATCAGGTAGCTGCTGGTTCCCATATAAACTGGTTCCTAACCCAAATAGTTGCTGGATCCCACACCCTTGCTGGTTCTTGTACCCAATACCTGCTGGCTTTCACATAGAGTAACTGGTAGTGGTTCCCACATCCATTAGGTGCTGGTTCCTGCACTCACTACCTGCTGGTTCCCAAATAGAGTGCCTGCTGGTTCCCACATCAGGTAGCTGCTAGTTCTGAAAACAGTAGCTGTTGGTTCCCATACAGTAGCTACTTGTTCCCATATCCAGTAGCTGCTGGTTCCGATATAGAGTAGCTACCGGTTCCCATTCCTAGTAGCAAAAGAGTGATCTGGATAAATTCTGGATGAAAAAGGTCATATAAGTCAAAAATGGGCAAATTGGGAAAGTTGCGTGAAACTAGGTCATAACCAGTCAAGATAGTTAAAATTTGTCGAAATAGGTCAAATTGGTTCCAAGTAGGTAAAATTGAATGAAATTAGGTCAGACTAGGATAAATTATGTCGAATTGGTTGAAAATGGGTCAATCAGGTCAAATTCTATCAAATTAGGTCAACGGTGGTAAGAATAGATCACATTGGTCAAAATTAGGTCCAGTAGGTCAAAGTAGGCTAAGGTAGGTCAAATATGGCGAAAATAAGTCAATTTGGTTAAAGGTGGGTCAAGGAGGTTAAATCAGGTCAAATATTGTAAAAGTAGGTCAAATTGGTCAAAGGTAGGTCAGTAGGTCAAATCAGGCTAAGATAGGTCAAATTAGGTCAAATAATGGTGAAAACAGGTAAAATTGTTCAAAAGAAGGTCAATTAGGTAAGGATAGTTCAAATTAGGTCAAATATCTTAAAATAGGTCAAATCAGTCAAAAGTAGCATGATTAGGTCAAAGTAGGTTAGAATGGGTCATATTAGGTCAAATATAGTCAAAGTAGGTCAGATTGGTCAAAAATAGTCATAGTCGACCTTATTTTGACAAATTTCAACATAATTTGACCTAAATGACCTACTTTTACCTATTTCCAGCATATTTGACGTTACTTCACCTATCATACCCTACATTTTGACAAAATTGACTTACTTTTGACCAATTTGATCTATTTCAACCATATTTAATCTATCCTGACCTTATTGGACCTAATTGACCTACTTTTGATCAATATGACCTGTTTTCACTATATATGACCTTAATTGACCCATCCTGACCTAATTGACCTATTTTTGACCAATTCGACCTATTTTCACCGTGTTTGACCTAATTTGATTTACTTTGACCTTATCGACCTATTTCTGACCAATTTGACTGGTTTTCACCATATTTGACCTAATTTGACCTATCCTACCCTTATTGACCTACTTTTTATCAATTAGACCTAATTTCACCCTATTTGACTTAATTTCAACTATCCTGACATTATTTATCTACTTTTGACCAATTTGACCTAATTTCACTATATTTACTGTAATTTGTCATATCCTACCCTATTTGACCTGGTTTTTACCAATTTGACATATTTATCCAGCATATTTGACCTAATTTGACCTATCCTACCCTTATCGACCTACTTTTTATCAATTAGACCCAATTTCACCCTATTTGACTTAATTTCACCTATCCTGACCTTATTGACCTCCTTTTGACTAATTTGACCTTTTTTCACCATATTTACTCTAATTTGTCCTATCCTACCCTAATTGATCTGCTTTTGACCAATTTGGCCTATTTTCACCATATTTGACATAATTTGACCTATGCTACCCGAAAAGACATACTTTTGACCAATATGACCTATTTTCAACATATTTGACCTAATTTGACCTATCCTGACCCAATTGACTTATTTTGACAGCTACTTTTTTAAGAACTCGCAATTACCTGATGTAGGAACCAGCAGGCACTCTATTTGGGAACCAGCAGGAAGTGGGTGCAGGAACCAGAACCTAATGGATGTGGGAACCACTACCAGCTACTCTATGTGGAAGCCAGCAGGTACTGGGTGCAAGAACCATCAAGGGTGTGGGATCCAGCAGCTACTTGGGTTAGGAACCAGTTTATATGGGAACCAGCAGCTACTGGATGTGGGAACCAGCATGTACTGGGTACAGGAAACAGCAACTAATGTGCATGGGAACCACCAAGTGCTGGGTGTGGGAACCAGCAGCTACTTGGTATGGGATCCAGTGCCAGTAGCGGATAGGTGTGGAACTGCAGTTACAGTGGGTGGGAACCACCAGTTACAGGATGCTGGAACCAACAACTACTTGGTGTGGAACCATCAGTTATTGTGTGAGGGAACCGATAGCTACCCAGTAGTTGCTGGTATAAACTTTGTTCATATAGAAAGACATAGAGTGCACCATGCAATGCTAAAAGATACCTGTCACAAGTTGGTTTTCATGAGTTGACACCTTGACAGTTTGACAGCAATGAAATGAAATTGACTTTGAACATTAATATTGGTTTTGGACTCTAACTTTTTTTGTGAAAGTCAACTCTTTACTTCAACTTCAATTTGACCCTTGTGGGCCACTGTAGGTAACACTAAACTATAAGGAATCAATGCATTTGAAAACATATACCATCCCAGATCAAAATCTTTCATTTGCTTTTTTCCACCTTCACATATCCTTGTCTCTATTCTTGCCTTTCTCTTGCATGAGTCAATGATCTGTCTCAAACTGAATTTGGGATCAACAATAGTATTGCCGTCTTTGTGGGACCGAAGGTTGGTAAACAGGATAACAGCTCCCTCAATCTAGCATGAAGCAATCACGGAGATAATACAAAGCATTCACTTTTCACCGCCACTGTTAATGCTTTATTCTAGTAATAATAAAAGCTTTGCTCCCTACAGCTGAAATTGATGGAATTCTCAGATCCTCCTTGTTCCTGCTTAGAGCTCATTACACCAGAGAGAAATTAATCTACCTTATTTGGCACAGACATTCAACGTGACTTTGCGACAATAATATTACCAGCATCATTATTTGCTGTTTTGTTAGGTAAGGGTGTCACCAAATACAGCAGCTCTGCATTGTAAAAAATAACTCTTGAACTTACCAGGGATTCTTGTAAAACTGAATAGTGAACCACTGTAATTGTATGGCAGGCAAGCAGTGTAGTTTTTACAAGAAGCCCCAGGTGGCAGTATGGTGGTACAAAAATGTACAAGGAATCATCTTGAAAATAACGACAGATCTCTGGCAACTTTGGGACAAGAATTCTGTCGTTATTTTGAAGACTTTTTTACAGTGTAATGGTTACCACTGGTACATTGTATGCAATGATTATAGTCCAACTGGCTCTGCACCCAATTGTTCCTACTGTAGGTTCATTTCCTCATTCTACAGTTGGGAGGGCCAGCAGGAGGTTTTATGAATTAGTTCAGTTCTGGTAGGAGGTTTTGTGATTTGGGTCAGATCTGGGAGGTTTTGTAAAACATACCAAGTGTAGCAGGAGGTTTTATAAATTTTAGGTCAAATTTGAAGAGCAGATGAAATTGTTGAGAAAATGCTGTTCCATATGGGATTTGTATCCATACACCAGACAGTGCTGGGAGTCTAATGTGCTAACCATTACACCATGAGTCCTCAGCTAATACTGTAAGTGTTATAACATCTAATGAATGGTGATATGCTACTACTATAACTGAATAATAGATTATAGACAAACAGGGTACTTTCACTTTGAAAGTTTGACCAGTCAGTGTAGTGTAGTGGTTAACGCCTGGGATTAGACATCTAGACCACACAGGTCCAAACCCCATTGTGTGATTTTATTTTCATTCTCAGTTGGCCACTGTCATTTTTTCAACAAATTCTAAAAATGGTGTATTATAATGAATATCCCCCTGAATGCCAACATAATAAAAGGGGCTTCAGGGAGGCCTTTTACAGAGACCCCTTTCACCTTGTATGTGTATGTTAAAACGTTTTCCCTTATGCAGTCTTGAACCCACATTCTGTGATTCAAATTCAAACATGCTAACAATTTTACTATTGAGACCGCTGGTGATTGTAGACTGGAACACCATATATTTATCATAGCTTTGTATTACAGCCAGTATAGAAGATTCAAATCATCTTCTAGGCCTCTACAGTTTATGTCAAAATATTTTCATGTTCATGGTTTTACTGTTATATAAACTTCTGTGGATGGAGTATAAGTAAGAAAACCTCCTTGGAGCTGGAGGATTTTCCACAAAACCTCCAGCTCCACAGGGATTTTCCATTCCTAAATCTCCTCCTCTATACCAACTGTCCTTTAAGCTGTCCTGACTTAATGTAATGCCGACATGCAAATATACTATTATACTATGTAGACATATGATACCAATGAACTAACCATACTCACTTTAACATATCACTGTTTAAAAACATCGTTATGGGAAGAGATACATCATCACATTCACAGGTCCCAAATTTTCAGGGACACTTGAAAAACCAGTATCCAAGGGCCAATAAACTATCGAATCAATCAATCAATCAATCAATCATTGGTCAACATGATACACCAATGTAGTGCTACCGGGACAGTTTGCCAGCACCTAATTGGACCATCATACTGCCCTTCCGATGGTGTATTGGATTGACATGATCTTTTAATGTAGCCCTAGCAAGTTACTAAAAGAACACAAATATGCAAAATGTAGATCATGCCGGGGGGAATTGAACATACCAACTTCCGGAGGAGTTGGCACATCACACATTAGGAAAAATAACTAATAAATTGCTTGGGATGTTCTTTATTGCATTAAGCACCGAATTGATGAACACAATAACGTTACCCAGCAAATTGTCGTTATCTGTCGCCATGATTGGTCATCAATGGTGACTCCTTTCTGAGTGATAACTCACTGCGTCATCTTTCGCCACTGTGTGTCAGTCTCACATGGCATGGCGATTTATCACAACAGTCGCCAACATGATCTCACTCACTGCGTGAGTATGTGCCACCCCTTGTCATCCCTCACAAAGCATGATGACTTATCACCACCATCGCCAACATGGATCTAACTCACTGCGTGAGTATGTGCCACTGCCTGTCAACTCTCAGTCAGAATGGCAACTTTTCACCTGCATTGCCACATGGCTCTCACTCACTGTGTGAGTGTGTATCACTCCTAGTTAATCTTCTCTCAAAATGGCGACTTATCACCACCATTGCCAACATTGGTCTCACTCAATACGTGAATTTGTGTCACTCCAAGTCAATGCTCTCTGAGGATTGCATCATCTGTCACTCACTCTCACTCACAGTGGCAACTTATCACCACCATTGCCAAAGTTGTTGAGACAGCACCACTGTTCAACATGTAGCCTATCTAGGAAGTGTGGGCATGAAGTATAAGTCCCATACATATCAAATGTGCTTTGTTTCACACTGATTTCCATGTAATACTTCAGAGTTGAATCAAACAAGATTATATAGAGAGAATATCAATTGAATTTAGATAGAGGTATCTCTAAAATGAAAGCAACTATCCATAAACACCTTTTCTCTGGTTACAGGAAAAATACATAGGGAAATATCAACATGAACACCTTTTCTGTGGTTAGAGGGAAGATACATATGGCAATACCTTCTCTGGCAAAACATACTTTGATCTGGCAGATGTGAGGCTGCATGATTACCAATGTCGATGATCATGAGCTTTTCATCTAACAAGGTGAGTGATCACCAGCGTCGCCATCACTGGTGAGTCTGAGTGATCACCACTCTCGCCATCCATTGTGAACCTGCGCTATGACGTGGTGCGCGTTTCATCTAGCGAGGTGAGTGATCACTCGTGTTGCCATCCCTGGTGAGTGTGGGTGATCAAGATCCTCACCCTCTGTGGTGAACCTGTGCTATCACGAGGTACGCGTTTTATCTAGAGAGGTGACTGATCACAATCCTTGCCATCCGTGGTGAATGTGTATTATGACGTGGTGTGCGTCTCATCTAGCGAAGTGAGTGATCACTCATGTCGCCATCCCTGGTGAGGATGAGTGATCACTCATGTCGCCATCCCTGGTGAGGATGAGTGATCACGATCCTCGCCATCCCTGGTGAACATGTGCTATGACGAGGTGAGTGTTTCATCTAGCGAGGTGAGTGATCACCCGCGTCGCCATCCCTGGTGAGTCTGAGTGATCACCATCCTCGCCATCTGAGGTGAGGCCATGTGATCACCACCATTGCTATTCCTGGTGATCTTGTGCTATAGCGACGTCGTGTTCCATCTAGCGACATGTGTGAGCCACTTCACACAGGTTAGCGAGGAGTCACGACAATTTGCTGGGTATACACACCTGTATACACGTATAGAATGATTCTACCTGAACAAAGCGCCAACATAAAATTTATACCATTGGCATTAGTACATGTACTATTAAACTATCGGAAAAACATATTTATAATAGGCATCTAAATCTTCATAAATTAGAGCCTTACAGAAGTTAGATTTAATATATTATGCTCAATTTAGTCTGGATCTATGTATCACTATGAAATCTTTTTATCACTTTATGACATCACTGAGTTCAAGGAAAATGAATAAAGAAGTTATTGTTCCCAACATTGTCCTGGAGTGCATTTCACATTACTCTGAAACAACACTACTAAGATATGCCCTCTAGAGGCTGTTCATGGCATACACCTTAAATAACTAAGTAAAGACCAAATGTGCATGGTTACATCGACTATTGTGAAAGCTAATCATTTGAGTGTTCCCAAATAACCAATAGAGGGTTTACCTAGTAGACATAGTACTTAATTGATACCTTTATGTGAGGACTTATTTAGAATTGTAAAGTCCTCAAAATGTGAGAAAATATGTAAAGCGCAAAGTTCATTACCAACAGTATTCATGCAAAGATCATTTCAGGGTAGCTTATGCATCTTGAACATTTGTCATCACACTGCAATACCGGTAGTTCAAGAATATAGCCTCTAAAATATTTTATTTCATCAGGTTCTTTTTCAAATATAAAGCCATTATTCAACTAATATAGTATTATTCATTAAAGGTGCTTACATCTAAGAGTTCATATACAGTAATATATAACTATATCTTTGTAATAAGTTTTGTTTGTAAATGATATATACATTTTGAGCGGCCTTCAAGGGCCATTCTAGTCATGGGCTCCACCAATATACAAAGCACCCACACAATCATGTAGACCAGGGACCAACAAGCAGTAGAAATATGAATAAAAGAATCTGGTAAATACTTATAACATATGCCATTTGGCTGACCAAATGGCATATGTAACAGTTTTTAGAGTCAGGTAACTGAAGTGAAGCAAATTAAAGTAAATTTTGGTCCTCGTAAACATTGTATCAACAGAATTTATCAAAAAGGAATATACAAGAAGTTGGTCCTAGGAAACAGCCTACTTCTAAAATGTTAACTTCCTCCTTTGAAAAGGAGAAGTAAATTGTGTAGCAATAATGTATTTGTACATTTCTACATGAAGCATAAAACATTAGATTTATGAAAAATATTTATAGATATTCATTCTCTTATCTTTATATAATTCAGTATGATTTCTATATAATTTTTTGGCCTCGTTAATCCAAAATATTTTATTTACAATCCTCACCAACATTGAATAAGTAGTGTAAACCATCCTATTATTCTGAACCCTCTGACGAGTGCTTTAAATTGATTACAGTTCATGTATATAATGACAGCCAATTTGGAGTATTTTAACCACACAAGGATATATTAATGCAATATGTGGCACTAATCTAGGAACACTAATCTAGGAATGGCTTAAAGAGAAGAAAGCGTTTCAACGCCTCCGGTATTGGAAGTCTTGGTATATTTTCCTTTTTCATACATTGTCGTATCCTAGTTCTGCACATGCTCTGTAGGTGCATCAGTGGTGCCACCTTGTGGATAGCAACTGAACCCATCCTTATAAGCCCCCTTTGGTAAACAGAGTCAGGGTGTGTCTTACTCACCGGAACCGCCAAAAAGGTACCCGATGAAGAGAACATGGGAAATAAACTAACAGGGACCAGGTTTACATATCCACCTGGAGTCCCCTTAGGGGGAATTGTACACACACAGTCCAGGGTATTTGCACTGTATATCTGGATGTCAGTGAGGACAAATGGCGGAGTGGTCTGGTAGTCACCAATAGTGAGCGGCACTGCTATGAAATTTCCCCCAGGGCTGAAGACAATTTGTAGAGCAATACGCTCAGTATTTGTAAATAAGTCATTCTGCATTACTCTTTGACGTTTCTCAATATCATACATTAGGATAATTGGCTTTTGGTCTTGGACAACATTTGCAAGTATGACACGACTGTGTCTGTACCGAGGGTCAAAGGTCATTGCCATTCGTAGAGCCTCATTCTCATGCAACATAAAGTCCTTAGGCTCATTTTCATCTCCATTCTCTACCTTGGCTCTTGCTGCCTCACATGCCCCTCGGTTTGCAGATACAGAATTCCCTCGTGAGAGACCAGGAGCCTGACCACCAGACTTTCTCCTCATTGATGACCTACTAGAACTATCATACTTACATTGTCCTGTAGATATGACTTGGAGAACATCTCTGATAATTTGCACATTGTGAAAGTGGGCGTAAAATTGATTCGGTTTAAGAAGTATGCGAGAAAAGTCTGGTGAAACAATGCACTCAAAGAGATATGGCTTTCCCTGGCACATTTCCCTATGGACTATGGCCACAGTATCACGCTCCATATCGACCATAAGGAAGTCCATGCGCTGGTGTTTAGTGGCTACCTGGACGATAGCCTGGGTATCCCGATAACCCACAACTTCAACAAAATGAACACCGTCCTTGAAATAAGAGTATGGGAGATCGACACATTGTACTTGGTACTTATTCCGCTTTTCCTCAATAGCCATAGTGGCATACATCCGGCCAGCTGACATATCAATATCCTGTGTTTCTGGGGCTGGGATCTGGGCTACAAAATGTCTCCCTCGAGTAGCCCAGGCCTGGTATCGTGACTCCTGACGGGTGGTGTAGTTGATGCAGGGTTCAAACCCCCAGACTACTGCCTGGCGCTTGGTCCACTCGTTAAATGTACAGGTGTGAGCTACCCCCCATTGTTTTACCTGGCCCTGGTTGGACAGGTACTCCTCCAGGTATTTTCTACTGGATGACGCACCCATGATAAATTTATGGATTTTCAGTACAGGTGGTGCCAGTATTGTTCAAGATAATGATTTTCTGTTGTCTATTATTTCTCTGTGTGTGCACTTCTATTCCTCTAGATGTTTACTACTGGATGAGTCATTCATGATCAATCTCTGCCCTATTACTAATCTTTATAACAATGATTTTATCTGCATTGGTACACTGGATAGGGATTCTCTGTACACTGTTAGCTCCGTAAAAGCATCCTAGTGGATGAACCATGCAAGATGAATCCATTTACTTTTAAACATCATTGCCAGAGAGGTATTCCTTCGAAAATATTGCCTTCAGTTATAGTTACAATTGAATTGATCACATCATCCTCAATGATTTTCATTATTGCCCCAAACATGGTTGAATGTGAATAATAGCCCACAGTCACAATTACAAACTGTGTGACACAGAACAAAGGTTTTTCTTCTATGTCCAGATGGCAGGTTTGCATCATACTAAAATGTTCAAGCATCCCAGTGATTAGAAATATCTTGTAACCATAACAGATTTTGTCCGATGATCTTCCTGTCTCTGATTTTACAAAATCCATATACAATCTCCTCCTTGATATTCAATGGTAGCTGACCTCACTTTTAGACCTGAAAAGACAAATGCAAAGCATTATTGAATATCAAGTTTTATGTTTGCCAATTTCCTGACAAGGAAACATTCATGTAATCACTTAATATTTAATCTACAAATGTATTCACGGGGACCATTCTTGCATCAGGGGAGATTGGCTAAAATCGGAAGGCCTAAGAAATCAGGTAAAATCATCAAGATCTTCCAAAGGTATTGTAGTGTAAACTCCATCAATCCAAACTGATGAACCTCAACTTTTTGGATTTTTTGCTTTTTTTAGGATTGGATTCTGGCTGCCATCACAAAGGCCACATAAGACAAGAGCAATCTGCTGACTCATGTTATTGTCAATGGACCATTCTGGGTATTATTCATTATTTTACACATTTATAAAATACTTCGCCATATACACTCAAGACCTGCTCACAAGCTCACAGCTCAATCCCCCCCAGTGTGTACAGTGTGCTGCTCTTACATCACCCATACCAGGATGTTGTGAGAGCTGGACCCATCCTATTACTAGGCACTGACTCACTTGGAGTATCACAACATACCGGCATACCTGTGGACGCATTTCTAGGATGCAGGGAAATTCCACAACCCCCCTTCATCCTGATTGATCCATCTATAAATAGAATCATTACCGGGTATGGCGCCGCGTCAGATCTGATCAGACCCAACCAGATCTGACCAGATCTGACCTGTTCCTACCAGGACATTTCATCACCCTGTGAGCTGCTCACCTTAGTATTTAAGACCTGGTGAGCAGCTCCCAACCATCTATTCTATGCTCATCTTTTCTACTTACATTATACCACGTACAACCTCCCTAGTATCTAGGACCTACAACAGGTTGAGCTAGGAGCTTGGGGGCAGAGCCTGCACGCTGGCAAGTGTATCATTGTTACCACCTATATGTACACTCTGTCATCATGCAATAAACAAGGATCAAAGAACTTCTCTGGATTCAGTGTTCATTACAACATCGACTTGTAACGGTTCGTTGACATTATCCTTCTTCTCTTACTGTTAGTAGAACAGGTTAGTTGCCATCACCAAGGCCCCATAAGACATGAACAATCTGCTGATTTATGCCCTTTCTTCTCCACTGTTACCTGTAGCTTTGGCCTCCCATGATGCATGCGTGGGAGGCCCAACTCACCTCCCAGAATGCCATGCAGCTTCCCATGTACCAAAATGATCATAGCACTGCCATTTGCAGTCAAAGTACTGTGTCTGTGTAAATTGTACTGCCTTACAGATACATCACCACCTCAATTGACCAAGAAATCAACTCATGAGATAAAGTCTGATAAGGAGTACGAGTTACCCTACATGATATGAGTTAGTTGTACACTTTACTTCTACAATTAAAACATATTTTTTCAACATCCCCCATGCTCAAGCATGGGGGCTGATTTTAGCACTAAGTCTTTAAATATACACTAGCCCTGTACAAATGGGAGTGTTAAACAGTGGCTAGGCCTAAAGCTAAAACAGCTGCCTTCAAAGTGCCGAAATATTAGTAGCGAGCCATATTGACAAGCACTGATTCAGACAGTCTAGTTATATTTCATCTTTACTTTGATTTTATATTCATACGCATCCCGTCACTCCCTGTGACTAAATCGATTTGTTGCCTAATTGAGTTTCTTGTCAGTTCACATTTACAAAAAGGCTTTCACTGATGGCATATCCTCTCTTGTATTTCATATGGACTAAAGGCAGTGTAGCTTTCTCTACACAGTTTAGTTTTATACGAAATGAGGGGTACACGGTGGTATTGCTGGGGTGCAGGTATGATGTATGTAATTGTTAACCCCTTTAGGACAGCGAGTGAAGGAGTGCATCATATCCATTGGGCCAATGAAGTGCTGGCAAGTCACCAGTTAAACAGAGCATCATGCTGGCCCAACCCTCCCAGATTGTAAATAGGCAGTGCATATAACACCGTAGTACATACAGTAAAACTCAAATCGGGTTCTATCGTATGTATGGGAAATTCAAAATCAAGTCCAAGGACAATCAGTGCAAATTGATAGAGAATCTTATTTACTGGCCATTGGTTATAAGGTTACTATGAAGCAATGAAAGAAGTAACTAGCATTCAGCTGCAGAGAAGTACTAATGAATCTGCATGTGTTGGATAAAGTTGTAATCAACCCCATTGTCTTTCAACTATCCACACCACCACATACCCGGGCCTCCCTAGCCCACTTAAATGGGTCTTATTTCTCCTCTTTCCTATCCCCTCTGGATGTGTGTGGTGCACATATGTGCGGGCACTGACACATTCCTCTGTGAAATTGTGTAATGTAGTTCTCGCCATGAATATGACCTTAGCTGTCGAAATGGCGTTAAACATCTACACTGAAAGCACCAAGGTCGTCAGACTGACGATACCCAAAACTACAACCTTAGGTACTCAGATTGAGCACCCAAGGTAGTCAACCTAATGGGTTTAGGTCAAGACACTCACCCAAGGTAGTCAAACTGATTACATAAGGTTGTTAGAGTGACAACCTTGGTGCTGACTACCTGGGGTCCTCAATCTGAGTACCTAAAGCTGTAGATTTGGGTATCGTCAACTTGAGCACCTAAAGTCCTCAGCGGTGAAGACCTTCAGTTGAAGACTAAAGGCATGATCATCAAACATGAGTGGCACATACCTGCCACCTTGGGAGTATGTTACATATTGTCAACAGAATGCCATAGACTCATACTGGGGAGAGGTATACTGAGGGAATTCACTACCTGTAAGGTGCTGCCCCCTGTCTATACCTCTTCCGACGACTCTAGGTCCTCAATCTGACGAGTCTAAAGATCTGCAGGGTTTTCAGTGTATTACTCACTCACTCACCACCACATACCCTTATGATGAATCCATTTTGTATTGCATGATCTCATTTGACTGCACTTCTCTTTCCTTTCTTATAATTCTATTATTTCTGAATCTATGTCTTCCTGAAAATGATGCTTACAGCTATGGTATACCTTTTTTTATATTTTCTTTTCATACAAATCTGCCCTATTTTTGTTTACTCTGTTCATCAGCCTGCTCTGTAGCCTTTGGTAGGGCAGTCGTACTAGCACAATTAGCAGCTGATAAGTGACCACTTGATGCAGGGCCTAGCTTCAATGTGTGATATTTTGACTTAAAAAAAAGATTTTCTAAAGATTCTCTTCAGACTTTGACAAATTTTGCCATCAAAGTTTAGGAATCCAATCAAATTTCTTTTGCAGTCCAAAGATTATACCCCCTAGTATTTGCCGATGTTGTTAGATATTGTTAATTGGCCTCATTTTGATGGAAACAGGAAAGCTTGATTGAATCTGTAAGCCTCTTGGACTGGGCAGGTGTCTGTCTTGATTTTAGCCAAGAGTTGGCAGGTCTAACCTTGTGTTTGACCCAAAAATGCCACAAATTGCTCCAGAAATTTCCACCTGTACAAGATATTTGGGTATTAAATTTATTTTTCTGTGGCTGATATGATACTTTGTTCTCCTATACATCAATTGTGTGTGTTATGATTAGAATTCAATTAATAATTTGGCCACAACAAGCACCAAAGTGCAGAGATGAGTTTTCGTCACAGATGCCTCCGACGGAAATGAAATTCTGGTCCTATTATCTATGCAAAAACTATTCTCGGTAGACTATGATACAATATTGTTCAATTTCCTGACGTAAGATAATTATATTTCCAGCATTTTTATCTAAATTTATTGCATGTTTAGTTTTCGTCACAGATGCCTCACTTCAATGTTTTCCCCAAAAAAAACAGTTAATACTTTACCACAAGGTGCCCCTAACCTTAGTTCATTTTGGTACAGAGCAGCTTTGCAATTGCTGAAAAAAAGCCTTTTTGGGGCCGCTTTACCAATGTGAAATTTGGATTTTTCTCACTTTTTTCCATCTCGGCAGATATTCAACACTCAAGGGTAAAAGATTGGTTTCAGTGAGGCTTCTGCTGTTTCATTTCCCCAAACAATAGACATAATGAGGATTTATTAGAGCACTTCTGGAGCTAATCAAGACATTATTGGCAGAACTACAGTAAAGATGGTTATTTGAAGATAAAAATGTCCAAATTTTTAATTTTTTGATAATTATATCCGGGCTCTCACAAAAGAATTTTGAAGATACAGTTTTAAATTCTTCCATACTTAAACTATTTAGTAATAGGTACTTGCAGCCCAAATTTCAAGTTGCTGTGATTGTCCGAACTTGTTTAATAGCAATCCTAGAGTTTTTGTCACAGACACCTCACAACAATCGCTGAAATTTGGTTGACCATGAATAAAAAGTGCAGTTCTTCGAGGAAGCCAGTCCACCAGGGGTTTTCATAAAGCCAAGATGTTGCATTATCAATATGATAAACTTTTGTAATGTTGTCTTGACTTTTATCTTTCTGTACTGTGTGCACCAGATATGTGCACTTTTTCTGACATTCACCCTTAATCAAATATTCTGTTTTACTTTTACCATTGCCCGCCCTGATGGATTTATACGGCAAGCCAGGAAACAGCTTCTATCTATTCACTATCATTTCTCCTTGCAGTGATCAGCCCAGATCAGCAAGCAAATGGCAGAGATTATGGAAAGCGCTCAATTTGCAGTGCTTTGTCCTGATGTCAATAAAAGCTTTGCTTCCTAAAGCAATCTGCTGATGGAATTTTCAGAACCGCCATATTGCTGCACCAGTTTTATTTCCCTGCAGGAAATCGATCCATCTTAATGGTACTAGACATTGAACAAACATTTCATTTTGTATGGCCCCAAGCAGTATTGTAAGGGGAACATGATTTCTCCATGCATGTTTGGCCGACCCGCAGGGGCGGGTCAAAGGGTAATCACAGGTCCCCCTCTCGGTATCATACAAATCCAGGCGGAAGGTAGAAAACATCAGGTCTGGGGATGTAGCTCAGTGGTAGAGCTCTCGCATGCAAGTTGAGAGACCCGGTTTTGAATCCCGTTGTTTCCAAAGACGTTTTCCCTGACCCCTACATTCCCTATTATAGGTGATCATGTATGGCCATATTGCCTATTGCCTCACTATCTTCATTAATTCATTTATATCATACACTGTAAAAGGTCTTGTTGAATCTACCAGTGATCCTTATAAAACTGAACAGTGAACCACCATAAGTGTATAGCAGTGAACCAGTGTAGTTTTTACCAGAAACCCCAGGTGGCAGTACGGTGGTACACACATGTGAAAAGGAATCGCTGCGAACATAATGTCCGGCAACTTTGGGACGAGGATTTTGTCATTTCATTGAAACTGTTTTATAGTGTATCACATTTTACAGCGATCAATTTTGTTATCTAAATTCCTATCATTGTCCAACACAGGTCTGTCCAGTGATGATATGGAAACTGAACATCAGTAACTCAACCCTACCTAGCAAAGCAGGGCCAATCCCAGCTTTTTCTGTTCAATTTTGATAAGGAAATTTAGGGGTATTTTTGTTGATTTATTCATCTGTTGTCACAAGTCATTGAGAGTCACTGTAAGAGTTTTAAAAAAGAATAAAACAAATTTGAACAAATCCGACCTACCCCACCTACTTTTTTCTAGGATGTTACCTGAAACACACATTTTTTTTTGTTTTTTTAGGAGTCACATGGGGATGTGGGATACGCCAGTCCCACCTCGGGGAATACGATGTAAAAATATCCCATGGTCGTGGACATTTGCTTATATTTATATTCATTCTAAAGGAGCAAAAAAGATGTACATGTTCATTCAGGGATAGACACTAATGCTGGTCCAGCAGCCCATGGCTGGTGATTTTAAAAAAGGACCCATGACCTTTCTGGAAAACTCATTAAAAAAGCCAGTTTGGCTCATACACAGTCTCACATGTATAGCTCTTACAGGAATGTGGGCCCAGGTGGCACAAGAACTTAAGTCTTTGTGTTAGTCCTGCAGATTTCAAGCTTATGACAAAATCACACTTTCTGATAGAATCTAGTAGTAGTAATATATATATATATATATATATATATATATATATATATATATATATATATATATATATATATATATATATCAAACCCCTCTTTGCACACTGCTCGAAACTTATCACAAGTGACACTGCAGGGTTAGAAACATAGGAGTTTACACCAGTATTAAGTTATTTAAAGAACGATATTCATTGCTATTCAAGAAACAAGTTTGCCTTTGATTAAAGTGGCCATCTTGAAAAATGGCCACCATCTTGGTTTTGAAAAATTTAATAACACATTATGAAAGGTTAACTCTGAGGACTGAGCATATGCATTTTCAGCCTTATATCACCATTTCCAACAGTCCATATTACCTTATGTCTTCTCACATCTGAAATCTTTAAGCAAAAAATGACAGCCATTTTGTTTTTGAAATTTGAGGGATGAAAAGTGAAAATATCAAAGGGCATCTGGCAGATTTGGATTCTGCACATCCAAATTGTATAGAACCAACCAGATGTCCAAGCCAAATTCTACTCAGAAATGCCTTACAAAGTAGGATTTGCTGAAAACTGGTCCTGACTTTTAATAGAAAATGAATGTAGCTTTACTGTTGAGCCCCTTCTGGTAAATAACAGATTGTGTATCAGATTTGCTTAGAATGAAGGAAATGTCAATACAACATCATTAGATAAATGTTCTAGGTCTTTTAATTTCAGATCGGGATCAGAAAATTGTATTAATGAAAATAAATATAATTTGCCCTGACTGCTGGCCTATCTGTCAAAATTAATTTTATTGTCGGAAAAGATATCAGCACTGACTTGGCCATATCGGTGTGCCATGAATTGTATTGTGGTTGAACCAATAGGATACATTATGCATCTCTATGTGTGTCTGCGTACCCCACCCTGCTTTCCCTCTCCTCCTCCACCACTCAATATCCTGAAGCCTGCCGATTGGTAAGTAAAGGGATGTCTAGAGAAAAAGGAATCACTACTGTGTATGCAAAAAAGGCAAACCACCAGCCTATGCACCGTTGGTAGTGCTTGGTGTGACCAGTCTGTTTGTGGGGAGGATAGGTAGGGGTCAGCAGGGATATCTGAGTGAATGGTGCCAGCACAAAGAGAGTCCCAAATAATCCTTAAAGGGAATACAGTGATTCAATGCATTGTGCATCTATAGACAGTGGCCTTGTATGCCTTGAGGGAATGTGTGTTGAATGATCCACTAATGTATGGGGACATGTTGTACTGTTTTGGGCTGGGGTGAAAGGTGCACAGAAAAGAACTCAAGTTCACTTACTTAAGGCTGGATCCAGACTAAGGCAATGTGGCCCACATGAGTAAGGCCACATTGATTCTGATGCCAGCATCAATTGAGTAAGACTTCTTATTTTCTGTGTGGCATACCAATATTCTGTTGTTGCTCACCAGGGCTGCCTTGAAACATTTTCTGACCATATCGGGTCATAATACTCAGGCTTGAAAACATTTCTGGTTGAATTTCGTATGCTGTAAGGTTAGGAATATAACAGTCCACGGTTGGCATTGTGTTACCTTTTCGCAAGCCTTCCCTACAGTGTTGGTGAGTAGACTCACTAGCAAGGGTTAGCTTTGTGGATGGTGCCAGTACAAAAAGCAGCTCAGACAAGGACAGAGCAGCTCACAGCCCAGCTAATAAAGCAGCAGTGTATGGCCGGAACAGATTAGAAGGTGTGCCTTCTACAGGGTATGTCTGGCACCACAATGTAGCAGAGGCCAAATCCCTGCATGTTATCTTCTGTATCCATAGGGCTTTCTGGTGTACTCACTATTTCTCTTATCTAGAGTATACATGTACTGTATCATGTGATTGTAGCACCACGACAGTCACTGGCCCTGTATAAATGATGGGTAATAAACAGTGGCTAGGCCTGTAGCTAAAATAGCTGCCTTCAAAGTGCCATATTGACAAGCACTGATTCAGACAGCCTAGTTATATTGCATCTTTACTTTGGTTTCATATTCATACGCATCCTGTCACTCCCTGTGACTAAAATGATTTGTTGCCTAATTGAGTTTCTTGTCAGTTCAAATTTACAAAAAAGACTGATTGCACATCCTCTTTTGTATTTCATATGGACTAAAGGAATTCTACACAGTATAGTTTTATATGAAATGACAGGTACAAGGTGGTTGGGATGCAGGTGTGATGTATGTGATAATCAACCCCTTAAGGACAGCCGCTGCAGGAGTGTATCATGTACATCAGGCCAATGAAGTGCTGGCAAGTCACCAGTCCGAGTATCATGCCAACCTCCAGGAGTGTGTCCACCCAGCAGGGTGGGTATGATGCATGAATGTAGCAACTGGCTGTGCAAGCACCCGGCCTTGAATAAATGCCCGGGATACAGTGGTTTTCGAATTCTGAAACAAGTTCTGCCAACTGGAGGAGCCTTGCAGCTCATGAAACTAAGGGAAATTCAAAATCAAGTCCAAGGACAATCAGTGCAAATCGATAAAGAATCTTATTACTGGCCATTGGTTATAAGGTTATTATGAAGCAATGAAATTATTAATTACATATGCCTCATTTTGTGCATTCAGCTGCAGAGAAGAATTAATGAAGTTGTCATGAATAGATCTGCACATGTTAGACAAAGTTGTAATTAACTGTATTGTTCTTTGACTATCCACACTGCCACATACCCTGATGATGATCTCATTTTGTATCATTATGATCTCATTTGACTGCACTTCTCCTTCCTAAAAATGTTGCTTACAGATCTGTTTTCTGCTTTTTCTCTTCTTTTCATAAAAATATTTCCATTATTTATGTGTTCTGTGTCTCTGTCTCCTCTTACTCTGTTTTCATGCATGCATGCTTCTATCAGACATCAAGTGAAATTGTTATCAACCTCACACCATACCTTATCCAAAAGATAGGGAGTTAATTGAGAAAGAAATGAATGAACTCCTGATTCAAAACAGGCCTGTATCGTGTTCTGACTTGAAAGTTAAGTTAATTGAATATTTCTTGTTTTACCATTGTCCGCCCCGATGGATTCATACGCTGCTGAGTTTCTTTCCCTACAGGAAATTGATCCATCTTAATGGGACTAGAAATTGAACAAATTTTTCATTTTGTATGGACCCTAGCAGTATCATTCCCTGTAATGGGAGATCATGTTTGGGCGTATGGGTCAGACCATAGGCTCTTGCCCAATGCACTTTCTAATTTTAATTCCTTAATGAATAGCAGAGAATCAGTGTAGTTTTTATGAGCCCTAGGTGGCAGTATGATGGTACACAAATGTTCAGGTAATCTCTTTGACAATAATGACGGATCTCTGAAAACTTTGGGACAAGGATTCCATTGTTATTTTGACATTTTTCTTTCAAAGTGTATCACATTATACATGTAATCCACTCTGTTATCTAAATTCATATCAGTGTCCTACAGCGGTCTGTGCAGTGCTGATATGGAAGCCGAACATCAGAACCAGGTAACCCAACTCTACCTACCAAAAGGTAGCAGAGCCTAGATATATTTTGTTCAATTTAAAAAAGAAAAGGATTATTGGATTTGGGTTATTTATTCATCTATGAGTAACGTGTCACTGGCACAAGTCATGAGTCACTGTACCGGTAAAGAATTGGAAATTAAAAAAAGAAAACTGAGACCACCCTACTTTTTTCCCCAATGATGTTACCTGATGTTAACTTTTTTGGTTTGGCCTTACCATAGCCTAGGATTGACATAGGAACCAAAATGATTCCATCAGGACATCAGCTCTCTAGGCAAAGTCATTATTATTATCAGACAAAGGCAATAGCAACTAGGATAGGACATTCAACCTTGAAGGGCTTACCCAAACATGTCCACTGGTCAGCATGATAAAACAATAAAGTATATCATTACTGCAACATGCCAACCTTCTAGAAGTGCATCAATATATGAATGCAGCCTTCAGGAGAACTGCATTCATGCATCGTGATAACCATGGAACTGGTAGGATGACGGAAAGGCAAGATATCGTTCATGATGGATAATGGCCATGATATACAGTGATCGTGCATTGCTATTACATTTAAGGACTGCTGATTTATAACTGAAGGCGCATGCATCGTACCGACACTGCAGGGTTGATACAAGCATGGAGGGTCTGGATGATGCTTCAATCAAGTGTACTTTATCGGTTGGCATGATGCACTCCAGCATCAGCCCTTAAGCGGAAAACAGACATAGCGCGTCGCCTGCACGCGGAGGGCAATTACCATGCCAATGTACGCAGAAGGGCATCAGAACTTGGGTTATTTCACATGTCGACGCGGGTGATGACGCGTCAGGAAACGCGCTATGTCTCTTTTCTGCTTTAAATAAAGAGTTTTCAAGGTTTCACCCAATCTGTCTCATTCAAAACACTTATAGTGATACTATAGCAAAGGTGAAATAAATCATTAGTAACATTCAGCCATGTTGTCTGCTGTTTACCCATATCTAAACTTTAAAAAAACATTGTCGTCAAAATAATGGTGGCAAGCCTTATCCCGAAGTTTCCAAAGGTCCGTTGTTATTTTCACAGAAACTTCTTGTACCACAATACTGCCACCTAGGGCATCTTGTAAAAACTACACTGGTTCACTGAAACACAATAATGGTGATTCACTGTTTTTCTTTATTTTGATGCAATGTTCAACGTTCGCTATTGTTTCTCTCAATCTGCGCACTCTCTCTCTGATCTCTGCAGATTCAGCATTTTCGCTCAAAGCGTGTGGGCAATCTAACATAACGCATATTTTTACACCCGTACACAATTCCAACTTCTTCTGGTTCACAGAGCAACATCAGAAACTAATGAGGTCTGGAATTTTTGCCATGAGGCATTGATGATAATTATATTATTGTGAGGAAAATACCACCTAGCGATAATTGAAAATTGCATGTTTTTATCAGAGAATACCCTCTCATGGATAACTGATAACTCTAGCAGGTATCTGCAGAAACTGAAGAGTGAACCGCCACAACTGCAATTCAGTGAACAGTAATGCATTGGTGTAACAATTTAGTTTTTTTCATAAAGAATGGCAGTACCGTAAAGCACCTCGTTACAGAGTTATCTCTGTAAATTAATGTTGAACGCTCTGTCCCAATGTTGATGGTAAACCACAATTGATTTAACGGTAATTCTTTTTACAGTGTAGCTTGATGAATTCATACATGTAGCAGAATTAGAGGATCCATTAAACTGTGAAGGGTGTCTGATAAATTAGTGAACCATGCTTATTGTTTTACACGATCCAGCAATGGTGCATCATGCCATTCCTTCAGGACTGCATCACACCAATCTATAACCCAGCAAATTGTCGTGAGTCCTCGTCAACCTGTGTGAAGTGGCTCACACATGTCGCTAGATGGAACACGACATCGTTATAGCACAAGATCACCAGGAATAGCAATTGCTATGCCACGTGAGTCTAACACACAGTGGCGAAAGATGACGGAATGAGCTATCACTCAAAAAGTAGTCACCATTGATGACCAATCATGGCGACAGATGACGACAATTTGCTGGGAATGGTGTCATGATGCATGGATGAAGTCCTCAAGTCATGCATCATTCATGTCTCATGACGACCAATGGCTAATATAGAGTACCATTGAAATAATAGAATTTGTTTTAGGGAATGAAGTTCTTCTTTTAATTTGGATCTCTACGTCACAATAGAACTTGACATTTTTTAAGAAAAATCGATTTAAAGGGGCCCTGGCATCGTAATGCACGCCCGCATTAAAATGTCACGTGACCACCCCTTGACCAATCAGATCGCTGCGATTTTTCCACTTGTTTCTGCAATTTTATGATTGCTGTTTGAATTGGTACCCATGTTGTTAGTGTACGGTGCTAGCCCCCCTTTAATTTTGAAAAATGTACATACTTTTTATCTCGCCTTTTTTGGTTTATCTGTTCCTGGCAACAAGCACTCAAGCTTATTGCAATGGGGTGGGGGGACCAGCGACATAATAACCCCTTTTTATATATAGAGTAACTATCTGTCTAAAGCGCTGGTTCCACAGACCTAAATCGGTCGGATTAGCACTAATCCGACCGATTTTTTTCTATACTTTTGATATATTATAAATCGTCGGATTAGGGCTATTCCGACCGATTGTATGGCTGTGGAACCAACGGTTAAGAATGGTTAACTCAGTGTTGCTCCAGCCAGTCAGACAAGCCAATAGCAAAGATAATAGAAAACACCTAATTTTCACCATCACTGTGTAATCTAATGACTTATTCTGCACACAATTTGAGCTTTGCCTCCTAAAGCAATGTCCTGATGGAATTTCATATCTTAAAGTACAGTGTTGGAAGACCTTTGTCCACTAAATCTATCACCAATTGGTGCATGGCATAAAAAGGTTAATTCAAGAAGTCTCCTTCCCTCCTGAAAGAACAACTAATGAACCTGTCATGCGTCCTTAGTTAGATTCTGTCACATTAATCACCACGGTTTTGATTACATCCCTCACGTCTGAAAATGAGCCTGCATGTCTCTCATATCACTCCTGTCTCTCCACCCCGTTTCATTGATTAGAATAGCTCTAAATGCACACATGAGTATTCAAGGTATATATTTAATGCATAAAACACATGAAAATATTAAGAAATATTTCCCATATAGCCAATCCATAGTGTGCACATGCATTGCATGATTCTGCACTAGCAAGGTAAACACTATTACAATGGGCTGGAGAGACACCTTAGAAAGATTCTGGAGGATGGAGTGATGTCATTGGTCTGAATGTATTCTACTATTGTGGACTATAATGGTGCCACATATCCCCTCTATGAGTCACACGCTCCAACACTTGAGTGCATTTGGGTCAGGTTCCGAGCAATCTGATTCATTGGGAGCCATCCCTGACCCAGCATTCACAGGAAAAGCACGTCCGGTTTCATCAGCTGTTCACTTCTGGTTTGTGGCTTTTCCGTCTTATTTGTGGATTATTTTGAGGAAAATCAAAGTTATTTCTCATTTCAGAATGTAAACAAAGGGCTCCAGTTTGTTTGGATACCCAAGGCCCTTGGTCCTCGGGCTGGGCTGATTGCCTTTGGTGATCTGGCCTTTGGTCTATGGACAGAGAGGCACCGTCGCCCTTTGTTATTACTTTATAATCTGCTGCAGTCACACAAAGCTGCTTATGAACTGCTCCGTGATTTGCTCAGTAATTGTCTGAGCTTCTCTTTGTTCTGGTGGCCTCCACAAGGTCTCAGTGAAGGAAATCCCGCAGAAAACCGGAAGTCATATACGATTGTGGTCAGAAGTGAATACTGAATGGTCAATAACCATGTTGAAAATAATGCCAATAAATATAAAACCACTACACATGTTGTTGAACATTTGCTGCTTTGGATAAAATACCAGGAGGGCATTTCTCAAAGTGCTTACCCATTTTTTCAAAGGTTAGATTGGAAATAGGGAATCTACATTTTATTCAGTGCAGATTTAGGCAGAATCAGGGTGTTTTTACGCGATAGTCCAGTGCTCAAAATTTTCGTGGTCAATTCATATTTTAAGTCAGCCTATATTATGAAGGAAAGATGTATCTATTAATTCTGGGGTGATTTTTAGAAAATGAACATGTTCCAATGGGTGCTATTGCGTTTCGCGATACATTAAATTATAGTGCGGAACCAATTCCTTCTGTGAGACCACAAAGACCCGCTAACCCCTGCTGGGGAGTCTGCGCTGTATCACGTTAACCTTCTGGGACTGTATCAACCCCTTATGGTCAGCATCAGACTCACTTCTAGGAGTCTGTATGAGGGTTATGTCAGTGTAATTACCAGGAAATAAATTCTAGGGCCTGTCCCCCTATAAGAGGAACTGCAATAGTTCTTCATTAGGACCAGCAACTAGCAACTAGCACGAAGGCAGCGCGGATGAGCAGACTCACTGGAGTTGCATTCATGCATAATGAAAAAAGAAATTCATTAAAACACTGTGTAGACATTCAAGGGTTATCTGAGGTTCTCATTGTGCTGGCACGTCTCCCACATACCCCCCCCCAAGGGCTGTGTGGTCTGGTATGCTCATTTTGCATGCACAGTGATGGTTCCTATTTCCCTAGGCATTCTTGTACTTACTGCTGGTCACGCTTCAGAATATTGAGAGGTAGGCGGAGCAGGGAAGCAGAGTGAGGTACACGGACACGCAATGACAGAATACCAAGAAGAGTGTGACCATGCATTAAATGCGTAATGTCTCCTATTGCTTAAACTTCAAGACAATTCATGCTACTTTGATATGGCCAGGCCAGTGTTGATATCTATTCCAACAACAAAATTAAGTGATTGCCACGTAGAGTTACCCAATCCCCCAGGTGGAGGTGCTCTCACAATCAAACAGGACATTTTTCTTATAGCTTGGGATATTTTACCTCAAAATATCCCTCCTGTCATAATATTTAATTTACACATGTAAATTCACCCAGACCACACCCCTGATTTCTTTACCAAAAAGACATAAAAAAATTACTAAAAATGAATCAATCTCATTTTTATAAATTTATTTCCATTTAAAACCACTGACACAGCCCACTTGGATTTTTTGGAAAATGAATTAATTTTATTTTGCCCCAAAAATAACTTATTTTTAAGCAACTTAAAATTTTCCTTCATCCCAGAGGCGAAGGTACTGCAAAATTATTTTTCTACATTAGTAGGCCTACCCATGATGTAGAAATAATTTTCATTTCAAAGCAGTCTGAAAATCCCCTAAGGTGAAACCACCCAGTTCCTCAAATTAATCCCCAGGGATAGGGAACCAATCAGAGGACCCGGTACATGCTGCCTTGGCAACCGTTCCTCCATGAATAAACCATAGCAACACAACCTTGCTGTGATTGGTCAACTGTGGTCACATGACAGGCACTATAAAAGGGCACTTTTTCAAAAAAAAGTGCCATTCCAGTGGTAACTGCGAATCTATTTACACCTACAGCGTATGAGCTTCCAAAATCAAGTTTGACATACGGTCCAGCAGTTAGGCCAAATTATGTTTATTTTCATGGATACAATATTCTAATCCAAAACTGAAATTATAAGCCCTAGAGCATTTATCTAATAATGTTGTATTGACATTTTCTTCTTTCTAATCAAGACTGATGTGGGCTTTATCCTCCAGAAGGAGCTCAACTGTAAAACCATCTTTCAAAAGGGTCTAACCTGCATTGAAGCCATATTTTCTATTGCTATTAAGGCATTCATTAAAAGATAAAAAGATATAGTGATGTTGCATCAAAATCTTTGTATTCCTATCAGACTTATTTTATTGATGTGCGTTCTATTTTCCACATGGATAAGCACAAAGTATGTCATTCTCCTTAGAAACACATTGCTTTCTGATTCTGTATGTATCTACAAAGAAGTCCCAATAGTGATGGTCCCTTTAAGTCAGCCAAACAATTTGGGAAATGCCTTTCCAGTGTATTACCCAGGGAACAGTTGTTCTTTTATCTGAGAAATGGGAAGTTTGATTTAGCTTTATACCTCTTTGACTGCAACACATTACTCACCAAAGGCTATGTAGACAATAATTTCAACTTTGTTCACTTACAAGCTCAGCCAAGGGGTGGAGGAAAGTTGGAGAGCTTTGAGGACATCTGGGCTCTTTAAATTGGCGAAAACCTTATCATAGCAGTCAGAAGGAGCAAATGGAGGCCCAGGCCTCAAATGAGAAGTACTGTAAAATCGTGTACGCCAGAGCCATATGTAAGCCACTACCTGACTTTGGGAGAATGCTATAAGCTGCCCCAAGGGTTTAAAATGGTCTATAAACTGTGGCTTATAGATGAGAGGTTTACTGTAAATGTCATCACACGTACATAGAACCTTCAAGTTCAATAGCACGCAGTACCTTAGTCCTTACAGCAACCAACATCACAGACAATGAGAGAATCAAGAAAACTGCCACACCCATTATCACACCATTCCTTACACCCTGGTAGACAGCTACCGCAATGCACCCAGGAAAACAGAGAATGAGATAATTTCTTTCTGATATAAACGCCTGTTCTCTTTGTCATGTGGCTAGTGCAAGATCTAAGATGAAGTCCAGCAGGGGGTGTACAATGCTTTCTTTCTTTTATGGATTTTATGTCACTGCATCCTCTTTTTTCACCATTTCTCTGGTAGAAAATCAGTAAATTTCTCACAGAATGCCTTAACACAAGGTGGAATTAGGGCATCACATGATAGGGTAATGTATGGATTGAAACATAATCTCATTGGACTTACCAGATTGGGCCATAATCTATCTTATATTATGTGGGAGACTCACCAGCACTTGATTGGACAAATGGCCTGATGCTCTCCTGCAACAATGGCCCTTAAAGGGATTATCATCACCTGCAACCCAACAATGAAAACCTTTGAGGTCAGAAACTCGTCAGTACTGACGACTTTAGGTCCTCAGGTTGACGATACCTAAAATCAAACCTTAGGTCGTCATGGGGTAGTCATAGGTGACGACTTTAGGTCGTCACTCATGGCCTAAATTCGTCCCTTTGGCAGCACATTTTCACGGTAACATCATCCTATAGGTGCATATTGTATCTCTGGTATAATTTTTCATTATTGAAAATTTTGTTGGAACCTGCCCCCCCCTCATTCAATCTTTGTACAGGCATTTCAAACCTGCACATTATTACATGAGATTGACCATAGCACTTTCCCAAGTACATACATATATATCACCAAATGTACTCAATCAATAGGCAATTATAAAAAAAAAATCCCCA
The DNA here is from genome assembly GCA_949317995.1 of Acholoe squamosa. Taxonomy (NCBI): domain Eukaryota; kingdom Metazoa; phylum Annelida; class Polychaeta; order Phyllodocida; family Polynoidae; genus Acholoe; species Acholoe squamosa. The sequence continues at coordinate 5,824,425 of OX439045.1, forward strand.
AACACAAAAGAGGCATGGTAATGGAAATGTCAATGTTCTAATGTAAATCTTCTCCGAGGGTTTTGGATAGTAAGGCTCTCTTCTGGATCAAATACTCACTAATAGACCTAAGAGGGTGGTCAGAATGACTAGTTCAGATTGTCATGAAGGCATGACGACCCTCTGACGACCCTAAAGTCGTCATATATGACGACTTTCAATAGCGACGGGTTTTCAGTGCAATAGTACAACCGTGTACCTGTGATTTTGTAATAAACTTAACTGTGTAGAGAAAGCTACACTGCCTTTAGTCCATATGAAATACAAAAAAGGAAATGCCAACGTTGGAAGCCTTTTTTCTTAATATTAACTGAGAAGAAACTCAATTAGGCAACAAATTGGGTTTGTTATAGGAAGCAGTGATGGGTATGAATATACCGCCAAAGTAAAGATGTAATATAACTTGTCTGTCTGAATCATTGCTTGTCAATATGACTGGCTGCTTATGTTTCAGCACTTTGAAGATAGCTTTTGTACCTATTTTACCTATTGGCATAGATCATTGTATCGCTGGAAAAAAATCATTGGAATGATTTATCAAATTGGTCTTTGACGGTTAGTCAGATATCGCTATGAATGAAAGAAATAACCTTTATTAGACTTGTCCGCATTGCATCATGATGATGGAGGGGCATGAATGTGGATGCATTATGTGGTCTTCAAGAGGGTAAAGGTAGCTAATGCATTAATGTGTTATCTATGTTCAAGATGAACACTGGTAATAGCAGTTATGATGGTTCCAGGCAAACCCAGTTAGGTCTGCAATGAATGCAGTAAATGGTATCATAGATATAAATAGGATTCTGCTATTGGTCCGTGTTACACTGTAATGCCAGGCATACTCTGAAAAAAATTCTTACTCATGTAAGGATGGATCCAGACTCAGGCAATGTCGCCAAGATGAGTATGTTTTGAGACTCAGTCTGATCCTGGGATGATACTCTGACAGATAGTATCACCCCAAGATTAGCCTCAGGATCTGCTAGAGTATCACACCTTGATCTGGGGGGGGGGGGCTGGATCCAGACTCAGGCAATGTCGCCAAAATGAGTATGTTTTAAGACTCAGCATGTCATGTACCGATTCAGCCTCACATCAATAAGACTTTTTGTTCAGTGTACCCTTTAGAAGCCACACCTTCTAATCTGTTTCAGACACACACTGCTGCTTTATCAGCTGCTCTGTGAACTGCTCCTTATTTGTCTGAGCTACTCCTTGTACTGATGCCATCCACAAAGACAACCCCCGATAACCCCTGCTAGAGAGTCCACCCACAAGCACTGTTACAGCATCCACTCAGATATCCCCACTGGTCACCCTGAACACTGCCAATGCCTTAAACACTGTCAAGGGTTCTGTGGTCTGGTATGCCCGTTTGCATGCACAGTGACAATTCCTATTTCTCTAGATATTTTTGTATTTACTGCTGGTCACGCAGAAAAAATTGAGAATTCACAATGGGACAATGGAAATCACAGCAAAGTGTACTGTCCCATGTTAGGGAGTGGTCTTCTTTTTTCGCTTAAAAGGGGTGAATTCTTTCTGTCCCCTCCCTAAGCAGGGTCTGTTCTTGTCCCCCACCCTCAAACCCACTGACCCGCACTCCCTCTGCTGTTAGAAATGACCACTCCACTAGTAACAGACATACAGTGAGAAAATACCAGGCAATGGCAATGCTCCCCATGTCTATTGTGTGTACCTATCCACAACTATTGAAGCATACCAGTCTGGTAAGCTCAATGTTGATTTCTGTCCAAAGGAAAATCTACTTTAGCCTATATAGGACATCCTATGAATGTAATATATGATGATTGTGCTTGCATTAGTGCCTTTTAGGTACTGATAGACGCATGAGCGTGCAAGCATAATCATCACACATTGCATTTATACCACGGTTTGCACCTTTAGGATGCATTAGAATGCATTCTGCATTCACAGACATACAAACATATATGGTATCCATAGGGTCCCAGACATAAGACTCATTTAACCCAGCACCATTGTCAAGCCCCATGGCCTAATGGATAGCTTGAAACACTTTGGAGCAGAAGATCCCTGGTTCTAGTCCCACCCATGCTAAGCTTTTCCTGTATGGAACACTGTCAAAGCTAAACCTGAGCTGCTGTCACATATGATAAAACCATAGAAAAAGAATACTGTCAATATTCAAGTGTCATTTCTAGGTGCCTCTATCCTGTGATACAAGCACTCAGATCATCCAGTTTGGGCACCCAAAATCGTGATAACCATGGTATAACATACAAATATGTACGCATTCATGTTATCATTAACCATCCTACTTGAAATAATTCCATATATCGCTAAGTATATTTAAAGTGGGTATTCCATTGCTGTTGGTCGGCCGAGATTTTGCTAATCCGATTATTTTTGATTATACAAAATTATAGAAAAAAATCGGTCGGATTAGTAAAAATACGGCCGACTGAGGGCAGTGGAATACCCACTCAAACTTAGCATTGAATCACAGTTTAAATGCACTGAAAATCAATACATTGGAAACTGCAAAGCCAAAGAAACATCAGGGGAAAAAAAGCACTGCACCTGTTATCGTACTTCTCTTTGCAGCCCGCCAGCCTGCCATCACATTGCACCCAGGAACAAAGGGAGTGAGACAAAAAGATGTCGCTATAGCGAGGTTTTCTTGTTAGTGTGTATCCGCGGCCATGACACTTCCAATCTCTGAACTTCACACATTATTCTTATGGGTACCATAATTCCACACTGTATGACATGCCAGGAACAGATCTGGTGTGAGATGAGAGCCAGAAGATGCTGGTATCAGCATTCATGCACATGTTGTTACCATGAAACAGTCCTATCCCGATCATGCGCTATAACCACCCGTTCTCCTTGTCACGTGATTACTGTCAGACCTAAGAGGAGCTGTTCTTATGGTTCAGCTGTTGGGAGGGTACAAGCATTTCCTTGAGAAATCTCTCCTATATTTGGTTAGGTGCCTTTTAGAATGATGCGTGGATTGGAACATATTTCCATTGGGTATGTACACATAAACTTGGTGACTTGACTTGACCTTTTCTTAGAGCCAAATGAGCTATCAATAAAATAAAGCCTTTGGTGAAACCTATGGAGCTGTCGTATTCAACTTGAGAATAAACTAAAACCAGCGACTGCGGCGCTGCAATAATGATGGGCCGTGGGAAAGTGCCGCCAGCGTTCACAGCGTATTTCTGACTTCGGGTGAACTTTCAGTTGCATCAGACTCAAGATAATGATGCATGCTGGGCTGCCTCAATGAGCATAAAGTGAGACTGACACTTTGGCCCAAAACTAACTATCAGGCTGTCAAATACCTGTTATTATTTCTTTCCTCTTAAATAGATGACAAATTCAGATAGAAATACATGCAGGGTTGAGAGAAAAGAAGAATGGATGGATTGAAAGTGAATAATTATAGAAATGTCTTGATAAAAGCAGTCACGTCAGTGCGTGAAAATACCAGACGAACAGACAGACTCGAGTCCACGTCAATCTAAAGTGGGGGAGGTTTCATAGATGAGGGGGGTAACCACCCTTATTCCTACAGCACAGTCCCATGAAGGCTAAACTTTTTATGATGGTCAACAAAATAAACGTACATCGCAAAAAAATGTCCTTGAAATAACAATCGTTGTCCCAATATTTTCACAGATTCCATTATTTTCACTGACATTTCTTGTACCCCCGTACTGCCACCTGGGGCTTCTTGTAAACACTACACTGCCTCCCTGCTATATAATTACGGTGGTTCACTCTTCAGTTTAATGAGCAGGACCCCTGGTACATACAACATATTTTACAGTGTAACTTTAACCATGGTGGAATCATTCTGTGTAATATCTACTATCTCACCTCAGATTCCAATGTGACATCCACAGCATTAAGAGAGTAATACAAACAGTGGGATGTCCTCCCCTACAACTCAATATCTGTGATTTGATAATCCCCCAATCTCATTCCCTGACCTGTGACAACCTCTGTGCCCATCATGTTTCAAGCCAACTGCAGTGCCTGGAGTACACACTGTACGAAATAGCTGTTGGATCTATCAGGGATCCTTGTAAAACTGAACGGTGAGCCAGTATTGCAGTGAAGTATATAGATCTACCATGAAGTCCCAGATGGCAGTATGGTGGTACAAGGAATCTCTGTGGAAATAACGATGGACCTCTGGCACCTTTTGGACAAGGATTTTGTCATTATTTTGATCATTTCTTTTTTACAATGCAATTTTTGGGCCTTTCCCCAAGCAGAGGCATCCATTACAGGGGCATATGGCTGTTTGGCTGGTCACGCTGCCCAACCTCCCACGCTCGGTATAGGGCAGGTAGCTAGCAACTTCAAGCATTGGCAAAGTACAAAGCCTGGTATTGGCGAGTGAAGCGCGCGCATGGGCATGCACATGCGCGTGCTTCACTCGCCTATACCAAGGCTTTGTACTTTGCCAATGTTTGAAGAGTGATATGCAAATCATAATTTATGATAATGATATTCTGGTCACGTGTTAGCTCTACTAGAACTCGTGACGTCAGTTAGTAGCTACCAGCGGTGTTAGCAACAAAAGGGACAAGTTATAGCGTCATGAAAAGAAAGGACTGGAAATGAGGGCATTTTTAGCCAGCTCGTCCTTTTACTATAGGAGCAACACCCTCCTGCCAGCCTAGCTATTTCATGGATTCTTAAGATCTATATGATATTAAAGCCTAACAGTCCTGAGGATGTCTTTTCTGCTGTCTACCCATAGAAACCCAAGCACTAGCTATTGTAGTAGTATTGAACACTTCACTTCTACCTACAATCTTGTGTCTATACCTTCATGGTCATGTCCTATCAGGCTTGTATTCCCTCAGCTACCAGAGCCTCTAGATGGTATTTTGTTACTCCCTGACTACCACAGAGAGAGGAATGCCTGGAGGGGACACAGTTGTCGATCAACGTACTTCGTGCACCATCAGCCACTGCTCGGGATCTGGATCTTTGTCTATTAAGTCTTTAAGGGCCACTGATGCAGGAGTGCATCATATCCATTGATAATTATGGTGCGCTTATTATCCGACACAGCGGGGGTGTATCAGCATGATGCATGAATGTAGCCGTGGTGAGTTACTCAATCTTGCATCATGATTACCGATGCAATCGTGCATCATGATGACCAATCATGCATCATGATGACCAATGCAATCTTGCATCATGATGACCAATCATGCATCATCATGACACATGCAATCATGCATCATGATGACCAAATTTTGCATCATGATGACCAATCTTGCATCATGATGACCAATCTTGCATCATGATGACCAATCATGCATCATCATGACACATGCAATCATGCATCATGATGACCAATCATGCATCATCATGACACATGCAATCATGCATCATGATGACCAATCATGCATCATGATGACCACTGCAATCATGCATCATGATGACCAATCATGCATCATGATGACCACTGCAATCATAAATCATGATGACCGATGCAATCATACATCATGATGACCAATCATGCATCATGATGACCACTGCAATCATGCATCATGATGACCAATCATGCATCATGATGACCAATCATGCATCGTGATGACCAATCATGCATCATGATGACCAATCATGCATCATGATGACCAATCATGCATCATGACCAATCATGCATCATGATGACACATGCAATCATGCATCATGATGACCAATCATGCATCATGATGACCAATCATGCATGATGACCAATCATGCATCATGATGACACATGCAATCATGCATCATGATGACCAATCATGCATCGTGATGACCAATCATGCATCATGATGACACATGCAATCATGCATCATGATGACGAATCATGCATCATGATGACCAATCATGCATCATGACCAATCATGCATCATGATGACACATGCAATCATGCATCATGATGACCAATCATGCATCATGATGACCAATCATGCATGATGACCAATCATGCATCATGATGACCAATGCAATCATGCATCATGATGACCAATCATGCATCATGATGACCAATCATGCATCATGATGACACATGCAATCATGCATCATGATGACCAATCTTGCATCATGATGACCAATCATGCATCATCATGACCAATCATGCATCATCATGACCAATCATGCATCATCATGACCAATCATGCATCATCATGACCAATCATGCATCATCATGACCAATCATGCATCATCATGACCCATGCAATCATGCATCATGATGACCAATTATGCATCATGATGACCAATCATGCATCATGATGACCAATCATGCATCATGATGACCAATCATGCATCATGATGACCAATCATGCATCATGATGACCAATCATGCATGATGACCAATCATGCATCATCATGACACATGCAATCATGCATCATCATGACCAATCATGCATCATCATGACCAATCATGCATCATCATGACACATGCAATCATGCATCATGATGACCAATGTGCATAATGCATTTGTGGCCTTTAAAGGGTTAAGGCTATAAGGGCCACACATCTTGCTGTAATATGTTATGCTGCAGGGTTCTCTCCCCACACTGCATCGGTACAAGTGGGCTGCAGGCATAGTTTTTACTACTGGCGGTGTCAAATCTGAATCTGTCAATTATTTTATGTGAATAACTTCTTCCCATAGAGATAGCATTGGAGGGCCGATCCGCACACCCCCAGTGGCGTCACGTGTGTTGATCCACCACAGCGGCCGATCCAATACCGTAGCCTCGTTCTGGGTGCATGTAAACATTCAAAATGGCGGACCGGCGCTCGTACGGGGAACTACGGTACCCGATTTTGATAATTTTTCCTTATTTAAACCCTCTAAAAACATAAAATAAATATAGAACTAAACTCCTCTGGTGTCCTCAGTGGCCGATCCACCCCTCGGTCGTTTAGTTCTATCTATAGCTATTTCCACCTATTAGTTAGCCCCTTTAGCCCTGCCTTTAGGACTGCCGTGTTGGTCAATAGTCGACAGTAAAGGCAGGTAGGTGAGACTATACAGGGAATGTGTATAGACTTAATCCCTGGTATACACTACCCTGCAGACATGCAGTCATTGGTCAGCCATTTATGGAGCTATACATAACACCCCACCCACGCTTATTCTATAACCTGCGACCATGGTCATAACATCGCCATATCTAGACAATAGATCCACATTAGTCGCACCTATCCTCCCACCCATACCTACTCCTGTCTCAACCTGGAGGTGTTAATCACATCAATGCACCCCTCCCCCCTCCTCCGGGTGTGTCTATTGCTCAGGGTCGATGTTCAGTGATAGCGATCCTACTGTGGGAGCACAGCAGTCTGCAGGCGGCTAATCGCCCACCTTATATTTAATACATGATAGAGATGATCACCTTTCCTTTATACACCTATGGATAATGGAGTCTGTGTGATATATAAGGGGTTTTCACTGTAAGCTTCAAGTCACCATAATGGGTTTATATAGAATGCTACACTGAAAAACTGAGAGGCACGAAACTAGTCAGTGGAGACGACTTTAAGTCCTCAGGTTGACAATACCTAAAACTACAGCTTTAGGTCGTCAAAGTGATGACTTTGGGTCATCAACCTGACCACCTAAGTTGTCAGTATGACGACTTTCTATTGTCAATATGAGTTTAAGTGGTCATTTCACCTTGACTACTCTATACTCGTCTGTATTGACGAGTTTTAGGCGGCAGCATGTTTTCTGTGTATCATAGGGACTTTGGGAGTGGTTATTATTTAACAACCAGGTGGGGGGGGACTGGAGGGTTTGGACAATTTCTTTTATCTCATTTAAGTAAAAAAGCCCAGGCGCTAATAGAGAATATGAGGGGGGAAGGAAAATTTTCAGACCCCTCTAAAGGGAGGATGGAAAATCGTTTGCCTTGCACACGCAGAATTTCACCAACCCCCACCTGTTGTTGAAAAATGATCACTCTATAGCTGTCCATGCCAATATGAAGTAGTTTGGCCATACAGCAGATATGTCATTTGGCATGATGCAATGACGCAGTGATGGATAAGCGTTGATTCCACCAAAACCGATAATTTTCAGTATTTTTGTCGGCCCTATCAGGGCCCGATATTGGTATTTTGAACCATCGGGCCCTGATCGGGCCGACAATTTCTGTTGGCCCAACAGGGCCCATTTAGGTAAAAAACCATGAAAGTCCTGCCCAAACAGAGCTCTTCCACCAAACAGGCAGAACTGTCTGGTACTGTCGGGCACCATTCACTATGTAGTGGCCGATTTTTTTTAACTGATTAGAAAAAATTGGGCACCTGTAGGGACCATCCCCGACATCTTTCCGATGGTTCCCAATGGTTTCCAATGCTTAAAATAGAGCTGTTCCACAGAACCCAATTTGAGCCCGATTGTTGCCCGACAGTTGTCCAATAGTGCCCGATAGCTGGCCGATAGTTCCCGACGGTTCCCGATGCGTCCCCGACGCAAGCCGATGACAAAATCGGACAACAATCGGCTTTGGTGGAATCAACGCTATAGACTATCAGCACTACATTGGTGCATCATGCTGGACCTTCAAGAGTGGATCAGTCATGTAGGGCCAGCCTGATGCATATTAAAACCACGAGACCTTTTATCCACAATGAGTACATTCATATCAGTACATGCGTCATGAGACCCAAAGTGCATTTTTATGACTGTGTGACCCTTACAGAGTGGTCATTATTTATCAATAGAAGGGCGGTGAGTTTTCCCAGGGACAATTTGATGGCGGTTAACATTTTTGCATCCCTGCAGGCCTACCATCTTGAGAAATGCCTTCCTGGGCAACATTCATACATCATACATGTGGATGCACCTATGATCTTATCTTTTCTCATTTCAAACTGCAGTCACTTAGAAAAAATAACTGTGTTGTGGACCAAATGGCTTAGAAGTCTTCTGATTTCTTGTACATCTCTGTATAAAGACTTATTGTTATATTCTTCTCTCTTGTTTCTTGTGTCTACTAGATCTATGAATAATCTATAAAGGATGAACCTGCAGCTGGCATATTATCCTAAGATATTGATAACATGAACCTATTGATCATTGTATATATCATGTTCTTCTACACCTTAATTGAGTGTTAGGAGACCTCATTATTATTATCACCTCTTTTTTCTTTTCTCTTTCTTTTAATTATAAGATGCAACAGGGAATTCTCAGGCCACATAAATAGATTGACATTTATTACCACTACAGCATGTGTTGGATTAATCAATAAAGCGTATTATGAAAAAAAATGATGAACTGGTGAGCGGACAGGCATTTCTCAAGATGGGATGAATAGACAACTTCCAAATTGTAGTCGGCTCCCTCTCTCTAATGCTATTATAGCCCTGCATCTAGTGGTCACTAATGATTGCACTGGTACGACTGTCCTACCGACCCTATGTACGTGTTGCATTAAGTCCTGATCGTACAGAGCAGTCGTAGTGCATTGCCTACAATCACCAAATATGATTTTTAGAGTCTCCAATCGTAGTGACTATGTTCAGTGGTACCATCTTGAGAAATGCCTTCCAGAACCTCTTTGGTGCATCATAACATCCTGTGGGCATAATGTACTTCTGCACCAGTGGCCCTTAAAAGGGTTTTTAAAAGAGAGCTGAAAAGACTCTTACTATCTCTTACAATATCATATTTACTGTTACACGTACCTGAGTGTCACACATGTGCCAACCGCCTCCTTCGTAGGAACCTGTAATAGAAGTAATATGTTATGTAACATTTCTGCATTTTGGGGCAGAGAGAATCAGTATCAATGAATCAGCTATATACAGTTTATTATTTCCAATGTAGGGCAATGGCAACAAATTGTAAGAACATGTTTATTCAGTTTTATATATAACTCATCAGCAGTTCCGGAGGATGAAGACATAACAGCAGAAGTACAAATAAAGTGAAGCTTTATTGCCTAGCCACCTGTGCGGGCCACACCATCTAAGTCTTCGAGTCTGTTTCTTGTAATCACCTTTCAACACTGCAGTCATCTGCTCAGCCATGGTTATGCTGCCGCTCCGAGCCTTCGTGCAAGACTGACTCCCGGAGGCACAACCCAGCCTTATATTAGCATTACCACACCGAATTTCCAGATGCTTCACGACTTTTTGATACCTCTTTGTGCTGATGCCGAACATTACAGGGATAGTAAAACCATGGAATTTTGTCTCTATCCCAACTAGAACCAAAATTATTAAAGATTATTGACCCTGAAAATGTGCCATGTATTAGAGGAAAAGCCCCATAGGAGGCATCCCATACATGGACCCCCTCCTACAGTGGTGTGGTAGGCCAGGACAGTGGAGTGCTATATATAACTATATCACAGGGTGGTTGCCTGTGGGCAAACATTTTCTACAAACACTTGCAAAGCCACAAGGGTTAATAGCAACTTACATAAACAGTTTTTATATAAGGTGAAAGCTATTGCCATATATTTTCACATGGATATTGCAGAAGGAGGCATCAAGCACAAGTTTCTGAGCAATTTAAAGAAATCTTACTTTCTCTGCTTACTACATTTTATAGCTCAGTTTTGGTTAAATTCTCCTCAAAAGCAAGTATACTAAAATGATGCCAGAGACCTTATCTCATTATCAGAAATGATTATGATAACCTATGACATCAATTAGAAACCAAGACATAGCTGTGAACACGTGGTCTATTGGTTATTTTGTTTGTTGATTTGTGCTGCTACATGAGCCGAACAGTGGAAATCTACTCCTCAATATTTCTGGTTGATATTTATTCTATACACTGTAAGAAAGCAACTGTTGAATCTAACAGGGGTCCTTGTTAAACCAAACAGTGGAAGACTGTGATTGAAAAGCATTGCACCAGTGTAGTTTTTACAAGAAGCCCAAGGTGGCAGTATGGTGGTACACAATTGTACAAGGAATCTCTGTGAAAATAACAACAGATCTCTGACAACTTTTGGATGAGGAAAGTGAGGAATAAGACATGTGGGAAATGCAACATGTGAGGAATACGATTTATTGCATGTTGAGAACGAGCCTTACTATAGAAATGTATTGGAAAAGCCATTCTTCACAGGGGTGTGGAGAAACTGAATTTCATTCTCTACTGTCCTGTTCTCCACAGTAGCATCTGCCATAACCTTTCAAACTTAGTCCCTATACTATAACAACACCAGTTGGTACTGATTAGTGCTAGTGTTAGTTCACTGGTATAACAACAGGAAATTGAGAATTCTGACATTGCTATCCTAGGATGTGTATTACTAGTTAGTTTTGCACAATGTGAACGATTAATGGGTTTCAGGGGAGTTGGCCATGCTTGCTTTCCTGTCGGGGACATATTATTCCCTTCGCTCTCATTTGCAGTTGTCCCATGGTCTTCATTAATCTCATCCAATTTCTCTTTCCTCTGAACTCTTCAGAGATTTATCATTTGCATAATTTTGGTGTACATTCATATTGGACATATTCATCAAAACTACAATGGATTGTCTATATTTTATATGTGGAATTGAGATTTATGTACATTTTAGTTGAAGGACCAACAAGAAGAAAGAGAAGTGAAATCCAATCATTATAATCATACTTGCTCTAGCGCTTTTGTTGTCCATATGGGATGAACAGCATTCAGCGAGCCATGGTAGAAAGCCTTCCCCTACAACTCAATTTCTATGATTTCATAATCCCCCCCAATCTCATTCCCCGACCTGTGACAACCATGTGCCCATCGTGTCCCAAGCTACCATGGCCCGTGGCAGAATGTTGGAGAGCAGAGCCTGCAAACCAATGGTTAAAATGAGTGTCTTCTGACAGGAAGTGAATTAAATTTAGGATTAAGTCCAGCAAAAATGATGCAGGTCTGAAGTGAGCAGATGTGGGACGAGCAGACTGCGGAATAGGTGCTACCTCTGAACTTAGCAAATCATTAGTTTCAGCTTTGTAATGTCCAGAAAAAGAGAGTTTTAAATGAATTTACTCTTTTGTCCCGCTTCGGCTCATTTGCTTATACCGCGTCTGCCCAGTTATGGAGCAGCTCATCAGTTTTTTGCCTATTACAACCACAGTTTCTTTATATATGGCTTATACGTGATCTCAAGGCATTTCACAGAACCATATTTGTCCCATATGTTCAAAATATGTGGCCACCATAGGTAAATAATGGAAAAATATCTGTCCCGTGTCTTAGTAGCTCTTTTTCATTAAAAAATTTAATATCTAAAATTTTGAAAGAAAAAAAAAACAGCCAGCAGAAATTCAAAACAACATCCAAAGTTTTACCAATAACAGCCAGCAGAGTAAGTTGTGCTGGCAAATGTGATGACTGAAGAGAGTAGATCATTTCTGAACATGCAATCACTGCACCCTTCCAGTCGTTCTGAATAGCATTGAGGATTTGCAGTCATGAGTGATTGTAGTGCATTAAGAAAAGATCACCTGGACCAGTCTAGCTGTATAAAAGAGTCTGTTCATGGATAATAAGCTGAACAGTCCCCAGGGATGTTTTTGTGCTCAACGACACCTCTGCCTTGCCTACTCTAGCTGGAATCACTATATTTATATAAGAGAACCTGCAGTGGTAGCTGTCAATACCTTCATGGAAAGCTCCTATCAGGTCTCCATTCTGTAAGCTAACAGAGCCTCACTGCTGTTGCAATCATCGACAGAAGAATGCCTGGAGGGGAACCATTGTCGATCCCATTTGTCCACAACCAGCTACTATGCAGGCACCTGGTCTAATAACTTTTAACCCTTTAAGGGCCGCTGATACAGGCATCATTTGTTGTCATGTTGCCATTTGTTGTCATGTTGCCATTTGTTGTCATGTTGCAATTAGTTATCATAAAGTGCTGGTCACCAGCACTTCATTGGAGCATCACCCCGACCCTCTGGGAGTATATGTATCAACCCTGGAGGGTCAGCATGATGCTCCAATGAAGTGCTGACAAGCAGTCTCATCAGCACTTCATTGGTGCATCATGACAACCAATGGGCATGATGCACTTCTGCATTAACAGCTTTTAAAGAGTGAACCCTACAAGCTGCTGCTGATGCACCAATTGCTGGCGATCGTGCGCACCCACACTTAATCGGTACATCATACCAACCCTGTGAGAGTGTGTTAGCTGTGTAGGGTCAGTATTATCCCAGGTAGCAAGGATACATTGGGCCAATGTCGGCTTATATTGGGCCAATGTCGGCTTATATTGGGCCAATGTCGGCTTATATTGGGCCAATGTCGGCTTATATTGGGCCAATGTCGGCTTATATTGGGCCAATGTCGGCTTATATTGGGCCAATGTCGGCATACATTGGGCCAATGTCAGCTTATATTGGGCCAATATCGGCTTGTATAGGGCCAATGTCGGCTTATATTGGACCAATGTCAGCTTACATTGGGCCAATGTCGGCTTGTATTCAGCCAATGTCGGCTTATATAGGGACAAGCATGGACAAGCATGGCCCAATGCTCCATTTCTGATTGGGATGCATGGGTAATTTGTCAGAGCTTCATAGATGCATGGATATCATTATTACTGGATGCTGTTGCTCCTATTGTAAAAAGAGCTGTGAGTATGTGCCCTCTTTTCTAAACAAGTTGTGCACTGCTTCGCCATTCAACTTGCTCTCACCACATCAGTCTGAAAAGTCACCTGCCTTGTTTAAGATAGAGAGAGCTGCACTACCAAGTACCTACTCATGTCACATGCTCTATAGTTTATTATACTGACTGACTTCTCCCAACTAGGTACCTACTCAAACCCCTTTCTTAGCACCATACTTGAAAGACCACTTGTGAGCAACAAAAGGGACAAGTTGTTAGCGACATTAAAAGAAAGGACTGGAAATGAGGGCATTTTAGCCAGCTCTTTCTTTTACTATAGGAGCAACACCCTCCTGGTGTGAATATTGGCCTGTAGAGGGTTAATCCCTTGAGAGTTCGATAGCGTCTTACTCTACCATGAAAATCATCATTGAGACCCTAAACCGATGGTGGCAGCTTCTTCGCAGACTCAGCCAATGCCTTCTCCCAGCTTTTTGATATCTTCCACAGAGGCTTTCATGGGTCCTTCCACCCCCTACTTTCCCACACAATAGGTTTATGTTAAATACATCAATGTCCCCCTCTGGGTGCATGTATTACTCCCAGCTGGTGTTCATTGATAGGGTTCCTTGCAGCAGGGGAGCCCTGTAGCCAGCGGGCTAAGTGCCCACTTTATATTTAATGTACGGTAGAAAGAATCACTCTTCTCATTATTAACCCCTGTAGCCCACACACCATAAGGGAGTGTTTTACTGTAAGAAAATACATCAATCTTTCCAGTCACATGGTTGTCATTCATGAAACAGCCATTCATGAAACCTGCAAGTTTAAACACTTCTTGCTATTCTTATACATCAAGACTAAACACAATTGGAAAGACTATGATGAAATGGAAAAAATAAACACTGCCCTTACCTAGCCTTGTATCAGCATGATTGAAGGTCTGTGTACAGCGGACAGCCTGGTCCCTGCCAACATGGCTTGGCATGCATTGTAAAAAAAAAATGTCCTAGAAATAATGGCAGAATCCTAGTTCAAATGTTGTCAGATATCCATTGTTATTTTCACAGAGATTGCTTGTAGCACCATGTACTACACTGTTTCAATGTAAAATCTGCACTGCTTTACTACAATGCGAGGATCCCTGATAGATTCAAGAGTTAGACAGCCTAGTGCTGCACACAAGGCTGGTCTTCATCTCCACCCAGCAAATTGTCGTAAGTCCTTGTCAACCTGTGTGAAGTGGCTCACACATGTCGCTAGATGGAACACGACGTCGTTATAGCACAAGATCACCAGGAATAGCAATTGCTATGCCATGTGAGTCTAACACACAGTGGCAAAAGATAACGGAATGAGTTATCACTCAAAAAGGAGTCACCATTGATGACCAATCATGGTGACTGATGACGACAATTTGCTGGGCATCTTCAGCTGAATCTATAAGAACAGGCCTCTTTATATCTCACACCAATTATGCGTGAGTCAGAGCTGGGGGCTATAGAGAGGAGCATCTTTTATCTCAGGAACTGTTTTCCTTGGGGGTGTAATTAACAATGTGATACACAGAGTAACACAGTGTAGGCCTGTTAGACCCTGCTCCAATCTCATGACAGTCAGAGCTGCTGGTTGTGGCAGGGAGCTTCTTTTATTTTGGTTCATTTGTTCCTGGGGCACTATATCATGGGAGCCTAGCAGGATAATTGATAGCAGTCGTACAGGAGTAGCATTGAAAAGTTGCAGTCATAGGCCTTTGAGTGATTGTAGTGCATTAAGAAATGGTCGCCTGGTTCAGTCTATAGCTGTATAAAAGAGTCTAGAGGCCATTTCTTAATGCACTACGATCGCACACAGCACTACGACCTGAAATTTCAATGCTATTCCTGTGGGAATTTTGGTACGACTTGGAGAGTGCAGTCGTAGTCTGTTAAGAAATGGCCTCCTGGACAGTCCCCCACGGATGCTTCTCACCGATTAGATGTGCTCATTGAACAAATCCGGCAGTACCATACTAGCTGCAGCCTCTACCTGTGTATAGAGTACCTGTAGTGCTAGGTGTCAATACCCGCAGGGAAATATCCCTTCAGGTCTCAATTCTGTAAGCTAAAAGAGTCTTTCTGCTATTTCTATCATCTATCCTCCATACGAAAGAATGCCTGGAGGGGAACTTCAGTCAATCCACAGCCAGCTTCTATTCAGGAACCTGGTCTATCATCCCCTTAACACATTAAGGGCTGTTATAACACTGCTGGGCGAAGCAAAAGTGCATTATTATGAATGCTGCATTCTGATTGGCTGATTGAGTGCATTATCTAGATGGATAATGCACTCCCAGCACAGGAGGTCAACTTCATCTCACATTTAGACTTCACAATTGAGATTCATATGTTGTCAGGTGGCTGATGGTTGATTTTTCTGTGTTATAACAGGAATAAAGCACTTGGTCATGGCTGCTGTCGTGCTCTAGACTGTCCCCCTATAAGGCCCCTTGATGTCTCAATACAGTGTAGAGCACTCCTACAGCCATGCCCCGTTGCAATGTTCAGCATGATGCATCAATGAATTCTTGTTGACTTAATGGGTTTTTTTTCTGCATGAAGTGGTTTTATTTTGAATTAGAAAAATCATTAAACACTTTTTTCTTTAACTTCATTTCAACAAAATTATGGCTTTTGAATTTTTCTACACCTACCATATACAAAATCTTCAAGTTTAGTGCTTTCCAATGGAATATGGTGTATAATGTTATTTTTTGGGGATGGGTGGGGGGGCCCTCCATACTGCAGCAGTACTACGTAACGCCCTGGCATTACCTAGCCTTCTCCCAGCTATCACACCCCATAGTTGTTAAGCACATCAATGTTCCCCCTGGAGCTTAATTCAAAAGATCCTGGGATCCCAACCCCAGCGATCTTAGTGTAGGCACATATCATAAGACCTGGCTGGTCTACCCTATGTAATGCAGTGGTTGCAGGCCTGTCCAGAATAGCTAGTCCTGGGATCACTTCACTATTCCATTTCCACCACTAAGATCACTGCGATCTTAGTGAAAGAAATGCATAGTGGTTTCACCAGGGTACAAGAGCACTTACAGGGAACACTCCTGATTGAAAGAGTGAATAGCCTGCTGCATACATAAAGAGGGGAGGGAGGACGTTTGCTAAATGTCCTTGAGGGCTCTTAGGGCTACTCATGCGTTAAGTGCACTGTAAGGTAATTCTTCCCTTCTCTCTCTTTGTCCTGGGGGGAGGGCACAATGCTTCTAATAGGCAAGCATAAGTCATGCATTCATGGGAACAACTCTTGAATACTGTATGGGGGTCAACTGCACCCTGTGCTCTTTTGTTAGCCCATATGGGGACGGGGAGCGATGGTATAAGCACTCTTGTGAAGAAGAGTGACTCCACAGCTATTCCTTTATTTTGGGACTCTTACCCCTGTGCCTAGTCAGTACTTCTTGGAATAGTGTAGGAGGGCTGAGGCTAAGATCAATGCGATCTTAGTGCTGGCTAGGATATGTGAACGCAGTCAACTCTTAAGATCGCTTAATAGGATAAGGCTGATTTATTCCTAAGATCGCTGGGGTCGTGATCCCAGGATCTTTTGAATTAAGCTCCTGGAGCTTAATTCAAAAGATCCTGGGATCCCAACCCCAGCGATCTTAGTGTAGGCACATATCATAAGACCTGGCTGGTCTACCCTATGTAATGCAGTGGTTGCAGGCCTGTCCAGAATAGCTAGTCCTGGGATCACTTCACTATTCCATTTCCACCACTAAGATCACTACGATCTTAGTGAAAGAAATGCATAGTGGTTTCACCAGGGTACAAGAGCACTTACAGGGAACACTCCTGATTGAAAGAGTGAATAGCCTGCTGCATACATAAAGAGGGGAGGGAGGACGTTTGCTGAGTGTCCTTGAGGGCTCTTAGGGCTACTCATGCGTTAAGTGCACTGTAAGGTAATTCTTCCCTTCTCTCTCTTTGTCCTGGGGGAGGGCACAATGCTTCTAATAGGCATAAATCATACATTCTAATAGCATAAATCATACATTCATGGGAACAACTCTTGAATACTGTATGGGGGTCAACTGCACCCTGTGCTCTTTTGTTAGCCCATATGGGGACGGGGAACGATGGTATAAGCACTCTTGTGAAGAAGAGTGACTCCACAGCTATTCCTTTATTTTGGGACTCTTACCCCTGTGCCTAGTCAGTACTTCTTGGAATAGTGTAGGAGGGCTGAGGCTAAGATCGATGCGATCTTAGTGCTGGCTAGGATATGTGAACCCAGTCAACTCTTAAGATCGCTTAATAGGATAAGGCTGATTTATTCCTAAGATCGCTGTGGTCGTGATCCCAGGATCTTTTGAATTAAGCTCCTGGGTGCATGTAATACTCCAAGATGAGTGCGTTCCATTTTTGGAAGTATACCTCCGACAGAAGTGACTTCCAATGGTTTAGCAACAGCCACCAGATGACAATACAGTAAAGCACCGTGGTACAATGAATCTTTATGACAATAACAGTGAAAACCTTGTCTCAAACTTGCCAGAGATCCGTACCTATTGTTTTGATGCTCATAAAACTGAACAGTAAACCATCGTAATTACATGTATATAACAGAGAGCCAGTGTAGTTTTTACTAGACACACCAGGTGGCAGTTTGTTAGCACAAGGCATCTCTGTGAAAATAACAACATCTCTGTGAAAATAACGATCTCTGGCAACTTTGGGACGAGGAATCTGTTGTTTCTTTTACAGTGTATGCTCGCTGCTGCCATTATAGAGGTGCAAAATCAGGTCTGAGATCAAATATAGATCTGAGGTGTCAGTAATTTAAACAAAGTCATATACAAGATGATCACCATGTGGAAAATGAGCTGTGGATAATCCTCATGTCAGTATATCTTATGGATCATTAATTCTTCAAGGGGGGCACTACACCAAAGATTATGTCTTCCTTGTATAAATTGAAGGAAAAAAAAGACTATAAAAAAGATGTGGAGAACAAATACTTACCAAATCTATGGTGAAAGGACCATGCTATCAGCATAAAGGCCTGTTGATGTTTAAGGTAGATAGTAGCCAGCCTAGCTTTTCATCTCAGAGGCTAAGGGAACAGGGTAGATTGTCGCTGTGAACAGCATACAGTCTGGCGCTGCCCACAAGGCTTGACTCTGTGTCCATCCTCAGCTGGAGCTTAATTCAAAACATCCTGGGATCACGACCCCAGCGATCTTAGGAATAAATCAGCATTATCCTATTAAGCGATCTTAAGAGTTGACTGGGTTCACATATCCTAGCCAGCACTAAGATCGCATCGATCTTAGCCTCAGCCCTCCTACACTATTCCAAGAAGAACTGACTAGGCACAGGGGCAAGATTCCCAAAATAAAGGAATAGCTGTGGAGTCACTCTTCTTCACAAGAGTACTTATACCATCGTTCCCCGTCCCCATATGGGCTAACAAAAGAGCACAGGGTGCAGTTGATCCCCGTACAGTATTCAAGATTTGTTCCCATGAATGTATGATTTATGCTTGCCTATTAGAAGCATTGTGCCCTCCCCCCAGGACAAAGAGAGAGAAGGGAAGAATTACCTTACAGTGCACTTAATGCATGAGTAGCCCTAAGAGCCCTCAAGGACACTCAGCAAACATCCTCCCTCCCCACTATATGCATGCAGCAGACTATTCACTCTTTCGATCAGGAGTGTTCCCTGTAAGTGCTCTTGTACTCAGGTGAAACCACTATGCATTTCTTTCACTAAGATCACAGTGATCTTAGTGGTGGAAATGGAATAGTGAAGTGATCCCAGGACTAGCTATTCTGGACAGGCCTGCAACCACTGCATTACGTAGGGTGAAACCAGCCAGGTCTTATGATATGTGCCTACACTAAGATCGCTGGGGTTGGGATCCCAGGATGTTTTGAATTAAGCTCCTGAAGCACTAACCCACAACAAATATGTGACAGTCAGAGCTGGTGGTTATAGGGAGGGGATCCTTTATCTTAGGAACCGTGTGGATGTAATAAACAATGTGATAGTAAAGACAGTGCAAGCCTGTTAAACCTCATACAAAACACTTCACAGTCACAGTAGGTAGTTGTGGGAGGAGGGTTGTCTGTCCTGTGTCTTGTATACCTAGAGGCTATGTGATGGGGACATAGCAGGATGTAATTGATAGTGTGATAGTAAGGGGTGTTTCTAACATCTTTCTGTCATGAGCTGAGGAAGTAAATCAGCCCCTTTTTCTCTTCATGTGACAGTCAGAGTGGGTGGTGTGGGTGGTTCTTGTGTTCCAGGGTGCAATGCTATGGGGACCTGGCATGATATAATTAATAGTGGTAAAGTAAGGGTTGTCTCTTACATTCTGTCAATTACAAACAAACTGTAATAGCCTGTTTAAGTAACCAGGCACATATTCATTTCAACCCAAAATCCACCCCGGCCCTTATTGCAGAGCGGCGCTTGATAAGCTATTGCGGGCTTCCCTAGCCCACTTAAAAGGGTCTATATCTTCTCTTTGCTATCCCCTCAGGATGTGTGTGGTGCACATATGCACGGGCACTGACACATTCCTCTATGAATTGTGTAATGTAGTTCTCACCATGAATATGACCTTAGTTGTCGAAATGGCGTTAAACATCTATTACTCACTCACTCACTTGATAAGCTATTGAATAAAATATTCAAAACTTAAATGACAGTGTATTATCTGATTTCAATACCACTTTACTCCCGGCCCTTAATCAAGACCTGCTCTTATTTAAAGCCCTGGCCCTTGAACAGGCCACTATGTTAGAATATGTAAACTACTGCACTAAATGTCAGAAATTGTAGCTATATCAGTAACGGGCCTAGGTGACCAAGTCGAAATTAAAAAGCAGTGCAGTTTCATGATCTTACCCTAGCTAACCAGACCACATCTTCCCTTTTCCCTATTTTCTCTCCAGGAGAGAAGATAGGAACACGACATTCATGTTAATCGAACCCAGCACATATCAACATGGAAATGTGCGATCAATTCATCCATTTGACAAGAACACAGGAAGTAATCATTATATTATCATAATCCAAATCATAATCTTTTTCCTAGTACTAAAGAGTTTACCTAACTTTTTTTACCCTAGAATTTAGCCAAAATTAGGGGCTAAATGAGCCCCCCCCCCTTTTCAAAATCCTGGATCCGACACTGTGCAAGTTCCAGATGGTAAGTTACACTACCTAGATGTGAGGCTTTGACCAGGTCATCCCGTCTTCCTGTAGCTCATTGTTATCTACTACAGTCACACACAGGCTGACTATAGATACATGTAGGTCAGTGAGCTGCTCTATGAGCTGCTCTCTACGTATTCCTGTAAAGGCCATCTGATTCCTCCAGCTTCATGTTCAGTGACAGACCTAGAACTCTGAAAGGGAGGGGTCAAACCTTTAATTTGGCTTGTATTATTTCTGGTTAAACCACAGTAGGCAAGGAGAACAATGGATTTCACACCTCTTGTATATTGCATATAGACTGAGGTTTAAGCTGGTTATTATACTTGGACAGTCTATAAGACCCCCTGTGTTATATATCGCTTACAAGACTGTCCTCGTACAATAACCCCTACCTAGATTCGGGGCTTAAAAGAGGAAAGCTAGCTCCTAAAGAGTACAAACAATGTGTGCACTCCCTGTTTACATCTTCCTCTGGAGGCTATTTCTTAAGGCACTACGACTGCATACAGGCAGTACGACTTCAAAACCAAAAATTTAATGCCAGTGATCGTAGGTAAACCCATACGACTGCTCAGTACGATCACATAGGAATAGGTAGGGCAGTCATAGTGCTGCAGGTACTACAGAACCGATACAATTGGGCTGTATTGTCACTATATTAGGGGTTCCCACTACGATTTGAAAGTGAGCAGTCGTAGTCTGTTAAGAAATGGCCTCCAGATGTTTCAGCTTCTAAATCACTATTGCAGTTTTGATGACTTGAATCATTGTAAAAGGAAGAGCTGGCTAAAATGCCCTCATTTCCAGTCCTTTCTTATCATGTAGCTTTAACTTGTCCCTTTTTGTTGCACACAAGTGGTCATTCAAGTATGGTGCTTAAAAAGGGGGATTTGAGTAGGTACCGAGTTGGGAGAAGTCAGTCAGTACAATATACTATAGAGTGTGTGACATGAGAAGGTACCTGAGAGTGCAGCTCTCTTTGTTTTAAACAAGGCAGGTGACTATTCAGACTAATGTGGTGAGTGCAAGTTGAATGTTGAAGCAATGTGTGACTTCTTTTGAAAAGAGGGTACCTACTGACAGCTCTTTTTACCATAGGAGCAACACGCTTCAGCACTCAATGGGTGCACCATGTCTCGCGTTGAGGACTGTACCACTCTGCAGCACTGGACAGCAGACTCACTTCCAGGCTTCAATTATGAATATATGCATGATGGCAGCAAAGAATCAGTATGCATTAAAGAAATATATGGCTCTTACATGTTTATCAGAACCACTCTTTGTGCTGGCACCACTCATAATATGGATATCCCCACTGACCCCAGCCTCTCCCCTTTTCGACAGTGACCTTATTGCTCTGAACACTGCTAATGGCCACATGGTCTTGTGTGCCTCTTAGCATGTGCTGTGGTAATTCCTATCTTCCTATGAAGTTTCTTTTTATTTCGGCAATACTGGACATATGCTGTTATATTGAGATAAAGACCAGTGGGCAAAGTGGGGCACTGTCTGGTAGCTGTAAAATCATATATACCCTGCTGCACTACAATATGATTTTATAAATGGTGGTTTAGTGGTTTGGGTGTTATAATTATCTAGCTACTAGTTATTATAATGGTATACATATATTGTAGCGGTTCTGCTACTCAGGTGTCTGCTACACTGGGACTCACATAGGGGGCAGGCCTGCATAGTCTCATCCAGGTCACCTGATCCCCTCCCAGGTAGCCACCACACACACAAGGAGGCCACCATATTGTTTTGGTTGGTCCCCAATTTTTCTTTCTGTTTTTCTTAATAAATTAAGGGTGTTAAGAGCGCCAATTGTGACAACTTAATTACTGTTTGGTTATATATCCTTAGTTAAGTATAGTGGTCATATATACGAGGATCGCTGGTAAATTCAATGGTTATTTTTTACCGTGTAGGTCTACTCGTGTAGAGACAAGAATAGGTGTGAGACCAAACAAAGGAGGGAACAGAGAAAAGATGAAGAACACATTGACCAATCAGTATTTATATTAAGGGGGAAAAATCATTTGATTCAAGTACCTTTATCTTAGGTGTACTGAAGTGAAATGGATCTCTTTGATAAAGCAGCTCATTCAAACTTCTTTCTTTATCAGGGTAATTTCTATGATGAATTGAAGTGTCCAGGAATTAACTCTTTTAAAATTTCTTTCTTATTTTTACTTTTTTTTTTCAGGGCAATTTCCGTGATGAGTTGAAGTGTCCAGGAATTAACTCTTTTCAAACATCAACCATCATGAAATGATCAATTAGAAATCAATTTCCCTGTTACAAACCTGTAATTGATATCAACCTGTAATTTGGTCTATTCAGGGGCAATTCTGGTCTAGGGCCTGCTCATGGGCAGCTGAAATGTGAAAGACAGAATGAACGATGGGGAGTTAAAATGCCATGTGTTTCTCGTTGAAGCTTTTATCATGATTTGATCAGGCATGGCATTGCATTTGATATACCTGAGAAGTCTCCATAAAATTATGGAGGCACGAGTTGTTATCAAAATGTTGTTTTATATATATATATATATATATATATATATATATATATATATATATATATGATCCCTGCTCGCTAGCTTAAAGGCTGGTCAGACTGGTCATAGGAAGATTAGAGCTCCGACCCGATTTTTCGGCCGGAAAATCGGGGATAAGATCTTATAGTGTGGCATAGTTCTATGACCCCCAAAATCAGCCAAAATCTCACGATTTTGAAATCGTGGAATTTTGGTATGCACAACTTTGAAAATCATGGAAAGATCGCGTCGAAGTCTTGGATTTCCCGTCGTAGTCGTAGATATTCTACGACCAGTCTGACAGGCCCGTTATAATAACAAGTGATTATAAATACCATATATAAGTCTCAGATATTCCCTTCCCTAAAGAAAGGGAACGTTCAACAATTATTTTGAGGGATGACTATTACTTTTTTTTTTGGTTTTGCCAAAAATCTCGTCGCCGGATCCGTAATCCAAGTTATTAGAATAAAACGGCCTTATCTATCTACTATGAAACTACTGAAGCTCTGTCTCCTGCAAACCTTGAAAACTACAGTTACAACCTTGTTGCACTGAGGCAATACAATCATCTATTCTAATTTTGAGGGTTTTCAATCATAGTGGCTATGTTCAGTTCTACCCTGTTAAGAAATGCCTTCCAGGGTACTGTGGTTGCTATCTAGATATGGTGTTAACCGGATACCTTGCATGACTACACATTGGGAGAATGGTCAAATGAAATATTCATTATTTATATTACATAAATTTCTGTTCATAGCTCTCTGCATTAACTAGGGAGCCTATATCCCACTAGTATATTTATATGACATAAATTTCTGTTCATTGCTCTCTGCAATAACTAGGGAGTCTATATCCCACTAGTATTGCTTCATGGAACCACCACACTAAAAGATTGGTTGCCATCAAAATTGCTCTTAAGCCAATGTAATTAATGAGTTTATAATTAATAAATGCAGTTGCTTAGATAGAGAGGGTAACGTCCTGGAGAAATGAATTCAATCATCTTTACTGTCTACAGGAATTTATTATCATAAATGATCACAGTGCATCTAAAGCTGGTTTTTAATGACAAGGAATATCTGTGCCAAATCCTTGTATTAGCCTTCAATAACACCGATATGCAATCCTTAAATGGTTAGTATGGTGTATATATATATATATATATATATATATATATATATATATATATATATGGTAATGGGTTCATAATCTATCCAGCTATCCTCTTGCTATTTATGGATGCAAATGCAATACATAAGCATTAAGAGGCAAATAACCTGATTATGGAACTCTGTTACTTCAGAGCTAAATATAGACTTACATATCCTCTAGGAGTGACTAGTGCCATTTAACTTAATTTCACTGAGCTAACAGAGGATGAGCATACACCCAATGTGTACAGACTCCCGAGAAACAGATGATAACCTCTCATGAGCTGCTCTTGCTTCCAGACATGGAAGCCTATCGAAGCCTAGGGTATTAGATGGGTCTCAGTGCACAAAATGCCAATAGTGCCACCTGAACAACCATAAAGTTAGATTGTGAAGAGGCGTGACTATGCAACCGAGCTGAGGTATGAGTGAGGTGTCGAGCTACATCAACAGTCAGCTGCTCACCCACCTTATCGTAGGGACCTGCCACTGAGGGGTGAGGCTGGTGTTGAAATAAACTTGGGGCAAACATAGCATTTTAAACTTTTCCAGCTTTCATTTTGTCCAGGCTGTCATCATGTATGGATGGCGTCTTAGCTAGTAACTCACATGTTTTAAATAAATGTATATCAAGTTGACTTTGTAGGGTCAGAACCGACCAAAGAGTTGGCATTTTGCTTACTATATTAATTGTAAAAGAATCCATTTTGTATAGATTGGGCACCCACTTTTAGGTTGGAATTGCCAGACATTTGGAAAGGCAGTTTAGTGTGGAATTACTTGTGTGAAAGGCAATTTTCCTGGTGAGATGCTAATTTTGGTGAGGAAATGAGGTGCATGACTCCTGTTCGTGAGAGAATGTGAACTGTTCTTCAGGAATCTGTACACATCACTGTCTGTACTCGTCTTCTGTTTGCTCAGTGAAATTAACAGTTACCAAAAATAACTCCGCAATCAAAACACATGCATATTTATTAAATGCCCTACAGATTCTGGGGAGAAGATTTTCTGAGCATGCCCACCAGAATTAGGGAGAGATGCCCTACCCAATCTGGGGAGAGAGCTTGGAGATTGTTTATATAGATATTAACAAAGGTCCCAAAAAAAATGATTCCTTAAAAGTGCTGCACCTCCAGCATCCGCAATGTGCTGCTGAGCAACTCTTAACTTCAGTTATACCATGGTTATCTCATTTCGAAATGATTTTGGGTGACCAAACTGGATAATCTGAGTGCTTTTATTACAGGATAGAGGCACTGAGAGTTGACACTTGAATATTGACAGTGTTCTTTTTCTATATTGTTCTTATATGCGACAGCAACTATGACATAGCTTTGACAGTGGTTCATACTGAAAAAGCTCAGCATTGCCTGGGATCGATCCAGGGACCTTCTGATATAAAATTCTGCATTAGGCCACAGGGCTGGACAATAGTGCTGGGTTAGATGAGTCATATGTCTGGGACCCTATGGATACCATAAATATGTTTGTATGTCAGTGAATGCAGAATGCATCCTAAAGATGCAGACCGTGGTATAAACATAATGTGTGATGATTATGCTTGCATGCGTGCCTTTTAGGTACTTGATAGAGGCACTCAGCTCTACCTCATGAGTCTATCAGTACCTAAAAGGCACTAGTGCAAGCATAATCACCATATATTACATTCATATGACTATCATTTGCTTGGCTGGCATCTGTGACAAATTACAATAATGGATACTGATAGGAGCGCGGTGTAGAAACATGTCCATGGTGTCAGTGCCATCCCCTGTACTGACACATCAGTAAGGCACCAATCATTTATTTTGTCACACTCACCAAATAACCATATCAAGCAGCCCCTCTCCTCATGTCTCAGATGCCACTCTGCCATCAAGGATCTTTTATACATGGAGGGCTTTTGATAGGAGTAAAAAGGATTAGGTTTCATGCCTTTCTGCCAGCCTTTCTATGTCTGCCCATCCCCTATCCAAGGGCATTTTAGAAAGTACCATAATCAGACAGGCTGAAGTTGAAGTGGCAACCTGCCGGTATTTGCCACTGCGCCCAATTTGCCTTCACGTCTATCACTTTAGATAGCTGGCAGCTATAACAAATTGCCATAACAGATGTTGATATGAGCGCCCAGTGGAGTCATGTCCACTGTACCATCTCCTGTGCTGATACTTCAGTAAGGCACCAATCATTTATTCAGTCAGTGACCAAATAGGGAGACCGTTTGCTCCACTACTGATATCAAGACAGGCAGGATAGCAGCTGCTCCATTGCATTTTTTTGTTTACTTAGAAAAGGAAATGTCAGTCTCTCTTTAATCTCACTGGTCAGCATTTTTATTCCACTGCCTCATTCAGAACTTGAGCAATACATTTAAGCCTGGAGGGCGTTTTTGTTGTTTAGGCAAGGTTTTATAATTCAGTTACTAAAGAAAGGATGTGTCCCTCTGTCTAATCAGATACCAACCTTTTTATGCCACTCAAATATTTAGACCCTAAGCAACAATCTTTAACAGGTTGGAAGGCAGCTCTGTTTTTTATATGGAGATCTACACCTTAGGAGGTTATTTCCAGACACCAACACTGAGGTCTACATTGGTGGTTACAAATCTTCACACAGCTACAAAGGTTCGGCTAAACCCTGTGTCATCCCCCAAAGGCTCCATTTACAGAATTATGAAATGGACCATGACCTAAAATTGCCCTAATTAATTTGTAGGAGCTTTCAGTGTATATTTCCACGCTAATATTGTATGTTTTTAAATGCAGTATTTTGATATGTTGCAAATCATGTTATCCATGCTAAACAAGGTTTTCCTAGAGCACTTGTACTATACTAGTAAAATGTTTATTTCGGCTGAGCTCCCCACCGGTGCCTTTGTCACTTACATACACCGTGCTGTTTGGCTTCTCATTGCTGTGATATATATATATATATATATATATATATATATATATGTATGTATATATATATATATATATATAGAGAGAGAGAGAGAGAGAGAGAGAGAGAGAGAGAGAGAGAGAGAGTATCAGTAATCTTGAATGTGTTATCTGCTCCAAAAGTAATTTGGTCAGAAAGTGTGTCAATTATTACCAAAATAATTTTTCCAGAACTACAGAACAGATTAAGGTTAGGGTCAGTGGCCACAAGGCAAGACGCACTAAGACAGGAAATGGACAAAACCATAATGCCCACTCAACTGTATGCACAAATGCCTCTACACCCTTACACAACCATATGCCTTCACAATCACGGAATAACCGATGACAAACACTGCAGCGGCTATGGCAGCAAACAGAAAAACCGGCTGCAGGCGCTTTATTAAAAGGCCCTACTGATAAGATAACAGCATTATTTCCCACTTGTGCATGATGAGCTATTTCTGGATTGCCCACAATACACCCATCCAAGTGGCTATTCTATTCTCAGGAGGCCATTTCTTAACACACTACGACTGCTGTCCTTTAAATCGTAGTGAGAACCTAATAATTTGGCCATAACAGTACCATGCACTAGTAGTCCTTAATGTTTGCACCAGTACGACTGCCCTACTAAACCTTATGTAATACTACTTAGGGACTACTAGTTCATGGTGCTGTTATGGCCAAATCATTAGGTTCTCACTATGATTTAAAGGACAGCAGTCATAGTGTGTTAAGAAATGGCCTCCAGGAGTGATTTGACGCACATAGGTCCCGGTGCTTTCGCAATGAGTAACTTGTCATGACTGGATTTATGTGGGATTAAAACAGTATCATGGTATGCAGTCGTTAAACTGTAGAAGGCGTGCTCTGTTTTTACCAGCCTCCCTTGTATATAGTACAGGCCTCTCGTAAGCTGCGCAGAGTAACAAATTGCAGGGATCATTAAGCAGACAGGGCGTGGAAGAAGCCTGGTGCATAAATTGGAGACATTTGCAGTAGATGATGATGTTAGATTGACTATGTTATTAACTATTTTATAATGACATGATGCAGGGGCGTAGGAAAAGGGGGGGAACCAGGGGGGCCTGGGCCCCCCAATCATAAAGGAGGGGGGGCCTGATTATGTCTGGGCCCCCCAAAAATTTACCAAGAAGTCATAATGAAATGGAAAAGCAGCTAAAACATTCCATCCCAAATTAGATTAATATGTTAAAGGGATAGGGATAATGGAGCCCTGAACCTCAAATCAGATCTAAAATTCACCAAAAATACTTTTCTATTAAATTCTATTATGGGTATGTATAGGCATCATCGCGCTCGAGCCGATAATTCAAGGTGTTCAAATTGGGACCCCGCTGGGCCCCCCCAATGAAGATTTGCTTCCTACGCCTCTGTGATGCCTTGAGGATAATGTTCATTCATTGTCATGATGCACCAATGCAGTGTTGGCAAGTCTATTTGCCGCGGGTGCATCATGCTGGCCCTATAGAAATTTACCGTCCTCATAAAGACAGCATGATGCATGAATGCAGCAGTTATGAGTAAAAGTAGCAGGGCTGCATTCCTCTTCATGACAATCAAGTCTATTGCAGTAAACAATATAAGGCCCTTCCTTTCTCTCTCTATTATCAAACTACTCTTTTCACCCTACTAGGCAGCTATCACAATGCACCCAGGAAAGGAGAGAGTGAGATAAAACTATTTTATATATAACCACTTGTTTCCCTTGTCATGTGATTAGTGCAACATCTAAGGGGAGCTATTCTTATATGCTTAGTGGAGGATAGGGTGCAAACTTGAACCCTCTGCTTTGCCACAAGATTCAAATTAATCTTCTTTCTAATGGTACAAAGAAAACGTAGGGGTACCAGGCTAGTTTATAAATTGTTCATCAATGAGGCCGTCATAGGATTATACAGTGTTTTACCATAAGATGCATGAAATGTAATCCTCTTATTACTAAATATCTGTATAATTTTCCCAGAATATTCTCCCAATCAGGTTCAGGACTAACCAGTTTCTTAGTACGCCCTAGATTGAATGATAGTCCCTGGATCATGGGGTGTACTAAGAACTTAGTACACTGTTTTATCATCAATTTTCTCTACTTTCTTCATCAAAATACATAATTCTAAAGTCACCTAAAGTACATTGGGTCTATTTTTTATATATGCACTTCTTTACAGAACTAAAATCAGAATATTCTCTGAGAAATGGCTATATGTATAAATTTCCCCTTGGTCCTGGTATAGTAAAATCTATTTGCTATTTCTTTGTTAAATTTGCTAATAAATATGAACCCATATGATTAAAGAATAGATAAATGCCTACAAAATGATGTTTTCATTTTAGCCAAGTGTTGTTTAATAAGGGAGTAAATGTATCATTTAATGTAAATGTAAGTACAAAATAGTGGAGTGGTTTCACCATCCCACCTTTGACCCCAATAATGTATGCACAGGTAGGTGTCATGGTCCAGTGACCAAGGCTCTGATTGGCCCATACACCTGCAGAGGTGAGTGTCATGGTCCAGTGCACACACAAGTGTACTAAGATCCCAGTACATCCTAAGACTGTGCATGGTATCAGAATCTTAGTACAGACTAAAATCAGACGCTCGTACTATGATTCTGGTGTGTCCTAACAAGATATCCCCGTCTCCAACCTGCCAATGGCGCCCTCCAATTCTGTGTTCAGGCTGCACAAAGCAATAGTGTATACTACAATAAGAGCAGCCCCTTCCTGACTACATTATATATTAAAATATTGCACATACCTGAATGCCTCTTACATATGAACTGCCTCATTTGTTGGCACCTGCAACAGAAGAAAAATCAGTATCTATTGCACAGTGAGTGGTATGTTAGTACTGTATCTCATCAGAGATACAGTACTAATATATATATCCCACCTCTCCTCCTAAATATCCCAAAAATGACTAGAAAGGTTGTTTATTGATCATCTTTATTACTAACACGGGTATGAAAATTACGGGTGTTTTGCACAATACCTGTTAATATTAATATAAGCAATAGTGGGAAGTTTGACGTTTTGCACAATGTTACTGCAGTTAAAATACTCTGATTGTTTTGTACTCATACCGCCATCTTTATGATAGTTATTTTTCCCAGGCGTTGAACATAGTAAGGGTTGCCAACTTAAATATTAGTCTTTCATAGACTAAGCGGCGACCCGTCTTTATTGTCGCTCTGGTTAATTATGGATCTGTATTTATTTTTGTACATTGTTGAACTATTGCAATAAAGACAAATTCAAATTCAATTCAAATTCATATATATATATATATATATATATATATATATATATATATATATATATATGTGTGTATTTATATATACTGTATTATGCACAATTGGTACCTCCTATAATACTGGCAAAGTGACAACTGATTGGTGGTAGTTAATTTGAGCTGCTGCATGAATTGCATGGTGTTCCGCTGGATAAGCCTGCAATTCCTTATTATTCCTACCAATACTTTCATGTTAGGAAATAATTACCCTCCGAGGGAGACCAGTAACTGTAGTGTCAGTGTGGTGTTTCACAAGGTGGCAATATTTACAACTGGTTATAACGAGATGTGATAGCAGTTTTAAGATTAGTTGTAGAGTTACAATTGCAGGTGTTTCTACAAAGACCATTAGTATATTTTTATATATTTCTCTATATGACCTGACACAGATAGGCGTGGTTGTAACTTTACAACAGTCATAATAGGGTTTTAGAAATGGCTATATTATGACCATTATTATCTTTGGCTTGTCAAACACCACACTGTGTGGTGTTTCACAAGATGGCAATATTTACAACTGGTTATAACTAGATGTGATAGCAGTTTTAAGATTGGTTTTAGGCTTACACTAGCAGGTGTTTCTACAAAGGCCACTACTATATTCTAATATATTTCTTAACATGACCTGACCAAGATAGGAGTGGTTGTAACTTTACAATAGTCATAATATGGTTATAGAAATGGCTATTCTATGACCATTATTATCTTTGGCTTGTGAAACACCACACTGGCCTGACCTTTCAAACTTGTTCCCCAGACTATACAACACCAGGTGGTGCTGATTAGTGCTAGCGCTAGTTTACTGGTATAACAAGCAGGAAATTGTGTCCTGATAATTCTGGCACTGCTATTCTAAGATGTTTATTACTAGTTCGCTCAATGTGTACTGTTGATAGGTAAGGGACTCATGAAGTCCACTCTTTGTAAGGTTATGTATGTAGTATACATACTTTTCGGTTATTTTATCTCTCTGTTAACCTGTGTATTTTCTTGTTTGCTTGTGCTTTCTTTAATCCCTAAATATCAACTTAATAACAGTGAACTGACTATTATTAACTAGGTGACCTAGGGCACGGTGATTGAAAATGTATGTCACTGCCTACCTGTTCTCATCGTTCATTGCAGATATCATTTTGTCATTTTTGTTTGTTTCCTCTTTCTTTTCATAATGGACCGAACTTATTGAATGTACCACTCAAATTAATCATCATCATTATCACTTCTTCATGTAGTGAATCGATCAATACACCAGCAAAACAATTCTGCACTCAAGCTAGAAGGGTGTTATCGCTCCCTCCTATATATTCGCGTCAACACTTTACAAGCCGTATTTGGTACATCAATACATCGTCCTTACTTGACATCATGGTGCTTGAATGCAAACCAAGTGAATAAATCCCCTGGAGGGTGTTCCTCCTATTGTAAAAAGAGCTGTGAGCTTGTGCCCTCTTTTCTAAACAAGTTGTGCACTGCTTCATCATTCAACTTGCACTCACCACATTAGTCTGAAAAGTCACCTGCCTTGTTTAAAACAGAGAGAGCTGCAGTACCAGGTACCTACTCATGTCACACACTCTATAGTTTACTATACTGACTGACTTCTCCCAACTAGGTACCTACTCAAATCCCCCCTTTTTAGCACCATACTTGAATGACCACTTGTTAGCAACAAAACGGACAAGTTATAGCGACATGAAAAGAAAAGACTGAAAATGAGGGCATTTTTAGCCAGCTCTTCCTTTTACTTTAGGAGCAACACCCTCAAGAGTTACGCCCACGCATCATGTTGACCCAACAGCATTGATGCAGTCCCAAAGGGTATTCTCGGTGTTTCAATGTCATGCGAATAGATTCACTGAAACACCACCTGGACTGCATTATGACATAATGACACCTATAGAACATACTGTTTTATTTCAAGGCTACCTAGGTTTATAGAAAAGAAACAGTGAATAAAAGCTGGTGACATATCCTTCCCCAAAGGAGTTTCAGTATTTTGGCTGTGTTCCGCCTTTAGCTGTATCAATATTCAACAACAGAAGTCAAGGTCCTTTTCTTGTGCCAGTCTGTGCCAGTCTATTTGCTTTTCAGTCGAGGGCCATTTTTTTTGCCATTTAATGCCTCAAGCGGTACACACACTACACATCTTGAACATTTGTATCTACAATCTTGTGGATCGATACATTCATGGCAATATCCCATCAAGTTTCCATAGAAACATGTTTCTGATAGGGTCTGCTTGCTATATATATATATATATTTATATATATATATATATATATATATATATATATATATATATATATATATATATATATACTGCTATATGCTTGTCAGATAGCAATACTACAGAGGAATGCCTGGAGTGAAAGGCATGTGGATCCTCCATATTACCTACAAGGAACCGCTTCCATAGAAGGCTCCTTATTTTATAAAGATATGTTTGTGTAATTCTGGCAAGTCCCCTAATGTAGAGGGAAAGATGAGTGTGGAACCAAAAAAGGAGGGAACACAGAGAAGGTGAGGAACAAATTGACCAGTTTTTTAATCAAGGGGGGAAAATCATTTAATTCAAACACCTTTATCTTAAGTGTACTGAAAAGGAATGGGTCTCTTAAATTTAGAATAATTCATTCAGATTTCGTCTTTTTTTTTTCTCAAGGCAATTGAAAAAAGTTGAGAAGAGATGAGGAACAAAAAGAAATTGACCAATCAGTTTTTCAATTAGGAAAAATCATTTCAATCAATTAGCTTTATGTTAAGTGTGCTGACATGAAATGGCTCTCTTCATCCATTCAAACTTCTTTCTTTTTTTCATGGTTATTTCCATGATGAGTTGAAGTGTCCAGGAAATAACTCTTTTCAAACATCAACTATCATCAAATGATCATTTTCTTTAGAATTCAGTTTCCCTGTTACAAAGCTGTAATAATGATCCAAGGGCTGCTGATCAGCAGCCGAAATGTGGAAGAGAGAATGAAAGGTTGGAATTTAAACTTCCATCTGTGACTCATTGAAGCTTTTATTATGATTTAATCAGACATGACACTATATTTGATATACCTGACAAATCTCCATATGGAGGTGTGAGTTGTTATAAAAAAAAAGAGCCCCAGATGTCCTTTCCTAAAGAAAGAATCAAGAAAACCAAGAAAATCACCAAACACCAAAATGTCGATACACCTAAGCCCTAATGGTCACAGGGAGTGAGATAAAAGATGCTGTTTCTACACCTGCAGGGTTTGACTACCATGTAGGAGTGAGATAAAAGATACTGTTTCTACACCTGCAGGGTTTGACTACAATATATAGGAGTGAGATAAAAGATGCTGTTTCTACACCTGCAGGGTTTGACTACCATGTAAAAGTGAGATAAAAGATGCTGTTTCTACATCTGAAGGGTTTGACTACCATGTAGGAGTGAGATAAAAGATGCTGTTTCTACACCTGCAGGGTTTGACTACCATGTAGGAGTGAGATAAAAGATGCTGTTTCTACACCTGCAGGCTTTGACTACCATGTAGGAGTGAGATAAAAGATGCTGTTTCTACACCTGCAGGCTTTGACCAGGTTGAGGACTGCACCTTTTCTAAAGCTAGAGTCAGTTGCAATGCCATGGCCATTTCTAGCCCTGCATAGGCCATAATACTGGGACCATGGTCAGATCTGAGGACAATTTCAAAGTCCAATTTGAAAGTGTATTTTTCACCATTTTCCTTAGTCTGGCAATTTTCATATTGACATCAGCTGAAAGAGAATTTTTACTTTAGTCAGCAAGCAACATATCATCTTGATATAATGAATATACATCTAATAAAATGTGCATTCATTACTCCATGACTGTAAAAATTGACAGAAAAAATCACTAAAACAAATTTCCGATTTTTGCATTAACCTTCCTAAAGAAAATGTGTAGCCTATGAATAAGATCAAAGAATTTTCTACAAGAAAATATTTGCATATATTTTATACAAACTTTAATTTGCAAGATATGGATCATTTTATGTAACAAAACCCTATTTGAATGTGGTTTCCCTACTGAGCCTAAGCAGTAAAGTAGGTAAGAATAGGTGGATGGGGGTTGCACTCACACCTCAGTAGTACACACACAGTAATAGTAACTCATGTTCTGCTTGACTGCACACCAGTGGAGAGTGGTCACGGTCCACTGATCACAGGCAAGCAGGGTGAGAAATTGCCCTGGGTATACTTCTAATGCTGTGTACAGATATATCCATGTTGATACTTTTGAGTACAGGCTATGTTTCAAGTCTGGGTCTTCTTCTCAGCCTCGTCTCAGACCTGTTGACTACCATATATAGGAGTGAGATAAAAGATGCTGTTTCTACATCTGAAGGGTTTGACTACCATGTAGGAGTGAGATAAAAGATACTATTTCTACATCTGAAGTGTTTGACTACCATGTAGGAGTGAGATAAAATATGTTGTTTCTACACCTGCAGGGTTTGACTACCATGTAGGAGTGAGATAAAAGATACTATTTCTACATCTGAAGTGTTTGACTACCATGTAGGAGTGAGATAAAATATGTTGTTTCTACACCTGCAGGGTTTGACTACCATGTAGGAGTGAGATAAAAGATGCTGTTTCTACACTGGCAGGGTCTGACGGCCATGTATTAAATTGGTGTTAGTTCAAAGTAAACCTGTCCTTATTGACTCAGCAGAAGATACATGTGTTGCATACATCATCTTCAGACCCCGCTACTAGAGTATAGACGTGAACAGGATGCCTTGTGTAGGTGTGCCTTCTCCCTTGTCTCCCTTGTCTCCACTGCCTTTTTCCGATAATGGCAATATGGCTGTTGTCAGTAAGTCAGTCCTTTCGGTTGTGTATACAACGGACAGTATTCGGGAAAATGTCTGTTGATCCATTTATAAATGGGCATCACAGCGTTCATATGGTTATAAAGATAAAAGATAAATGTTAAGGGCTTAAACCAAAAGGTGTTCACCCAGTTGACATCCGATCTTTGCGAATGCTGGATTGCTATCATATTGCTCATAAGCCAACATCATTAATGAGCTTATAATCTATGAAAGCAGCGGCTGGGATAGAGAGGGAAGGAGAGAGATCCTAAGAAACAGTAGGACCAATACATTACGCCTTCAGTATAAATAAACTGAATTAAAATAAAAAGAAATATGTATGGTAATGGATTCTTTATCTGCGTCAGTACAGCTAGCCTCTTTCTATTTGTGTATGCATGCAATGTATAGAGAGAACTAAAAACCATGGTGTGCGAGGTGGTCGATCCACCATGAGGGAGTCGTCTCCCCCCAGGGTGTTAGCCCAAGGGGGAGACAACTCCCCAGGGGTGGATTGAGCACCGAGGACACCAGGGGAGTCTAGTTCTCAATTTATTTTATGCTTTTAGAAGGTTTAAATAAGAAAAACTTAACAAAATCCGTTACTGTAGTTCCCCGTACGAGTGGGAGTCTGCCATTCTGAATGTTTACATGTGCCCGGAACGAGGCTGCAGTACTGGATCGGCCGCTGTGGTGGATCGAGACACGTTACCCCACTGGGGGTGTGGCGATCGGCCCCGCAATGCTATCTCTATGGGAAGAAGTTATTCACATAAAATAAATACGCAATGCAAGACAGATACTGATTATGGAACCCTGTTACTTCAAATCTGAATATAGACTCATATATATGTGGGAAAGGTAATTAATTTTGTCCAATTAACATTACATTTCAAAAGTATTCTGTGAAACATGATATATGAATAGGATGTATATAGGAATGTCTGTATGAGGATGTCCAGAGAATCGCAAATGCCAGCACAACTCCTGCTGACCTCTAAGGAGTGACAAGTACCACCCCACTGTTAATTTCACTGAGCAATCATAAGAAGAGCACCTATGTGTACAGACTCCTGAAGAGCATCTGGAGCGTGTTGCTCCTATGGTAAAAAGAGCTTTCAGTAGGTACCCTCTTTTCAAAAGAAGGCACGCTCTGCTTCACCATTCAACTTGCCTTAACCACATTAGTCTAAAAAAAAGTCACCTGCCTTGTTTAAAACAGAGAGAGCTGCACTATCAGCTACCTACTCATGTCACACACTCTATAGTATATTATACTGACTGACTTCTCCCAACTAGGTACCAAATAAAAAAAAAACCTTTTTTAGCACCATACTTGAATGACCACTTGTGAGCAACAAAAGGGACAAGTTATAGCTACATGAAAAGAAAGGACTGGAAATGAGGGCATTTTTAGCCAGCTCTTCCTTTTACTATAGGAGCAACACCCTCCAGACAACCTCACATGAGCTGATCAAGCTTCTAGACATATGGTACAACTTGAATACATACTTTAATTGTGGAGCTCTTTTTTTCTTTTATTGGTTATTGTTAACTTTACTGAGCAAACAAAGGAAGAGAACACAGTGATGTGGATTGACTACTGAAGAGCAGCTCACTTCCTCTAACAAAAAGGAGTTGCACACCTCATTGCCTCGCTATGATTAGCATTCCACCAGGAATTTTGCCTTTCACACAGGTAATTCCAGACTAAATGTCAAGCAATTCCCACCTAAAAGTAGGTGCCCCATCTAGACTAAATGGATTGTTTTACAATTTTATGGTAAGCAAAATCTCAACTCTTTGGTTAGATCTGACCCTACAAAGTCAACTTGATGTACATTTATTTAAAACTGGTGAGTTACTAGCTAAGACGCCATTCATACATTCATGATGACAGCCTGGACAAAATTAAAGCTAGAAAATCGTAAAGTGCTATGTTTGCCCCAAGTTTATTCCAACACCAGCCTCGCCCCTCAGTGGCAGGTCCCTATGATAAGGTGGGTGAGCAGCTTACTCTTAATGCACCTCAACACCTCACTCATACCTCAGCTCAGTTGCGTAGTCACACCTCTTCACATTCTAACTTTATGGCCTTTCAGGGGCATTATTGGGATTTTGTGCACTGAGACCTACTCAATCCGCTAGGCCTGGGCCCTGAAGCTGGATGTTATAATAGGCATTTGTCAAGGGTGGCTTGTGAGGGATAACTTGATGTTGACGGGAGGGATCAGGGAGGATACCATGACTATAATGTAGGGTGAGGTATACAGTCATGCCTCACTTTATTGGCTACCTCTTTTTCAGATAACAAGAAAAATGTGGCAAGGACCATGGATAAGAGTAGCGCTCATAGATCATGGCAACATCGCTAGCCACTGCGGGTGAAGTCACTGAGGAAGCATGACGTCACCAATGACGTCATAGGTGAGTAAGGCCTACATGGCTATATACTATAGTACATGTACATGTAGTTGTACAGACTGGGCCTCTTAAACAAGTGATGTGCATATATATTCTCTCATATAAGCCGTTGCTTATACCTGAATCCAAATGAAAGTTAGGCCTATAGGAATAGTCCAAAGAAGGGGTGCAGCTTATATGGGGGTATTTGACTCTATAGAATAGTACTAAGCCTACTATTTTCAAGGGCCAGATAAACCTCCTAGCTCTCTTCAAAGTCGGGGGTGTGGCTTATGCGAGGGATGAGGCTTATATGACAGAATTTACGGTACTAAAGTTATACTCAGTATAAGTTATAGAGCTTCTGGAAAGATTAGAGAGACATATTAATGGGTTATTGCTAGTGCATTGCACTTTCCATGGTCTATATATATTGTTTATTTCATAAAGAACTTTCAGCTCCTCTCAACTCACATTCTGTAAACTAGTACATTCTCTTGTAGTGCACTAAAATGTACACATATTTAGATTTCAAATGAAAAAGCAATGATACTTTATGGTTACATATTTCCCAAAAGGCTACCTCTCCTACTATCTCAAGGTGGCGAATTCTACATGAAATCCTCTTTCCAATGATATATGATATGACTATATATATAACACATGGATGCCAACAAGCTTAAAAAAAAAATTCTGCAAATCTTAAGGGGTGCATTTATTAGAGCAACTGTGCTTATTAGAAGGAATGTGGTACATGCACTCTTCTCATGACTAATTTACATAATCTTCATCTGATTAATATGCTAATTAGGAGTCAGATATGCAGATTACAAATGTTCTGATACCATCATCAGCTTTAGCATACTCAATTACCCTTGAGGATCCAAGTTGGAATATAAATTGTATGTATTAAGAATAATGAGCCTAATTAATATGCTAATTAGAAGTCAGATATGCATATTACAAGAAATCTGACATCATCAGCCTTAACATTCTTTTCCACTATTGACCAAACACCGGGTATAATTTATTATTAAATATATCTGCATGTCATAATTTACATAATCTGCACCTAATTAATACGCTAATTAGGAGTCGGATATGCAGATTACAAGAGACCTGACACCATCATTAGCTTTGACATACTCTTTTTCCATTATTGGTCAAAGACCAGGTATGATTTTAATCTGTTATTAAAGATATCTGCATGTCGTAATTTGCATAATCTGCACCTAATTAATATGCTAATTAGGAGTCACATATGAATATTTCACAAGGTCTAATGCTGTCATTGTCTTTATCATGTCTAAATATTGGATATGAATTATGTGTTTTAAGGAATATTCCTGCATATTGGTAATATTTTTTCCATAATTTGACCCTAATTTATATGGTAATTGACTATCAGATTTGCATATTATGAAAGATTGATATCACCATCAGCTGGAGCATACCTCATTATCCCTATATACCAAATACCAATTGGAAATATTAGTCATAATTTCCAATACTTTGAGGTCCATGGTAGCCCCTGGCCCCAA
The DNA here is from genome assembly GCA_949317995.1 of Acholoe squamosa. Taxonomy (NCBI): domain Eukaryota; kingdom Metazoa; phylum Annelida; class Polychaeta; order Phyllodocida; family Polynoidae; genus Acholoe; species Acholoe squamosa. The sequence continues at coordinate 5,863,952 of OX439045.1, forward strand.
TGATAAAGGCCCATAGGCGAGCTGCTCAATTTCCTACATTTTCTTATGTGATGACAATTAGTTTTTTTTTGCATTTTCTCAGCTAATAATTGGTATTTTTTAAAAATTCCAAAGGCTATCATTTTCTCTCTCCATGGTGCTTTTAGAGCAGCCCAGCAAAAGGCCCCATATCCTGTTTCTAATTTATCATTCTCGTTGCTAAACATGTTGATTACCAATAGGACCACTCTTGTATATAAACTGTTCCCCATGTACAGTGTGATTCAGACACAAGTGAGAAATAAGTCTATTATACTGGCAGTGAGCAGGGCCCTCCAACAAAAGGCCTACAGGGAGTGTGTCTGTATACGTCAACAGCCACTGTCATGGTTGGCGTGGGTGGGACTGTGATGAAGAGGTGTCGTCTAGGACGAGTAGGTGGGAAAGTGTGTGGGCTAAAGGATTTGTCAGTTTCCTGTCTTCCTGCCTCTTACCTTGAGGCCACCGACCCTGTTCCTGACCTGTAGTGCTGGTGCCATCATTCACCAGAACCTCCTCTGTTCTGCAATGCTTTCCTCGGTGAAAAGTGCAGAACAATCCTTTTCTGCGAGCCTGTCTAGCTGAGGCAAAATAAGTGTTTCAAACATGAGCTTATTTCAAAGAAAGCTGATATTGATCACACCCTAAATAATTTATGACCCTCGTACGGGATTATTGTACCATATTTGTTCCTTATAATTCCTCTTTCTGATCTACAGGCCCTTTTGGTGCCATTGGCTGTTATGCAGCTGAGATTTATATCGACAGAGGTTCACCTGATTTGCTCCAAACTGAATCTTTCTTCATGAGCTAACCTCTAAGCATCCACAAGGCAGAGCTGAGCGGATTCTGTTTTGAGGGTCGGGAGTGAAGAAACATTAAGTATGGAGAAAATCGAGTGGATCTCTGGAATAATTTTATGTTATCTGGGTAAAATAAGCCTCAAAATCACTTTTTATTTTCATTCTTTATTTTTTAATCACTGTAAAAAGCTTTGCAACACTTTCCCACTTGAGTTGAGCAGAGGGGTAGAACCAAATATTTACTGGGGCCCAAGGGAGTGCTTTGGGTGCAAAATATGATTTCAAATAGGTTCGTTTAGAGGACCTTCCAAAGCCCCATGACACCTCCATCTACATCAGTGCTCTTATACACGCCACTTTGATGAACAGAATGGTCTGCATTAAAGGCAGAATGGCAGCTGTCTGGTGACCCTCTTTGGATGATGACAGAATAAATGAATGAGATCCTTTTGAAGTATCGAAGCTTGGGATAACATTGAAGTACCAAAGCCTTACATGGTGACAAGCTAAAAGGGACCACTGTGGAGCACCATTTTAGCCTGTCCCCTCTAGCATGTTGACCAATATGTACTGCCTTATTACCCAAATCTGCATCAATTATATCAACAAGTCACAGCCAGGCATCCATGCGGAGTTAGTTATGGTAATTGTAAACAAGGCTTATGTTGGGGAATATAACCTCAACCCAATATCATCTATGTCAGGTCCTGCAACAGGCACTGATGACTGTGGCTAATGATGGAGATGGTGAAAAAAAAAAACACAACCGGAAATGAAAGTAGTATAAAGTCCCCTGCAGGGCGATTAATAAAAACTGACGACCTTTCTAGAAGTAAAAGATGGATTTAGAAACGACCCTTCTAAAATGATAGTTCTGAAAATATATCAAGAAGATTCACCTTTCTTACAACCTTTCAACCCTAAGGAATATTCATTAGATATATTATTATTTCCTATGAAAGAGTGTGCTTAAAAGATTCTAATTTGGTTACTTCCAAGAATTATCAGTATTGACGAAAATCATGATTCTGAGGTCGTCTTATAATGCTGATATCGTGTGTTTTTATGAATTGCCCTCCTGCTCTGTTATTAAGGCACCCAAGCTGAATTAGTTATGACAATTGTCAACAGGGAACATGTTCAGGAATATAGCCAAAACTAACCATCGCCAATGTGTAGGACTAGCAGTAAACACTGGTAGCTGTGTTAATAGGGAGCCGAAGTTGTTTCTGTGGACCTACGATTTAAGCCTTTTATGACATAACAGTGCCAGCCGTAAATAGGTCACAATGCTGAAAAGGGGGTATAACCTACATCAAGTTTTCAAAATGGAATCTTCACAAAACCTCAAAGAACATGGCCACTAAAATATTGAATTCAGAAAGGTTTGCCCAATCTCTCAGCACTTTGACCTACTTCTTAGTGGCACAGCCTGAGGTTATTTTCCCGCCATTTTCGAATCTCGCGGGGATAGCTTTGGTCACAAATGAAGCAGGTTGCAGAAACAATGGCAGGTAATGCAGCCCAGTGAACACTTATCAGTGGCACGAAGGCTGCTGGTGACGGCACTCTCAGCAGTGTGAAGGCAGGTGATGCTGCACTAACAGCATGCATCAGACCAGTGACAGTGGTGGTCATGTGACCTCCCCACCACTGTCACTGATAAGTGTTCACTAGGCTGCATTACCTGCCATTGTTTCTGCAACCTGCTTCATTTGTGACCAAAGCTATAAAAACACACGATATCAGCATTATAAGACGACCTCAGAATCATGATTTTCGTCAATACTGATAATTCTTGGAAGTAACCAAATTAGAATCTTTTAAGCACACTCTTTCATAGGAAATAATAATATATCTAATGAATATTCCTTAGGGTTGAAAGGTTGTAAGAAAGGTGAATCTTCTTGATATATTTTCAGAACTATCATTTTAGAAGGGTCGTTTCTAAATCCATCTTTTACTTCTAGAAAGGTCGTCAGTTTTTATTAATCGCCCTGCAGGGGACTTTATACTACTTTCATTTTCGGTTGTGTTTTTTTTTTTCACCATCTCCATCATTAGCCACAGTCATCAGTGCCTGTTGCAGGACCTGACATAGATGATATTGGGTTGAGGTTATATTCCCCAACACAAGCCTTGTTTACAATTACCATAACTAACTCTGCATGGATGCCTGGCTGTGACTTGTTGATATAATTGATGCAGATTTGGGTAATAAGGCAGTACATATTGGTCAACATGCTAGAGGGGACAGGCTAAAATGGTGCTCCACAGTGGTCCCTTTTAGCTTGTCACCATGTAAGGCTTTGGTACTTCAATGTTATCCCAAGCTTCGATACTTCAAAAGGATCTCATTCATTTATTCTGTCATCATCCAAAGAGGGTCACCAGACAGCTGCCATTCTGCCTTTAATGCAGACCATTCTGTTCATCAAAGTGGCGTGTATAAGAGCACTGATGTAGATGGAGGTGTCATGGGGCTTTGGAAGGTCCTCTAAACGAACCTATTTGAAATCATATTTTGCACCCAAAGCACTCCCTTGGGCCCCAGTAAATATTTGGTTCTACCCCTCTGCTCAACTCAAGTGGGAAAGTGTTGCAAAGCTTTTTACAGTGATTAAAAAATAAAGAATGAAAATAAAAAGTGATTTTGAGGCTTATTTTACCCAGATAACATAAAATTATTCCAGAGATCCACTCGATTTTCTCCATACTTAATGTTTCTTCACTCCCGACCCTCAAAACAGAATCCGCTCAGCTCTGCCTTGTGGATGCTTAGAGGTTAGCTCATGAAGAAAGATTCAGTTTGGAGCAAATCAGGTGAACCTCTGTCGATATAAATCTCAGCTGCATAACAGCCAATGGCTCCAAAAGGGCCTGTAGATTAGAAAGAGGAATTATAAGCAACAAATATGGTACAATAATCCCGTACGAGGGTCATAAATTATTTAGGGTGTGATCAATATTAGCTTTCTTTGAAATAAGCTCATGTTTGAAACACTTATTTTGCCTCAGCTAGACAGGCTCGCAGAAAAGGATTGTTCTGCACTTTTCACCGAGGAAAGCATTGCAGAACAGAGGAGGTTCTGGTGAATGATGGCACCAGCACTACAGGTCAGGAACAGGGTCGGTGGCCTCAAGGTAAGAGGCAGGAAGACAGGAAACTGACAAATCCTTTAGCCCACACACTTTCCTACCTACTCGTCCTAGACGACACCTCTTCATCACAGTCCCACCCACGCCAACCATGACAGTGGCTGTTGACGTATACAGACACACTCCCTGTAGGTTACATGGACGTAAATGCTGCCCTCTCGTGAGTCATATGGTATTCAGGCCTGCACTGAAGGTGATCTGGGTGCTGATTGGCTTAGAAATCATATGCAAGAAATATTGGTAAAATTATGAAAAAAATCACAAGTGACCCCAAATAGTTCCTAAATGGAACAGTAGATGAGTTTTTATATTTTGCCAAGGTTTGGGGATTTTATCAGGTCTGCAAATGTTCATCTGGCCAATGGAGGTTTTGAGGCCCAAAATAGGGTAGAATGGCACTTGCTGTACGTATCGCTCCCTTAGTTAAGATTTTCAGGGTTAAGCCTATCCTATATTCTAACACATTGTGTGTGAGAGATGGTTTAATCTTGCTACGGTTGAAAATATTACCAACGAACATTACGGGGGGCTGTTTTTATGTGTTATGCTATATAGAAACATAGAGGAAATGGAATTAGTTCCACGTAACCTATAGGCTGATTGGACATTTGACCTGCCTATTTCAAATGCCCTTTTAATGTCATTTTTCTGTTACGGCAAGGATGGTTTTACAGGAATCTGGCCAAATTAGTCACAGAAATGGTGTGTAAATAAAAAAAATAGGAAAACCTTGCTTGCGGAGGTAGGGTAATTCACTAAATATTGCAGTTTATATGAATCTCCCAAAACATAACTTTTTCTGGACATAAACCACCTACAGGGTGAAATTTTCAGCAGAAAATGACATTTTAGCCTCATTTTAATCTTCCTAGGGTTATTGATGCACAGTTTTCCATGTAGGGCCTACCATAGGGTCCATTGGAAGTTTGGTCGGGTTTGCGGTGTTTCGTCAAAGTTTCAGTGAGAGCGCAACTATCTAATTAACCAGTAGTAATTTATCCCCCAGTGCAAATATTAGTACAATATTGATAACAGGTATTCTTGATGCATGTAACAGAAAAGGCATGCCTTAAAAAATGATCCCCTGGTAAGATATGATCTGTAAAAAGTGGGATTAATTATAGGCCTAATATTAATCATTTTTCACCAGTTTTATCATGTTTTTCATGATTTTGTGAGTTTTTCTGGCAAAATCCTAACAATATTTTGCAAAATCAATGCCCCCTTCATCATCAGGTGACTGAATTCAATGCAAATATGCAATTTGACAGCTCTAGAACTGCTGGTTTTGCAGTGCATAGATCTTTGATGATAAAAGTCGCTGCTCGGAAATCACATTGAAAACTGGTAGGAATTTCAGTGTGAATTGCACACATCAATCACCTCATATCATAACATTGAGAAAGGCTGTTGCCACCAAACTTTAGGATTTTATAGGACAGACCCTAAGGTTTGATAGGAAAAACATTTTAGTTTTATCTGAAGACCCTACCCCTAATTAAGGTTACATGGACGTAAATGCTGCCCTCTCGTGAGTCATATGGTATTCAGGCCTGCACTGAAGGTGATCTGGGTGCTGATTGGCTTAGAAATCATATGCAAGAAATATTGGTAAAATTATGAAAAAAATCACAAGTGACCCCAAATAGTTCCTAAATGGAACAGTAGATGAGTTTTTATATTTTGCCAAGGTTTGGGGATTTTATCAGGTCTGCAAATGTTCATCTGGCCAATGGAGGTTTTGAGGCCCAAAATAGGGTAGAATGGCACTTGCTGTACGTATCGCTCCCTTAGTTAAGATTTTCAGGGTTAAGCCTATCCTATATTCTAACACATTGTGTGTGAGAGATGGTTTAATCTTGCTACGGTTGAAAATATTACCAACGAACATTATGGGGGGCTGTTTTTATGTGTTATGCTATATAGAAACATAGAGGAAATGGAATTAGTTCCACGTAACCTGTAGGCCTTTTGTTGGAGGGCCCTGCTCACTGCCAGTATAATAGACTTATTTCTCACTTGTGTCTGAATCACACTGTACATGGGGAACAGTTTATATACAAGAGTGGTCCTATTGGTAATCAACATGTTTAGCAACGAGAATGATAAATTAGAAACAGGATATGGGGCCTTTTGCTGGGCTGCTCTAAAAGCACCATGGAGAGAGAAAATGATAGCCTTTGGAATTTTTAAAAAATACCAATTATTAGCTGAGAAAATGCCAAAAAAAACTTATTGTCATCACATAAGAAAATGTAGGAAATTGAGCAGCTCACCTATGGGCCTTTATCATTGGGGCCAGGGGCTACCATGGACCTCAATGTATTGGAAATTATGACTAATATGCAGATATCTTTCTTAATACACATAATTTCCAATTGGTATTTGGTATATAGGGATAATGAGGTATGCTCCAGCTGATGGTGATATCAATCTTTCATAATATGCAAATCTGATAGTTAGCTACCATATTAATTAGGGTAAAATTATGGAAAAAATATTACCAATATGCAGGAATATTCCTTAAAACACATAATTCATATCCAATATTAGACCTACAGATGTATTTAGACATGATAAAGACAATGACAGCATTAGACCTTGTGAAATATTCATATGTAACTCCTAATTAGCATATTAATTAGGTGCAGATTATGCAAATTACGACATGCAGATATCTTTAATAACAGATTAAAATCATACCTGGTCTTTGACCAATAATGGAAAAAGAGTATGTCAAAGCTAATGATGGTGTCAGGTCTCTTGTAATCTGCATATCCGACTCCTAATTAGCGTATTAATTAGGTGCAGATTATGTAAATTATGACATGCAGATATATTTAATAATAAATTATACCCGGTGTTTGGTCAATAGTGGAAAAGAATGTTAAGGCTGATGATGTCAGATTTCTTGTAATATGCATATCTGACTTCTAATTAGCATATTAATTAGGCTCATTATTCTTAATACATACAATTTATATTCCAACTTGGATCCTCAAGGGTAATTGGGTATGCTAAAGCTGATGATGGTATCAGAACATTTGTAATCTGCATATCTGACTCCTAATTAGCATATTAATCAGATGAAGATTATGTAAATTAGTCATGAGAAGAGTGCATGTACCACATTCCTTCTAATAAGCACAGTTGCTCTAATAAATGCACCCCTTAAGATTTGCAGAATTTTTTTTTAAGCTTGTTGGCATCCATGTGTTATATATATAGTCATATCATATATCATTGGAAAGAGGATTTCATGTAGAATTCGCCACCTTGAGATAGTTGGAGAGGTAGCCTTTTGGGAAATATGTAACCATAAAGTATCATTGCTTTTTCATTTGAAATCTAAATATGTGTACATTTTAGTGCACTACAAGAGAATGTACTAGTTTACAGAATGTGAGTTGAGAGGAGCTGAAAGTTCTTTATGAAATAAACAATATATATAGACCATGGAAAGTGCAATGCACTAGCAATAACCCATTAATATGTCTCTCTAATCTTTCCAGGAGCTCTATAACTTATACTGAGTATAACTTTAGTACCGTAAATTCTGTCATATAAGCCTCATCCCTCGTATAAGCCACACCCCCGACTTTGAAGAGAGCTAGGAGGTTTATCTGGCCCTTGAAAATAGTAGGCTTAGTACTATTCTATAGAGTCAAATACCCCCATATAAGCTGCACCCCTTCTTTGGACTATTCCTATAGGCCTAACTTTCATTTGGATTCAGGTATAAGCCACGGCTTATATGAGAGAATATATATGCACATCACTTGTTTAAGAGGCCCAGTCTGTACAACTACATGTACATGTACTATAGTATATAGCCATGTAGGCCTTACTCACTGCAGCCTGAGGTACTGCAGACTCCCTCCCTCACTCCCACTGAGGGAGCACCTTCATGATGCTCCCTGGCCAGTGTGTATCATTAAACTTATATGTGAAAGGATCAAAGATCCTTAGACCCCCTTGTTTCTGTGATCAAGGACATATAAGTTTTAACATGGTTTGCTGAACCATGTTAATTCTGCAGCTTGTCAAACTTTTGGAACTTTCACCTATACCCCTTATAGTAGTCACACAATTCTACACCTACCACCAATGTGTAGCTCTATGTCTATAGAGTGTCACTAGTGCTATCCCCTATAGCTGAAACCACAGAAACAGGCTGGGAACCATCACCTAACACCCCCTGTCACAGCTGGGCCTGGTCCATAGGACAGATTAGAGGGATGCATGGTCACCCACAGAGACATAAACTTCACACCCTGTAACGGGGCACCTAGAACCAACACAGGCACTAATGCTCTTAGACCTGGATAGGGACATACCTTCCCTACAAGGAACTGTTTATTTTATTAAGATTAATGGAGAATTGAGGTATCTAGAGCCATTTAACCAAGGCATGATGGGCGGCCGTCACCCGGCCGCCACTCACAGTGAGAATGTTCGCGTCCAGTGGCGGTCCAGTTTCGTGTTGCTAATATGTTAACCCCATACACAGTCTACATACCTAATAATGTCTTTGTCATGCAACTAGAACTACATCCACCAGTTGATCCTGTCTACTACTACTGGAGGGTGTTGCTCCTATTGTAAAAAGAGCTGTGAGTATGTGCCCTCTTTTCTAAACAAGTCGTGCACTGCTTCACCTAAGTACTTGCACTCACCACATTCGTCTAAAAAGTCACCTGCCTTGTTTAAAATAGAGAGAGCTGCACTACCAGGTACCTACTCATCTCACATGCGCCATAGTTTATTATACTGACTGACTTCTCCCAACTAGGTACCTACTCAAATCCCCCTTTTTTAGCACGGTACTTGAATGACCACTTGTGAGCAACAAAAGGGACAAGTTATAGCTAAATGAAAAGAAAGGACTGGAAATCAGGGCAATTTTAGCCAGCTCTTCCTTTTACTATAGGAGCAACAACCTCCTGACTGTCTGAACTACACATCTGTCAGTGAGCAAGAAAATATAGAAAACTACACAGCACCTCAAACTTCTCTAGCATATACTCTAATTGTTTTGTAAAAAGATATTGGCACTAGATATAGCAGTTTTGATTAGAGTGATGATATAAGATTAGTGGAAGCAGCAACACAGTGGGCTTGGCTTGATATTAAATGCTGCTCTGCTTCTAAAATGACCTGTCATAACTGGCTTCACATACCATGATACCAAATAGCACTATAGAGCCTAAACAAATCTGTGTTCAGGTAAAAGGGTCACATAAAATTAGAATGAATAGGCCAGCTGTAAATTTGTGCACCTACCAATACAAATGCAGATTTGACATGTGGGATCTTAAAATTTACAGGCAAAGGTGCCACCATATCAGCATTTTCCCCAAAAGGCCCAAAAAAATGCTAGGGTAGGGCCAAAATAATGGGATAGGTAGTGTTACCTTAGCACAACACTTTTTTTAGGTCTTGGCACTAATAGAGGTCTTGTTCGGTAAAGGGTTTAAGGTATGTATTGGTTGTTTTTTTTTGTTTGAATTTACTTTATTTGCCATAAGAAATAAATCAATTTTCAACAATCTCACAGATTTTCGTGTTGAAACAGACATAGTATCAAACCACAAATACGTTTAGAAGGCAAACAAGAGGGTATGGACCTAATCCCCACTTAATTAGTGTCAGGGCTGATCCTTCTGGTCCTACCCATATATACAGTAATATAATTTGTAGAAATGACACAGAAAAGTTATAAGTGTGGGTAGCCTAGTGAGTATCCTATAGGTATCAGACCTTGACCTGCTATACATATAGTTCAATAAATGTATATACCTTCTGTGAGTTAAATAATTACAACCAGACTCGTTATGGATGACATTGGTATTGGTGATATGGGGTACCTTTAAACAAATCTTGATACATCTGTTCTGGGCATACTGTAATGGTTCTAAATATTTCTCATATGTAGTTAAGAAACAGACATCTGCATAGTCCATATATGGTAATATTCTAGTTTTATACAGATTTAGAGCTATTTTAACATCCCGATAGTGTCTTAATAGGCATAACTTATAAGTTTTATAGGCTATGGTTTTGACTTGATTGTTCAAGTGTAAACCATAGGAAAGTAGAGGGTCAAGTATCACACCTAGGTACTTATAGCTAGGGACCACCTGCAATATCTGGTCAATAGGAGGTACATTTGCTTGTAGGGTTTAACCTTGATGGATGAGGTAGAAAATATCATCACCTTGGTCTTAGCCAATTAATTGACAATTTATTTTGTATACACCAGGTTGAATAATTTTCTAGGTCCTTTGTAATAGGATTTTAACCATTTCAAAATCATGGTTGGAAGAATATATCACTGTATCATCAGCATAAAGTTTAACCCTACAGGATTTAATACACTTTATTACATCATTAACATAGAGTAAAAAGAGCAAAGGCCCCAATATTGAGCCCTGGGGGACACCACAGACCACTCTCTCCATAACCGAACTAATGCCATTGGCAAAGACAATCTGTTTCCTATCATATGAATAATTTTAAAACTAATGGTAGTTATCCAAGCGAATACCGTAATGATTAATTCTAATTAAAAGGACAGAGTGATCTACGGTGTTGAAGGCCTTTCTAAGATCTATAAAGGCTGCAACTGTAGAATTTGCTATATTAAGTTCCTTCTTGATATCATCAGTAAATTTAGCTAAAGTATCCACTGTGCTGAAACCAGAACGAAAACCACCTTGGTTAGCGGTCAGTATATTTTCTTTTGACAAAAATCTATAGACTGTATTGTGGACAATCTTCTCCAACAGCTTACAGGGTAGAGATAATAGAGAGATGGGTCTATAGTTGTTGACATAAGAGGAATTACCAGCTTCAGGTATAGACTTTCCATGAACTTGGGACTACATTTGAACTGAAGGATAAATTGAATATCTTAACACGTTTTCCAGGTACATGTTTAAATACTGTTTTCTAAACAGATGTTGAAATATTTGAGATGGCAGAGGATTTAATGACATTTATATCATTTACCAGCTTTAACACCTCTTGTATATTTGTTTCTAAAGGATGCATTTGAGCAGCAACTCTTTCATTGTATGGTTGCCATGGTATATACAGGTATATACAAAATTTGGAATGTTTTCTCTGGAAATAGGGGTATCATTTTTCTTATGATCTACAAGGTTTATATCTTTTTTTGAATTAGGATGACCAGGTAATAAGTTGTTTATTATTTGCCAAAATTTTCTGTGATCATTTTTGTACTCATCTAGTTGTTCTCTAAAGAAATTTTTCCTGGCTTTGTCAATTATTTTATCAGCTCTATTTCTAGCATCAGTGGCCTGTTTCCATTTTTCATCAGATTTAGATAAACAAGCTTTCCAGAGAATTTAATTTTTATCACGTATGATTTCATAGACATTTTGTGACATCCAGGGGTCTTGATGCTTTTTAACTGAAAAGTGGTGCAAAGGGCAATATTGGTATATATTATCAGATATTTCTGATAATGTATTCCATAATATTCCATGCTGTTTCAACAGAAAGTGTGTTATTAAAAACCGACCAATCAGCATTGTCAATTTATCTAAGTAGAACATCACTGGAAAGTTTAGCATATGACCTTCCTTCAATATAAATATTTTCTTTCGGATTTTTCCATTTCTTCCTTGTTGCTCATTACTCCTTCAATGTAACAGATTGCAGGGTTCATCAAGCAGACATAACATAAGGCGGCTGGCATGTAGATGGGAGATAATGATATCAGATGACAGCCATCTTAGCGGATGCGGCACACTGGTGCTCAATAATATCATAAATGGTGCTCAGTAGTATCACAAGGAAACAAGAAGATGGCAGGTAATCATAGACGATGGTGATCCAATTGTTTCAGTGTTTTTCTTTGGCAAGGACTTTGTTTGGTCTTCCCCTGTATACCATGATGATAGTGCTTTATCACTAAGAAAGAAGATGATCAGGGATATCATTTCCCTGGCTTGGTTTCTGTAAGGATTTTGTTCTATTCCACCATAGATAATCAGTATCGGTATCTGTTGCTCTAGTCCTTCCAAGTCTCGACATTCCCAGATGTATCATTGAAAATCTTCTAAAGTTTGCATGGAACAATAAGGCTGATCCTTTAAATGTACCAGCCATTTATGATGTCAAATTACAGTCTAATATCATCATAAAGTAGCTGAGGCAAAATAAAGCAAAAAACGAAGCTAATTTATAAGTATTTAGTACCAAATTCAAAATGTTGAACATTTGGGATTGAGACACTCCCTTAGGGTTGGCAGGGTGCCCTGGTGAGTGCTTAGTGCATCATTTAAAGACCATCTGGCCTGAAGGAGATTAAGACCTTAAGGCCCGTGTAGCTAAGCTGTATGGTCTTCAGAGGGATTACCCTTAATAATGAAAGCCTCTTAGACCTCCTCAGGCCCAGAGGCAGGCTTTAAGTAGCTACATTACACTGAGCTGCCCCTGGGGGGGGAGATGAGCAAATCTAGCCTCTACTACAGCTTACCATTTCATGACCACACATGCTTTTATACACTATGTGCAGCATGATGTATGAAGGCCTAATTGCACCTAAAATAAAGCCGTGGGGAATTGTCATAACAACCCTAGTTGTACAAAAGGTTTTTGTTCTGCTTCAGGGGCTCTGTTTGTACAACCTCCTGGTTCTCTATATATAACACTAGCAGCCTCTCCTTCCAATAAACTCTAATTAGTCCCAAGTCAACCTACCGATGATGACACAGTACCCATGCTTTAGAGACTTAATATTGAGCACCAAGTGCCAAGTTGTAAATATGTAATATCTAAACTGAATCTAATGAAGGTTTAGAGTTAGATTCTTTAAAGGTAGAAGATACAATTTTTAACTCTTTAGACCATAAAACCGTCAAAAACAGTCATGTCTAATTTCCTCAAAACGGCCGTTGGCGGCCTTTTTTTTGTCGATTTTCCCCCATTTTTTATGGCATGACAGTAGGATATGTCAAAGGTGACATGTGAATTTTTGTTCTTCTTTGATATTGTTCAGTCGAACTTGACAGTTAAAATTTTGTCATCATCTCAGCAATAGAATTTGTTTTTACAGACGATTAAAGTAAGATTAAGGTTGTTAAAATGGACAGTATTTGGCCAAAAACGGTCAAATTTTGAGGAAATAAAGCATTATTTTCTGTCATTTTTTAAGACCTAAAGGGTTAATATGGACACTTCGAGAGAGAGTTAAGTGCTCAAAACATGGCCAGCGATATACGAACGAGCCCCTCGTGCGTGGAGTGTCACTGTATGCACGAGGAAAAGGAGGTCACAGGACAACAGGGGGGGGGGGGGTGTTACAGGACACAAAAGTAGGGGTGGTTCCTGGACACACACTGGGGTGGTTACAGGACACAAAAAGAGGGATGGTTACAGGACACACAGTGAGGGGTGGTTACAGGACACAAAAGGAGGGATGGTCACAGGACATAGACACAGGGGTGGTCATACCAAAATGGTCATACCAAAATGCTTTGTAGCAATTTGGTCCTGTGACCACCCCTCTCTTGTGTTGTCCTGTGACCACTCATTCCTCATGTCCTGTGACCACCCTTTCCTCATGCAGTCCTGTGATACCTCATCCCAGTTTGTCCTGTGACCACCTTTTCCTTGTGTTGTCCTGTGACCACCCCATAAGGTAGTCCTGTGACCACCTTTTCCTCGTGCATATAGTGGCGCTATATGCACGAGCCCCTCGTGTGTATATCATCGGCCTTAAAACATAGTATGTACATAAAGTGTAGATTAGAGCTGATAACTATAGCCTTGGTAAGATTACTCCAGTCAATGATATTGATGGCCGTCTTGAAGCCCATTTACTCAATTGAGCTCTAAATATAGCCACACTGATTGATTCCTTGAGACAAGTAATTAAAATGCACCTGATGCTAAACGCATTCGCCCTTAGTCCTTCAAAGGCGTGATGGCTCTTTACCAGTGGGCATGGAATGTTGAACGAATGTTGGAAACTATTTGATAAATCAACATTTTGTTCCCACCAGGTTGGTGTCACAATGCGCATGCATGGGAAATCCCTGATAGCAGACTGGCATCTGAGAGGGGCTGCTTGATGTGGTTATTTGGTCACTGACAGAATAAATGATTGGTGCCAGACTGAAGTGTCATCACAGTAAATTAAGGTGGATAGCTACCATGCCAAACTCGTCCTTTGCACATGTCTCTGTGCAGGTATGCTTCTCTGTGGTTATGGAGAAGCCTTATAAAATTGTAGCAGGTTTGTGTCAGAATCGAACCCCCAAACCTCAGGTAGTACACCTGGCGCTTCTACTAGTGAGGCCACAGAGTCAGCTGCTTGTGTGGCTTGTAGAGGTAGTACTGACCATGCATTCTAAATGTCTTTTAATTTCATAAGATTTTTATTTCAAAATTGAAAAAGAATTAAAAAATGTCGGGGACCATATGATTACCATATATTTTCTGGATGCAGAAGGTTGATGAGAATATCCTGGGAAAGTTATACAGAAATTTAGCTACTCTTTAATGTCATTCTACACATATTACCATGAAATGCTGTATTAACCTGTAGTATCTTCACAGAACCTCCATGGATGAATATCTTTAAAAATTGCCTGGGACCCCTATATTTTCTCATTGCCATTGGGAAGTATATGTAATTTGGATCTTGTAACAAGAGTTTGGTGAATGGGCATTTGCATTGGAATGATTAATCCGAATAATACTCGACATGGTTGTTTGGCATGTGTGTGTATTCCAGCAAGCAGCAGGCTCATCCAGTAGCAGTATGATGAACGTCCTGGCGCATAATTAGGTGCCATGTTCTTGGCTCCTTACAATATTGCTGAGCAGCAAGTTCTCTTTTGCTGAACCATTTAAGGGCTACCCAGTTCTTTAGCGCAATAGACATTCATACATCATGCACCAATGGCAAATAGACTCAACATTACTGCACTGATGTATCATGACAACAAAGGAACCCTTTCTATCCCTGTGCTTCCCAAATACAGTGTTATATTACTGCGTACATGCATTGCAGGGAGTTAAAGGGTTAATCTGTAGTCATGTCATCCTTAGAGGGTAAATAAGACGATCAATCTAACATCATCATCTACTGCAAGTGTATCCAATTTATACACCAGCTTTCTTATGCCTTGTCTGCTTAATGATCCCTGCAATTTGTTACTTCACATGGCTAATGAAAGAGGTGTAATAAATCAGAGTGGGGTGGGGTTGGGGGCTCTGCATCTACACATTATGCCACCAAGATAAGAGTAGATTCACTCCAGAAGAGTTGGTGTTATGGGCTGATATAATCGTAGCAAGTTACTAATCAGTACTCATTGTAAATTTATACACAGCCTTTAAGAGCCGCTGATGCATTATTGCATCATGCCCTTTGTGGGCATACTGCATGAATGCAGCCCCAGTGAGTAACTTGTGAGGGCTACATTCATACATCATGCCGACCCTACAGGGTCAATATACTGGACCCCGTAGGGTTGGCATGATGCTCCAATGATGTGCTGGAGAGCAGTCTCACCAGCACTTCATTGGTGCATCATGACGACCAATGGGCATGATGCATTAATGCATCATTGGCCTTTAAAGGCTTAAGGGGTTATATTGTGCTGCCTGCTTCTGTTTATTTCATGTCATTACTATAATTAATGGTGTTGCTCTACAGGGTGTTTCACACTAGCTGTCATCACGTCTAGGCACAATATTATTTCATATGGAATTAGAACTTAATAGGGTAGCTTGGAGGAGTTGCACAGAACAGTCAATATATTTTGATTATGTATATGGACCTAGATAATGATGAACAATATGTAGTGTCATAATGTGATTATGTGTGGGCAAACAAAACTGTGTATAACTAGTACCGTAAAACCTCACCTATAAGTCGACCTCAACTATAGATCGCACCCCCCAACTTTAGAATTTCTGAGGCCCCAGGGCTTCCCCATAACCTGTTTTTGGACCCTTCCATTAACCGTTTCCCCTTTTTATTTGTGTTGAAAATATTGATGCTCATTTGAAATGAAATAAATCCCATTGAAATCATATTAAAGATGTATAAAATGTTATCAATACGTTACATCTACCCTTTGAAACATTCAATGCTATTGAATTATTGGGGCCATCTTCACCAATATTATTCTTTTTCGAAACCTCACCTATAAGTCAACCCCCCAAGTTGGAGCTGAAAAATCGACTTATACAAAAATAAAATGAAAAGAAATTTGACTTATAGGTGAGGTTTAACAGTATGTTTTCCCATACAGGTTCAAAATTAGAAATGATTATGAAAATTAAAACCATACTATTTGCTAAAGATTTGTGGAAGATATCATAAGGTATGTGGACTCTAGAGGCATTTAATATGTGGACTACTCTCTGGATCACTCTTATATAGTTGCTATATGTGGCCCTGGAACAGAGGGTATGATGGGTGTATGGAATCCAGAAATAGCTTATCAGACACAGGCGAGAAATAAGTCTATTATACTGGCAGCAAGGCCTTCTAACAAAAGAACCGTCAGTATGACTGTATTCACTATTATCTACTGAGGTGGTTGGCATGGGTGGTGCTTCTAGTGTGGCAATGTGTGGGTGTTTGGGTGTTTTGGTGTATGGGCGTGTAAAGTTGTGGGTTTCCCATCTTGGTGACTCCTGGCTTGAGGCCACATACCAACCTTGTCCGTGCCCTGCTGTGATGCTTCACTCAATGACCAGAAACTATTCTGTGATGTAATGAATATGATGTTATATGGGCTGCATGGTATTGGACATGTTTATACATATATGCATAAAACAGCTGTATGTTGTATTCTACATACCTAGCATTAGCATGCTTCTAAAGATGCAAAAAAATAATTACCGCCTATTGCGGATTGTCAGAGCTGTCATGGATCAGGTAACACTAAGATAAACTGCTATTTCCCTGGTAGTTACAGTTGCAACTTATGCTCGAGGCTGTCAACTGAAAACAGGTTCTATAATGTCAGAACACCTCTATGCATGGGAAATCCCTGATAGCAGATTGGCATCTGAGAGGGGCTGCTTGATGTGGTTATTTGGTCACTGACAGAATAAATGATTGGTGCCAGACTGAAGTGTCATCATGGGAGATGGCACTGACACAGTGGACACGTTTCTACTCGGTGCTCATATCAGCATCCATTTTGTCAATATGTTACAGCTGCCAGCCATGTAAATGATAACTATTGATAGCTTTAGGAGAGGGCAGCACAATATCTGGGAAGGTTGAGAGGTAGAACTGTAAAGTAAGGCCATTTCCCACTTGAGTTCCCAGCTAGCACACACCATGCAATTTACATTATGTTTACATAATCTCTAAATCACTGTGTACAAATCGATTAAAACCAAATATTAGATTAAAACCAAATATTAACTGGGGCCCAAGGGTCCTGGTTGGAGGGGACAACATATGATTTTAAGTGGTTTCATATAGAGGACTTTTCAAAGCTCCATGACCCCTCCGTCTACATCAGTGGCCTTATACATGTCACTTTGATGAACAGAATGGTCTGTATAGATAGTGGAAAGGCAGCTGTCTGGTGACCCTCTTTGGATGATGACAGAATAAATAAATGGGATCCTTTTGAAGTATGAAAGCCTGGGATCCCTTTGAAGTACCATAGACTTGTCATTAAAACGTCAAGCTAAAAGGGCCTCTGTGAAGGGCCTGATGGAGCTCCCTTTTAGTTTGTCCCCTCTAGCATATTGGCCAGCATATACTGCATAAGTGCTCATCTCAGGATTACACTGTAAAGAATGCCTGTTAAATCTACCAGGAATCCTTGTTAAACTGAGCAGTGAAGCACCATAATTATATGCAGCGTATCCCATACGCGAGTATAGAGTGCAGAAGGCTTGGCGTGAAAGGGTAGTTGCAGTGTTCCCTGCAAGGCAGCCTGACATGCGCCTAGTTCCATGAGTCCCCCGTAAGATGGTGCCCCTGTGAGGTCACGGTCACCACTTGTTTGTATAGGACTATATAGGGGCACATATTTTGAAATGAACTCAGTTGACCTCTCAAGATCATCAAGCACACATCTCCAGGGTGCCTGATATGCTGTAATTCAGTATTTGAAAAAAAGCCACTGAAGAAATCGGCCAAAAAGCAGCAAAAATAGCAAAGAGGTCAGCTGCAGGACTTTGAGGAGCGGGAATGGTGCAGAACGGCGTGAGCCCTTCCCATGCCCAGTTAGGGGTTCTGATCCTGGAGAAAATCCATCTTCCCCTCCTGACCAGATGAGGCATTTGGACAAGGCTGTATTTCATCCATGAACGATTTGGAGAGCAAAATGGCCCGTATCGAGTCAGGTGTGAGTGGATTTACGACTACCTTTGAGGCGATGCAGTCTACGATGGACAAGCTCGCTGCAGGGAATTCTTCAGGTCGGTCCCGTCATCGCCAAGCTACTCCAGACTGGCTGAGGGGTGTGTCAAGATGATCATCCAGCTCGTCATTGACCTCCAGTGACTCCTCCTCGTCCTCCTCACCCTTGCGGGACAGCAAAAAGAAAGGTAAAAGGCCTTTTGAGGAAAAGAACTGTCTGTACTATTAAGATTATGTCTGGAGCTTAATTCAAAACATCCTAGGATCGCAACCCCATAGATCTTAGTGTAGGCACATATCATAAGGCCTGGCCAGTCTACCCTATCTAATGCAGTGGTTGCAGGCCTGGCAGAAATAGTAAGTCCTGGGATCACTTCACTCTTCCTTTTCCAGCACTAAGATCACTGCGATCTTAGTAAAAGAATTGCATAGTGGTTTCACCTGAGTACAAGAGCACTTACAGGGAACACTCCTGATTGAAAGAGTGAATAGCCTGCTGCATATACATAAACAGGGGAAGGAGGACATTTACTGAGAGTCCTTGAGGGCTCTTAGGCCTACTCATGCATTAAGGGCACTCTAAGGTAATTCTTCCTTCTCAAGTTTTGAAGTGAAGTCCTACCCCACTCCCTTTGGTATCCTCTTGCTGCAAGCCAGACTCTGTCTTCAGAGAATTTCATCTGTCTCTCTCTATTGAGGTAAGATATTTTTATTTTATCCTGGTTGAACATTTGCATTAAAGTTACCTTATTTACAGATTGAATCTAATATATTTCTTAGCCCATATGGGGACTGGGAACAATGGCATAAGCACTCTTGTGAAGAAGAGTGACTCCACAGCTATTCCTTTTTTTTTTGGGACTCTTACCCCTGTGCCTAGTCAGTACTTCTTGGAATAGTGTAGGAGGGCTGAGGCTAAGATCGATGCGATCTTAGTGCTGGCTAGGAAATGTTAACGCAGTCTCATCTTAAGATTGCTTAATAGGATAAGGTAGAATAATTCCTAAGATCGCTGGGGTTGCCATCCCAGGATGTTTTGAATTAACCTCCTGATCGCTGCCTTTCCTGAAAGTAGGCCCCACTACCCCGGCCCACTATTAGGCGTCACCATACAATTTCCCTCGGTGCCTTAGCTCGACATCAGGAGCTGGGAACAGTCAGAGTTAGCCCTCCTAGTTGGATCAGCGCCCAACTCACTGTATCGGAGTGGATGATGTGGTCGACAGCAGTGACAAAGTGAGTGCCAGTATGATACGCAGGCCTACACTGCCACTGGCCTCCGGGGGAAAATACGGTATGAAATTCAAGATCTCCCTAGGACCCTACTAATCACTTTGTTGTTTGCACATTCTCATTATGTCTGCCTTCACATTAGTATAATCATTATAATAGTGATTATACTGTGTAAATTTTGCGTTGCACCAGATGCTATGGAAACATGCAGGCTGTCCATGTTATGTATGCATCTGACCTCATCACAGGTGGACACCCGTACCAATGGACCACATCAGAACATCACCTTGGTCACGTTGCTATGCAACATCTCTAGGGTATGCTGTGCATGACGTCACTGACGATGTGCAACGTCACTAGTAACATCAGAGGCGCCCAGGGGCAGAACCGAAAACATAACTGAGTTGCTATGGTCGCTTTGCTCCCGGCCACTCCATGGCTAGCAAATCCAAAAGAACATGGGGAATTGCCATAAAAAGCCCTAGTTGTAAAAAGGTTTTTTGTTCCGCTTCACGGGCTCTGTTTGTACAAACTTGAGAAACAACCCCCTGGTTCTCTAGATAATACTCACAACCAATAAATTCTGATTAGTCCCAGGTGCAGCCACCCAAGATGACACTGTACTCATGCTATCGAGATTTAGTTCTACCATAGACAGGAACAGATCCCATGGAGTTCAATGTTAACCAAAACGCGGCTAGCAGGGCTTAATCCTGGGATAATGCCCTGAGGATAATGCCCTCTATGACCAATGACGTCATACCAGCGATAATTCAAGTTAATATACTCAAAATAACCTATGGTAGAACCGAAATTGAGCCTGGTATGTCAGGCATTATCCCACAATCATGCCCAGCCCTCGGGGATTGTGGGATAATGCACTCCACACCAGGCTCAATTTCTTAGTTAAAATAATCCAAGTGATTTAGATGTGAGAGGCCAAGTTGAATTTTTGCCTCATCTAAATTGAATCTAATGATGCCTATGAGGCAGACTTTAAAACCTGCATTGAAAAATACAGAGGGATATAAGCTATATTGGTTTTTAGGGGTATTTACTTGTTCTTTATTTAGTTTTTAATACACATTTTCTTCTCCTATTTATTCCTTAAGACAAGTAATTATAAAGCACCTGATGTAAAATGCGTCACCCTTAGTCCTTCAAAGGCTGAAATGTAGCAGTATTCTTTTTCCATTTACAGCGGGCATAGAATGTTGAATAGATGTTGGAAACTATTTGATAAATCAACATTTATTCAACATTTGGTTCCCGCCAGGTTGGTGTCACAATGCGGTGCTGTCGAATAGAATTACTTGCGCTTGGTTATGTATCCAGTACCTGCATTTGAATAATTAACCCGAATAACATGATTGTTTGGCATGTGTGTATTCCAACAAACAGCAGGCTCTTCCAGTAACTCAGTAGCAGTATGATAAACATCCTGGTGCATAATTACCCACCAGTTCTTGGTTCCTGACCATATTGCTGAGCAGCAAGGTGCCTTGTCCTGAACCATTTAAGGGCTATATAGTTCTTTAAGCGATAGACCTGGTTGGTTGCCTTGCTGCATGAATGCACCCCTGTTAGGTCTACTTACAAAGGCTGCATTCATACAGCATGCCATGTTTTCGAATGGCCAGCATGATTATCCAATCGCAAATAGGCTCACCAGTATTACATTGATGCATCACGACAACAAAGGAACATTCATCTGGAGGAGTCATGTCATCACTAGAGGGTTGATAAGACGGTCAATCTATAACATCATCTACTGGAAGTGCCTCCATTTTATACACCAGCTTTCGTATGCCCGGTCTGCTTAATCAGCGCAATCTGTTACTATGCATGGGTAATGGGAGAGGGGAAATACATTAGGGTGGGGTATGGATAGGGCAAAAACAGTGTATGCATTTTGGCCTTCTAGGACCACTTAGCACATGAATCAGGTCCTGGGAGGTTCCTCACCAGGGTTGTGCATAGGCGCATCATGCCAACAAGATAAGAGTAGATTCACTTGAGGAGAGTTGGCGTTATGGACTGAGCCAATCATGGCAAGTTACTAATGAGCACTCATTATAAAAAAGATGACTATTGAGCATGGCCCTGGAAGAATCACACAGCCTTTAACCCTTTAAGAGCCGCTGTTGCATTATTGCATCATACCCTTTGGTCGTCATGATGCGTGAATGCAGCCCTGGTAAGTACCTTGCCGGGGCTACATTCATGCATCATGCCATCCCTGCAGGGTGAATATACGGGATCCTGGAGGGTTGGCATGATGCTCCAATGAAGTGCTGGGGGCAGTCTCACCAGCACTTCATTGGTGCACTATGACAAACAATGGGCATCATGCATTAATGCATCACCGGCCTTTAAAGGCGTAAGGGGTTATATTGTGCTGCCTGCTTCTGGTTATTTCGCGTCAGTACTGTAATTAACAATGTTGCTCTACAGGGTGTTTCACACTAGCCATCATCATGACTAGTCACAATGTTATTTTTATATGCAATTAGAACTTGAATGGAAGCTTCAAATGAGGAATTGCACAGAACAGTCAATATATTTTGATTACATGTATGGACTCAGATAATAATGAACAATATGTAAAGTCATAAGTTGATTATGTGTGGGGAAACAAAACTATGTATAGTATGGATTTTCATAGTGGCCCAAAACCAGAAATGATTATGAAAATTAAAACCATACTATTTGCTAAAGTTATGTGGAAGATATCATAAGGTATGTGGACTCTAGAGGCATTTAATATGTGGACTACTCTCTGGATCACTCTTATATAATTGCTATCTGTGGCCCTGGAACTGAGAGTATGATGGGTGTATGGAATGGGAAATCCAGAAATATCTTATCAGACACAAGTGAGAAATAAGTCTATTATACTGGCAGTGGGGCCTTCTAACAAAAGGACCATCAGTATGACTGTATGCATTATTATCTACTGTGGTGGGGCAGTGAGTATGGCAATGTGTGAGTGTTTAGGCATGTGAGCCTATAGGCATGTAAGGGTGTGGATTTCCTGTTTTGGTCAATCCTGCCTTAAGGTCACTAACCCAGTCCTTGTCCTCTATAGTGTTGGTGCTATGAATGACCAGAAGCTATTCTGTGATGTAATGAATATGACATATATGGGTCGCGTGGTATTGGGCATGTTTATATGCATAAAGCAGCAGTATAGCATATCATACATGCCCAGTATTTGCATGTTTTAAAAGATGCTAAAAATAATGACTGTCTGCACAATTAGACACCCTCTAAATCATTAAGACCTATTGCCAGTCTGACATGCGGATTGTCAGAGCCGTCATAGAAGTTTGAAGATTAGTTAACACTAGGATAGACTGCTATTTGGTAGCTAGTTACAGTTGCAAATTACGCTTGAGGCTGTCAACTTATAAAAGGTTCTAAAGCGCTGGTTCCACAGACCTAAATCGGTCGGATTAGCACTAATCCGACCGATTTTTTTCTATACTTTTGATATATTATAAATTGTCGGATTAGGGCTATTCCAACGTATGGCTGTGGAACCAACGCTTATAATGGCCTCCTTGGACATGGGCCTGCAGCAGAGATAGCAATGCTGGCAGTGGAGGCTTAAAACCTAGTCCTTTTTCCTCCTATCAAAGCACCTCCATGAATGGGAAATCCCTGATGGCAGCCTGGCATCTGAGACATGAGGAGAAGGGCTGCTTGATGTGGTTATTTGGTCACTGACAGAATAAATGATTGGTACAAGACTGAAGTGTCATCACGGGAGATGGCGCTGACACAGTGGACATGTATCTACTCGGCACTCATATCAGCATCCATTATGTCAATTTGTTAAAGCTGTCAGGTATGTTAAATGATGATAGAGGTGTAGAGAGGCCTAGTCGCACCTTTATGAAGCTGAACGGTGTGGGCACAGTGTTGAAGAATTGTTTGTTGTTTTATTTTCTGGCTGAATTTTACCATGAAGATATACAAGTTTCCTTCAAATGAAGCAGTGTATTGCCCCTGGCTTTCATGAATTGCAGCACACTTTGCCTTGCTGCAAGAGCAGCCCAGTACTATATATTGAGGTCAAGTGTGTGTGTGCCTGTATGTTTATTTACGAAAAAAGACAACTTCATTATTACCAGAAGCAGTTTTTGCTTTATAACATGCCCTCACAGTGAGTAAGCATATTTCTAGTGCCCTCCACCTGCTTCACTCTGAGATCAGGCAAGGCACACAGCACACCACTCCTTACTACAGTTCACCTCTACTGAATAAAACTACAAGTTAAACCAACAATGTCTTCAACACTGCATTACCTATTGAAACAGTGAAATCTCCCGGGACCGAGGATACCGTAATCTTGGTAATTTGGGCTACAATATGTCTTTATAACTTGCAAATCGGACCATTATAAAGCTTTATACAAAGTAAAACAAAAGTAATTTGAAGCTGGAATTGATTGACACTAAGTGAGGCAGCTCACCTTAAAATTAACTTTGCTGAAAAAAGCAATTCTCCAAGTCAAATGGTAAAGTTGATGAGAATATGAGGCACACGCCTCCTGCACAACCCATCTAGTCATGCTAGTCAATCCCTAGATGCTTGGACAAGTGCTTGGATTTCTGATTCTGATATGGACATTGACATGCAAAACATCCTGTGTCCTTTATTAACAAAAATAAATTAATATTCATAAGCACACCAATAAGTAACATTACATATTCTGTTTCTCAGGCAAGTTGTTTGTTTTTCTTATAGACAGGTCAGTAAAAAATCTTAACAATATGAATTAGAGAACACTTAGCATTTAGCTTAAGCTCTGAAGTAAGGAGGTTCCAGAACGAAGTTCTCGCTCTCTTCCTGCTTATATATTACATTTACATCAACAAATAGGAAGGGGAAAGCTCTGTGCCGGTGCAGATAATGAAATCATTACCATATATATCATACTTGCTTTCTACCCATTTAAGGGTTACATATGGCCTCCAGGCCCATGTTCATTTGCCATCTTGATCTGCAAATGCAGCCCCCACAGGAAAGTCTTTGACGGTGTAGTGATATCAGGAGGGTGCTGCTCCTATTGTAAGAAGAAGAGCTGGCTAAAAATGCCCTCGTTTTCAGTCCTTTCTTTTCATGTATCTATAAATTGTCCCTTTAGTTGCTCACAAGTGGTCATTCAAGTACAGTGCTAAAAAAAGGGGGATTTGAATAGGTACCTAGTTGGGAGAAGTCAGTCAGTATAATATACTATAGAGTGAGTGACATGAGTAGGCACCTGATAGTGCAGCTCTTTCTGTTTTAAACAAGGCAGGTGACTTTTCAAACTACTGTGGTTAGTGCAAGTTCAATGGTGAAGCAGAGCGTGACCTCTTTTGAAAAGAGAGAACCTACTGACAGCTCTTTTTTAGTGCCTCCACACGCCACGAAGCAGGATGGGAGGCGCTATGATGATTGCATTTCCCCCATGTGATGAGGTGTCACAATACAGAATCACCAAACTGGGAGGCGTTTTTTTACGCGGTCACAACCGCATTTCTTGTTACCATAGGAGCAACACGCTCCCGGTAAGCTGCTTGACAGTACTTCATTGGAGCAGCATAGTGAATCTTCCAAACTGTATCAGCCCAATAGGATTGGCATGATGCATGAATGCAGCCTTAATTAGTTTCTTACTGCATTCATGTATTATGACTACTATAGATCCATGCGGCAAAAAAAGGGAGACTTTTTAAGGAATAAAGTTGTGTTTAGGTCAATTTTGGTGGAATGTCCGTAATTTTGCTTGTACTGACCTTATGTGCAAATGACTTACACCAAAGGATTCACAAGACAGTTATCCTTCAAATAATGGGTATCACTTAAGATATCCTTAAAATGTTCTACATGTCTACGAATGTCTCATCATGCCTGCATTCACTCACTTTATGAATACAATAATTCTAGACAGCGCCTCATCCTCAAAGTTCCAGGAGCGTGTTGCTCCTATGGTAAAAAGAGCTGTCAGTAGGTACCCTCTTTTCAAAAGAAGTCACGCTCTGCTTCACCATTCAACTTGCACTCACCAAATTAGTTTGAAAAGTCACCTGCCTTGTTTAAAACAGAGAGAGCTGCGCTATCAGGTACCTACTCATGTCACACACTCTATAGTATAATATACTGACTGACTTCTCCCAACTAGGTACCTACTCAAATCTCCCTTTTTTAGCACCATACTTGAATGACCACTTGTGAGTAACACTGGAAGAAGCGCCCCAGTGGGCAGTATGGAGGTACACAAATGTAGAGGATTCTCTTTGAAAATAATGACAGTTCTATGGCAACTTTGCGACAAGGTTTCCATCATTATTTCAATGACATCTTTTGAACAGTGAAGTCTTTGGTAAAATCAGGCCATACAGTATCTCTCAATGATACCTCAGTGCAATCAGTTTAAAATTAATTTATTATAATTAAGATACAGATAATTTTACTCAGAATGAATGAAATAAGTCTGAAAAGATCAAATCATGAGGCATGAATAGATTGATCCTAGTGAGGGAGAAGACAGGGACAATATAGCCACTTGGGCCTGCGCGAATACGCCGGCCTATTTATTAAACCAACTTAACAAAAAGAAAGAAAAAGGAAACCCCAATAGAACTGAACTGTCTCTGAACCAGTGTGCTGACTGAATGACTGCTGTGGGGCCTGCCTGTGCAGGTAAGAACACAGGTGGGTGGCCTACAGGACCAATACCCCCGAACAGTGAGTATGACTACTGTTCGATACCATAAATTAACCACACATTAACTTCTTTAGCAAGTGATCAGTTTCCTACAATTAAATTCAAGATGGCTTTCTCTTGTCGTTAAAAGCAACCCCATCACACACTTTGATCATTTCTAATAATAGAAATCTAGAGAGAGAAAGAATAACTGAATTACTGTTCTCCAGGTGGTTTTCCTCTCCCTTCAGAGTTACTGCATTTATCAATTTTCGGCTCATTAATGATATTAGCCTAAGAGCAATTTGATTGCAAACCAGCTCTTAGTGGAATACTGCAGGGGCGTAGGAAAAGGGGGGGGGGCCAGGGGGGCCTGGGCCCCCCCAATCATAAAGCAGGTGGGGCCTGAGTATGTCTGGGCCCCCCCCAAAATTTGTCAAGAATTCATTATGAATTGAACTAGATGCTAAATCTTTGCATTATCAATGTAGATTGATACAGTAATGGGATAGGGAAAATGGGGGACTGAGCCTAAAATGAGATAAAAAATTCATCAAAAATTACATTTTTATACAAATTTTATGAGGTGCTATTGCGCTTGAGTCAACAATACAAGGTGGCCATGGTGGGGAGGCGCTGGGCCCCCCAATGAAAATTTGCTTCCTACGCCTCTGTACTATCATTAGGCAAAAATGTGTACTGCTCTCCATAGTTATTACAGAGAGCATTGTATAGATTTGATATTTGACATTTGAGACTGCTGGTGAGACTTATTACCAGCAATCCATTGAAGCATCATGCCGACCCTACAGGGTTGATAGATATATACTCCCGGAGGGTCAGCATGATGCTCCAATGAAGGGCTGGTGACAAAGGATTAGCATTTCATTGTTTAATTATGGCCAAAAGTCAATCTATGGACAGTAGAGAAAAAGTAGTGGAACAACTCTTACTCATGCAGGAGTCATGGAGCTTTAGGTAGACTCTTCCCCATTGATCAAAATGATTTTAACTATTTCAGCTGATATAGCTAGGCCTTGGCAGCTATCATATATATATATATATATATATATATATATATATATATATATATATTTATATACCGTAATCTCTCGCGTATAAGGCGCGTCTTATACGCGAGGTTTTAGTTCTGGATTCACAAGGGGGACACCAAGACCTTTCTTTTGATATGTTACACTCCCTGTAAGTCATAATATGACAGACAGGGGCTCAGGGAGTCCCAGAGGGCCCTGGCTACACATAGCTTTTTGAATTTTCAAAATCCATTCTGTAGAAGAAAAGTTATGATTTTTTAGACCATATTCTAAAACTCTAGGTGCGTCTTATACGCGAGCTGCGCCTTATACGCGAGAGATTATGGATAGATATATAAACTGGGAAAGTACAGCCCCCTGGTGTGAATTCTAGGAAAGTTACATATACACATACAAATCATCAATATGGTGATCATATCAAACTTTGAATGTGCTATCCATTATGTATATTGGTTCGTTTCTTCTACAGGAATTTGAACCAATAACAATGTTCTGCTTCTTTGACTACTGTCAACACCAGTAAGATCTTTATCTTGGATAAGCATATGATATGAATTTCAAGTATGTTTTACTCCTTTTTACTTAAAGTCACTGCTGTATTGTTAGGTATGGAAATTGATTTATAAAGAAAGGATGATATACAAGAGTTTAAGATTTGACTACTTGTAATGTGTATGACAATGCATTATATATATATATATATATATATATATATATATATATATATATATATATATATGACCTACCAATGGAATGGAAAAACCAGCATTTATTCTACCCCATGGTACAAATCTGATGATGAGAACATTAACTGAAATCAGCCATATTGCCATTGGTGAAAGAAGGAATTGGCAGACAAGGGAAAAGGTCTGTGTGCTTGAGCTATCTTTGTCTAGTACCTAGCACGGGAGTCTGAGGAGGATGTAAGCAGCACATCTCCAGCGGAGCTGATACGAACAGGCCGTGTTTGATCTAACACCAATTACATGGTAGTCAAACCCTGCGGGTGTAGGACCAGCATCTTTTATCTCACTCGCTGTGTTCCTGGGGGCTTTGTGGTGGCCATGTGGTTAGGTGTAATGAAAGGAGGAATGCCTCCTGGAATCTTTATTTTATGTATGAAGGAGAGTAGGTTGGAGGTTTGGGCTCATCGGGCCAAATTTAAAAAAAAAAGTTTGTTTCCAGTGTAGAGGTCGGCAGAAAACGTCTTTGGAGAAACCGGGACTGGAACCCAGGACCCTCCAACTTCGAAGCGGAAGCTCTTCCTCTGAGCTACTTCCCCTGACCTGACGTTCTCTACCTTCCACCTACGCCTGGATTGGTGTGATACCGATAGGGAACATGTGACTACCCTGGTGACCAGCCCCTGCGGGTCGGCCACCCGGGCACGGGGACTCACATAGTCATGTTCCCCTACACCAGTAACCCGACCGACCCTAGCAAAACAGGGCCAAAGAAACATTTTTTTCCTATATAATTGTAAAAAAAGAAATGTAAAAAGAAATGTAAAATCCAACCTACCGACCCTACCTTTTCAAGTCATGTGACTGGAAACACACCTTTATTTTGTGTTGGCCTCATATCAGTAATAAAACCAATTTTTGATTTCCATTGGGTGTAATAAGTACCTTGTATTTCAACAGCTGGTAATTTCATTATGATACTTTCCTTTAGTTATTTATGGAAATTTCTAGTGGACTGATAATTATTAGAACCAACTGAAATAGAATAATGTTGCTTTCTTTTTCCCACTTTTAAAGAATGACAGTCTAACTTCCCACTGATCTCCCCCTCATTCTCTAACCACCCAGCCCCTGGATCATTTGATGATGGCCGACATTAATTTTTGAAAACAGGCAATTCATGGAAAATTCCACTCATCAGGAAAATTGCCCAGAAAAGAAATTTGAATTATCATGAATCACTTTCAATCTGAGAGGCCTTTTTCATTTCGGTGAACTGAAAATAACAATCATTACATTAATTGCAATGAGAAGTTGACTGATTTGTCAATGGACGATTCTGGGTATTATAATTATTCTATATATATTTACTTTTTCACCACTAAGCTCTGCCTACAACCCACCCCCACCTTTACTCAATTATAAGCAGAGACTGCTCATTAGTGAACAATAATAAACCTTGTCTCCCCCAGTGGGACCCATGGATTACCCCAGGTGACAACACTGGAGTATACAAACAATCTTGTTCCTAATCACCATCTCACTACAGGTATTGCAATATACCAGATCATACTGGATCATACCAGATCACGCCCGTCACAACCAGTGAGCTGCTCGCTGCCTTGCACAATACAGATTGCGATATCCATTGCTACTCACCTGGGTAGTTAAGGACGCAGGAGCAGCTCACAGCCATCACTGGCTTTCTCTCCATTGCTCCTCACACCTAGAATCTACATCACCTCATCCCAGGGTATAGGCTCTGCTCAGGCCCCACTACTGTGGGCTGGATAGGCTTGGTGGCTGATCATCTTGTAACACCTATGATCACTGTACTACCAAACTGGAATAAAGCTGAATCATCAACCGAACTTCTCTGGACTCAATGGTTATCACTTCACCCACATGTAACGGTCCGTTGAGAGATTGGTCAATCTCTACTGTTATTATGATACTGCTCAAATTCTGCAGTAGAACAATTTGTTTTCAGCCATTTATGTTTAGAATAATTCTTTTTAGCATTTTATTTGCTCATATCCTGTGAGAACATAACAGCTGCAGACCTTTCCATAATATCCAATACCTAATGCAGCATAATCCATGATCCACGATCTATTAATGGCATCCTCCTTGATCTATCTCATCATCATCATCATCAATATATTGCTCTTAGACTACCCTTGACAAATGCCCATTATATCAACTGCCTATAGGGCCCATGTCTTGGGGATTAGATACGTCTCCTTGCAAAACATCCCAATAGTGGATGTACCTCTGGAGGCCATTTCTCAATGTACTACAACTACACACAGCCACTACGATTTAAAAATGCCAAGAATAAGCCAGGCTATCATAGGAACTGCCCTACGACTGCTCACTATGATTAGCAGCTATGCAGTAATTACATGCAGTTTAGTAGGGCAGTCGTACTGGTGCAGACATTAGGGACTACTAGTTCATGGTGCTGTTATGGCCAAATTATTAGGTTCTCACTACGATTTAAAGGGCAGCAGTCGTAGTGTGTTAAGAAATGGCCTCCTGAAAGGCCATGAACTTAGATCATGAAGAGGCATGACTAAGTATACAGCTGCTGAGATACACTTGAAAACTATATTTGCCCACTATGGTTTATGTTTATTTCATCGAAGTTGTGATATATTTATAAGAATACACTTAATAAACGATAAACATATTTATCATACTGGTATGTCGTCACTTTGCTTGAGGGAGGTTGAGCTTGTATGGGACCATTGAAAAAATACATAAGCAAATGTCCATGACCATGGAATATTTTTGCATCGTATTCATTGAGGTGAGGCTGTCCGTATTCAACGACACCTTATCCAAAAATGTTCCAGGGGAGTGGACATTTGCATTTATGTCATGGCCTATGGGGTTAATTTGCTTTTAGATAAAGAAAAAAAAGCTCAGCTCCATTCAAAGTGCAAGATGGCAGACCCCATTGAATACAAGCATATTGTATGTCCCCATTGGAATACAGCTGTTCTAGTACTAATCCATAGTGATGTTCGTATCAGCCATGACATAATGTATAAGGGTTATTGGGCATTTGTTGGAGAAACCTCCATTAAGCAATAGGTTATAGATGTAACTTGATAAAATTACAATATAGGAGTTGGTAGGCAATATCCTGCATGGAAATATGAGGTTAAAATTGTATTGGTTACTTTGTTTCTTTTAATAAGATGATATGTCTTAGTGCAGAATCATATCTTATAAATCTAAATTTTGGTTACTATGTTTCTTTTAATAGCATAACATCTATAAAGCCTATCTTACTACAGAATCTTACCAATGAAATACCTTTACTTTGTTCATTTACAGTAAAAAAAGTGCTTTTGAGTCCACCAAAACAGCAATTTGTGGGATACAACCTCTGCAATAACTTGTTAGATTCCAATCATTGAGGGACAGTATTTAAATCCAGTTTGGTAAGGCATTTAGAGCTGCTGATGCTGGAATTGCTTGGACTTAGGACAGGCACCTCCATCAGGAATTACCTATGCTGAAAATGCAATTTTCCTGACGAAAGGTAAACCTGGTAAGGAAATGAGTTCCACGACTCTCAAGCTACTCGGGTAACATCCCAAACAGTCTGCAAGAGGACATGAGCCGCTCCCCTGTGCTCTTGGCACACGTAGCCTGCGTGTGCTCATCCACTGTTTGCTCGGTGAAATTGAAAGTTAAGTGGCACTATACTAGTCACTCCCTACACTGAAAACATGGAAGATCCAAAACTAGTCAGTGGTGACCACTTTAGGTCCTCAAGTTGACGATACCTAAAACTACAACTTTAGGTTGTCAAAATGACCACTTTAGGTCGTCATCCTGATGACCTGAGTCTTCAGGATGGCGGCAATACTGACAGTACAGAGTCATCATATTGATGACTCAGGTCATCAGGATGACGACCTAAAGTCGTCTTTTTGACTACCTAAAGTTGTAGTTTTGGGTATCGTAAACTTGAGGACCTAAAGTGGTCACAGCTGACTAGTTTCGGATCTTCCATGTTTTCAGTGTAGAGACCGGACATGTGATAGTAATTGGACAGCTATATATATAGTATTATGGTGCTATTCATGGAAGATGTGACTTCAGCACTCTTGGCACACATAGCCATGAACTGTTTGCTGAGTGGAATTAACAGTAAAGTGGCACTAGACACTCCCTAGAGGCCAGCACACAAGATGGTACACTGTAAAAGGTAACTGTTGAATCTACCAGGGATCCTTGTAAAAATGAACGGTGAGCCACTGTTCTTTAGCAGGGGTCCGTTTTAGTTTTTACAAGAATCCCCAGGTGGCAGTGTGGTGGTACAAGGAATCTCTGTGAAAATAACAACATCTCTGTGAAAAATAATGATGGATCTCTGGCAACTTTGGGGCAAAGAATCCTCCAGAGAGTACAAAAATGAGTATAACATTGAACAAAAATTGCTGACTAATTGATACAATGCAACCCAACCAGTAGGGAATGTTTAACCAATATAAGACTCATCTTTGTGCTCTCTGGAGTGGTGGCGGACTCCAAATATGTGTCTGACTTGCAGTCTATATGAAAAGTTTTTTTCCCCTCACAGGCCATTCGGTCCCGCAAATTTTATCATACCCAGATTGACTTCTGCAGGACCTAATACCTCAAGATTATCATTGTCAGGAAGGAAACTGTGAAAAACAAGAATTAACTTGCTATTTCAATCATTTAACTCTTCAAAATTTAGTAAAAAGGAAAAACCTTAATAATGGTCCGATTTTCAAGTCCGGCAATTCCCGTCGACCGGGCAGTAATTTTGTCTGCAAAAGCTGATGTCTGACGAGTTTTCGTATTGACTTGACTTGAGGTGAACCTCCCTTATAGTTCTATTTATAGATGAGGTAGCTGATGTCATTTAGATACGATACTGTTGCGTTTAAGTGCTGGGTTTAGAATGACACCCCTCCAAATCTAAGAATACTTGGAGGGTCATTAATGAAGATACATTAATCCTCCCTCTCCTCCTTAAATCTGTGCAGTTCAAAGTGGTGCAAAGTTATCAAATCCTGCCTATAAAGTCACTTTTAGCTGAAAGACACATTCTATAAGGTTCACTGTGCCTTTGATTCACCTGATATTTTATATGAGCATTACAAAATGTAAGTTATTCCATAAATAAACAGCTTTGTCCAAACTACTCAATATTTGTATAATTCTAAATAAATGATAAATGTAAAGGGGTCGCATTTACATCTGCTGACCAATGACCTGGCCATATAATATCATTCTGGATGTGTCACAAATCATTGGTTTTAACAGCTTGGGATTTTACATTCTTGAACTAATAAGAATTCCTCAGGAATACTCTGTAGAAATTCTCAACAGTCAGTTGTGGGACTCATTCCTTCAACCACTGCTGATCAGGACCACCTGTTATTGTGTAGCCTACAGGGCAAGTCTTCACTTATAGAAAAGGTCACAGGGTATGCAAGGCACTGGTTCTTAACCCTAAAGCTGACCGCAGACAGGCCCGACTTGGTCGGCTGATCCTGACGATTGGGAGCATCTGCGTGGGCGTCCGATCGAGTCCGACATGTTTGATACTCCTGATCAGATCAGGACCACACTCCTTAGATACCTTTCGAGTCTGGCCCGTCTGCGGTCGCCTTAAACGCTTGATGCATTAATGCATCATGCCCATTAGCCGTCATGATGCACCAGTGAAGTGCTTGCCACCACTTCATTGGAGCATCATGCCAACTCTATGGGGGTGATACATCACTAGTGGATATCCACTGTCAGCTTTGCAGTACAAGGTGGCACAACTGTCCATAGGTTCATGCATAGACAGTAGGGCCACCTACTGTGATACAAATTGACCCAGACCACAGTGTCTTGCCTATACTATTACACCCAAGATATGCAATACACAGCCTAGTAGTCTATGTTGTTTCAGTTGCTGGCGATCATCCCCAGTTTTCAACCTTACTCGCAAGAAAGCACCCTATCACCCCAATGGTCTACATGTCTATTCTTTGCAGTTGTTAACTATCAGTGATTGAATATCTAAACCGCCCCCCTCCCAAGTGATTAGTTGCTCAAGTCAACTAATCACTAAAATTTGGGCACTAGTGGTTATATGTGGATCAACACGGTAAAAGGTACGCCCGCGCACCCCATCGCGGGCATACCTTTTACCGTGTTGATCCACATATGCCCTCAATACCTGCAATGTAGCACCACTAAGGTGCTGGCATTCAGACTTCCCAGTGATTCATTGGTGCATTATCAGGACCAAGGAAGATGATCACTGGGGCATCTCCTGCCCCTTAAATGGCTGTCAAAACCCAAATATCGAGAATAACTTACCAATTGTCTCTGGATCCCAGTATCTCCAATTCCTCCTGGCAGTTGAAACCAGCTTGTTATACTCTGAGAGTAGCTCCCAACTCCATTCAGTGAGAGAGCAGCTAGGGGATGTACCTGTAGTAGAGGTTCCTACTGGTAAGATTAATAGAAGAAGAAGTTCCTACAGGTTGTATATACAACTAATGTAGCTGTCGGTGCAGCTCTGAGCAGTTTGTTACACTCTTAGAGAAGCTGCCAGCTCTACTCAATTACTGAGCTGCTCATAGTAGTAGTAGTAGTAGTAGTAGTAGTAGTAGTAGTAGTAGTAGAAGTAGTAGTAGTAGTAGTAGTAGTAGTAGTAGTAGTTGTAGTAGTAGTTGTAGTAGTAGTAGTAGTAGTAGTAGTAGTAGTAGTAGTAGTAGTAGTAGTAGTAGTAGCTCCGACTAGCAGGTACCTCTCATAGGAGAGGCAGCTCGGAGGCCACCATCCACTTCACTGCTTGATCAGCTCTCAACTCTTTGGTATTATAGAATTATAGTAGCAGTAGCGCCAACTGGCATGAAGCTCCAACAAGAGAGGTAGCTCTGAAGCAACTGTCACTGCTTGAGCAGCTGTGAGCACCTTGGTATTATAGTATTGTAGTAACAGTACCTACATCTGCCATATGTCCTCATAGAGAGAGGTAGCTCTGATGTGGGGGGGGGGTGAAGCCACTGTCACCGTCGGAGCAGCTCTGACCAGTTTGGTAGGCGTACACCCAAAGAGCAGCTTCCAAATTAATGCATTGGCTGAGAGATGCAGCTCCTTCTAAGGAATGTAGCAGTCATAGATGTTTCTATCAGCAGTGGTAGAAATGGCAGGATAAAGGGCTTTTAAATAGAAGCCACTGCTACTGAGTGAGCATCTCTAAGCAGCTTCCAAGGCTATGAGCAGCTCCTAGTTTCACCTGGCAGTTCACCTATGCAGCAGCAGATGTAGTGCTTGTAGTAGTGATCTAATATGATGGCTCCACATAGTGCCCACTCTAGTGAAGTTGAGAAGCCACTGTTACTGGTAGAACAGCTCTAAGCAGGTTGTTAAAGCCAAAGAGTAGCTCCCAACTCCACCCAGTGGTAGGCTCTGGAGAGCAGCCCTTGTGATGAAGCCACCCTTTGGCTCAGAGTGGTGGTTAAAGGCGGGGAACAGCTACTACCGCCACCTAGTGAGAATCTCTGTTAGCAGTTCACTAGGAGAAGCAACTCTAGCGGTGTAGCCACTGTTACTGAGTGAATGCTTTTCTCACTAGCTTGTCAAATTCTAATGGCAGCTCCTAGCACCATCTAGCGAGTAAGAAGCTTACCTTGGCAGTAGCAGAAGTAGTACTTCAGGCCCCAGTGTTAATGTAAATAGCAGTGGCCTCAAGAGAATACATGTATTCACATAGGCAGGAAAAGCTCTCTCTTATAGAGAAGCCACTGTTACTGCACGGGCAGGTCAGAGTGTTGACTGCATTATGGTCTCAATAGTGGCAGATTGAGACAGAGGTCACTCAATGATAAAACATGGATTGACCATAGTAAACTAGTCTGTATTTTCAATTCCATCCCATGTCAATGTCTTTCAATAGCTTTCCATAGTATGCCATGTTTCTTATGACACTCAGTTCTCCTAATTATCTATTACAGAAACTGTTTGGAGCTTAAGAGTGCACAATGGAATTTGGGGTTTCGGGAACTGAAAATATGTGGACCAACATACAAACTCACTTATATCAAATCTATGGCAATGTGTGTACCTCTAATGTGGTGTGAGCCACATTCAGATATCTTTGAACAATCAAATACTGTCAAAGGATTTGCAGAACCCCCTTTGCTTATATGTGAAACACGTTGTCACTCTATAAATCCCTATGAAGTGAATAGTGGCTGTCCTACAGCCACTTCATCTGGAGGCCATTTCTTAACAGGCTACGACTGCCCACTTTCAAGTCGTAGTGGGAAGCCTTAACTTAGTGACAACACAACCCAATAGTAATGGTCATGTAGTACCTGCAGCACTACGACAGCCCTAACAAAAGTTATGTGATTGCTAAATAAGGCCTGATCATACAGAGCAGTCGTAGGGGCTTACCTACGATCACTGGCACTAATCTTTAGGTTGTGAAGTCATAGTGGCTGTAAGCAGTCGTAGTGCCTTAGGAAATGGTCTCCTGGAGTGGTGGTCAAATCACATCACACTTTCAGCAGCTTGTCAAAGTCTAAGACCAACTATTAGCCCCACCTAGCGAGTGATTAGTTCAGCAGAAGTAATCCTTATACCTACAAATAGTTCCCGGTATAATTTGCTGTGGCTCCAATGGGATACAGTTATCCCCATAGGCCGGAGTAGCACTGGTATTAGGGAAGCCACTGTTACTGTTAGAGCAACTGAAGCCAATGAGTAACTCCTGGTGCCACCCACTGAGCATCACCGGGAGTAGCACACATATATATATATATGTAGAGCAGCTCTAGTGATGAAACCACTGGCAGGTAGACTAACAGCTCAGACCTAGATACCTAGTGAGAGTCTCTGGTATCAATTGTCACTATTTGAGTGTTTTAGCAGGTGGTAAAACGTGAATGAACGCATTCCCACTGGGCACATCAACATTGATTCAGCGTTGAAACAACGTTTGCAATGTTTGCATATCAACAGTTGATATAGGGTTGAAATATAGTTGAATTTGAAAGTTGACACAACATAATCAAAATCAACTGTGATTCAACATCTAACCATCAGCGCTGATTCAATGTTTGTATTTCTATGTTGATTCAACATTGACACAACATTGATATGATGTTGAAACAACGTTGATATTTGTTAAGGCATTCTTTGTTGACATGTCAATGTTGAATCAACATTGAATCAACATTGAAATCAATATTGTTGATTCAACATTGACAAATCAATGTTGAGTCAACATTGAATTGAGAACAATATTTCAACATTGATATGTCAACTGTTGATTGGATGTTGAAATGGTGTTGGTTGACAACATTGAAATAGAATCATTGAAAAGGTGTTGAAGACAGGTTGATCAACATCATCAACACAATATCAGCGGGTTGACAAATCAATGTTGAGTCAACATTGAATTGAGAACAATATTTCAACATTGATATGTCAACTGTTGATTGGATGTTGAAATGGTGTTGGTTGACAACATTGAAATAAAATCATTGAAAAGGTGTTGAAGACAGGTTGATCAACATCATCAACACAATATCAGCGGGTTGCCAACGTTGATGCAACGTTCTGTGCCCACTGGGTTATACCCATATTGCCATGATGCACCAGTACATATCTAGGAAGCAGAATTACCTGCACTTCATTGGTGCATCATGCAGACCCTCTGGGAATCCACCAGCCCCATGTGTTTGGTATGATGCATAAATTTATGTAAACCTGGTGAGTTACTCAGCTGGTCCTTAAAGCGTTAAAGATACTGACAGTAACACCTATAGCTCCACCTAGTGAGAGACTCATGTAGCTGCCGACCCGAGTCCATGCACTCTCTGTTGGAGAATGACACCATCCATGTTATGGGGTTTTTAAATGAACCCCTTTTCCACAAATCTTGTCTCTAAAATACCCCCTTATTCCATGAAAGGCACAAACTGTTAGGGCCTTAAAAACACCCCTTTTTTGCTAAATCATGGCAATCGTATTTACTTTTCACGGACAGATGCTATTTCCAGTATTCACAAATATGCAAAGCTAGAGGAAGTAGGCCCTTTTCTCTGCATTTCCATAACATGGATGGTGTCAATTCTACCATGGAAGTGCGGGGACCAGGCTGCCGAGCATTGAGGGAGGACTGAAGGTGAAGGTGCACCTCACAGTGGGAGGCACAGGATGTGTGGATGCTGTTGCACACATGCCAAAGGTACACATTCTCATTTAAAAGTCATGCTCTGCCAAATTAAACTGAAAAGCCACCTGCTTTGTTCAAAAAAAGTGTGTTTTGCACAGGTATGTAGCGTATTGTGTGAATCTCTTTATAATACTCTTGTTTTGAGTAGCTTAAATCTTCATTAAAAGGTACTTGCAGCTGACTAATATGAACACGTTGGTGTAACACGAAGAAAAACATCAGGAGGGTGTTGCTCCTGTGGGAAAAGGTAGTTTTACCTAAGAAGTGCCTCACCTGTAGTAGTCTCTTTCTTTGTAGTCCTGACTTTTTGTTGTGTGTGTTGCATTAAAGTAGTCAGAATAAGAGCACCTGAAAGAGTGTGTGACAAAAGTAGGTACCTCGTAATGCAGCACACAATATTTTTAAAGAGGGCTGGATGGTGTTGCTCCTATAGTAAAAGGAAGAGCTGGCTAAAAATGCCCTTGTTTCCAGTCCTTTCTTTTCATGTAGCTATAACTCATCCCTTTTGTTGCTAACATGTGGTCATTCAAATATGGTGCTAAAAAAGGGGGATTTGAGTAGGTACCTAGTTGGGAGAAGTCAGTCAGTATAATAAACTATAGAGTGTGTGACATGAGTAGGTACCTGGTAGTGCAGCTCTCTCTGTTTTAAACAAGGCAGGTGACTTTTCAGACTAATGTGGTGAGTGAAAGTTGAATGGTGAAACAGAGCGTGACTTCTTTTGAAAAGAGGGTACCCACTGACAGCTCTTTTTACCATAGGAGCAACATGCTCCAGGTGCCTTTTTGAGACTAATATGGTGAGAGGAATTTTATGTTGAAGCAGAGCGTAACTTCAGTGGGAAAGAGAGCACCTACTCTCAGCTCTATTTAGCATATGAGTAACAACCTCCTGAAGAGTGTTGCACATAAGCCAAAGAGAGCACTAAGTAGATACCCACTAACTTTAAAAAGTCACGCTCAACTTCACCATTCAACACTTGCTCACCGCATTAAACTGAAAATCCACCTAGCTTGTTTAAAAATAGTGTGCATTGGACAAGCAGGTACCTTTTTGTGTGACTCTCCTTTTAGTGGTTTTGAGTACCTATCATCTTAATTGAAAGGTATATGTATCTGACTGATATGAGCACTTCGGTGCAACACACAGAAATTTTCTTTTTCTTTTTTGGACTTGCTCATTGCATTAATGAACTGCTATGTTCATTTAAATAATGCTATAGAGCAGACCAAGTTTTATTGATTTTTCAAAGGAAAGTCACAAATGAAACAGTACAATAACTTCATGGATATTGACAAATGTCAATATGAACACAATCAACAGATGGAAAAATAGGGACTGGCAATATTCACTCAATAGGTTATTAACATAGAAAGTACAGACAAACAAATTAAAAGCAAAAAGAGATAGATAGTAAATAATATGTCATACATAGAGATTTGTGTGTCTACACATTATTTCAGTACATTGTCAATGGACCATTCTGGGTATTATTCATTATTTTACACATTTATAAAATACTTCGCCATATACGCTCAGGACCTGCTCACAAGCTCACAGCTCAATTTCCCCCCCCCCAGTGTGTACAGTGAGCTGCTCTTACATCACCCATACCAGGATGTTGTGAGAGCAGGACCCATCCTATTCTGGGCACTGACTCACTGGGAGTATCACAACATACCGACATACCTGTGGACGCGTTTCTAGGATGCAGGGAAATTCCACAACCTCCCTTCATCCTGATTGGTCCATCCATAAATAGAATCATTACCGGGTATGGCGACGCGTCAGATCTGATCAGACCCAACCAGATCTGACCAGATCTGACCTGTTCCTACCAGGACATTTCATCACCCCGTGAGCTGCTCACCATAGT
Organism: Acholoe squamosa; assembly: GCA_949317995.1. Taxonomy (NCBI): domain Eukaryota; kingdom Metazoa; phylum Annelida; class Polychaeta; order Phyllodocida; family Polynoidae; genus Acholoe; species Acholoe squamosa. The sequence continues at coordinate 5,904,090 of OX439045.1, forward strand.
ATTTAAGACCTGGTGAGCAGCTCCCAATCATCTATTCTAAGCTGATCTTTTCCTACTTACATTATACCACGTACAACCTCCCTAGTATCTAGGACCTATGACAGGTTGAGCTAGGAGCTTAGGGGCAGAGCCTGCACGCTGGCAAGTGTATCATTGTTATCACATATATGTACACTTTGTCATCATGCAATAAACAAGGATCAAAGAACTTCTCTGGATTCAGTGTTAATTACAACATCGACTTGTAACGGTTCGTTGACAACATCATGATTACAGCTAAATACACCTTGTCTTTAGTTCAAATAAGTGATAATTAGAGTTGGTAGTTTATGCTGTTATATGCATATGGGAACATCAGCAATATCAATATGGATGTAAACATGAAAAAGGATATGAATGTGAGTATGAATATGAATATGAAGCGGCGCAGTTTCCACACCTGCTTCTCATTATCAATTATAGCCAAATTTCATGTTCAACCTTATATTTTCTATCTTCATCACACCCTCTTTGAATTTTACCTTTGTCGTAGCTTTCTGAATCTCCTCAGGTAGAGTATTCCAGAGAGCCACCCCTCTGTACCATGGCGATCTTTTATAGTGTCTAGTAATAACCCTAGGTAGTTCAAAAACAATCTTCTTTTGAGACCTTGTATTATAAGATTGTGGTCTATTTAACACAGTCTTTGATTTCTTATACATTAAGCATAATAATAGCATGTCAAATCTTTTCTCTAACACTGGAACCTTACAAATTTCATGCAACTCCTTCACACTATACCGTCTAATATTGCATTTCAGACAAACTATAAGAGCTCTATTTTGCAGTCGTTGTAATGCCGCAAGACCATCCTCATTACAACTAGTACTTATAAATGAACAATATTCTATAATTGGTCTGATTGTACAACAGTATATCTTTACACTTTGCTCTTGTGTTAAAAACTTTCTTAACTTAGCAAACTTAAATAGTTTATTGCATACATTTCTTTTAATAATTTTAATCTGTTTATCAAAACTAAGTTTACTGTCAATATGTACACCTAGATATGGAAAAAAGGTGACAGTTTGCACAGTGCTGCCATTGAAGTCTATAGTAGAATCCGGACATCTTTTTAATTTATGAGCACTACAAAAAAAATGTCAGAACTTAAAAGAAAGTGAGTGCTGCAGGTGAGGCACTTCTTAAGCATTTTTGAAACATAACATTCAAAATGGCGGCGGTCAGGATTTCACGATGAAGACGGGTAAATAAGGGTTTAATTTCAATCTAATTGATGAAATATTGATTAATTATCAACCCAAACACCTTGACATAAATGTAAAGATGAACTCTGACCAGTTTGAGCTTCCTGTTTCTTCACTCGCGTGTCCTGCCCATTCCGCACGAGGCTGGTAGTCTCGTGAAGAAATGGTCAGCTCAACCTGCTCATCGTTCACCTTTACCATTATAGGCGCGCAGTAATTGGGGTTGAGAGATCTTCAATGCTAAATCACTGACAGGAAAGCCTTCTTGTTGTCGGTTCTTTGAATAACATGGTCTGATTTATTCCAGTTTTTTACACCTCTGTACAAGGGGCTTTTTTTCATATAAGACCCCACTAGCTCGTTGGGTCTTTATTTTCACATGGTTATTGCCTCTCAGGTTGCATACCGGTACAATTACATAATCTTCATTTTTCGAAACATCATACATTTGACTGAGCAGACTCTTCCTCCTCCGAGTCTGGAGCCTAACAACACCCGATATAGAATGCAATTCTTCACGTGAAATGTCATAGGGATTCTGTAAACTCATAAACTCGTAGTCTCAAGTGCTTTTACCAGTGTCTTAGTGCTACCATCTATGATGAGATCACCATAGTCCAATATTGGCAAGATCATTTGTCTGTATAATTTAAGTGATAGCTTATGTGTGACATATCTTCTAACAGTGGGCTATGGGATTCAGGATACAAATATGAACTTCCAGTATTGTATAGCATGCTCTTGGATCTCTTTAGAGAGATAACAACTACAATCATAACACGAGTAAACAACACATTAATTTGTATACTTGTGTGGTGCGGGAGTGCTTGTTAGTGTGTGCGAATTAAGTACCAGGCACTGGCTGATACCTTTAACCTTACCTCATCTACAAAACTTACACAAGTTAGGCCAAAAGAAATTAGTTTGTGTTACTCAAATTCACACTCTAAAAACCAACTGCTGAATCTACTAGGGATCCTTGTAAAACTGAATAGTGGACTGCTGTCATTGTATAGCATTGAACCAGTGTTGTTTGTGAAGAAGCCCCTAGCGGTAGTAAATTAGTACACAAATGTACAGGGAATTTCTTAAAAAAACAACAACGGATCTCTGGCAACTTTGGCCTGAGGAATTCACCTGTATTTTGACGACATTTTTTTACAGTGAACATAGGTCCAACTATACTTTGTTTAACAGGTTTTGAAAATAAATCATGCAAAATATGCCACTATTGAGTTAATCTCTGTATTGAATGTATAAACATCAAAGTGCAAAATTCTGCCTCATGTACCAAAGATTCCCCAATTGATTGCAACCTGAAACGCGCCTTGAGTTGGCCTAATCAAATGTACCGAATGAGTTTGTCTATGGTGTGAGGAGGGAGTATATCAGAATATCTTTCTACTTTGTTATAAATATACAGTGCTACTGTCTAGGCATTAATTGAAAACAAGACTGCCAAACATAGAGGTAAGTTATGATCATTCTATTGCTGACATGGCCCTACCTATATCAAACCTATCAGAGGGCTATACTACTCTCTCTCTCTCTCTCTCTCTCTCTCTCTCTCTCTCTCTCTCTCTCTCTCTGATTTACTTATTCTCGGGAATACTGTATATCTATTTTTTTATGTCTTAGAAATATGAAAAAAAATTATGTTCTATCAAAATATGCCTTTGTTGTTTCTCATTTTCTTGTGCGATCACTTTTTTTTGTGAATCAGCTGGCAAGGATTTTAACATTAATTTGTGGTTAATCCTGCACTTGTGTTTTAAAAGCTCCACCTCAAAGATTAAACCTGAGTCCAGATTGAGACTATTATGCTAAAGTGGGCCTCTGCAATAGTCCTTGGCCCGTTTATGCGGACCACAGACTGGCCAGACTCGTTCGGTATCTAAGGAGTATGGTCCCGATCCGATCGGGAGTATCAAACATGTTTGATATTGTCAGACTCGATCCGGCGCCCACGCAGACAGTCCCGATCGTCAGAATCAACCGACCCAGTCGGGCCCGTCTGTGGTCAGCTTTAGGGAGGGCATCATATCTAATAGTCTTCATGATGCACCAAAGAAGTGCTGGCAATCAAGACTGCAAGCTAGCAACTTCATCGGCGCATCATGTCAAGGTTCCGGGTGAGCATCAGACCAGTAGGCTCTGCATGATGCATGAATGTAGCCTTAGCGAGTTACTCACCATTACTGCATTCATGCATCATGATGATCGATGGGCATGATGCGGTAATTTATCAGTAGCTCAGTCAATACGAAAACTCACAAGGCCGAGGATTTTGCCAGCAAAATCGCTGCCAGGCCTGGAGACATTGCCAGACTACAGGACTGAATATCAAACTGTAATCATGGGAACTTGGGCTATATAATATCTCTTTATGACTTGCAAATTGGACCATTATTAAGGTTTATACGGCCTAAAATAAAAGGCATTACTGTTTGTTAATATTTCAAGAGTTGAATGATTGAAATACTGAGTTAATTCTAGTTTTCTTTCCTGACAATGGTAATCTTGATGTGTTCGGTCCTGCTAGGATCAACCCGGGTCTGCAGAATGATAATCTCTGGGGGACTGAAAGGCCTGCGAGGGGGAAAGGTCTCCGTGTAGTCTGTTAGTTAAACCTTGGCTTAGGTGCAGGATCTTACAGCAAGTATTCAATTAGATTTCAGCCCGGGGGGGCACTTCAATTTTTTTTGATACGGGTGTGTGGCTGAACCCCCGACTACACTTACCCTTGCTAGGGCACTCGTTCACGGGTTTTTTCTTCAAAACCCTACCCTTGCTAGGAACATTTGACATAAAAGTCGTAGATTTTGCTGAAAATATCTCAAACTGACCTTGTTTGAGAGAAAATTTGTATTTTGTTCATGCTCTTTTCAGGAAAACTTGGAAAATATTGATGAAAATTTCTGAATTTTCCATGTGAATCGGGGTATTTCGCTGAAAGTTGAACCTTGCTAGGGACATTTGCTCAAAAGTAGACCCTTGCTAGGGACATTTGTGGCTGAAACAGGAGGCTTGCTAGGGTCTTTTCCTTGAAAAAGCACCCTTGCCAGCCGCACATATGTGTATACATTACATAGAGAGTGCCCCCCCCCCCGGGATTTCAGCTTACAAGATGGACACGCCAGTTCCAGTTACAACGGTCACGTTACCATGCCCAATACAACTATCAGAAAGAAAGGAGAACTATATGTCAAATCAGGTCCTGGGATTGGCCGTTATGTACGTCATCATTGGGACTCTCTGCATCGTCTTCCAATTGGTTTTGTTTGTTATACAATCGCCCTTTAACTATATTTGTCATGGACTTTGGGCAGGAATATTTGTAAGTTTCGTCACTGAGTTTTGATTTTGTTTTGATTTTGTAAGGGCTGGTGGGAACCATTTTGATTTATTTATATTTTTGGAGTGTTGCTAACTCAATCCAGACAAAACCATGTAATCTTCATGAATAACTGTGCTTTATCTATAACTGTGATTTAACTATGGTATTTTCTTTTATCCTGACAAGAATATCTTAAATTTCATTTTCAATTTTTCATGTAATAAGAGCCAAACCCAGGAAACGATAACTAGAATGGGATGATTTATTATCATAAATCTCCAATGATTTCATGATTGTATTATCATAAATCTCTATAAGAAAGACAGTCTTAATTTAAATAATCAGATAAATTCTTCTTTTTTTTTAAATTCAGTTCATGGTGGCTGGAAAAATTGGCTTTGACTATAGCAGGAAGAAGACCAGATGCTCTGTAAGTACCATTTCGATGTAAATGAATATGGTGAAATCTTTTCTGCCCGCTAAAGCATTAATGCAGTATGCCCATTGGTCACCCTGATGTCTGAAATCGCCCAGGTAAAAAACTCACCAGGCTACAACCCGCCCAGAAAATTGTCGTGAGTCCTCGTCAACCTGTTTGAAGTGGGTCACACATGTCGCTAGATGGAGCACGATGTCGTTATAGCACAAGATCACCAGGAATAGCAATTGCTATGCCACGTGAGTCTAACACACAGTGGCGAAAGATGACGGAATGAGTTATCACTCAAAAAGGAGTCACCATTGATGACCAATCATGGTGACAGATGACAACAATTTGCTGGGCGTAGTGTTTGCTAAGCCTACGGGCTGGATACGAGACTGCTCATGAGCACTTTATCGGAGCATCATGCTGGCCAATGGGCATGATGCACTCCTGCATTAGTGGCGTATAAGGTGCACCTGAGTATAAGGTAGATCTAGAGTTTAGGCATTTGGTCATAAAGTATAAATGTCATAGCTTTGTTCAAACATAAATAGAAGGGAAGTATTACATATCAAGTGAAAAGATCTTCGATTACAGAATCCAAGAGTCTGATTCATTGTCCTACATACACCAGTGTAAGTTATTGTATAATTGCTGGGTCTATTTGATCACACCACTCGATTTATTTTTATTACACTGTAATTTGTCAACCTAATGAACAGTTTCATTAGTATTCTCCTTGATTTCACAGACTTTAGCATTTCTGACCATGTCAGTCATTTCGGTGGTAGTTTCAATTGGACTCATCTCCACTTGTATATTTGATGTGTTTACAAGTTCTTTGCGAACAGATACAGTGAGTATTATTTGAGTTTTTTTCTTATTCTTTTACTCGGCATATATATATTTATATTGCATGAGGGAGTTTTGAATTATATAACAGGAAATACTTACATAACAATATTTACACATCGTTATGACAAAATGAGTTTTTGATAATCAAAATTGTTGAAATTGTACATTTACTTCCTGGATATTCTTATCATATACACACTAAAACATGTGTGTAATTTTCAAACACTTTCTTGTAACTTTTTGTAAAATACCTTTGGGGGCAAAACACTGAATACCTTTGCCAAATGTGATTATATATAAATACTTCTTAAAAAACAGTTACAAGAAATTGTTTGAAAAAAAAAATCTTATTTTCGGTGTGCAATTTATGACAGTAAAGAGATCCATGGGTTTAAATAATAAAATAAAATGAGTGTATGCAGCGTTTAATCAATGTTATGAGACATAAGTGGGTTTATGGTTCAATAGTCCAAAACCCGTGCAGCGGGGAGTGGAATATTGAACCATAAACCCATGAGTGCTGTCTCATAACATTGATTAATGCGTTTATCTAACATATTTCTCCATTTTGTATTAAGTTCTTACCTTATAACCCCTTAATAAAGCCAGGAGAAGACCTTTTCTGAAGCCAAGCGATTTTCCCCTGCCTCGCAATACATGTGGCCATGTTTTTTTTTGTTCCTCGGCGGGTGCCCGACTTTCCACATATTTTTTGCATAGAACTTAAGCATGCCAGCTCCTGTGCTTCTAATGCCAGCAAATATACGATCTCTAGTTGTTCGCCTGGTGTTCGCCTACATTTTGTCTCCGTTTTCTTCTAAATAAATGAGAATCCAATGAATTTCCATAGCGATCCATCGTCACACGGCCATTCCTTCTTGTTGACGAAGCGGGGAGGTGCCCAAATTTAAACTGACATACTTTCGGCTGAAGAACTGGGGCAAATACTCGTCAAGCAAGGAATGGCCGGACGGGGTGGGTGCCAAGACATATCGCTATGGAAAATCATTGGATTATTATTTATTTTGAATGTTATGGAGTCCTTTGGCATGGTATGTTCATATAGGATATCTAAGGATGTTTCCCTGTTAATAACTCGACATGGCACCATTGGATTCTATACTAACGAGGTGTGCAAACATCAGGTATGTTGGACAACTTATTCAAATCCTTCATGTACATTGCCTTCTAGTACCGTTCGGCTTGGTATAGTGGACAGTGAGTCTGTCTCTTGCCACAGGGGCCCATTCCCCATAGAACCCTGAATGGTTTTAACTAGAAATTTATGGCGAGGGTGACTTTGTATCCTTCTCCAATTTATTAACATGTCCAGGTTGAAACCAGCACCTTCTTGAAGATGAAGAATAAGGTTATAGCTTGATAACGCACCGGGGTTATAACCAAAAAAGCATTGTCCAAGCCCAAATTGTTAGATAACAAAGAATAAGGAAAACTCATGCAAGTAACATTTTTTATGATTATAGGCAACTGGTGTGAATGTAGCCCTCCTGATTGTGGGAGTCACTGGGGGTGTGGTGGCCACGACGTCATCTATCTTGACTTGTTTTGGCCTAGCAAGTGGCAGCAAAATTCAGGTAGTTCTCACCCATATACCCTCTATTTTTAGATAAGGCAGGACTTCAGGTGTATCGAATTCAATACATTTTTAGTGCATAATTTGATAAAGGTATGTCAAAACTATATTATGCTATATACACCAATTTGACCGAGATTAATGCCTCCTTCAAAGAAGTTACAGATTCCGATGATAGGGAACTTATCTTGAAGTCATTTCCTGAGGGCTTTTATAACCGTGTCGATATTTCAATTACTAAGGTCAGGAGATCTCTTCAACGGTAGTATTGGAAAAGCATGATTTTCCTCAGAAATTTATCATTTTAGTAACTATGCAACAGATTGATCCATACTCTGTCTATTTCCCTGCAGCCAGTAGTGGTGGCAGGACATGTGCAGTACATACAGGGGCCTGATGGACAGCAGCAAATGGTCATTCTACCCTTCAACCAACAAGGTACAGGTCTGTAGGCATCTATGTACAGTGTAAAGGATACTCTGGTGCCCTGAGGTATAAACTCTCAGGGCGCCACCGTACAGGAAGCAGCAAAGCATAGTGGGAGTTCACTGTCTTCATCTATATACTGAAAGCACTCATGTCCCACTTCCCTAAGGTTTGAGAAAACTGGGGTAAGGATTTTCGTAAATATTCTGGGGGCACAAGCTAGCCCATACGGCATGGCTTGAAACTCGTATAATGTGCCTTTCCAGAGGAACCTGAGGAATTTTCTGTCTTCTTGCCCAACTGAGACCGAGTAGTAGGTGTCTTTAAGATCTATGGACGTCATGTAACAGCCAGGTCATATCATCTCTATAGCAGTGTTCAGGCTGGTCATTTTTGAAATGTTCATACTGGACTGACTCATAGGTTTCCCGAAACGCTTATGTTTCCGAGGGATAACTATCTTTATCTCCAATTATGCCTCACTCCTTAGTATGCAGAAACTGGAAATACTACTCACTCTTCAAGCATAGGTTGCATTTTTCTAGACTGAAACATATGCTTGAAGGGTGTCAAGTTCAGAGTCATTCTGGTGGTCACTAGTGTGTGTGTATATATATATATATATATATATATATATATATATGTATATATATATATATGTATATATATATTATATATATATGTATATATATATTATATATATATATATATATATATATATATATATATATATATATGAAGGATTGCCATGTCCTAGTGGCGGCATCATTTGCATATACTGGAAGTTCCATGACGTCACTCTTATCTTTTATGCGCACCTAAACATTCTGTTCAGCTTGTGAATTGCTGATTGTTCAAGCCTTTCTATCGGGGACAATGCCCACGAACTCTTCATATTCAGATGTTCTAGTTTTGTCAATATAATGGGGGGGGGGCTCTGCACCCGAACCCCCATTTCAGTCTAAGATTAAGGAGAATTCATAATGGAAAACCTCCTTGGACCTGGAGGATTTGCCAATCTGTGGCAAATCCTCCATTCTGTAATAGACTATGGGAAAGATCATGCTTTTAAATCGTCTTTTAGAGTGAAATTTCTCCTTTTTCTGACTTATACTCCATCCCTGAGAGATAAATGAGGTAATTTTACCTTATCTTATAAAATGGTTGGTTTACTCAGTCTTAAGCATTTGAATGATCACTAGATGTCCACTATTGGTGAAAAATTAGTTGACGCTCTACCGAGATTCAATATTAATCAAGGTTATAGACCCCCACGACATGAGACAGCCCAAGGTGGCAACTTATTGTACCCTGTTTCTTACATTGAACTAATCAAGATTATAAAAGATATCAAAATAGAAAAGCCTTCATCTGTTTACCACGTAAAAACCTATGTGCTCAAAGATTGTCTTATGTCCATACCTGAGGTGTTTCAATGCCTATATAATAAATGCCTCGAAGAAATGAAGTTCCCTGACTTATGGAAAACGGCTACGGTAAAACCATTACATAAGAAATCAAACTCTAATGATGTAAATGACCTATGTCCCATTAGTCTCCTACCCCTTCCAGGAAAAATTCTAGAAAAGATTGTATGTAAAAGATTGAATAATTTTATTAATGCTAATGGTACACGTACTTAGTAAAAATCAGCATGGTTATAGAGCTGGACACTCTACACAGACTGCCATTGATGAACACCTAATGGATATAACTAATAATATGATACATGACAAACCAAGCTTTTGCCTATATCTAGACTATAAAAAAGCTTTTGCTACTATATCACATGAACTCTTGAACTATAAACTTTTAAAAATTGGACTTAGTAAAAATACATGTGATTTTTTAAAAAATTATTTGACTGGTAGATCACAAGAAGTATTAGCTAACAATACACTATCAGCACAAAAGACAATAAGCTATGGTGTTCCTCAGGGGTCTGTGTTGGGTCCTGTACTTTTTTCCATATATATTAACCCTCTGGCTACTTTGTATGATTATAAAATATCTCCTCTATGCTGACGATGCTGTAATAACGGTTACATCGAGTGTAAAAATGCATGAAGCCTTAAGACTTATATCGACATGGTGTATTGAAAATAGTCTTACTATTAATTGTGCAAAGACAAAATGGATGGTATTTAATAAGAAAAGGCAAGACCCACTACCTGTTTTTACTCTGGGCAATACAGTTTTAGAACAGGTTCATGAATTTACCTATTTAGGTGTGACAATAGACACTGGTCTAACGTTCACTACCCACAGAGAAAGTACTTGTAAAAAGTTCAGGCAAAAGCTATATGACTTGTATAGAGTTAGAAAGTACACCGATGAAGACACAGCCCTAATAATATATAAAACCTTGGTACTACCAGTACTTGATTATGCCGACTATGTTTGGGACAGAGATTACAGAGGCGAAACAAGAGAATTACAGAGAAATATTGAAGAATTCCCCCTGTATACAACAGAACAATTACATGAAAAAAGTGGATGTAAAAACTAATTGATAGAAGAGATATTCACCTTCTGGCATATGCATTCAGATTAAAAAATAATCAAGATCTAGTAGATAACAGAAACCTCCCTACACGGAGAAATCAGGGCATTAGGCTAATGCTACCACATTCATTGAAACCACTGGTTATAAGGGGGTCTTACTACAAAGCCATTAAGAGATGGAATGATCTCAAAATTGAGTATACCACTATAGCATGTCCAAAGATATTTAAAAAGAAAATTCTCGCAGACTATCCCACTTGTTTCATGTAGGAGACCTGTTATCCTCTCCTTATTACTGGTATTTTCATCTAGAAAAATCTGTAAAAATCCCTCATCTCATTTCATCTCATCCCAAAAATGTATCATATATAATCTGTACTTCAGTTAAGATGTATTAGCAACTGCATTATCTCCCGCTATACCTGGTATAATGACTAGACTTTATATATGAAATATTAAGGGGTACTAACGTAAGTAGGGCAACGCGCCCATGTTAGGTTTAATACATATCAATTATTTATTTGTATATGTATTATTAGACCCAATAAAAACTCAAAACTCAAGATGTTCTAACATTACCTATGTCAGGTGAGGTCTCATGGTATAATGGTTAGCATATGGAACTTGAGATCCAAGCACTGCCTGGTGGATGGGTGTGAATCCAATAGGGACTAGGATTTTCTGGAGAATATAATCAACTGCTGAAAATGACCCAATTCACAAAAACTCCTGCTAGACTTGGCCTAGTTCACAAAACCTCCTACCTTACCCGATTCACAAAACCTCCTGCTAGATCTGACCTAATCCATAAAGCCTCCTGCTGGCCCACCTGCTGTAGAATTTAGAAATAAACCTAAATTAGGAACAACGGGGCACACAGCCAGGTGGAGTATAATGCTTGAACAGCCCCTGCATATATAACCTGAATTGGGCAGGTTGACACTTGTTGAGCTAAGGTATGGTGCATCTAGAGGAAGTAACTAGGAAGTCCACACAAATGAATTGCAATTTGCAGGATGTAGTGTTGTTGGAATAAACTCTCCATTCTGTGCAGAGCATCAATTGGTACTGCAGAGAGATTGGTAAATCATGTTAAGCTATTGGGAAGTTGTGTTTATCCTATCACAAATACAACAGAACCTTTCACTTCTTATTATACCACGATTTCTTGGTTACTGAGTGCTTTTTGGTGGCTATTCCCATACACATATCTGTAGATATTGCACACCCTATAGGCTGTAACATCAATTTTGGAAGGCGTGCGGTTATCCATGGATAACCCGCACCCCGTGTGGTTATCCAGGATAACCGCACACCTCTCATGTCCTTCCATGTCATATGTTACATGTTAAAACCAACAGACTTTTTCATTGCCATGGTAGGGCTCAAACCTCCAGTCTCACATCCCAAATCCAACTCCCTATGCACTGCGCCACAGGGACTGGCGAGAGATACTTGGTTCGAACAACGTCTCGATATGATATGGGAAGGAGTCGACTGCGGGCTGTCCGCTACCATAACCGCGGGACGCGTTCAAATATACACAAGCCGAGATGGCCGCTGAAGGAGGAGACGCGGTGGTCTAGCGGTTAGCGGATTGCGCTCAGCCGTGACAGGTCCGCGGATCGAATCCTGGCCCGGACGTATCTTTTTTCGCCGTGTGCACTGTCGCTGTCCGCTGCCAGGCAAGGAGGTGTATAATACACAAACATAACCGCGAGAAGCATCTTTTTTTCGCTGTGTGCGCTGTCACTGTCCGCTGCCGGGCGAGGAGGTGTATAATACACAAACATAACTGCGAGAAGCATCTTTTTACGCCGTGTGACGAGGTGTATTATACACAAACATAACCGCGAGATGCATTGAAATCTTTAGCCATGTGCCGCTGCCTGTCCGAGCCGAGATGGCCGCTGTCGCTGTCCGCTGCCGGGCGAGGAGGTGTATGTACCGATCGTGTACACACGATGGCTGGCATCGAGTCCCGGGGAGGGGGAATAATTTTTGTTTTCAACTTGAATTTATTGGTATTCTATTGATTATTTATTGGTTTCATGGTATAAAATAAGTAGTCAATGGATAATTCATGACTCGTGTGTGTTAGCAAAGGCTAAAAACACTCGGCCTATGGCCTCGTGTCATTATCCTTCACTAACACACACTCATCATGAATTATCCATTGGTTACTTGTTCACTATATAGTTTATATTAGTATAGGTGTTTTGCATGGTTCGGGCCTTGCATTGCCAAAATCTGATACAATTCAGAAATAACAATATGTTATTTTCAAATTTTGCATATTGGTAAAATGCACATAACTATGATGTAATCTTTACCCAGTTCATACTGCTATGGATTCACCAGGGCCATACTCATGCATTATAACAACAAATAATGCACTAATGATGCAGTAATGTATTGATAACATTTAAACAGTTAATAATTTGTTTTCATTTTCAGTCCTACCAGCTGGTCCCAGCTTTGACTTTGCCCAGACTCAGCTACCTGCACGTTATGATACCCCACCTCCACCATATGAGGAGAGGACCAAGATGTATGTTCAACATTGAGGAAGAGTATCATTGGTGGATCCGGGGTTTCAAAAAGGAGGGGCAGCACCCCTAGTTTAAGATCACATTTTTTTACTAAATTTTGGGGTAAAAAGATATATATATATATATATATATATATACATGGAACTATATCAGGTATATTTATATAATTAATGAGTGATACGTTGGTACTACTTTCCTCCAGGGCGCATGATTTTTCTATGACGTCACACATAATATCCATGATTCATCCTTAACCATAACCATCTCCATAACCACAGAGAAGCATACCTGCATAGAGACATGTGCAAAGGACGAGTTTGGCATGGTAGCTATCCACCAAAATATTATGTACTAGTCACCCAACAGTTGGCTGCACCCAAATGAGGACTGTCTAATTTATGTTTTAGTATATCTCTATCTTTTTCATTTTCTATTTAACCCTTTAAGGGCCACAGATGCTTTAATGCACCATGCCAAGTGGTCGTCATGATGCACCAATGAAGTGCTGGCAAGACTCCCTGCCAGCACTTCCCCAGGTAGCAAGGATACATTGGGCCAATGTCGCCTTATATTGCACCAATATCGCCTTATATTGGTCCAAGCATGGCCCAATACTCCACGCTGATTGGTGTATCATGATGAACCTCTGGGAGTATATGTGTCAGCCCCATAGAGTCGGCATGATGCTCCATTGATGAAGTTTAACCAGTACTTCATGATGCACTCCTGCATCAGCGGTCTTTGAAGGGTTAACACTAACTATCCTTGTCCCTGGGATTCCACATATGGATGAAATCACAAATATGCAAATATAACTGTTGAATCTGCCAGGGATCCTTGTAAAACTGAACGGTTGACACTGTAATTATAATAGCAGGGAGCCAATGTAGTCTTTACAAGAAGCCCCAGGTGGCAGTGTGGTGCTGCAAGGAATCTCCGTGAAAATAATAACATTTCTGTGAAATAACAACGGATCTCTTGGAACTTCGGGATAAACTTTGGGATGAAGATCCCGTCATTATTTCAATTTTTTTTTCTTTTACAGTGTAGATTATGATAGCCACAGATGCCCGGGGGGCACTTCAATTTTTTTTGATACGGGTGTGTGGCTGAACCCCCGACTACCCTTACCCTTGCTAGGGCACTTGTTCGCGGGGTTTTTCTTCCAAACCCTACCCTTGCTAGGGAACTTTGTACATAATAGTCTTAGATTTTGCTCAAAATATCTTAAAATGAACTTGTTTGGGTGAAAATTGTATTTTGTTCATGCTATTTTCATGAAAACTTGGAAAATATTCGTGAAAATTTCTAAAATTTCCACGTGAATTGGGGTATTTAGCCGAAAGTTGACCCTTGCTAGGGACATTTTGCTCAAAAGTAGACCCTTGCTAGGGACATTTGTGGCTGAAACAGGAGGCTTGCTAGGGACTTTTCCTTGAAAAAGTACCCTTGCCAGCCGCACATATGTGTATACATTACATAAAAAGTGCCCCCCCCCGGGCACAGATGTTACCAATACATGTACGTGTGACTGGAACTAGGAGAAGGGGTTTTAGTAACCCTTGCACTTAGATCCCCTTTCGTAGATCGTAGATCACATAATCTTATATAGAATATAATTCATGAGAATTATTCAACACAGGGAGCTATCTACGGAGCCCTGGAAAGGACATCTGTTTTCTACCTACTTTTTCTAGAGTTTGTTTCCGCAAGTTTTAATTTTGTTTCTGCAAGTTCTATTTTTGTTTCCGCAAGTTTTATTTTCGTTTCCGCAAGTTTTATTTTCGTTTCTGCAAGTTCTATTTTCGTTTCCGCAAGTACTTTTTTCGTTTCCGCAAGATTTACTTTTGTTTCCGCAACTTTTCATTTCCGTTTCTGCAAGTTATATTTCGTTTCTGCAAGTAAACATTTCGTTTCTGCAACTTTATGTTTCGTTTCTGCAACTCACATTTGATTAACCATGCACAACGAAAAACTAAGTTGTGGAGACAAAAGTATAAGTTGCAAAAACGAAAATGAAAGTTGTGGAAACAAAAAATAAAAGTTGCAGAAACGAAAATAAAAATTGCGAAAACGAAAATTTACCTTGCAAAACGAAAATTTCGAAAACGAACTTCAGATAAAAATTTGTAGAAAACGAATGTCCTCTCCAGGGCTTCGTAGCTATCTCACAAGGCTATGACATTGTATTCATTCCATGAAATTAATCCACAGCATCTATCAGGACAGTTGCAAAAATGTTTTAGGTGTGATGTGTTTTCACAAAACTCTTCAGAAGGCACACATCACAGACCAGGGATCATGAGCTTAAAATGTCAAAAACATTGTTTTTTAAAAAAAAATAGTGATTTTTTGGGTATTTGAATCAATTATCATGTTGGCTTTACCATCAATGAAGAAATGATAAAAACAAATATGCATGGAAATAGCAGATATTTGTGGATTTCATCATTGGAATTGATCATTATGTCCCCGATGGACAATTTGTAAGGTGCCTGAAGCACGCCGGTGGCAACGGCATCACCTGTAGGCTACATATTTAAACAAAATAAACTGACTGCTAACTGACGGCCTTGAGTCATGGTGTAGTGACAGTATCACTTAGGGTCATCTTTGTTCACAATTAAGCCCTAATCTTTAGATTCCACTATCACTGCACACCGTCAGCTGACGGAGGCCAACCATGTAGTGGCTGACATAACTGCCTGTAACATCATGACCTCATTACCTAATTGGACACAGAATCGTCACCCGCCTGAAGCATGGGGGTCAGTGTGTCATCAGGGGCCTCCAAGCAGGTGATGCCGTCATCACTTGCATTTTCAGGCACTGATTGTCTGTCCATAGGGCTGTCAATATACATTTGTGTCAAACATCATTTGGTACATACTTGCTACCTTGCCTTGTACGTATGTATTCTCAAGAACTCAACTTAAACATTTAATATTTTAAATAGTAGCATGCACTGTATTTTCTCTTTACACTATATATAAAAATGGGTTCCTAGGTCGCTGGTTACAAAATTCGAATTTGTCACTGCTTCAGCCTACAGTACCCTTGGGGTACCAGATGAAGCAATATATTTAGGCTGTGAAGCAATGAGGAAAGTGCCAGCTAACTAGATCTGAAGTATAGACAATTGAACAAATATATTTTCAAAACATTGTAGTGCTTTACCAACTTGATTATTCCTAATGTTTAACTATTAAAGATTGGGTTATCTATATTTTGGGAAAATGTTTTATAGCCTCAAAATCGTCAGACATGCTGAAATGGCTGCCATTTTGGATCTCGATCCCGATAGATTGGCACGCATGCTGAAAATATTTATGATGGAAATCTCTCAATCTTTGTAGATCTAGATTGTACTCTTTGAGGGCTTTAATTTGAAAGGTCATATGTTATTTTCAGATGAGTAGTTCCAGAGAATTTCATTAAACCCAAACATCCGAGAGTACCTGCTGGGAGAGTGTAGAATTGTTTGGGCTTGCTATGTTACGCACTGTTGCTATGTTACATGCCGCAATGTTACGTGCCTCTAGTGTTAGACACCAGGGGGCAGTAATGAATCTTGATTGTTATTTCCACTATCTAGTGGCGAAGCCACTAGTTAAAATATAAAAACCAATATGAAGGAAAGGAAAATTAATTTCTTTGAATTTTCCAATTCCTGGAGAACCAACATTCAAGGTATAAAAGGAATAAAAAGTAATGATATTAGAGGGAAAAAAAGCTTACACCAGATGACCTGAGGATTGGTACATTCTGAGTGAGGCATATGGCCTTTGCAGCCCGGTGGACAGACAACACTGAAGCCCGCTACACAGCACTGATGAATTCTTGGCATTAACGCTATGGGGATTTTCATCACTGTTTGAGCTTCAGGGCTCTGAGGGCCGTCAGGGCAATGGTACAGGCTGCTGATGACAGCTAGCCACCGCTATTTGAGTTCAATTAGCAGTAGCCGCCAGCCTTGGTCAGTCGTCAGCCACCAGTTAGCACCCAGTGGGCACACAATGTTGCATCAACATTGACAACCAGTTGATGTTATGTTGATGGTGTTGATCAACCTGTTTTCAACACTTTTTCAATATTTGTATTTCAACGTTGTCAACCATCACCATTTCAACATCCAGTGTTGCAGCCCTGGCAGAGGCTGCATTCATGCATCATGACGACCCTATGGGGTTGAT
The DNA here is from genome assembly GCA_949317995.1 of Acholoe squamosa. Lineage (NCBI taxonomy): Eukaryota > Metazoa > Annelida > Polychaeta > Phyllodocida > Polynoidae > Acholoe > Acholoe squamosa. The sequence goes on from OX439045.1 coordinate 5,921,223, forward strand.
ACAGTCCCAGAGGTTTGGCATGATGCTCCAGTGCAGTTTAGCCAGCATTTCATCGATGCATCATGTTGATGCACTGAGTTATAGGGAATTAAAGAGAGCAACAATTTGGTCGCTATTGTTTGTGGATTTATAATAGTAATTCAGGAAATAATGCGAAGACGCGGGTTCCTCCATACTAAGTGTCTGTGGGTATATCCCAGTAGAATGCTTGAATGTTTGTTATAAAGTATATTTTATAGAGAGAGAGAACTTCTGGATGTGATGTGTCACCGGGAGCAGGTAAAGAATGCCACTATAGACCTTGGACCCAATAAAGCTCAGAGTGGGCACAACATGTTATGGTCCTACAGGGTGCCAGGCGCTGCTATGAAGGCAGAGTCGGTGTGGTGGACTTTGCTCATGTAGGACTGTCCATGTATGTCTGGGGGTCCAGTGGCGGCAGTAGAGATTATGTCCTTATGAGTTGATGGGTGTGTCCTCTATAGATGGATCTGTTAGAATCGCACCAGGCTTAAAGTCCAAAAGGTGTAGGGTGGCAAAAGATCAAAACCACCGGTAGTCTGGGGGTATATAATGATGGAACCGAATAAGTAAACAGATGTGGCTTTGTGATGGAATTAAGAGTTATATGGTAATAACTAGGCATTATTTTGTAATGTTAAGACCATTTTGGATATATCAACTATTCTTACCAAAATTCTTGTGACAATAATCAACTATCACTAATAAAATGGCTAATTTTGGTGATTTTCGCTATTTTCTGTTATAAACCTTTCTACAATAATGCAGGAGAGATAATAACATATTCAAACACCAAATGAACCTATTTTAATGAAAATCATTATTTTTACCCTTTAGACCTCATTATCTAAGGTCTAGAATGTGCGAGATATGACTGGTTTGGTGAAAACACATCACATATAAGGCCAGCATGTTCCTCGAATGATGGCCTAATGAGTCATTTGCAACAGCTGCATTAATGCATTATAGGCATTTAAGTTGGCATATCAACTAAAAAGACAGATTTGTGGAAACATGCCGAAATAGTTTTGTGCTCATCTCTTGTGCTATGCATATAATTTTCCAATCACTGCTTGCCCAAAGTGCCTCAAAATGAAGTCCTCTGTCACAATACACTTCCCTGGATGGCCCTTGACTTTCCTGTTTATCTCAGTCACATGACCATTTTGGGCAATCAACACCCTGAAGCATCTGAACTGATGAAAAATCCTCAAGCGTTAAGCCCAGAATTTGTCAGCCTGTGCTGCAGGCCTCAGGGCTCTTACAAAGTGTTCATGTGTGTACGGTGAGGTTTTCCATCATTGGACCTTGGTGTAGTGGTTAACATGCCTAACTTGAAAGTGAGAGACCAAGGTTCAAGTCCAGGAAGGCATTTTTCAACTGAAACAGCCACTTCGATTTAGAAACCGTAAAAATTAAAGTGAGTGATCGTAGGTAAAGCACTACGACTGCTCAGTAAGATTAGCACTTAAAACAGTAATTATGTAGGTTTGGTAGGGCAGTCATATCAATGGAGTCATTAGTGACCATTTAGATACAGGGCTGTAATGGCATTAAAGTCAGGGATCCCACTATGATTTGACAGGGGTCTAGTTGTACCATCTTGGGAAATGCCTTCCACTCGAACCTTGACATTTTCAGCTACCTGTACATAAGTGTTCGGGCTTCCCTAGCCCACTTAAAAGGGTCTATATCTCCTCTTTCCTATCCCCTCAGATGTGTGGTGCACATATACATGGGCACCAACACATTCCTCTGTGAAATTGCGTAATATAGTTCTCGCCATGAATATAACCTTAGCTGTCGAAATGGCGTTAAACATCGATTACTCACTCACTCACTCACATAAGTGTTCAATAAGCCCATGGTGGCAGGACAGGTGCAGTACATACAGGGACAAGATAGACAGCAGCAAATAGTTATTCTACACAACCAACATGGAACAGGTTTGTAGTGTAGGTGGATGCAATTCACAAATCTGTGCAAAGCTTATCATGCTCATCGTATCGGTGTGCTTATCATATTAACCCTCGGTGCATCATGCCTATTGATGGTCATGATGCACCAATGAAGTGCTGATAAGACTGCTCACCAGCACTTCATTGGTGCATCATGCTGACAAATAGGCATGATGCATTCCTGAACTGTATCAGCAGCCCTTAAGGGCCTACCTGCTGGACGTTGTTTCACATCCTCTCAGGCACAGCTACCTACATATGGTCAATTCTCTCCAAAATGGATCACGGGGATATTTTCCAGATGGAGCCACACAACACAGACAATAATTACGATACAGCTTGGATATCATTGTATTTACTTTTACCACAACCAGAGCTCTCATGGGAACCCACCATTAGCATATCTAGATACCACAGGAAAAAAATTTAAGCGAGAAAGATGCCTGTATTTCCTGTGTAAATTCTGTAAAAAATGCTTCATTAGCATTTATAAAGCCCAAAAAATAAATTTATGCTGTATGAATGAAAATCCAGAGAGAAAATCACTTCAAAAGTGAATAAGGAATAGATACAAAACATATAGCACACTGTTTCGGTGATTTATTTGGTCAATATAGTAGAAATTAGAGTTGTGTAAATCACCGCATCACCGTACGTAGGTACACTATATTTGGCAATACCAATTACATAGACAGACATTCAAGTATCACACTATACCAGTTCAATGTAACCATAAGGGGGTATCTTCTGAGGATAACATAACTAACCAATAATAATTGGTTGTTACTCTATCATTGTGAAAATGAAAGTGGTGTAGTTTCATGCATCACCGTACGAGGTCCACAAAACCTTGAATATTTCAAAGGCAGAATTAGATTAGTGAATAAAAATTTTCTCCCTTTAAACTCACATACTGCTAGACATATTACCATAAAAGGTTCTGAGATTAAGTGAGAAATCCCTTGTAATTGGGGGGACAAATGTTGAGAAATCACCGAGCGTAGGTCCATCACCGTACATAGGTACAGATTGTATGTACCAGGGTACTGCTGCAGTGTCGCCACCTAGGTTATTGAAAGTGCACTTCCACACAGAGGGCGCCATTTTCAAGCCTCTAGCAGCGTATGGAACCTGTTTGAAATGACTTCTGCTCTAAACGTAAGTATTTCCTCTTGTATTTATCAAAGGTTATGTCACTTTAGAATTGCATGCTGCCCAGTTCGTACTGGTTTCAATAAGGGATGAAATAAGTGGGGGTTTTAAGTAGCTAGAAGTACAAAAACGGGATGACTAGAGCAAGGCACAGTGATTGTGGGCGATATTTGGGGAGTTTACAGCTGTTAGTCACCATAGTAGGTTTACATCTTGGTATCCATATGTGGGTACGGGACCTACGCACGGTGACGGTTTCTCCCTGTGTCACAACCCCCTGCCACCTACACACACACAAAGCCATCCACCACCCCCATCCAACCCCTACCCCATCGCCACTGCACCTGGCTGTGATATCTAAGCCTACCTGCAGCCAATATTTATTGTGCTGAGTTGGAGCTGCCATGCCGTCACAGCGAAAGCTGCAAAATGCCCACCTATCCACAAGCCTCCTAAGATAGTAGGCCTATAAATATAAATATTCCCACTCCCAAGACACTTGTTCAACAGGGCCTGGCTGTTATATATAGCTGGGGTATGGGGGTAGGCAAGAGGTCAGCAGTAGGCCTACCATGTGCGTTATTATGCACAGGGCTTAGGCAATGGATTAGGCATGATGTGTGGGTCAGTGATTTACTTGTCAATATAGCAGAAATCACCGTGCGTAGGTACATGCTACGCACGGTGCAATACCCCCAATAAAAGGTTGACGGGGGGGGGCGCACATGCCACTGATGATGAAGTGAAATATAGGCATCTACCAGTATATAATCTTAGGGAAGGGTTATTATTTATCAATGGCGGGGGGGGGGTTATGACAGAAGTCCAATTTTGTCTGTGTCCCCCCCACCAGAGGCACAGAGGGGGGTCCTTTTTTTTTTTATCTATAGTAGCTAAAATGAAGATCAATTTTTCAGGAGGGGTCTGAGATTTTTATGCCCCCATCCATTGATAGATAGTGATCACTCCCTTACAGGAATGATATATATATGGCTTGGATCAAAACATTTGGGTGTTAAACGTTTCTATATAATTTAGATTCAAATGTTTTTCTCTAAAACTTCATTTCTTATTAGTAAACATTTTTTGTTGCTTTTAAGAGTTAGGCAACAATATGGTTGATTGTGCTGTGTCCTTGCCTCATTACCTTAGGGAGTGGTCATTATTTATCAACAGGGGGGGGGTGGTGGGTTTTCGCGCGGACGCGAGAAAATTTTTTACGCCCCCCCCTCGACAGCAGTCAAAATTTTTTGCGCCCCCCCCGCGCCGGAGGCGCGGAGAGTTTTCGCGCCCCTCTTTGATCTATAGTAGCGCGCGGGCTTTTTTGCTAAAATTTTTTTAGCCCCCCCGTCAAGAGGGGTCAAAATTTTTTTAGCCCCCCCCTCGGGAGGGGTCTGAAAAAATTTTACGCCCCCCCCTCAAACCCACCCTCCCCCCCCTGTTGATAAACAATGACCACTCCCTTAAGATGGATTGCAACCATAGGCTTTTAAGTAACTAAATTGTCACCAAAATTTTCAAATTTTCAAGTTTCAAATTACATCTTTCCACTGGTACTGAGAAAATAGTCCCTGGCAATTTGCTGAATAGTCATCAATAAGTTGCCCTGGACCCTGTCCCCTAACTTATTCACTCATCTTTAAGATTTTACACAGGCAGACTTTTCAACTATCTTATCTGATTTTTCTTTTATAGGACTCATCATCTTGATTAGTGCCAGGATGCCAAGACAACCTCGAACTGAGGCACAGAAAGCCCAACATGCTGAATATATGGTGCAGTGGCGACAATCTAAAATAGATGATGCAGAACATCAAGGGAAGCAAGCAAAGCGCTTGAAGGTAAATTTGAGATTATTAAAGCAGTGTATGTCAGATTTACACTCATTTCTTTTTCATAATGGAGTGCATATAAAAAACAACAATAATCTAATATGGACAAGTAACTGGATAATAACTAGTGATGAATTTTTGGGGAAAAGACAATAATAGATAGTATCATGTCAATCTTCAATAAACTCTGATTAGCAGTTAGAATAAAACAAGTAGTTTTCTACATGTTACTTTCTAAATCATGTAGGAGTACCGGGAAAAAAAGCAAAAGAACCCCATCCCTAGAACAAAACAATGGCAGAAGAAGGAAAGGGAGAGGAAATGCCGGAACTCACAAGCCTATAGAGCTAGGATTGGTAAGTAATAAGGACAATATAGGGGTATTAAACTAATGTAAAAGCTGCCTCAGAAGTCGACAGTACTACAAAACTCTTTATATAAGACACACCTTGTGTATAGGGAGCACCCTGAGTTAATATCAGACATAAGATATAACTGGGGACAAATTGTAGTTATATTAGTACAATTCTAATAATTTTGAAATCCTCGCCAATAAGTCGCACCTCCAAACTTTGTCAATGGTATACAGTGCACCATGACTCCTTGTCCATGTATAAACCCTGTCTCATATGCAAGGTGCTCTCCACAGTAACAAAGAACATCAATCTAATGTTGATGAATGTTTTTTATAGATAGAAACAGTGTATACTTGAGCACAGAGCATACATAATGATTGCATAGGTCGATGATAGGGATCCTTTAGACCATGTCATGATAGTATAAGGAAATATTGATTTATTATCAAATTAATGTTAACCTAATTCTTATGTAGCTCACAATGTGGCAGTGCACCTTATAATGGTATAAGGTTTAGAACATACCAATATAGCATTCTACATTCAGTGACAGAATCTATTTGTAAAACAATTATACAAAATTAATTTTGGTCATTACCATTGTTTCAATGTGACAAAAATATTTACTACCTTGTAGCAGTAGGAGATACTATAGAAAGTCCCTAGTCCAAATAGCAAAGTAAATCCACGTCAATTTAACATCAAATCAACATTGAATCAACATTCAAATTGACCTTTAAATCAACATTTGTTTGAGTCCACGATTTTACTACAATCTAACATTGTTTTGTGATGTTCATTCAACACATGCCATACATAGAATTTTATGGTTTGCAGCAGCAGCAAAGGAAAAGCCAGCAAAACAAGCAGAAGAGGCTGCTGGGCAGAAACGTTCGGGGAGGTTGCTGGGTGAGGAGCCAGAGGGAATTGGAGTGCCACCCCGAAAACGAAGGAAAAAAAACACAGACAATGAAGAACCTAGAGAGAGGTACGAACTTTGACATTTATCATTAACACATATCTTGTTCAAAATGTTTGAATTTTTAGAATGAAATGTTGAATTGTTGCATTCCTGTTTCATTTTAATTGCCATTTTCAGTTATGACTTTCTTTTTGCAGCATCCCGGAAAGAAAGACGCAGAAACCAAATGTAAACTGAATGCTGAGATGATCCCTGCTGTGCAGGACAAGAATTATGCCAATATTTAAAATAAAAGATATTCTTGTATTTCAAGATATTGCAGATATTTTTTCTTTTTGCAGAGTGTTAAATTATCTCCAACTCAAACAAACTGTTAAACTATATACATGCATTATTTGTCATCTATTTGGAAGAACTCTAAATAAACCTTGATCAAAAATATGAATTGTTTTTACATCTTCCTTTATAGGTTAACAGTAAAAATGCCATTCAGCCGGCTCCCAAAAACCCGAGCACTAAAGAGAGAATTGGTAATAAACAAAGGCAGACTGAAGGCTATAGCATCTCAACTGAAGTTTCTATCAAAGAAGCAGGTAGACGGGAAAGTCAGCTCAGGCAAAAGTGTATCTTCTACAAAGCAGGCTATGTCACAAACAAAAGTGGTTTCCCGAGAAAATATGACTCCATATGCCTTAAGAAAAAGAACGATGCAAAAGCAGGTGATCACCAATGATCAACTCCAGACAGTTGCAGGAAAAGCATCCAGGAACACACAGGTAACCACTGATGATCCAACTCCAGCAACGTCAGGAAAGACATCCAGGAACACACAGGTAACCACTGATGATCCAACTCCAGCAACGACCGGAAAGACATCTAGGAACACACAGGTGACCACTGATGATCCAACTCCAGCAACATCAGGAAAGACATCCAGGAACACACAGGTAACCACTGATGATCCAACTCCAGCAACATCAGGAAAGACATCTAGGAACACACAGGTAACCACTGATGATCAGTCATTCAGGAAGGAAATACAAGCACCACAGGCACTTTCAACACCACACCGTGAGTCTCTTAAGCTGTTGAAAAAAATTAATGCAAGTCCTACACCAGACAGAATGGCTGCTGTATTGCCCTTTGCTGTGACAGTGGAAGCTGTCAAAAACAGCACAAAGAAAACACGCAAAACTGTAATGAAGGGAGCAAAGAAAATCAAAGGAACAGCAAAGGCAGTTAGTAAAACCATTGGAATCAACAGGAAGTACATATACAAGGAACAACCATCAACATCGACAAGATCCTCTATTTCAGAATCAAAGAAAGCCCACATAAATGAGTTTCTGAAAAGGAGTGAAAACAGCTATGAGCTTCCATCAAAGAAAGATCATACAAAGGGAAGTGGTCGTTTTGCTTTGACAGATACAATGACCCATCTCTTCCAAAGATACAAAAAAGAATTCCCTAACAGGAAAGTTGGTTATTCTTCATTCTTCAAGGCTAAGGCAGATAACATCCGGCTAATACGGTTCACCAGAAATCGGTCATGCCTCTGCGAGAAATGTGCAAACCTTTGTCTACGACTTGAGGCAATAAGCACTCTCCCCAAGTCTCCACAAGCTGCCCTGACCCTATCAGATGAAGAAATAAGGGAACACATAAGGAGCCATCCAAATGAGCACATACACTACAGGCAGTGGAAGAAGAAAGGCATCAAGTACAAAAAGAAAATCATTAAGAAAAAGAAACTCCGTGATGTTGAGCACAGCAAAAGCAAGTTTGAGAAAAAGTTTATGAAGTCCCTACCCGAGCTGAGGGAACATTCCAACCGTATAGCCAATCAATTTGGCCAGGTAAGACTCCTTAAAGAGTCATTATGTCCAATGAAAGAGGCAACAGTCCAAATGGACTACTCAGAAAATTGGGCGGCAGATTACCCTAATTCTATAGCAGCCGTCTTCTATGACAAGTCACAAACCACCCTTCACCCCATGGTGGTTCATTACCGTGATGAGAAGGGAACATTGAACCACCAAAGCTATATTGGAGTGTCTCGATGTGGCAGCCACACCGCACCTGTAACTTACACATTCATGAAGAGGCTAATTCCATTGGTCCAAGAATTCATACCAGAGCTAGAAACAATGCACTTCATTACCGATAGTCCATCATCCCAATATAGAAATCGGTTTATTGGAAGCATCATCGCACGGTCCAAGGCAGAGTTCGGCCTCACAACATCATGGACTTGGCTTGAGGCCGGGCATGGCAAGGGGCCGTGTGATGGTGTTGGCGGTTCCCTGAAAAAGAAAATGGACAATCGTGTGAAAGCAGGAGCTGCAGTAAGAAATACAGCAGAATTTTGTGCTACAGTGGCAGCAGACACGGACAGCAAAATCATAACACTGAGGGTAACAGAGAAAGATATACATGCTTCAAGTAAGGAGATGAAAGCATGGAAAAATGCCCCAATTCATGGTGTCAGTGAATACCATGCTCTTGTCCCAAGTAATGGTAGTCTGTATGGTCGCAATCTCTCATGCTTCAAGCCCTGCTGTTATGAATCAGGCACATTCAACTTGACGTGCAGTGGGTGGCAGAAAACACGTATTCCCATTCTTACTGAACATGAGTTTGGTGTGAGAGATTTTTCTCATGAAGAGGAAGACAATGGCAATAATTCGAGCAGTGAAGAGGAAGCCAACAGTGATGATTCGCGCAGTGATGAGGAAGCCGACAGTAATGATTCTAGCAGTGACGAGAAAGCCAACAGTGATGATTCTAGCAGTGACGAGGAATCCAACAGTGATAACTCTAGCAGTGACGAGGAATCCGACAGTGATGATTCTAGCAGTGACGAGGAAGCCAACAGTGATGATTCTAGCAGTGAAGAGGAAGCTGATGATGATGAATCTAACAGTGAAGATGGAGATAATTCTGTTGGTAAAGAGAAGGAAGATACTGATGATGAAGAGGGAGAAGACGATAATTCTAGTGGAGAAGCAGAGAGTGATGATTCTAGTGGCGAAGAGGACAATGGCAATGATTCAGATGACAACACCAGCAGAGAAGCAAATGAAGAAGAAAGCAGTGATGAGGATGTTCCACTCATCCAATATAAGAAAAAAGAGAAGAGGGTTCAAGAAGATGAAATAGAGGACAAAATAGAGAATGCTGCCCAACTGAACATTGGAGACTTTGTTGTAGTGGCATACCCAAAGACATGGTATATAGCCACAATTGAAGAGTTCATTGGAGATGTAATCGATGTCTCATATATGAAGGCTCTTTGGGGAAAGTGGGTCTGGGGACGTAAAGAAGTAGGGCCAATTGCCAGGTCAGACATCCTCATGAAAGTACCAACAGCTGACATCATCCAATCCAATGACACAATTGACATTACAAAGGTGGTGAAGAAGGAAATAAAAAGGCTGTTCAAAATAAGGAAGCAAGCCAAGTGAAGATTATGATAACAATGTTATATGCTATTATGTATCCCTGATATGGATTAAGACCCTCTCCGTTATTACATTTGTCAGGATCTCAAGCTAAACTGATGTTTTGTGAAAAATGAATTGATGTGTTTGAAAGGTTGTTTTTATACAAATGAAGTGAAGACGTAAAGTCTCAAATGGTTGAGAGATACACTAGCTGCATAATCCCTCACAGATTCTCAACATGTGAAATATTCTGCTTTCTTGTTAAAGGCAGAAGAATGTACCGCAGGGTTAGTATGCTGGATAACATTTTTGAAATTGTAACAAAGAAAAACATCCATATGATGTGTTTAAATAAACCCTTGACATACCGAATTCCTGTGTTTCCTCACTTGATTTGTCGGATACATCTTCTTTGATCAGCCTAATACACCAAATGGCACTTCAGTAGCCCAGCTGCTCATATGGGCATGTCAAGTATCCAGTCCAAAGGCTCCATAGGTTTACCCTTAGTGCCCAGACACCCCTTACAAAAAACACCCACTTTTAATGTAAAAAAGAGCCCAAGGCCTTAGAAATTAAAGTTGCACACAGAGAAATAATGTCTTTATACTCACAATCAATATTGAAAAAAATAGTGAGCCAAACATAAGGCAGACCATTACTAACATGCGGGCCTATAATAGGTACTAGAGTCAAAAGTCAGCCATGCCCCTGTGGAGGAGCAAAGTGGCATGGTTGCCATTAGCGCAATCTGTTGTATCATAGCTAATGAAAGGGTTGTATGAGAACATAAAAGAGACTTCCCTGACAATGATGATAATCACTGACACTTCTTTTTAAAGCCAAGGGGCTGTGTACAAATGATGTCATGCAGGAGGGGGAAGGGGGGTTAGGCCCAGCATGACAGAATTGATTTTCTATATATCTTCAGCATTGCAAAATTGGCAAAAAACATGATGGGGGGGCTCAAAAATGGTCCAAAAAGCATGACATCATTTGTAAACAGCCTCCAAGTATTCAAAACTATTTACAAAGGGCCTGGCAAACAAAACCAAAATCTTATTAATCACATGGTTTCATATGATGAATATTGCATTCCTCAACTTAAGAATGATTTTGCGTCACCGTGCATAGGTCCCGTCTTCTCCTGTTATCTCTGGCTATGCCCTCACCCAGGCTCCATGAAGGTATTGAAGATATCGTAATTGCAGAGATTCTATCCTTTTCCCTCCAAATGAATAAATTGTTCATCATTCTGCAATGAAATTATACATCGCTATCTGACATAGTGACGATATCCACATGTGAATTGAAAATTTTGTGATGTATGGAGTTATGAACATCTTCCAGTATTATTCAAGTTAGTAAAAATCATACCAGATTATTGACAATTATCAATGGACTTATCCATGTTAAAGAATAAACAATTAGTTGTGGTTATGATAAGAAATGAATTGCACAACACGTTTCTAGTAATAGCTGATGTGGACCTACGCACGGTGATGCACGTTTTGTGATGGTCAACCTTACTAAGTGCCTGAGGCATAAGTTATCAAGATTAGTGTTCCCCAAATTGCGTACTCATAGGTTGATATGATATGTATCACTTGGGTAAATATCAAAGAGATTGGTGAAGCTTCCAATTTTGCCCACCATGACGTGTTGTGATCCATTTTCATGAGAATTGACCATATAACAACAAGCCACCTCCACCATGTGGGGTAGGTCCTGCTGGCACCCCATGGCCTATATGTATGTTCCTCACTACTACCCCGATATTAAGGAGGTTTAGCGGCGACTACATGGACAATCTAACGCAGACGTGCTGCATACCTACAGCCTCGGTACGACTGCGTTAAATGAGCTACGGGTGACTATGTAGTCTTTGCTAAACCTCCCTAATTACACCTACTCTGTCATTGATACTGCAATTTCCGCCATCTTTGATCTCTGTTCAAAAAGGTCGGGGCTGCCCCTGACATAATTTATAAGGGGAGGTTCTTGTCGATTGCACATCCAAAATAGTACTCTCTGAGGGTTTCATTTTGATGGGTCATATGTTGAGATCTGATCATTAGATCCAGAGAAATTAAAAAGTAGAAGCTCTGAGAGTATCTGCTGAGAGAGTGTAGAATTGTTTGGGCTTGCTATGTTACGCACTGTTGATATGTTACTTGATGCTATGTTACATGCTTCTAATGTGACACACCAGGGGACAGCACTGAAGCAATCTTGAGTGGTGTTATCCCACTATTTTAGAGTAGTGTTTATGGGGGGGTCGCTATCAAATGCAGTAGGCCCTAAGCATAGGCCCAAATAGATGATAATCTTCCCACAGGTACGGCTACCTACTCTAGTGCCAAAGGCACTAGTATTGACATAATAATCACTCTCACCAGATTGGTGCAGATCTGATATGAGATAGTGAAAAATGATATTTAGAAGTTCAGTGTAATCCTTTGGCACATGGAAAATATATGTATAGATGGATCTTGTTACACATTCCTTTTTCCTTAAATATATGATTAAATATTATTAACAATGGAGTCTTTTTGCCATGTGTGGTTTATAGGTGGCTCTTTGGCCACCTAGGAGGCCTACTGATTATATTTTTTTTTGCCAATTTTCCTTCAACAAAGGGTTTACTATTTTACACCATAGAAATGGTTATGGTAAGTTCTATAATATTATTTAAAAACATTTGTATTTTATTGACTTATAAAAAATTGATGGGTCTCCTAATTATTTTTTCTGCCCTTTTTCTAGGACTTTGCCTTTTATAAACTTTGCAGTTTTTGTGTACGTACCTGGGGTCACTTATGTGGGTTTAAGCATTTTTCACATTTTGCTTAAAGCCTATTGTTTCCAAAGATGTACAATACCCTGGGTAAATTTTCAAATATTGTTATAGTTATATTGGTTTACATTCATGCCACAGGTGGTGGTCAAAGAGCCACCCTAAGTGGTCAAAGAGCCACCCAAATGGCCAAAAAAGGCCCCCAATAGTCTTCAAAGTGTTTCAAAATATTTTCAAACGGTCAGGGTATAGTTCATAGGCTATATACATCATTATGCATCTAATTTGTATTTGTAATTATTCACGATTATAGTAAAGTCATGGCATTATCTCAGCTGGTCAAAGAGCCGCCCCAAGTGGTCAAAGAGCCACCTATTGGTTAAATAGCCACCAAAATACCCTCAAAAATGTTCAAAAGATATTGTTCTAGATGTCAGAATAGAGGGCATGGGATCTGTACATCATTATACATTCAATTTGCATTTGTAATTACTCATAATTATGGTGAAGTCATGCCATTATCATAGCTGGCCTCAGGTGGTCAAAGAGCCACCTAAATGGTCAAATAGGACCCCAGTAGTCCAAAAGAAAGTCTCAAATTAATTTTTAAAATCAAAATAGAGTGCAAAGGCTGTACATTTCCTTACACATCTAATTTGCATTCTCAATCATTTATGATTATTGTAAATTCATGGATTTATATCAGCTGGTCAAATAGCCACCCCAGGTGGTCAAAGAGCCACCCCAGGTGGTCAAAGAGCCATCCAAATAGCCAAATAGGCCCCATTAATCTTTAAAAACTCTCAAAATGTATTTTTCAAAAGTCAGAATGGTCTGTGTAAGCTGTACACATCATTGAATATCGAACTGGTGTTCTTAATAATTCATGATTATAGTAATTTCATGCATTTATATCAGGTGGTCAAAGAGCCACCCAAGTGGTCAAAGAGCCACCCAAGTGGTCAAAGAGCCACCCAAGTGGTCAAAAAACCACCTCTTCTTTGGACCTTGCTAATTTCCATAATATTTCTCAGTTTCGTATGATTGACCAACAGACAGGACCTATCATCGTTATCATAATGAACATAAAGGTTATAGTTAAATACCAAGTGTATCAGAAATATAGAGCAAACTGTCCAAGTGGTCAAAGAGCCACCCATCTAAATGAAGAAGGTAAAACTAGACTTTGGAAGGCCATGGAAAAAAAATATCACCTTCAACACTAATTAAAAAGATGAGCTTAACTAGCTGAGTGTCCCCTTTCTTTGGGAAAAATATAGGATAATATGAGAATATTCAAAATCAAGATATTAAAAATGTGAAAAGAAATCAAACAGAGTAAGTGGTCAAAGAGCCACCCAAGGGCGGCTCTTTGACCATTTGCTATTTGTAGCAAGAAATAAAAAAGAGAAGACTTAAGAGGTGATAAAAATGTTCAGGGGGTGGGGAAGAGAGGTATTTGTACACATGTACACATTATTAATACATGATATTACAATAAAGAATAATATTGTGAGATTTCAGTGGCTTGGAGAAGGCTTATTGTGAAAAAAGGGCATTTTAGGCCTTTCTGACCTTAGGTAACAAAAACATATGACCTGTTTTACAATGAAATTATTTTTGCCATGTAGGTGTAAGCCTATCTGACATGGGAAAAATAACAAATGTACAAATATGATACAAAATAATTTTACACAAGTCTTCAAAATGAATAACCCCCTATTTTCAGACCTGCACCAATCTGGTGAGAGTGACCCATAAGAAGTTACATGTTGGTTAAGCGCCCTCCCATTAGCTCAGTGGTAGAGCATCTGCTTCAGAGTTGGAGGACCCAGGTTCGAGTCCCGGTTGGGATATGGACCAGAGATCCATCTCTATTTTCAAAGAGATGTCGTTACTTTCACAATGGTTCCTTGTACCACCATAGCCTACTGCTACCTGGGGCTTCTGATTATGGTGGTTCACCATTCACTTTAACAAGGATCCTAGGCATGTTTGGCCTACGAGTACACTGTATCGCGGGCCTGATTTCCCCTTACAGCGAAGAGTCAGAGTGATTGGAAAATTATATGCATAGCACAAGAGATGAATATTTACAAAACTATTTCGGCATGTTTCCACAAATGTTCAAACCTTGTCTTTTTAGTGGATATGCCAATTTTAAATGCCTATGCATTAATGCAGCTGTTGCAAATGACTCATTAGGCCATAATTCTAGAAACATGCTGGCCTTATATATTAAAGGAATATGGTTGATACACTTTAGGCAAGTCACTTCACCCATTGGTACTTTGTCTAATTTATGTATCATGGCAATCAGTGATTCATATCTGTGCCCTTTAAAGTGCTATCTCTTTAAGGTGGCTGGCGTTGATAGAGTCAAAGTAATTAGATATTCGCCATATTCTCATCAAAGTCTCAAAATGATTTGTACTTTTCATATGTGCAAAAATAATAGGGGGGTCCCATGCATTTTTCTTTTTGACATAGAGAAGTTTCAACCCTATATAGGATAATAAAGTGATTTGTCACATAAATCCTTAGATTCATATTCTAAAGTAATTAGATTTTGTTATAACATCTTCAGCACTTAGTTATTAAGTATATCTTTGCAGTAGATACACTATTGGCATAAGGTCCCAGGCATATTTCTGATTTTAGATGATTGAAATAATAAATTAAGGATATGGTTAGAATAGTAACATCTAGATTATATAGTCTTTTTCTAGGTGGTCATATACAGCAGCCCCCATGGCTCATGTGTAATGTCTATGCCTTACTCACATAAGATCCATGGTTCAAATCCTTGCCAAGCCTGCCTCTATTTTACACATTTTGTCCATCCATAAAGTCAATTTAACACAGAGACCCCTGGTGTCCATGTGATGAACTAACAATACCCGCCAGTCACCTTAAGGGCCACTGATACAGGAATGCATCATGCCCCATAGGTGTGTCTGCTTGCCAGCACTTCATTAGTGCATCATGATGACCAACCACGGCATTCATGCATCATGACAACCAATACGCATGATGCATTAATGCATCAATGGCCTGTACAGTATCCCTTAAAGTGTAAACCCTTTAAAGGAGGTTGATGCAGGAGTGCATCATGCCCTTGGTTTTCCCGATGCACCGATGAAGTGCTGGCGAGTCTTCATTGGAGCATCATGCCGACCCTACAGGATTGATATATAAAATTATATACTCCAAGAGGGTCGGCATGATGAAACAATGAAGTGCTGGTGAGCAGTCTCACCAGCACTTCATTGGTGCATCATGACGACCAATGGGCATGATACATTAATGCATCAGCGGCCCTTAAAGGGTTAAAGGATTAAAAAAAACTGGCAATAGGTAAATATTATTGGTAGAAAGGAAGATATAAGCAGACAGACATGTGATGGAGAACTCCACCACCTGGGAAATAGTAGAACTTAACCCTTTATGCCCTACAGAGTGCATTAATACATCATGCCCATTGTCTTCATGATGCATGAATGCAGCCTTGGTGAGACATTTAACAGTGTTGCATTAACCCTTTAAAGGTCGCTAATGCATGAGTGCATCATGCCCATTGGTCCTCATGTTCCACCAATGAAGTGCTGGCGATACTGCTCACCAACTTTTCATTAGTGCATCAAGTCAACACCCTACAGGATCTATGTATACATAAAATCCCGGAGGTTTGGCATGAATTTCCAATGAAGTGCTGGTGCATCATGACGACCAATGGACATGATGCATTAATGAATCAGCGGCCCTTAAAGATTTATGACAAATGATTTCAGGGAAAGACACAGCTGCACCCACATATAAGCTGCACCAGCGTATAAGCTGCACCAGCATATTAGCCACACAAGCATGTAAGCCACACGAGTGCCACACCAGTGTATAAGCCACACCAGTGTATGAGCTGCACCAGTGCATAAGCCACACTAGTGTATAAGCCACACCAGCATATTAGCCATACAAGCATCTAAGCCACACCAGCATATTAGCCACACAAGCATATTAGCCACACCAGTGTATAAGCCACACCAGTGTATAAGCCACACCAGTGTATAAGCCAGACCAGTGTATAAGCCACACCAGCGTATAAGCCACACCAGTGTATTAGCCACACCAGTGTATAAGCCACACCAGTGTATAAGCCACACCAGTGTATAAGCCACACCAGCATATAAGCCACACCAGCGTATAAGCCACACCAGCGTATAAGCCACACCAGTGTATTAGCCACACCAGTGTATTAGCCACACCAGTGTATAAGCCACACCAGTGTATACGCCACACCAGTGTATAAGCCACACCAGTGTATAAGCCACACCAGTGCATGAGCCACACCAGTGTATAAGCCGCACCAGCATATAAGCCACACCAGTGTATAAGCCACACCAGTGTATAAGCTGCACCTGTGTATAAGCCACACCAGTGTATAAGCCGCACCAGTCTGTAAGCCACACCAGCATATAAGCCACACCAGTGTATAAGCCGCACCAGTGTATAAGCCGCACCAGCATATAAGCCACACCAGTGTATAAGCCGCACCAGTGTGTAAGCCACACCAGCATATAAGCCACACCAGTGTATAAGCCGCACCAGTGTATAAGCCGCACCAGCAAATAAGCCACACCAGTGTATAAGCCACACCAGTGTATAAGCCACACCAGCGTATAAGCCGCACCAGTGCATAAGCCACACCAGTGTATAAGCCGCACCAGTGCATAAGCCACACCAGTGTATAAGCCACACCAGTGCATAAGCCACATCTGTGTATAAGCAACACCAGTGTATAAGCCGCACCAGTGTATAAGCCGCACCAGCAAATAAGCCACACCAGCGTATAAGCCACACCAGTGTATAAGCCGCACCAGTGTGTAAGCCGCACCAGCATATAAGCCACACCAGTGTATAAGCCGCACCAGTGTGTAAGCCACACCAGCATATAAGCCACACCAGTGTATAAGCCGCACCAGTGTATAAGCCGCACCAGCAAATAAGCCACACCAGTGTATAAGCCACACCAGTGTATAAGCCACACCAGCGTATAAGCCGCACCAGTGCATAAGCCACACCAGTGTATAAGCCGCACCAGTGCATAAGCCACACCAGTGTATAAGCCACACTAGTGTATAAGCCACACCAGTGTATAAGCCATGCCTGTGTATAAGCCACACCAGTGTATAAGCCACACCAGTGTATAAGCCACACCCGTGTATAAGCCACACCAGTGTATAAGCCATGCCTGTGTATAAGCCACACCAGTGTATAAGCCACACCCGTGTATAAGCCACACCAGTGTATAAGCTGCACCCACATATAAGCCTCACAAGCATATAAGCCGCACCAGCATATAAGCCGCACCAGCATATAAGCCGCACCAGCATATAAGCCACACCTGTGTATAAGCCACATCTGCATATAAGCCACACCAGTGTATAAGCTGCACCCACATATAAGCCTCACAAGCATATAAGCCGCACCAGCATATAAGCCACACCAGCATATAAGCCACACCAGTGTATAAGTGACACCAGTGTATAAGCGACACCAGTGTTTAAGCTGCACCCACATATAAGCCACACCAGCATATAAGCCACACCAGTGTATAAGCCACACCTGTGTATAAACTATGCCTGTGTATAAGCTGTACCTGTGTATAAGTCACACCTGTGTATAAGCCACACCTGTGTATAAGCCACACCAGTGTACAAGCCACACCAGTGCATAAGCCACACCAGCATATAAGCCACACTAGTGTATAAGCCACACCAGTGTATAAGCCATGCCTGTGTATAAGCCACACCAGTGTATAAGCCACACCAGTGTATAAGCCACACCAGTGTATAAGCCACACCAGCATATAAGCCACACCAGTGTATAAGCCACACCAGTGTATAAGCCACACCAGTGTATAAGCCGCACCAGTGTATAAGCCATGCCTGTGTATAAGCCACACCAGTGTATAAGCCATGCCTGTGTATAAGCCACACCTGTGTACAAGCCACACCTGCCTATAAGCCGCGCCAGCATATAAGCCACACCAGTGTATAAGCCACACCTGTATATAAGCCACACCAGTGTATAAGCCACACCTGTGTATGAGCCACACCAGTGTATAAGCCACACCTGTGTATAAGCCACACCTGTGTATAAGCCACACCTATGTATAAGCCACATCTGTGTATAAGCCACACCAGCATATAACCGCACCAGTGCATAAGCCACACTAGTATATAAGCCACATCAGCATATAAGCCACACCAGCATATAAGCCACACCAGCATATAAGCCACACCAGTGTATAAGCCACACCAGTGCATAAGCCACACCAGTGTATAAGCCACACCAGTGTATAAGGCGCACCAATGTATAAGCCACACCAGTGCATAAGCCACACCAGCATCTAAGCCACACCAGCATATTAGCCACACCAGTGCATAAGCCACACCAGTGTATAAGCCATGCCTGTGTATAAGCCACACCAGTGTATAAGCCATGCATGTGTATAAGCCACACCTGTGTACAAGCCACACCAGCGTATAAGCCACACCAGTGTATAAGCCACACCAGTGTATAAGCCACACCAGTGTATAAGCCACACCTGCCTATAAGCTGCGCCAGTGTATAAGCCACACCAGTGTATAAGCCGCACCAGTGTATAAGCCGCACCAGTGTATAAGCCACACCAGTGTATAAGCCACACCAGTGTATAAGCCACACAAGTGTATAAGCCGCACCAGCGTATAAGCCACACCAGTTTATAAGCCACACCAGTGTATAAGCCACACCAGTGTATAAGCCACACCAGTGTATAAGCCGCACCAGTGTATAAGCCGCACCAGCATATAAGCCGCACCAGTGTATAAGCCACACCAGTGTATAAGCCACACCAGTGTATTAGCCACACCAGTGTATTAGCCACACCAGTGTATTAGCCACACCAGCGTATAAGTCATACCTGTGTATAAGCCACGTCAGTGTAAAAGCCGCACCAGTGTATAAGCCAAACCAGTGTATAAGCCACACCAGTGTATAAGCCGCACCAGTGCATAAGCTGCACCAGTGTATGAGCCGCACCAGTGTATAAGCCGCACCAGTGTATAAGCCGCACCAGCGTAAAAGCCGCACCAGTGTATAAGCCACACCAGTGTATATGCCACACCAGTGTATAAGCCACACCAGTGTATAAGCTGCACCTGTGTATAAGCCACACCAGCGTATAAGTCATACCTGTGTATAAGCCACACCAGTGTATAAGCTGCACCTGTGTATAAGCCACACCAGCGTATAAGTCATACCTATGTATAAGCCACACCAGTGTATAAGCCACACCTGTGTATAAGCCACACCAGTGTATAAGCTTCACCAGTGTATAAGCCGCACCAACATATAAGCAACACCAGTGTATAAGCCACACCAGTGTATAAGCCACACCAGTGTATAAGCCACACCAGCGTATAAGCCACACCAGTGCATAAGCCACACCAGTATATAAGCCATGCCTGTGTATAAGCCACACCAGTGTATAAGCCATGCCTGTGTATAAGCCACACCTGTGTACAAGCCACACCAGCGTATAAGCCACACCAGTGTATAAGCCACACCAGTGTATAAGCCACACCAGTGTATAAGCCACACCTGCCTATAAGCCGCACCAGTGTATAAGCCGCACCAGTGTATAAGCCACACCAGTGTATACGCCACACCAGTGTATAAGCCGCACCAGTTTATGAGATGCAACCACACCTGAGACCTGGAATGGTTGTCATTCATAAGTATAGTCTACATATAAATCCCTGTGTATAAGACACACCCTGACTTCAGGAAGGTTCTCTAAGCCACAGCCACCATCTGAACTGGTCTATAAGCCATGTCTTATATGCGGGCTTCCCTAGCCCACTTAAAAGGGTCTCTTTCTCCTCTCTCCTATCCCTCGGATGTGTGAGGTGCTCATATGTGTGGGCACCAACACAGTCCTATATATAAAATTGGGTAATGTAGTTTTCGCCACAAATAGGTACCTTAGGGATTGGTCATTACTTATCAACAGGGGGATGGGTTTTCTTGCAGACACGCAAAAGGTTTTATGCCGCCCTCGATGGCAGTCAAAGTTTTTTGTACCTTCCCCCTGAGCCAGAGGTGCAGAGAATGTTTCGCACCCCTCTTCCCCCTCAGGAGGGTTCTGATTTATTTCATGCCACCTACAATCAAACCCACCATCCCCTCTGTTGATAAATAATGACCACTCCCTTAGCTGTTGTTAAACATCTATTACTCACTCACAGCTTATACAAGGGGTTTATGGTAGCTTTTTTTCTGTTGAGACTGTTTGGACAAGTGAAATGCCCTACAGTTTTGCACAGGTGCACTTCAGCTAGCTACTGGGCTACCTGAGTGACAGGTAGGTAATCCATCAGTTGTCAGGCGAGAATATCATCTGTCTGAAACCACAAACACTGGTATCTTAACTCTTCAAGGGCCAAAATAGTTATTCAATGTGCTTATCATCCCCTCTAAACACTTGGTCACCCGCCTCTGGCTAGCACCACTGATTCTTTTTTTGACCTTAAAGCTATGGGACTTTTGATCACTGTGCAGGGCAGAGGCAGTGATTTCCTCTTTGTGTACACCGCCGATTCACGGCCAACTGACGAACGTCAGTCACTGACAGACATTGTAGGGACAGTATCCTTATCGCTTTAACTGTTTCGAGTTCTATTAGATGTTGGAGTATGATTATTTGGTTCACTATTAATCCCTTATTTTTTTTAATTCCACTATTAATGCAGACGGGCGGCCAACGGGGGGCCACCATTGCTGTGTGTGACGTCATGTGGTGCATTGGTGCTTCATGTCAAACTTTGAAACTTTGATACCAGTGCAATTATTAGCGACCACTAGATGCAGGTCTGTAATGGCATTTAACTGAGGGAACTCACTACGACTTAAAGGGGGTCTAGTTGTACCATCTTGAGAAATGCCTTCCTGGGGGGCATTTATGAGGTACTACAGTATTCCTTTTTTTAAGCAAAATGGATTGATTGCGCTGAAATAAGGAGCATTTCTTTCTCTGCGCATGCCGTAGAAAAGATAAACAAACAACACATATATGCCATGTATCAACAATTTATCTGACCTGTTAAATGGTATCAATTATCATGAGTATCTCTAATTTGGTGATATGACTATCTAATGAAAATCTCTGGCTTCGTGCAATGGTGATATAAATATTCTGTTTCAAATATAGAATATCGGTGGTAAAAGTGCCACTAAGATTCCTAATCCCCATAAGAAAGCAGTTCTTGAGTATATAGTAGAGCAGCAAGACCTTCAAAAGGGCCATATTTTAGGAGTTTAATTCGTAAGATTACTGATAGCTATAACTTGTTTTTTTATGTTGTCCAATGTCTCTGGGTATGGAAAAGTGATGTTTGACCAATGAAAGCTCGTGCAGTCACTGAGAAATCTGCAATTCTATTCAACCATCTCTTGAAATTTTAGCCTCATTTTTAAGAACTAAAATACATATTGATCACCCTGTTCTGGCACTAATATTCATCTTACAACAATTCCAAAGGTACCTACCCCCTCTAAATTGGACCCAACGATCGCATTGGAGCCAACCATTTGTTGCTAGGACAAGCAGTTACCTAGCAACAGCTCATTTTAGCTAGCAACGGACCCTTTCCAAGACAAAGAAAGACCATTCCTAGGAATGACTTACAGAATGGAGAACATGGATACTGTTTCTCATTTTGCTATTCAGAAGCTCCATGCAATTGTACAAAAGGCAATATTATACCAAAATACAGTGTGCTGATCAGAAAATATAGAAAAAAAAGATAGACCTATAGCAAGTATGATGAAAACATGCGACTTCAGCATTATCCTTTATTGGCAAAATATTCTTTACTGGACAATTGTAGTGTGTCTTATATCCTGAAAATGATGAAATGAGAATACATCTGAGGTTTTACTCTACTCTACAAATTTACATAGCACTTTATACAGAGGAGCTTGTTCATAGACAAAATATGTATTATTGTGAAGAGAGTTAACCATCATTGGACTCAATTTATTCAGAACTGAGTAGATCTTTTTAGAAATATCCCTGGAGTAATAGAAATGTGTCAGATAGTTGTTCAATACTCAAAGAGTTGACACTTGCTAGCTTTTGGTTAGCAAGTGGCTCACCAACTGACAACTGCTCTTCTCAGATATGAAAACATGATTATGGAACCCATCGATTTATAAAGAAAATAAATCTGAAGTTGTGCTGCCAAAGCCTTATTGCTAGACCTGTTTATATCTTGGCAATTAAATAATTGCTAAGGGGTCATTCAAATATTACGTAACACAGTAGGGGGGGTCATGAAGTTTATTACACTTTGTTACAGAGGGAGGGGGGTCTGCCCAAGTGTTACATGATAAAAATGAGGAATATATCACATGGCTAAATTTCTTCCTAGAGATCTTCCTATAATTCTTGTTAAATTGAGAAGGATCAAATAAATTTAGGAATATTGATTAGAAGCCCCACATTGTTACAAGGGGGAGAGGGGGGTCAAAAAGTGGCCAAAATTGTGTTGCATAATATTTGCCGGCCCTTAAGCAGCATTACTCTACATTATGTTATTTATAATATTATATAGATTTTGACCAGAATTAAATATAATGTGAGATGATTATTCTGTCACAAACCTTCTCTAGAAGTTCTACTAAGGAAACTCTAGCTTAATCTAGCAGCATCAGATAACTGTGATTGCATGGATCTTGTAATTGCTATCATCATTCTGTCAATGGTGAATTAGCTGCTTTATAAGATCACTTCTGTTGGCAAAAGTGGACCTTTCCAGAGCCTTACTGGTAGGACTCAGCTATAAGGCCACAAGTACCAGCCAACTAACCAAAAGACCCTACCTGTGGCCATTCTCCTTGCTGGAAGGTCATGTTACAAGACATTAGCTAGGGCTTTATTTTAGGTCATAGATATGTTCTTAACTCTTTTCAGCCAGCTCTATAATTGTTAAAAGTCCCTAAAATACAGCAGATTGAGGTCCCGGGCAAATATATATTGATACATGGTGTAAGTGTGACCTCGGGAATAGAACCAATGTTTGTGAAATGTATACAAAAATTACTGATTTGTAATCTGTATGTAATTTCCTTTCATATTATACCATGATACCTGGCATTACTTATTGAAAATAATTATTGACGGGCCCAGAATAATGTTATTAGATACTTTAAATGCTCTCTTTAATTAATGTACTAGCCATATTTGACCTGGTAGTGCATTAATGCACTAGCCGGCTGGAAAGAGTTAAAAAGACATAGACCATCTGTCTGTCACCAGTGATCATCATCTACATGATGGAAACATCCATATAACAATTAACATTCTATCCAGATATGTTCAGAGTGAAGTGATGGAACTACTATAGCCTACATATTTCAGGGCATTGCCACATGTACATTCATAATATATGCTTTAACATTTGAATATTCATTTTTACACTCCACCTCAGTTGGTACTAAGATACTTGGAAGGGTTGGCATGATACATTGATGCAGCATTTGCTAAAGGACTGACCAGCATTTCATTGGAGAAGAATCACATATAAAGGCATTGAATGACTATAAGGAGGTAATTTCATCACCCTCTACACACACCCAAAGTCACAGACCAGTAATTGACTTGAGGCTAAGGCTATGAGGCACAGGGGCATCCTACATTTTATATGACAAGACAAGGGTTGGACTCATGAAGAAGCCATGCCATTTACACATGGTTCTATGGTAG
Organism: Acholoe squamosa; assembly: GCA_949317995.1. Taxonomy (NCBI): domain Eukaryota; kingdom Metazoa; phylum Annelida; class Polychaeta; order Phyllodocida; family Polynoidae; genus Acholoe; species Acholoe squamosa. The sequence goes on from OX439045.1 coordinate 5,945,513, forward strand.
TATTAGGTACATAAGGAGTCCCTTCTTGTTACAGTTCCTATAATTTCAATCCTTGGTCGTTAATTTATTCTAATAATGTTGCTAAATATCACTCAAAAGGATTAATTGATAGGTAGATACAAGGTATTTACCAAGCCTCAGATTACCCAAGATATTCTTTGTATGCTTTAGAATGAGAGAGTTCAAGATGGTGATTATGTGTTATGTATGATGGCATGTAACATCACATAGGGGCAATATTTGATTTTAGCCTTATTATTTTGATGGGAGAGCTTTGATCATTATCAGAAGGTAATTTGAATCAGTCTGTATATTTAATATGCCATTGTATAGACAGGTATATGCCTTGTGGTTGATTGGATCTATGGTTAATATAGCTCTTGATAGGGACTTGACTTAACATGTTAACGTTGGTAGCATTCTTTGACTTCTCCTTGACAGGAATGGAATGATACCACTGATAGTGGGTAATCAAGCACATAGGCTTTATGTCACACTTATTATAACAGCATTGACTTAGGTATGGCAGGTTACCAAATGACACCCGATGAAATATTAAGATATCATCTGTGTTCTGAGACTCACATGAGATGTACATAAATCACAGACTGACCGGTCACCTCAACCCGATACATAAACTGCTTATAATGATACCTTGCTGATGTTATCTTGAGCCTGATGTTATCTTGAGCCCCTGTATAAGGTGTGGCCACTAGGTATGGTTTATATTATTTTCCAAAATAGAAAAAGGAAATGAGTTGCTGGGTGATTTCTTTTTTTTTCTATGGGGACATTTTATGATAGGATCATATATTTCAAGCAAATATAGCTTACTAATATTTGAATCTCATCTCATTGGATCTACATATACACATGTACATGAACTTGGCTATCACATGGTCCTTGGAATGTGGTTGGTTTACAAACAATACACTCATGATGTCTCTTGCCCAGCAATAGACATCTTTAGTAAAAAAGACCTGTGATCACTAGAATACCTGACGGATATCTTTTCATATCTGGTGCATCTCTGTGTCAGTTGCTAGGCTACTTGCTGTGCAAAAACTAGTACTTTCTAAACAATAACCAACTGCACAATTGTTAAATATAAATATTTCCTATTTTGGGGGTTATTTTGAGGTATAACTGTTTTCTAATACATTGAGTCCATAGATGCTTAATTCTCATCAAATCCAAATGTCTTTTTATGAATAAACTTCTCAATTTTCTTAGGTTTGAAAAAGTGTTTATTTGAACTCACAAAATTACAATGTGAATAATCGAAGTCCAGCTTGCAGCAAAAATCTCAATGTTACAATTAGTTCCAATTTTAACTACATAAACCATCTGTTACTTGATATTCATTACGTCAAACAATAGAATTTTATATATGCTTATGGGACACACAAGGACAATGAGTAAATTTGCTGTTGCTAGGCAATCAGCTACTCTAGGAGTAAAGTGAAAGCCTCAGATGTTTTTGAGGATATAAGACACACTACAATTATCTGGTAAATAATATTTTTCCAATAGAAGATAATGCTGAAGTTGCATGTTTTCATTATACGTGCTATATCCTTTTTTTTTGTTCTACATTCCCTGATTAGCAAACTGTGTTTTGGTAGAATATTACATTTTCTACAATGGCATGGACCTTCTCAATACCAAAATGAGAAGCAATAGCCATGATCTCCATTCTGTAAGTCATTCCTAGGAATGGTCTTTCTTTGTCTCGGAAAGGGTCCGTTGCTAGATAAAATCAGCTGTTGCTAGGTAACCATTTGTCTTAGCAACAAATGGTTAGCTGCAATGTGATCGTTGGGTCCAATTTAGGGGGGGTAGGTACCATTGGAATTGTTGTAAGATGAATATTAGTGCCAGAACAGGTAGACTAATGTGTATTTTAGCTCTCAAAAAACGAGGCTAAAATTTCAAAAGATGGTTGTAAAGAATTGCAGATTTCTCAGTGACTGCACGAGCTTTCATTGGTCAAACATCACTTTTCCATACCCAGAGACATTGGACAACATAAAAAAAACAAGTTATAGCTATCAGTAATCTTACGAATTAAATGACCCCAGAGGGCCCACTGTGCTGCTCCTCTAATAGTATGTAATGCATATGTCTGTCTTGCTACTGGAGATCCATTGAAGGTTTAAATTTTCCTTTTTTTTCACTTGTACATATTTTGGACACGTTTCTCCCACATCTTCTGCACCAGTTTATAGATGTCAAGTGTGGCTTGGGCATCCTCCATGGCTGAGTGGGAGCCCGACTGGATGGTCCGACCTGCAGAGAGAAAATATGAATAAATTTTGTATTGTAATAAATGTAGGTTGTTGAATATGAAAAAAAGATAATGCAAATGAATCTGCAAAACCATAGTTCAGGTGCTCCCTGAGCTATGGGACCTTAGTTCTTACACAAGATCCCTAGGACTTATCCATGCATCCCCAGGACCAAGGACCAAGGGTAAGTGTTTGGTACAAGCTAAAGTTTCCCTAGGTCCCCTCCACTCTGCCTCCAAAACCCCTCTAACCACCCCCACCCACCACTCCCTGCCATCATTCGACCTTCCTCTCAAACTATATGGTAGGTAGTGGCAAATGGCATATATATATATATATATATATATATATATATATATATATATATATATATATATATATATTTATTTATTTATATATTTATGATAATGGATAGCACATTCAAAGTTTGATATGATCACCATATTGATGATTTGTATGTGTATATGTAACCTTCCTAGAATTCACACCAGGGGGCTGCACTTTCCCAGTTTTGAGTAGTTCATATATCCTCATGCTCCCCCTGCCCTCTAGTGTGGGTTACATATACTAGGAACATTAACGGGCTGGTGGCCAAGTATGACATTGTTTCCTTTTTGGAACAGTTTGCCTTGGGGAAGAAAAAGAATTGGACACATACAAAAGTCTTTTGGTAAATTTAGAACAGATTCTACAATAATTGCAGGCTCCCATCTCGCCCAATGTACAGAAGGCAGAATTTATACAAGCAAGCATATAGCCCTGACCTGTATCATACAAATGTCCAGAGATTATGTTAGGCCTGCATGAAATTAGTACAAAAGTGGTCAAAGTCAGGCTCTATGACAACTAACAAATACTGCATTATGTGGACCATGTGAGAGTTATCTTAGACCTACCTAACAGTTTTTGTGTCATGTTCCTGAGAGACTTGCCTCCACCGCCCCTCATCCTGACCTGGTGGTGAAGGTGCGGGTACCTGAACGTGTCCCTCGTATCCTGATCGGGGTGCGTTAACTGTAAGGCCTTCAGGTCATAGTTCACCGAATGTCCAACCAGAATCTTACCCTGAAAAGAAAAATCACAAAATAACAATGGTGATGGAAAAAAGGCAGGATTATGAAGGTCACCTGTAACAATTTATGTAAGAAAAGATATGTCTTATGTATACCATCAGTCAATGTGAAAACTTTCGGGACACCAGCTTTTGCTGAGCCTGCGGAAATTTCCAGACTGTAAGACTCAATGTATAGCTGTAATCTTGGGATCCTGGGCTATATTTTGGTGGTCACTGCTTGCAAATTGGATCAATATAATTAAAAGTCTTACTGTTTGTTAAATTTTAAAAAGTTAAATGATTGAAATAGTGAATTATTTCTTGATTTTCATTATCTATGTCATGAAAAGAATGATTTTGAGGTATTCCATCCTGCCAAAATCAGTCAGAAGTTTATAATCTGCAGGACCCAATGGCCTGCGTTGGGGAAAACCTTTTTTATAGACTAGTATGCTCTTGTTTAACCCTTTAATTCCGTATATTTCAGAGCTCTATGAATATTTCAGATTCTCAGTTAATATCTAGCACACCAAACACTTTCAATGACATTTGAGAGGCTCAAAAGTGGGCCCCAAAGATGAAATCATAAAAGATGATACTTTTTTGTTCATGTTAAGACATTTTCAGAAACAACTGCAATTTGAAGTCTTGACCCGCTAGGAAATAGAACTAAATGACCATGGTTTACGAGGTGGCCGATCTACCACTCGGGGTGGATCGGCCACCTAGTACACAAGGGAAGTTTGGTTCTCTACTTATTTTATGTTTTTAGAGGGTTTAATTAACTGAAAATTAACAAAATCCGTTACCGTAGTTCCCCATATGAGCGGCAGTCCGCCATTTTGAATGTTTACATGCACCCAGAATGAGGCTACAGTACTGGATCGGCACACGTTACGCCACTACGGGTGTGGCGATCGGCCCTGCAATGCTATCCTTATGGGAAGAAGTTATTCACATAAAATAATGTCCCTTACCTCTAGTATCGCCCGTGCCTTTCTGCGTACCTCATTGAATGTTAGAGCATCCTCTAACTTTTCTGCTGTTATACCACTGACAGAGGTACGGTAGTTGATTATCTCCTCCTCGGGTTTACAATATGTGTCTAACAAAACACTGTAATCGTAGTCGATGATGCAGCATTTAGCTAAAAATATAAGCCATACATCATGCATTATATCTCACAATTGATTCATGGGTTTATAAGCTTTCCAAGAATGAACCTTTTGCAATTTCCCAAAAAGGTTCCCCTACAGAATAAATATATATTGAGCCCAATTATAATATCGTGATCAATGGCCATGATACATGATGGGTACTTTAAAGAATAACTGTTGAATCTACCAGGGATCCTCATAACACTGAACAGTGAACCACTGTAATCATATTGCAGTGAACCAGTGTCGTTTTACAAGAAGCTGAAGGTGGCACTACAGTGGTGCATGGAGTCTTAAATAACAACAGTGACTGACAACATAGTATTGAAATACACACCTGAACCCAAAGGACAGCATAGCTGGTACTATTAAGGGTACTTTTCAAGCCATACCTATAGGCAGTACTACGTATAACTAGTGTTCACTTGTCATTCATTCCCCAAGCCCAAGGTGAATGTTAAGCCTTATACATCCACACACATTTATATGTGTAGCTTATACAAAATGGTTTCATGGGAGTACATGTATTTGGTACTTACCTAAGGCACTTTCCTCTCCCCATGATCCACATTTAACACCAACCATTTCACAATCCATGGCCACTACTTCCTTATTGGTGTACGTGTTGGAAGCCATTTTGAATAGTTATGGTACAACCAAAACCGAAACTATACTGAGGGAGTGGAGAGTCGTCAATTATTAACAGGGTGGAGAACAGGGGGTCGTTACATAATCAATCATGCTAAAACAAACTATTTGACGCTGTAACAGCCTCATATGTAGCGACCTCTTCCACCCCCCTGTTACACAATACATCATGGCTCTAAACAGCGTCTGTCACTGTTAAAGTGACGCTGTTACACAGGGTACCAGCGTAAAATGACCTATTTAGTTAACAGCATCACTTCCGGTTTCACAATCTCCAATGGAATTCTGTCTAAAAACCTTATTTATAGACTGATTTACATGCTGTAAAGTTTCAGATATATGATTTAACATGTTATCTATCCATTTCTACTACGACTTTACTGATAATCTGCAGATTCTATCCAAAATCTGCATTTAAAGTTCTGGATCTGCATGTAGTTCCTACAGCGTCCACTAGATATCTCACTAGCTTGCCAACAGCGTCAATGTACCCCAACAGCTTGACTTCTATCACATGTTATCACATGATGGAAAAAGCAAAGATAATTTGAAAAAAAAGAAATTTCAAGAATAGTTAGAGTATAAAGTTGGCCTGGAATAGGAAACATCATTTTTTTCTGGGTTTTTTTTTCTATAACCTTATAATTTAATAGGACCTCTTAATTTGCTCTCCTTGTGATTTCCTCATCTGTTTTGGTGTTTTCCACATATCCTGAGCTCATCTCATCATTTCTGAGCTCATCTGTCACAAATCTGTCATGAAAAAATGTTGATACAGTACCTCTGTTGTCACTGGATCTAAACAGGGTCACTCAGGGTGAACAGTGTCAACTTTTTTCATTGTGTAACATGTTTTTTTTGTCGCTGTGGAACAGCGTCACAATATTGAGGAGAAGTAACAGCGTCAATTGTATTGTGTAACGTTTTTTTGTGAAAATGAGCTTAACAGTGTCACTTTAACTGATTGTGTAACGACCCCCAGGTGTGTCTTCCTTCTTTTTGTTGGTGTTGGTGTTGTTGTTGTTTTGTCTTTTGTCTTGGGTTGCTAAGGAATTTGACCCCCATCTGATGATGTGTAAAAGATGTCCCTCTAATTAAAGCAGCAAAAAATGAAAATCATGCCTGCTTCTTAAGTTCAAAGAGGGTTGAAAATATTTTTTCAAACAAACTATTTTGACTGCTCCCGAACCAAGGATTTGAAAGGTATCTGTGTAGAATTGTATCATCTACCACTAGCCATCTACCACCTTACCTCTAATGGATGAATAATAACCACTCCCTATTATATATATATATATATATATATATATATATATATATATATATATATATATAGCCTCTCTTTGAAGTAAGGGTCTTCAATAAGCACCGTGGGCGTAGTACGGAGCCCCTAAAGGGACATCCGTTTTCTACACATTTTTTTCTAGAGTTTGTTTCCACAATTTAAATTTTTGTTTTCGCCACTTTTTTTTCTTTTTTTTAGGAATGACTTCATAACTTTGGTTCTACATGTATCAGGATTATTTGAAAAATTCTCTCGCCATTGGAAAGCCCAGGAAATGGGCATTTTCTGGAACATATTTGGAGGGCAAATAGGGGACATGCCTCACCCCCCCTCTAGAGTTTTCTAGAGTTTGTTTCCGCAACTTTTATTTTCATTTCCACAACTTTTTATTTTTCCTAACTTTTATTTCGTTTCCGCAATGTTTATTTTCGTTTTCACAAGTTATAATTTGAGTCTGGGCAACTGCTGCAAAGATAGACCCCCTAGACCCAAAATAAAAGTTGCAAAAGAGAGACAAAAAAAATGTAGAAAACCGATGTCCTTTCTAGGGCTCCGTAGGGGTTTTGATATTCTCAACATACACTATAATCTAAGTCTTGCATATAGGCACTGGTCTTGAATTTGCGCCGGGATAGAGCTACTTAAGGGAGTGATCATTTTTTAACAACAGGGGGGGCGGTGGGTTTGAGGGGGGTCAGAATTTTTTCAATCCCTTGACCGGGGGAGGGGGTCAGAATTTTTTCAACCCCTCTGATGGGAGGGGCAAAATAATTTCACCTGTTTTCAGTGGAAAACCCCCCGCATTACTATAGGGTAAAAGGGCATGTTCACGCGCGATTTTCAGCCCACATGGGGGGTCAAAATCTTTTTACCCCATCCAGGGTGGGGGTCGGAATTTATTTCGTGCGTCCGCGCGCAAACCCACCAGCCCCCCCTATTGTTAAAAAATGATCAGTCCCTAAAATTAATGAGCACCCGGCTGCTTATACTGGCCAATAGAGCAGCTTGTTTTGTGTACCAGTGTTATGAATTATAAATGGTACAAGCTAGAACAAGCCCTAAAGCTCTGTACAACACATGAATTGATTATCTTACAGGGGTTGGTACGTGCCAAGCTACCATAATCTCTCACATATAGGGTGCACCCCATATATATATATATATATATATATATATATATATATATATATATATACACACACACACACTGTACTCTCAAATATGTCAGGACAAACTCAGAATTACATTATAAAACTTTATGTTGATAATAGCAATACAATCTTGGCTCTGAAAGGGTTGTCTAGTCACCAACTTCCAAGTGCTCAGGTTTTATTGCACTAGCCATAAAACCATATGATATCGTTAATGCACTTGACTGATTAATTTTATACAGTCAAGTTTCGATATATCAGTCTTCAATAAGCCAGTTGTCAGTCAGCTATCTCAACTAACAGATTCGATAACAGTCATTGAAATCTATTATAATCATGACTCAGAGATTACATGTTCATTGTCTGTGTGCTGCCATGACAGACCTGATCTCTGAGCTTCTCGCGTGATTCAGATGGGTACCATACATCTACAATGCCTGCCTTGCCAGGAACAGATGTGGGTGCGAGTTCAGGTCCGGATATCGCTGATGTCAGCCTGCAGGTGGCACTGCAGGAACCAGTCTGCTCCCGCAACCTCGCTATATGGTGTACACAAGGTGAGGCGAATACACACTCCATGCCCTGGGTTCAACAAGAATCTATTAGCCATATAGTAAGCTTCTGAAAGGTGTTACACTATAGAACTATATTTGGCACTTTGCTACCTATGGGGAAGTTAGAAAAGTCTTTGTGGTAAAAAGAAGAAGAAGAAAAGAAGTATAAAATATGTATGTGGCCTTACCGTGAGGACTGACTCATAATTTGCAATGTTGGGGGAGGGGGGGGGCTTGTTGGAAGCTAAGTTTAGGGGAGCGGGCAAAACATAAGTGCCGGGTCATTTATTGTCAGGTAGGGGGGGCTTGTTAGCTAAAGGGGGGGGCATTTTGAAATACAGTCTGTTGTTGGGGGGGCCAAAACCCAATAAACCTTCACACTGGGGGGGGGGGGGGGTCAAATACTCTTCATTCCTCATTCATATTCACTTTTTTTAGGGGGGGGTCATTTTGCAAAATCAGTTCTAAGTGGGGGGGGGGTCGCTACAGTTTTTATTGTAGTGGTGGTGGGGGGCGGAAAAAACATTTGCCGATCTGCCAAAATCCATCAAGCCACCCAGCTGGAGGCCGTTTCACCACGTTTTATTATCAAATAAGAAAGTTCGTCTTTGCAACATGGACGTCCGTCTTTGCAAAGAGGGACGTCCGTATTTCATGATTAAACGCAGTGAAAAGGCTTCCTGACAATAAATGATTTTTATTCCTAATCGATAGTATTATAAAATACAACATTTCTATTTCCATGAACCAGGGGCGAAAAAAAAGAGAAATACTTTTTAAAGAAATACAGAACAAGCATATTATGTAACAACAATTTACTCAACTGGTCTTTGTGAAGACAATATACATACATGACCATATCAAAGCAAGAAACATTGCTTGAAAATAACATTTGAAAAAAAAGGTAAGGGAAAATGAAACTCATACAAATCCCTGGGACACTTTGGCTAAACATTCTTTCATCTGACGAGGAAATCAATACAAGAAAATTTTAGTGTGAAAAAACTCGAAATCAACCCGGCCCACAGCAGAAATGAAAGGCTGACAAGTCGACCATCAGAGTTAAACTCAGACACAATTAAAGACAAATTGGCATCAATACTTGAGTGACAATCTATGTGGCCATCAAACAGGACTATTTCACATTTTTGTAGATCCTGCGGGTGCGTTTCTCCCATTTCTCCTGTACCAGTTTGTAGATGTCAAGTGTGGCACGAGCATCTTCAAATGCAGAGTGGGAGCCCGACTGGATGTTCCGACCTGTGCACAGAAAATATGCAAAAAGCAAGAGAGAAATTATAGATACTTTTTAAAAAGTTGATGATATGATGTTTACATGATACATCAATGGGGCTCTAGGCTACAAGTCTTCTGATACAATAAAGGCATATTTTTTTCTTCTTTTTATTTATGTGGAGAATCGATAGGGAATTAGTATAGAGAAGAAGAAAAGAAATATCACCAAAGCCACACAGACATGTATACATGCTTCCTATTCCATCAGTATTATTAACAGTTCCGCCGTTGTACGACTGGGAATTACCCCAGGTAGAGAGACTAAAATCCATTGGTAGTCTACCTCAGGTAGACAACAGAATGAACCAATCACAGCTCAGCACCCCTTATCACTGACACCTAGTCTGGGGCTTACTTTATACTATAGAGATCCCTTGTACAGCCATGAGAATTGGACTTCATGATTTTCAGATATTATTTCCTAGTCTACCTGAGGTAGACAATCAGGTCCTAGTCCACCTAAGGTAGATAAGCAGAAGTCTACCTGAGGTAGACAAGTGTTTCCTAATCTACCTGAGGTAGACAAGGCAGTTCATAGTCTACCTGAGGTATATAGGCAGTTCATAGTCTACCTGAGGTAGAGATCTTTTATCTACCTGAGGTAGAAATTCCTTGTCTACCTGAGGTAGATAAGGCAGTTCATAATCTACCTGAGGTAGATAGGCAGTAGTCTACCTAAGGTATATAGGCAGTTCATAGTCTACCTGAGGTAGAGATCTCTTATCTACCTGAGGTAGAAATTCCTTGTCTACCTGGGTTAGAGATCTCTTATCTACCTGAGGTAGAAATCCCTTGTCTACCTGGGGTAGAAAAGGTATCCCCTGTGTACCTGGGGTAGAGATCCCCTCTCTACCTGAGGTAGAGAGGCTGCCCTCTGGCTTCCTGATGTAGAGATCCTGTGTCTACCCATTAAGGTAGTGATACCTTGTTTACCTGAGGTAGAGACCCCTTACCTACCTGAGGCAAAGAAGGTGGCCTTTGTCTACCTGGGGTAGACATGCCTTGTGTACCCCAGGTAAAGAAGCTGTTGCTTGTCTACCTGAGGTAGACACTGACAATGAAAAATGACTAGAACTTGTTGAATTCTCAATTTGTTTTAGTGAATGTACAGTAGGCTGAGTGCAGATGCATCACTGGAGTCACTCCTGGCCTCTGATTGGTCAGCTCTCTTGTTTATCTGAGGTGGACTACTAATAATCTTCAGCTTGTCTACCTGGGGTAAACTCTCAGTCATACAACGGCGGAGCTGAGGCTGTACTTGTCCATCACATTCCCCTGCCCTCTATTGGGAGGTACAGGAGATACAGGTGCTCTCTTTGGGAGTTACCGAGCAGAGCCGCCATCCTAATCATGCTTGCATTCGCTTACTCAAATAACCCTATATAGATTTGGCAAAAGCTTATCCCATACAGGTTTATCTTGACCAATTAAAGGCGGCTAATGCATTAATGCACCATGTCCATCATTCGTCATGATGCATGCGTAGAGGACGGTGAAAATATATAGGATCACCGGGACTCAAACCGGATCTCTGGCATGACATTCCAGCATGCTAACTATTACACCACGATCCCTTGCCTGATATTTCCACCTTCCAACTACACCTGGATCGGTATGACACACACTAGGGGAGCAGTGAAGACCAGGTAACCGGCTCTTGAGAGTCAGTCTACCGGGTAGAGGGATTTCTGGTCCCCTACACTCCTCCCAACTAGCTTCAACCTAGGGTTCCTACAGACTCCCAGGACCAGTACTGAGTCACATCCAGGTCGGTTTGGGTTCGGTTCCCGGAACCACATGGAGGCATCCCCTGTTTCCAAGGCCCCCAGTACTAGCAGGCTGAAGCGTATCTGTGTCATACCGGCCCAGGCACCGAGTTCCCCCATCCCCCTATTAAGTCATGAGGACCGGCTCGGTGATCCTACCAGTGTAGAGGACGGTGAAAATATCTAGGATCACCAAGCAGATCCAGTCCCCTACACATAGATGCAGCCCTTGCGAGAAACTTGCCACGGCTGCATCCATGCATCATGCCGACCCTATGGGACTGATAGCGATACGTCCTCAGAGGGCCAGTATAATGGATGCTCCAATGAAGTGCTGGTCAGACTTACTATCACTTCATTGTTGCATCCAGCCGACCAATCGACACGCTGCACTCTTACATTAGTGGCCCTTATATGGTTAATCACCTTGATACACTTACGTAGTAGTTTTTCTGCAAGGTTCTTGAGAGACTTGCCTCCCCCGCCCCTCACCTTAACCAGGGTGTGAAGGTAGGGGTACTCAAACGTGTCCCTTGTGTCTTGATCAGGATGCTCCAGTTCCAGTGCCTCGAGGTCATGGTGTACAGAGTGACCAACCAGGATCTTACCCTGTTATAAAATAATACAGTGCCATTTAGACAGCTAAGGTCATTGTCATGGCGATAACTACTTTAAAGATGTGTCTGTGCTCACACATGTGTGCACCACGCACACATGAGGGGATAGGAAAGAGGAGATGTAGAACCTTTTATGTGGGCTAGGGAAGTTTACTAAAATGATGGATCAAAGTTAATGAAAAGATCATACTGTAGTGTAGTTTCACCATGAGCAGTCAAAACAAAAACTCACATGATACCGGCATTTGCCTGCAAAATTGCTGGTGGGACGGCGGAATTGGCTAGACCGAATGTTTGGCTGTAATCTCGGGACAGGTGAAATTATTTTGCTTTTTCATAGGGGTTGACATTTTTTTAACCCCCTCCCCCCCCAAACCCACCACTCCCCCCCTGTTATAAAAAATGATCATTCTCTAGAGGGTTAATCAGCAATTAAAGTATATGAAATAATGAAATTCCTCCTTACCTGTAGTATCGCCCGCACCGTGCGTTGAACCTGAGTGAATGTTGGAGCGTTCCGTAAAGGTTGTCTCGTTATACCACTGACAGGAGTACGGTAGTCGATGATCTCCTCCTCGGGTCTACAATATGTGTCCAACAACACATCGCCATCGTAGTCGATGATACAGCATTTGGCTACAAATATAAACAACACATGGTTCAGGACTAACCTGTTTCTTAGTACACCCTAAGATTGAATGATAGTCCCTGGATCATGGGGTGTACTAAGAACTTAGTACCCTTATTCATCTTCAAATTTCTCTTACTTTCTTATCAAAATACATAATTTTGATGTCACCATAGTTAGTAAGGGTCTACATTTTACATATACACTTTTTTACACAACTAAAATCGGAATATTTTCTGAGAAATGGCTATATTTACAATCTTCCCCCAGTCTTGCTATACTAAAATTGATTTGCTAATTTTTTGTTCATTTTTGTTTGTTTGTTTATTTTGCTAATAAATATGAACCCACAAGATGAAAGAAGAGATAAATGGCTACAAACTGATGTTTTCCTTTTAGCTAAGTACTGTTTGATTAGGGAGTGAATGTATTATTTAATGTAAATATAAGTACCAAATGATAGAGTGGTTTCACCATCCCACCTTTGATGCCAATAATGTATGCACAAGTAGGTGTCATTGTCCGGTGACAAGGGCTCTGATTGGCCCATACACCTGTAGAGGTGAGTGTCATGGTCCAGTGCACACACAAGTGTACTAAGATCTCAGTACATCCTAAGACTGTGCATGGTATCAGAATCTTATGAACAGACTAAAATCAGACTGCTAAACTATGATCCTGGTGTGTCCCAACAAGATATTCCTGTCCCCAACCCGATGCATATGTAATTTATTCCTCATAGCACTTGGTCATGGCATTTGAAATTATAAACCTTTAGGCAGCACTTTGCCAACTCAGCTAACCAGGCAGGTTAGGCCTAAAGAATGTGTTCAAGTAACGCTACCTACCCTAATTTTCTGGCCCAACTATAATATTTTTATGGGCCTTTTTGGGAAAAATCAGATTTTTTTGCACTTATTGAGATATAAAAGTTTTTTTTACGTTCCCCTGTAGGCACACACATTTACAGCCGACCTGAAAAGAAATTCCCTACCTACCTACCCAATTTTTCTTTTTTGACCTGTTACTTGAACACTTGAACACAACATTAGGCCATAGTCATCAATTGCCCACTGGGGTTGGGGGACTTGGTGGGTTTGTCTGACAGGCAAATTTTTCTCCGATCCCAGCCACAGTATAATAAAAGACGACCCCCCCCCCCTACAACTTACAAGGAACTGATTTTGCAGAATACCCCACCCCCCCCCCCCCCCAAGAAAAAAAGGAGAAAGAAAAATGGATACTAATGAAGAATGACATGTCGCGATAAGTACTTGAATTGCCCATATTTAGTTTTGACCCCCAGTTTGCCCCCCCCCCCCACCAAGGAGCTCGCACTTCTTTCAAAATGATCCCCCTCCCCCGCCATCCCAGGCCCGCCATATCTAAAAGCCCTGCCCACCTGGTAGTAAATGACTCAGATATAGTCGTGAAGTGTGCATTGGTTTGGTGATTGTTCCCTTAACCATTTACGAGCGTGAAATAAAGGTTTGCCGGGAAGGGGCGGGGTCGAAAAATGCATTGAAAAGGTTGCAAAACTCATTCCTAACCCCAATGAAGCTGTGCGAGTAGTTGGAGGAACACCCAGCATGGATTCATAGTTATATATCAGCAACTTGCCGATACCTTTTAATATGATAATTAAAGTATACTAACCCAAAGCACTTTCCTCTCTTCGGCCAACTCTAACTCCGACCATTTCACAATCCATGGCCACTATTTCCTTATTGGTGTATGTATTGGACGCCATCTTGTCAGGTAAGTCTAGTTGAGAATGGCTTGAGAATGCTAGATCACACTTGAATATATGTGAACTTTGCAGGCTTGGAACCGAAACTACAACTAACCCCTCTCTCGGAAACTGGGGAATTCGACAAAGGAAGCAATAGGCCTACCGAGCCCTGGGTTGGACATGCAAAACTTATTTTTATATAATAGTTATGCTCCACAAAAGACTCTTGCTCCTGCACTTGGAAAAAACCTTTTTCGTACCCCCAAAATATCAATATACACAGGGCGGGACTTTCAAATCTTACCTAATACAATTAACTGTTTTACAATTTTGAAACCTTTTTGAATTTTGAGAAATCTCTGAAATACTGTATTACTTCACGTTCAAGGTGTGCCCAGGTGCCTATTGGTATCAATCCCACTGTTACCCTGGCGGTTATACAAGATGGGCCTTTATTTGAATACTGTTTTAGGGCTTAAGATTGACGCTAATTCGAGACTGGTGCTTATTTGAGACCCCTCCGCATAAGGGACAAGTCATTTATTGCCAGCTCGGGGGGGGGGCCTTGATGGATTTTGGCGGGTCGGCAGAATTGATTCTGACACCCCACCACTATGACAAAAATTATTGAGACCCCCCACCACCAAAAAATAATTGGATACGCGTGTGGAATGACCTGTCGGGATGGGTATTTGAATTGCCAATATTTACTTTTGACCCTCCCTCCATTATGAAGGTTTATTGGGTTTTGTGATGTGAGCGGAAATCCTCGCATTTAAGACATTCAAAAATAGTATTGGAAAAAAGGGGGTTGAGATTTGAATTTCTGATTAGGTGATAAGATTTAATCTTGTAGCTACAAATTTACCTGGCGGGAATTTGAATATCCTTGCAGTAGCAAAACTATTTAGAAGTCGGATAATATTATTTTATACATGCCCCATCTAGGGCTCCGTATTAGTACTACTACTAGGCGCTTCTAGACCTTTGCATGTATAATAGAGTGCATGATCATTGATTAATTAATCTATTGTGTGAGTTTTGTAAGTTGTCAGCCTACACTTTGAACCCTATGAATAACACAATCAAAGATAAATAGGATTATGTCACCTTAAACCAAACAATTCTTTTTCTTTGGAAACCATCGGTAATGGAAAAACTAGGACTACACTATATTTTACAAGGAAAAATAACCAGGCAAATACTCCTGTGTATCATATGATGATTCAAAAGATTCCTGAAAATCATGTCACTTAATTACAAAATACCTATTAGGTGTAAGGGCCGAGTCCTATATTGTCAGCTGTGGGGGGCGGCTTGGTGATGTTTTTTTTATTATTGTGGAAAATGAACCCCTCCAAAAAAAATAAATAAATAAAACAATTGCATATGCATGTTGAATTTCTGACATATAGTTTTGACCCCCCCCCCCCATTGTGAAGGTTTATCTGCCCCCCCACCCCACCAAGGGGTTATTTTCTTATCTTTTTTTTTTCAAAACGGTCCCCCCTAAATCTAACAAATGCATACCTATAGCAATAGATGACTAGGTCCTTAGACTCATCTGAGGATCACTTGTGGGGCGCTAGTACTTCATTATAATTTAAATATCATTTAAAGGAACAGCTCTAACAATTGATGACCTTGTAAAGCGCACATAGATCCACCCTCACATACATACCATGCTTATTAAATAACAAGGGGGGGGGGATTTTCTACAACCCCCTGGGGGGATTTATTTTTTCAACCCCACGCGGTACTATAGCTAGGTTAAAAGGTTCACACATGATTTTCCGTCCTTTGTGGGAAGGGGGGTGAAAAAGCATTTTTACCCTAGAGATGTGGGGGGGGGGGCAAATATTTTTTATGCTTCCGTGAAAAAAACTTACAACCCTGCCCTATTGTTAAAAAATTATCACTCCCTTATATGCTAGGTGGTCATGATGCACAAATTTATGCAGCCTTGGGAAGAAACTCGCCATGGCTACATTCAAGCCTCATGCTGACCTTACAGTGTTGATACAGTCCCGGAGGGTCAGCATGATGCTCCAATGAAGCGCTGGCGAGCAGACTCATTTGTGCATCAATCCAACCAATGGCCATGATGCACGGTTAGGGTGTAATCATTATTTATCAACAAGGGGGGTTGGTGGGTTTTTCGGCGGACAACGGTCAAAATCTTTTGTGCCCCCTACGCCAGGAGGCGCGGAGAATTTTTGCGCCCTCTTTGATATATAGTAGCGAGTGGGCTTTTTTGGCTAAAAAGAGGTAAAACTTTCTTAGTCCCCCCTCAAGAGGGGTTAAAATCTTTTTCACCCCCCCCCCCATGAGAGGGGTCTGAAATTTGTATGCCACCCCCTCAAACCCACCAGCCCCCCCTGTTGAAAAATAATGACCACTCCCTTATAGATAAGATATATGAGGTTACCATTCATTTCAGTGAGAGCCTATCGTTATATCTCATTGTTTGTAACCCTATCAGGTCGATTAGAGAAATGTCACAGACAAAAATATCTTTCTCATTTCCGGTAAATATTTCTAAAATTTAGGAGGCTGTTTACACAAAACAAAAGAATTTGTGATCCTACCCCTTGTTGAGGAGTCAAATTTTGTCCTGATTTTCACATAGAATAAATAATGCAGAGTCTATTTACAGCACTTTTCTCTCTAAAACAGGCGTTTTTGTTGTACACATTAGATCTTAATTAAAATGAGAAACCTTTTCAGCAACTAAGAACAAATGTTGATTTTATACATCTTTATTTTTTTTGTATATGACTGACAGATTTACACACAACAAACTGTTACTTGAAATTACCAGGAGGTTAATTCAAAAGGCCCTGAGATTGCTACCCCTGCGATCTTAGCGTAGGCACATAGCATAAGACCTATAGCCAGTCTACCCTAATGCAGTGGTTGTAGGCTAGTCAGGTGCAGCCAAGTCCTGCGAATCCTTCACTATTCCTTTTCCAGCTGTAAGATCACTTAATCTTATTTAAAGAATTGCATAGTGGTTTCCCCTAAGTGCAAGTGCACCTGTGGGGGACACTCCCAGGGGCGGCAGAACTGGGGGCAGGGGGAAGGCATGTGCCCCCCAACTTCCATGGTGGGGGGGGCAAGACTTTGTTTTTGTCCCCCCCCCAACTTTTTCAGAAATATATTGACATTTTAGGATGACATTTTAGGATGGCATTTATGTACCATACCAAGGATTTCAATTTCGATCCAATAGGACACTCATTAATGCCCTTAAAACTCACCAAAAGTAAACAAATCACTTCTAAAATTTCTAAAATTTTCTAAGAGGAAGGGTTATATATACATACTGAGTTGACATAAGATGAAAACTGCCCCGAGTGAATGGGGTACTAAAAAGGGACCATAGTATATATCTAGGGTAAGTGAGAGTGGAAAATGTTTGCCAAAGTGAATCAAAATGCATCATTTAGGTTTATTAGAATATATAGATTTTCAAAAGAAATGGCATTTTGCATGGGGTATCACTCCTATCTTATACATGCAAATTTCTAAAGATCTGTCAGGGTCAGCCTTGTAATTTATTCAGATACACTGAAATACCATTTATATGGTGAGGGTGGTCTTAGAAAGATTTGGATTAATGGGTATCAACCCTTCTAAAAAAAAAAGCACCAGAATGAACCATTTAGCTTCTTGGTATTCAAAATTTACAGAACCCCCCCTCCCAAATTTTCGACTATGAACGGCAATCCAAGAAAGGTCTATTCACTTTTGAGGCCTCAGTTTTTTCACATCCGGGGTTTGCATGTGTGCTATCTTTACAGGGGCTAAAGAAGATGTCAAAAGGCACTAAAATACAGCTTTTGGCCACACAATTTTCAAAATTTTCCTGGGGGGTGTCCCCAGCCCCCCATTTCTCAATTTCAAGAATGAAATCACTTACATTCTCTTTACAATGAAACTTTCTTTTTAATATCTCACTTCTTCCCTGTCTACATTTGGTATGTATGATTCTACAAATTTCAATGTGACCCCCCCCCCCAAATCCATGTATTGCCATCCTCCACCCCAATGGGCCAATATCTGGGCCTTGCCCCCCCCCCAACTTTGCAAAGGTTCCGCCGCTCCTGGACTCCTCCTGTCAAGAGTGAAAGTGCATGCTGAGAGTAATGAGGCCTCTTGAGGCTACTCATGCATTAAGTGCACTTGAATAATGTACGAGGTCAACTGCTGTATACCTATAAGTAGCACATATAGGGAAAGGAAATGCTTGTATAATCACTCTTGTGAAAAAGTGTGAATCCACTGCTATTCCTTTGTTTTGGGCCACTTGTCTCTGTGCACAATGTGTTCTGCTTGGAATAGTGTAGGCTAAGACAACTGAAATCTTAGTGCTGGCTGTGAAAAGCCAAGGCAGTCTAATCTTAAGATTGCATAATTGGATAAGGCAGACAAATTGCAGGGCTAGCGATCTCAGGACCTGTTGAATTAACCTGCAGGAAGCATAGAAAATTTAAACTACAGAGCTAGTTTTATGGACAATGCTATTAAGATCGGGTAGATTTTGAGTTTCACTGTTCAGTTGGTCCCATAGCGCCTTGCCACGGTTCACCACACTCTTGCTGTATGTCTCATTTGACTCGGTGCACCTTCAGTAGTACTATTTCTGCATTACAATAAAAATCTTTGTCTGGAGCTTAATTCAAAACATCCTGGGATCCCAACCCCAGCGATCTTAGTGTAGGCACATATCATAAGACCTGACTGGTCCACCCTATGTAATGCAGTGGTTGCAGGCCTGTCCAGAATAGCTAGTCCTGGGATCACTTCACTATTCCATTTCCACCACTAAGATCACTGCAATCTTAGTGAAAGAAATGCATAGTGGTTTCACCGGAGTACAAGAGCACTTACAGGGAACACTCCTGATCGAAAGAGTGAATAGCCTGCTGCATACATAAGGAGGGGAGGGAGGACGTTTGCTGAGTGTCCTTGAGGGCTCTTAGGGCTACTCATGCGTTAAGTGCACTGTAAGGTAATTCTTCCCTTCTCTCTCTTTGTCCTGGGGGGAGGGCACAATGCTTCTAATAGGCAAGCATAAATCATACATTCATGGTAATAACTCTTGAATACTGTACAGGGGTCAACTGCACCCTGTGCTCTTTTGTCAGCCCATATGGGGATGGGGAACGATGGTATAAGCACTCTTGTGGAGAAGAGTGACTCCACAGCTATTCCTTTATTTTGGGACTCTTACCCCTGTGCCTAGTCAGTTCTTCTTAGAATAGTGTAGGAGGGCTGAGGCTAAGATCGATGCGATCTTAGTGCTGGCTAGGATATGTGAACCCAGTCAACTCTTAAGATCGCTTAATAGGATAAGGCTGATTTATTCCTAAGATCGCTGGGGTCATGATCCCAGGATGTTTTGAATTAAGCTCCTGAGGTAGTGAGGGATCTGAGGAATTAAGGGGTCGAGGGAGTGAGGGCTGACTGTAGATGGAGGTTTCAATACATAACAGCGTCATGAGGTGTATCTGCTTTACCATCTGGCCCTTCAGTGAGAAATTGGTATCTAAGAGTACTCCTAGATAGCTGAAGCTCCGGGCAGCCTTCAGTCTCACCATTCGGGATTAGCTCAACGCCTTGCAAGTCAGAAAAAAATTGTCCCAGTTACCCCTCACCTGTAACTCGCTTCTCGAGTTAATCACTCTTACACAATAGGATTAATCAATAGTAGTATAAAAAGCAGTATGTCTCTAACTATGTGAGAGAAAAGGAAATAAACAGATAACAAGTGTAATGGTTCGAGATCTTGTATAACTTCGGTTTAGTTCGAGATATGTCAATATCAAGTAAAACCAGACAAGTTAGCTCGGGTTAGTGCAACCGGCACATGTTTATTTCGGAATTACATATGTTCTAAGTGGTGCTATGAATATAGCTCGGTTCTCTTCAGGTGTTGTCCGGGCCGCAGCCAGAAACCAACTGAGCTCCCTGCGCGGTCCCAGGTAGGGACTGGAGCAGCGAAGACTAGTGCTGCCACCACCCCATAGTGGCCAGAGATCAAAGCGACCTCTGGTCCTACCGGTGGTAACCGCACCGATCGACCTGCCCTCTCGAATAGGGAGCAAACACTATATATAACGCTCCACGAGCCCCTACACAAG
Source organism: Acholoe squamosa (assembly GCA_949317995.1). Classification (NCBI taxonomy): domain Eukaryota; kingdom Metazoa; phylum Annelida; class Polychaeta; order Phyllodocida; family Polynoidae; genus Acholoe; species Acholoe squamosa. The sequence goes on from OX439045.1 coordinate 5,965,835, forward strand.
CATACCATGTATCAACAATTTATTTTAACAGTTAAATGTTCATATTGAAGCAAGAACTGTTGAGGACATTAAAACTGTAAGGAAATTCTCATATTTTCCTGGAATATCAAATCAACATGTTGGTAATACATTAATAGAAATAGCATTTAAAGTATGATTATTCATCACATGTCCATTAGCATCACTGACTAATCTTAACAGTCAACATGAAAACTCCTCAAAATCAGATTTTGAGGGAAAAGTCGCTGCTGGGCTGGTGGAACTTCCCAGACTGCTCACTTGAATGTCTGGCTGTAATCCTGAGACCTTGCACAACATTTTGGTCTTCATGGCTAGCAAATTTTAAGACATAAATGATTTGAAAAGAAAATTGATTCTTGTTTTTCATTACTTCTCCTCTGACAATGATAATCAGCCAGCAGAGTTATCTTCAGGCATAGTGAAGACAACGAATATGTGGCCATTGAGATTTCTCCTTTATGTAGACCCTGCGGGTGCGTTTCTCCCATTTCATCTCTACAAGTTTATATATGTCAAGTGTAGCGCGGGCGTCCTCCATAGCAGAGTGGGGGCCGCACTGGATGTCCCGACCTGGAGAGAGAATATACATCCAGAAATGAGAAGATAATTAATTGATCATACCAGTTTTTCACCACAATGAACAGTACTGAAGTGCATCTGCCCTGGATTGTTACATCATTGCAGCCCTTGGTTACAGGACCAATGCCTTATGACAGCAAACAGGCATGGTGTTTTTATGCGTAAGGTGGTAAAATAATATTTTTAGCTATGAGAACTATAGAAGAAGATATAACATATATACATGCTATTTAATTCATCAATGAGACCAAGCCCTTCTAAAAGTTACATTTATGGATAGGAACTACATTTGAACACACATTATATGAAGCTCCTAGCCGTGATGCTTGCAAGACAGGACAGACATAAAACAACTCCCTTGGCCAGCCTCAAAGAGAATTCGTCATAATTATGAGTATTTTTTTTCTACATATCTATCTCCCTATTAGTGCAACTTTGCGATTTTAATGCGTCATTTTTTACCCAAAACCGATAAATAAATGGCATTTACAATGACTTGTGCAAGGAGGAAATTTGTCAAGAATCATCCCATACGTATCTCTATCACCCTGAATAAAAATACCTAGCAGTTTTTCTGTCAGGTTCTTGAGAGACTTTCCTCCCCCGCCTCTCTCCCTGACGAGCTGAATGTGGAGGTAGGGGTACTCAAACGTGTCCCGGGTGTCTCTGTCCGGATGGTCCAGTTCTAGTGCCTCCAGGTCAAAGTGTACTGAGTGTCCAACCAGAATCTTACCCTGTCATGAAATAATAGATCAAAGTTATTTAGTTTATGAACCAGACCCTGAAAAAGCAGACCTGGAAGTTTGGCGAGTATTCTTCATTTATATGTGAAGTGAGTGAATTTTCAGGCAGGTTTCCTGGTTTTAAGAATAGAGTGCAATTCTGAAAAAAAATATTTGCCAGTTTCAGATTCTGGTAAATGTTAATCTGTTTGGAAAGTCTTCTACGATGTATAGCAAAATAGTCAATTTGACATTTTAGGATACCTCTGGGAGGTGTCCTTAAATGTGTTTTATGAAGTACATCACTTTAACAACGAGAAAATTTCAAAATAGTATTCAGAAGCATGTATGGCTTGCCTCAGAGTGAGTGATCAAAGTTAGTGAGAATTATAATTTTCACTCTCTTCATGAATTTTCGGTATCTTCATTATTGTGAATAACCATCCTGACAACCAGTCTAGGTGAATAATTCAACCCATGTATTTTCAATAGCTAACATATTGGGGTATCTGAAAATGTGAGGTAGAATTGGTCTATTTTCATGGCAACCATTGAAAAGCTCAAATGCTTGGAAAATCACTCAAATGAAGGTATGTTGATTTTGGATTATTCTAGTTAACACACCTATGTTTAAACAAAAACTTGATTAAATTGATTTAATTCCTCACTCCCGGATGTTTAAAACATATTTCCTTTTGATTGCCTAAATATATAAAGGGGTCAACCTTTTCCAAGGTCACGATTATAGCATTTGATATTAAACCAAGCTAGACGAGCCTGAAATTCAGTATATAGCATGTATCTATGATTCTACAGAGATTTAAAGACTGTGTACATACATACAGTCTCTTCAAAGTATCTCTATGTTTAAAATTGAGATACCGTACATGAAAAACCTTAGTGTAGGGTCTGCCATAAACTTTTAATGACTGCTTAATTGGAACAGTAAGCACAATATATGGTATCTTGAATTAGAATGACATGGATGACCTTGGTCACATCTCAAGGTCAGGTAACAACGATTTGGAAAATCTGTCTCAAGAATGACTGTGTACAAAAACAAAGCTAAATAGATGAGTTTTTCCATAATATCAATACAGAAACTCCAATGCCCTTAACCTTGACTGCGACCTTCACCATGGTCGAGGTCAAGGTCATGCTCTCATGGTCAAAGTCATGAACTTGACTGCTTTGGGTTCATCACAAGGTCGCCAATGTGGATATATGAGTTTCCTAATTTTTCCTTGGTGCATATGTAATTAATGAATGGCCCCTTATACCTGGAGTATAGCCTGCACCTTGCAGCGGACCTGATTGAATGTTGGAGCGTCTTCTAAATCTTCCACTGTTATACCACTCGCAGATGTGCGGTAGTCAATGACCTCCTCCTCGGGTCTACAGTATGTTTCTAACAAGACATGGCCATTGTAGTCGATGATACAGCATTTAGCTAGAAATGTAAACAATATCAGTTCTAATAACAGTATCATAAGTATCCCAGCTGGCACAACGCATGCAATTTACATCTTCTTACGTGAAAACTTATGTTATTTACGTAAAAAAGACATCATTTGGATAAGTTGTGCTCGTAGGGATCTTAGTCAATATGATATATAATGAGCTCAGTCAGTGATGTTCTTGAAACATAAAGTCATCAATACAAAAAACTCATCAGACTTCGTCTTTTGCTGGCAAAATCGCTGCAATCCGGCGGAAATTATCAGACTGCCTGATCGAAAATCTGAGCTTGGGCTACATTTGAGTTTTACTGTGTGGAAATCCGTAGGACCAAATGGCCTGCGAGGGGGGAACCTTTTGTATAGGCTGATAAAGAATATAATATATGTCGATTTATCAAACGTATTCCCAAAGACCCTTATCTGATACTACATGACTTGAGATAAAGAAAAACCACAAACGCCTTATATATATATATGATTTTTGAGAAGTAGCCATAATTACCTCCATGAGTATATTAGGTGCCTTTCTGAAACCAAGAAAGCCTTTCGCCATGTAGAGTCTATAGAAAACTGGTCTGTTCATACGAAGAAAACACAGTCTGGAGGCCATTTCTTAAGATACTACAACTGCACACATCCACTAGGATTTGAAACCCCAAAACTTAATGTCGGTAAGGCCTGAAAAAAAAAAGAAGTTGTGTTTCCAGTCACCCGACCGACCCTAGCAAAACAGGACAAAAAAGAAACTTTTTTTTTTATTTTCAAGAATTTCTTCATAATTTTTAGACAATTTCCATATTTTTTGAGGATTTTTTTTAATCCATTTTCCCTCATCTTTTTCATATTCCTCCCCTCTTTCACAGTTATCAACTTTTCCATCACTATTTTGCAAGGGGATCAAAGAATTCGATACGTACATTGATATGTAACTTAACATTTCCTCTGGATAAGTAAAAAAAAAAAAAAGAAAAAAAAATCCGACCTACCGACCCTACCTTTTCAAGTCATGTTACTGGAAACAATTTATTTTGTTTGGCCTAATTATAGATAATGCCCTACAACTGCTCAGTATGATCAGCTTTTATATAGTTTTCACATAGTATTTGGTAGGGCAGCCATCGTGCTGCAGCCACTACATGACTCAAGGATCAACATTGACCCACATGGGCAGGACCAATAGGGGGTGGCCTTACAAACCAGCATTGATCCCTCGGCCATTCTCCGAACTTGGGGCAGATTCTACACAGAAAAAAATCCTAATTAGTAAATACTAATTTAGCTTAGACAAAACCACTGGTTAGGCAAAATACCCAACATGTCAGTAATATTTTACTAACGTGTTAGTTGTATTCACTAACCTATTCAGGCAAGCTGGCTTGATTTAGCCAAGAGAGAAAAGCGGTCTTTTTGTCTAAGGGGTTAGAAGTTTTATCTAAGGGTTAGTAGATTTCTTCACACCAGGTGGTAGTGTGGTTTGCATGAGGACTTTTTCGGGAAGTGTCTATCATGGAAAGGCCTACAAATGTGAAATTAATGGCACTTCTAATGACTATTGACATGATAAAGCCTTCACCATTCAACCTGGCATTGGACTTAACAGAATACAGCCTATAGGTTTATTATGTTATTGATGGAGCAAGGTAGAAGAATGGAAACACCTTTTCTCTGGAAATTCAATTTTCTCATATAATCCACATCTATGGCCCTATGAGTCAACCCCAAAACAACTAAGTTCAGGGGTTGCAAATGAAAATGATATGAGGCATTAAACTTGCTTCTCAAATGGAGAGGCTCTGTTCTGGGTGTCTTAATCCATGTGGAGTTTACACCTATCATTTGAATCAAAATAAAAGAAAGGGTATTATGGGTATTGAAATAGTCCATGTAGTTAGTGAAAAGGTCTAAGGCAAGTCAGGAAGAATGCCCAAATTGCCTGATTTCTCCTAAGGGTTAGGTGTATACACTGCAAAAATGGTGTTTAGATCCTAAACACAATTCTAAACATATTCTTGCAACGTTTTTGTAATCACATTAATTTCCTAAACATGTTTAGCCAAACAATGTGCTTAGCTCAAGTGTTTAGAAATGTAGGTGTTTAGGTTAAACTTTTGTGTTTAGATATATGAATTTTTGTGTTTAGGTGTTTACGAATTTTTGAGTTTAGATGTTTAAATGATTTGATGGAGAGTTAAGGTTTGCAGACATGTATGCATTAAAAAACAGAGATATATTTTTTTTCTCATTTACTGGGGGGGGGCATCAGCAGGTATTTACTTGTCAAAGTCTCCAAAGATGTCAGCCACAGCTATATATGTGTACATATATTACACACTGCATCACAATGAGAGACTTGAGAAAGTACAACAGCTTGACAGGAAGGACATTGCCTTATCTATTCCAGAATAACATCAAATAGGTGTCAGTCATGGAGTTTATTGATTATTTTATGGTAATGATGGTGGCATGAGGTGAATCTAGTCAATTTTCTACTGCCCTTACTATTCACATGACATTCTATGAAATGAAACCATGATAAACATGGGATTTGGGGACATTTGTCACAACAATTGATTATAACTGTGTGCAGATAGTCCAGTCAAAGGTAGTGCTGCTACCTGCTGTGGATTCAACATCCAAGTATCTAAACATATTGATGTTAAAATCTAAACACCTATTATTCAACTGTCTCAACTCTAAACATCTAAACATGTTTAGCATAAATGTTTATGTAGTTAGAATAAAAGTGTTCATTTCCTAAATGTGTAGTCCATGAGACACCTAACTGACCTATGTGTTTAGGCTTTAAACGTGTTTAGACCTAAACATGTTTAAAATCTAAACACCATTTTTGCAGTGTAGGTGCCTTATCAATTCCAACAAATGTTAGGCGAACAGCCTAAGATATTTAGAATTTTTTTTTGTGTGTAGGCTGTTATAAGTCAATGTAAGCCCAGACCGTCTGGGGAGAATCTGCCAATATCCAACATGTTTGATATGCCCAGATTCACCTCAGACTCAGACGGGACGTCTGGTCTGCGTCCGTTTAAGCCGCAAACATCCCAGACGGGACTTGATTCCCATCCAGTCTGCTTCGGGTCCGCGTCCAGTCTGTACTGTTTGCGTCGGGCTTAAGTGCTGATTGTACTGAGCAGTTGTAGGGTTTACCTACGATCACTGGCACTAACCTTTTGGTTCTGAAGTCGTAGTGGCTGTATGCAGTCGTAGTGCCTTAAGAAATAGCCTCCAGAGCTCTTTGATATATAGAAATGCATGTATCATTCCCCACGGGTCTTACCCAGGCCTTATGATAATCATTGCGAACGACACACTTACCTAAGGCACTTTTCTCTCTCCAGCCACTTTTTACCCCAACCATTTCACAATCCATAGCCACTACTTCCTTCTTGGTTTGCCTCTTGGACGCCATCTTGTCAACTTTCTAGACCTTGGATGTCTAAGTGGGGACGTAGGATCACTCCTGATTATAACTGTACTTGGAAGCATGGAACCGAAACTACGGCAACCCAAATGTTCACCCCCTGATATCAGAGTTTGTTTATTTGATATCACAGTGTCCGGGTGTGATATTGGAGTTTTCCACAATATTGCCATATCATAGTGACATTGTGATACATTCTTTTTCTCACACTCTTTTTATCATTTTTATACAGAGATAACAGTCCTTTGTGTTGGTTTTCTTTGTTATTTCTCATATTCTGTAAACTCAAGTATGGCCGGCGAAACATGAGTTTATCAGTTTATTGGAAACTTCAACATATATAGTTTTTTAACTTTGATATCACAGTTAATAATTCCGATCTTAATGTACAACTCTGATAAACTAATATCACAACTAAGAACTTTGACATCAATGATCTATAACCTCTATAAATCTATAACCTCACAGATAGAAACAGTGATATCCAAGTTAAAAAACTGATATCATTTTTTTTTTGAGAAACTGATATCAAAGGTTTTGAGAAACCTTTAATGACGTTTACAAAACATAAAGAATAATGAATGGATTGCTCTAATTAACTGAAATATCAGTCAATTAACAATAATTTCTTCTCTAATCAACATTATCAGCCTGATACAGGGGTTTCCTTAGAGTGACCAAGGATAGTATCTAAGCTTCTTGGAGTGACTCTGATAATTGAACTGTGATATCATTAGTGACAAAAATATCAAATAGAGAAACCATGATATCAGCAGGTGAACATTTGGCTTGCCATAGTCATCCCTCTCTGTGAAGTTGGGGAATTCCATAAAGGAGGGGTAGGCCTACGGAGCCCTGGGTGGGACATGCACAAATAAAAATATTTTTGCTGATGATTACGAACTTTTGAAGTTGATATGAGACTGACAGGCCCTACATCTTAGCTCCCACAAAAAAAAAACACTTTTTTGGTATCTGTAAACATATCCATTGACATAGCCATGGGGTATACCCTTGTAAATCCAAGGGTATCAATATAACAGTTGTTTGTATTTGGAGATATAGGCATGAGCCACAAATTGCGCGTTCCTTCTCATGACTGCCGAGCAAGCGCCTGCCTTTACCCGCTAGATGGCACCACACCTTAGCTGAATAAGTGTCAACCTGGCCAATTCAGAATACATGCAGGGTCAGTCTTAGCTGAATTTACTTAAATCTTAGCTGAAAGCAGAGACCCCGATACAGGAGTTCCGAGATAGCTTTCCCGCGCTCACTTCGCTGATACCTAGCCTGTGAGCACACAGGAAGGAGGGGTTGGAGTAGATTTTACATATAGGAAATGTACTAGCTCTGAAATTAAAACCCTCCTGCTGAAGGCATTAATGCAAATATCTGATAGGGAATCCATACAGGTAGACACCATGCATGTAGGGTCCTGTACCTTGAATGGATAAGCCATATCCTGTTGGATGTGATAGATAGAAGACTTTAATGATACATACAGTGACCTAGTTAGGTGATACAGTGAGTGTACCCTCCTCCTGCCGCTGGCCCTGGCTTGCTTCCTGGTCATTCCACCCCCTACTCTCTTTGGCTATTTTCTAACCCCTCCTTCCGGTCATTTACAGCGCCACCGACCGTTGGTATCCGCGGCTCTAGGGGCTTTCACGGCGAACACGAAACTTGTGTATTACATAACTGAAAAAGGGAGGTTCAGGGCTCAGCCCCTGATATGGAGAGTTGCACAACCCATGGCTAGTAAATGGCACAGATTTGGCATCCTGTGTGTAATAGGGATGATGACGTCAGAGACCTTCAGGTCATCTTTGCACTGGGACAAGGCAATCATTTTCACACAAAATATGTTTGAGCCCATAGCTTTCTCACGTTGAAGGTTTGACAACTATACTGAAATGTCTTTCTCTACTCCTGAAGGCCGCAAAGCAACATGTTCTTGGACTCGCAAAAAAAATTGAATTCTGAAAATCCACTAAAAGAACAGAAGCTATACCAACGTAAAATTGTACTGAAGAAGAACATCATTGTAGGTACAAGAATATGTTGAAGCCCAAAATATTAATTTCTGCATGCCCTATCTAGGGCCCCGTAGTAGTACAGTCCTTCTAGACCTCAACATGCATGAGTGTGTGTGATCTGGAAAAGTGTCTGACGTTATCAGGTATCATGGGCTACATTGATTAATTAATCTATATATTGTATGAATTTTAAATAAAACAATTGAAGATAAACAGGATTTTGTCATCTTAACCTCTTTTTTATTAGAAGAAAGAGGTTTTGAAGCTTACTGTAGACTTCATCTGATGATTCAAAAGATTCACGCTTAATGACAAAGTACCTTGCTTTTAAGGTACATCTTGCATATATTTAAGAAGGGCTGAGTCATTTATTGCCAGCTGAGGGAGTTTAGTGGATTTTTGTGGACCGGCAAATATTTTCCCGACCCCCGACCCCCATCAATATGATCAACGTTTTAACCCCTCTCCCTACCATGAACTGATTGTACATAATGACCTCTCCCCCCCCCCAAAAAAAAAAAAAAAAAAAAAAAAAGTTAACAAAGATAAATAGAAATATGGATATGCATGTGGAATGATATGTCATAATGAGTACTTGAATGGCCCAATTTTTTTTTAGCCCCCCCCGCGTGAAGGTTTATCTGTCCCCCCTTCTTCCACCAAAGGGTTCCCTTTTTTCTAAAACATCACCCCCTAAATTCAACAAGCGCATACTTGGCAATAAATGGCTCTGCCCTGAGACTCATCTGAGGAGGATAGGTTTTGGTCATGCTAGTACTAAACTATTGCATATAAATCATCACATCTCAGATACAAGGCACAGGTAGTACTCGTGTATTTAATAGCAGGTGCTCTAATTATAATCATGTAGCTTCTAAGGGCGTTGTGAAAAAAGATGGAAAGGGCTGGTTTCACAGCCAGTACCAACCATCAGAAACTTAGTCCCCCACTAGAATCAAGATATTTCCATATTGTTTGACGTGCTACACTTGTGTATTGTATCTTAACTCTCTAAAGCCCACTGATGCATTGATACATCATGCCCATTGGTCATCATGATGCATGGATGCAACCCTGGTGGGTTACTTGCAATTGCAAGGCTACATTCTTCCATCATGCTGACCCTACGGGGTAGATGCACTCCCCGAGGGTCGGCATGATGCTCCAATGAAGTGCTGGTAAGCAGACTCGGCAGCACTTCATTGGCGCATCATGATGACCAAAAGGCATGATGCACTTCTGCATCAGCAGCCCTTAAGGGTTAGAGATAAGAGGTAGGAATAAGGTCACCATTCCTGTCAGTGAAACTTTATCTTTATATCTCAATGTGTTTTACGTATCAGGTCTAGCACAGACAAAATTGATTTTCTCATTTCCAGAAAATATTTCAAAGCGTAGAGTGGTTGTTTAACACTCCACGAAGGCAAACCACAGCTGAAACCCTGATCACAATCTACAACCACTTACCCATATCATCGATATTGTTCCATACCTGTAAGAATTTTACTATGTGTAAATTTCATATAAATAAATAAAATAAAATAATCTAAATAAACCAATATCCGGCATTCTCCTAGTTCAAGTGGCTAAAAAACGTTTAGGTCGCAAAAAAAATTGTGAAGGCAAAAAAGGATAGCGACCAGTTTTTAGCGACCAGATAAGGGCCGAAGGCCCCTATATATATAATTTTAGTTTAGGTCGCTATTGAATCTTCTGAGGCTAGTTTAGGTCGCTAGAATCGCGACCAAAAATCGCGACCCCATTCTAGCGACCAGTTTTTAGGGACTAGTTTTTAGTGACAAGTTTTTCGCGACCATTAATCTTTTGATTTCATTGTTTTAGCGACCTAAGCGTGGGTATGGCCCAATATCCACACAAAACCAGATTTATAAGTAGAATAAAAGTCGACTCTTTCTTTATTGGGAAAATTCTAAATCTGGATATTGTAGGGTATGTTGCTAAAGTTTATGGGACGTTTTGACTTATTTCATAACGTGTTTTCTTCAGGCATTTGTGTTGTGGTTAAATCTGTGTTCTTGGGAGGGGATTGCCTTTGTTGTTGTTGATATGGATACCATTGTTGGCATGTTGTCATGGTGGCAGTAGACCTCTAGGTTTGTTGATTAGTGTTTGGTATATATGATTATCAGTGGATTGCTATCCTTTGCAGATAATATTCCTTTTGGTGTGTAGGTATTGCCGTTTCGAGATCCTACTGATATCGAGATAACTATAGTATCGAAGCAATAACTAGTCGGTTCGAGTAGGTTTCAGAATCACTTTATTACAGTATGTTTACAAGAGGACTTGCAAATGCATTTCAACCTTTCATAAGCCTGTAGCCAGTATCCCGTAAGGTGGTAATGCTCTCGCTTAGATAATGTTTAGGCCGTTTGGAGACCAGGTTAGCCTACCAGCTCGGTAGGACTGCACAAGAGTCCCCCAATCGTAGGAGGACAGCGGAATATATACCTCTCGTTATGGTTGGCTGGTTCCGCACTGAACACCCTCTGGTCCGCCCCCCACGTCACACCACCCGAGGCCACCAGTGGTGCCCTCTTAGGAGAGACGTAGGAGACTCCCGAAGAGCGCCTATCCTACCCCGATACGGTATATAGTAACAGTCTCGAATACATAGGTCTTGACACATAGTAAATACGATTCCCTACAGGTGCAAGTTTGTAGGGATTTTGTTGCGTTGTTTGACCTTGGTTGGCTTTATGGGAAGTTTTTAAGGCTAGTCTGTAGTGCACTTATGTGTTTGCAGAAAATAAAATAGATAAAAGAATTTGGACTGAAGTTGGGTGACATATTAATTTTAGTTTTTTTTTGTTCAGTTCCCCTAAAACTATAGACCCCACTTCTTTTTGAGGACTCATTTTTTTGTGCTCATTTTCAGCATTGGTTCCATTGCCGTTGGTTCCACAAATTATTGTTAATCTAATGATTTATGATATCACAAAAATATAGAGAGAAATTGTTCGGATTGGCAAAACTTGCCCAAACGGCACCAGTGTTTAAAACACACGAGATCTCAGTTAAGACAGAAAACATTCCCAGCAACTAAAATTATTATTTTTGTGTTATATATCTTATACACTATAAGAAAGTGTCATAATGATGGATTTCTTGATGTTCCCAGAGATTCCAAATAATAAGAGCACCCCCACATATTGAGAAATATCTCATGCATCTTCCAAAAAAAATAAGCTCTCCCAATATTTGATGGAAGAGTGTTGAAGCAACCAGTTACATCACACGGGGGGTATTGTTGTTCCAAACGCCTCCGGCCTCACTTTGAACAACAACAACTCCACAAGTGAAGGAAGTTGGAGTGGAGACACCTTTGAGTGCAACCTTGTATTTATTTCATATTATCTGGGGGGAAAAACAGTTTGGTAGAGGGCTTGAGGCTCTTTGATGACATGGGGCCGTGCAGAATGGGATTCAGTTTCTTCATAGCCCTGTTGAGAATGTCCTTCCCTATGCTTTCCTATAGGAACTGTCGTTCTTAACATGAAATAAAATGTGATATTGACAGAACTAGAAGAAACACCCAGATATATACATTTTCCATTTTATTTTTAACCAGTAGTAGTTGTAATTATTTTCCCTGTTATTTCTTTTTCTCCTTTAGAGGAGCTACGCCACTGATTAAGTTCTCTTTTAAAGTTCTAATTTAGCTGTAGACTCAGATAAAATTGACATACTGATTATTAGAATTGAGATGACATTCTAACTAAGTTAGTGATATACAATTACATACATAATATACATAATAAAATAGCAGTGTAAGTTAGGCAGTGCAGTACTGGTGGTATGTTGGAGACCATACTTTATTGAGTATCTCAGTGACATTATGTTAGGCCTCATGGAATGTTTGCTGATTTTATCATTTATGTCACCAGTAGCCTATGGAAACCCCTTTCATTTGATCCTAGTTCTCAAAAATAAAGGTTTTATGACTTTCACACTGAGCTTCTCATACTTGGGTTCATGCCCTTTGCCAGTTCCCCTGTTTTCCTTCAGTGATATGCATACCCTGCTTTACACAAATATTTTTCTATATATTTTGTAATGCACGGTTAACTGGCCATAACTTATCTTTTATAAGCCGCGGCTAGAAAGAGGATCCAAGTTGAAATGAGGCTTATATTATCAGCCAAAAGAAGGGGTGCAGCTTATAGGAGGGTATTTGGCACTATAGAACAGTGCTACAACTACAATATTCAAACACCAGTAGTGACTTATACCTCCCTCTAAAGTCTGGGGTGCGGCTTTTACGAGGTTGTGGCTTACACGAGAGAATTTACGTGATTAGGGTATACGAGGCTATTAGATCAAATACAGTATACCCTGTGTGGAACATACATTTGGCACATATTATCAAGGGGACTTTGTCAATTCTTGAACATTATTTATACAACATTCGATTGTTACCAACATCACAGAACTTATTCAGTGACTTACTTCGAGAATAGACAACGATCTTCTTCACATCGAGATTGTATGTTGTTCTCTAATGCATGAATGTATCTGAGTGCATTATAGGACAACAGGCAGTGAAGATATGAAGAAGGAGTTGTCTATTGTCTTTATAAAACATTGTACATTTCATTCCAACCAATTAGTATCCAATCAAGGTATTTTCAGACCAATTAATGATACTTGACTGGTTTACAGCGATGGTGACCTTGCTCAGCCGTGCACTGTACTCCTATAATGCACTCAAGGTCACTTCTATCGTGCAGCACAGCACAGCACTGCCAGCCGTTTTATAAATTATGATAGAAAATTGGCATAATACATTAATCAATTGTGCAGTCATTTGATATCTTAGGTGGGAAATAGGTGACAAACATATTATCAATATAGTGACATAATGGATATAATTTGTAATACTCAATGCCATAGGTAAATAAGCAGATCTGCAATATTATGTGCATCATTGATAATATCAATTCAATTCACTCCAGCCTGGTATGAGCCTTTACTGGCAAGGATTCAATTATGTCATGTGATAATTTTTAGTGTGATTATGATTAGTTTGTTAGAAACTTCCTAACCCAGGTGCGCCATGAGCTAACATTTGGGTAACTTAAGTTCATACTACGTCTATGCTGGAAGTTCCAATGCGTACTTTCGGTTGAGCCAGAGGTCTGCTCAACTTCAAATCGAATGCTCTTGCACTTAGCTATTTCAACCTCTCTTCTCCACAGTACATAAATGTTGATCACTAGGCAGGTAGGGAATGGGGACAGTGGTACCCGGAAAGGTGCCCATTAATGGCATACCTCAGTCTCATTCTTTTACACTTACTTATCACTCTCTTTTCAGAAAAAAGATACTTATTCCCTAAACTTTCAACAGCAGGACCATTGGTTGAACCTATCTTTAGATAATCTATCTTCATCACATTGACATTTATTGGTAATGTTTCATTGAATCAGCATGTGACTCATTGAAATTATATCTATGACCTTTAATATTTACCAGATCTAGGACATCAAGGGTTTCTTACGAAATCATATTTTCTACTAAACCGAAATCAATTACCACAATGAAATGTACATTAGCACACAAAAAATACATACATACATATATATGTATGTCTGTTTATAATATATATATATATATATATATATATATATATATATATATATATATATATATATACATATGTATGTATGTTTGTATACATATATATATATATATATATATATATATATATATATAAGTATGTATATATACATATTTATAAACATATATATAAACATATATATATATATACATACTTATATATATATATTAGCTAATGTAAACCCTTTATGGAGAAACCTCATAATGTCCTCAAAATGCACCTTAGTTCACAATATCATTGAAACTTGTCAAAACAGCCTGAATTCCTATAGTACAAAAGGTATGAGTATCTTCCTAGACTGGGGGAAGTCTGGGAACCTGCCCTGATACCAAATATGGTTGTTGTAGGCCAGGAAAAGCTGGTGTGTGAAGACGTATCCGGTCACCCACCACCAGGACACGCTGCGTAGGCCCAGAAGGAAGGCAATGCTGACATAAACGAGGACTTCTGCAAAGTGATGTGGACAGGAGACGTACTCAAACCAGTCACCCTTGGGTACCTTGTATGCTGTAGTCACAATGTGGCCTGGAAGAGACAGCAACATCAAAAGTAAATTTTAGATCTCAAACATAGAAAGGTTAAAGTTGGTGTATCCAAAAATGTATATATTTTTTTAAAAATTCTAATCAAATTTGCTCTTCTGGCTGTGATAATGTTACTTTGTAAAGATAGGTGATGATCAAGCAAAAGTCTATTTCAATGCATTACTATTGGATGTAACGTAATGTGTGCCCACCAAAACGTGCACCTGGGGCTTGGATCTAATACCATGATCTCCCGCGTATAAGACCCAGTGCACGTACAAGACGCACCCCTAACTTGCCAATGGCCGTTTCACGTATAAGATGCGCCTCTTAGGGATGATTTTTGTAAATTCAGTACTGTTCTATAGTAAATATACCCCCCCTATAAGACGCACCCCCTTCTTTGGGAAAACCTATAAGACGCACAAGGCATTTGTTTGGCCTAGAAGACGCGTCTTATATGCAAGAGATTAAGGTAATTGTCATGATAAATTCCATATTTACAAAATAAAACATCAGATGGAATATTAGTGTAAAAGGCTTTATATGCGAGGATCTTAAACTATAGAACTACTGGTATACTAAAGTTGCCGAAATAAGACATGCCTTATAGAATCTGGCTGACTGTAGGGTGTACTTTAAAAGAGGAGTATTTCATGAAGTCTTAAGGTTGGTTGCTACTCTTTCGTGAACGTACATAGAATTTCTTCATTTTTGGTGTGTAAGTATCATAAATCATGCAGAATTGATAGATGAAAAGACAAATGGGGGTCCCATGCTACTTTTTGAAATATGGAATTTGAAAAATAAAAGTTTTTATTCATTTTCTCTAAACTGAGGAAAATATGTGTACAAATTTTACTTCATATTAACCATTAATCACAGAAACATAAAACCTCACACGTAGAAAACCTATTTATGCAAGATAATAACAAAAATAATTTTTTTGACCTATGACATGGCATTCTGGGTAAAAGTGGAATGTCTTAGGAATGGGTAGGAATAATTTGGCTTAATCTTATAACATTTTTGCCTAAAAAGAGTATTCAATGTACATGAAAAAAAAAATTTAAACTTTCTCAGAAAATACCTTTCATAAATATCTTTCTAATGAAAATAATTTTGACATATGTCACATGCATAATTTTAGGTTTTTGGCCCCTTGAAATAAAAAAAAAGTACTCTAAAAATGAACAAAATCTCATATTTGGTAAATTGGTATTGCATTATTGGTAAAATGAAAACAATTATATCATGAAATGGTTCCTAGTTATACCCTCGGATATTCTAAGCATTATCATCACTTCCACATCTTTGTTTAGAACATTTGAGGGTTATGAATATAAGACAGAGAAGAAAGTTGGAAAAAGCTAAATTAAATGTAGCTGCAAATATGCACAAATTCCAAACTGTCATAAAATGCTTAATTTTGATTAAAATGGCTTGGAATTTCTTGTTGGTATTCTAGGATTAGATATGTACATGCCTACCAAAGATAATGCAATTCGGAGCAATATAACCTATATGCCCGGAGACCTGCGCAGTAGGTTTATTTTCAACAAGTCGCGACCAACCTTAAGGTAGAACTCACCAGCCCTGTTCCTGCGTAGTTTGGCGAGGATCCTGTGACACTTGTTGTGGTGGATGGAGGCCCAGAAGAAGAGTCCAATCCCGATGCCATGGTACCACGACAGGTTCCATGTACTGAAACATGCTGTAATAAAAAACGAAATGTCAACATTTTATTTGAATTGATCAATTCCCATTTAGTCCTTGATATAAAAGGAACTCACACTGGGCTTTATATAATACAGGTGCCTAGTGCAAGTAGCCAACACAGCCCCTTAGGCCTCACTGATTTGGGCAAACATGAGATTTTAAGTTTGCCACTGTTCTTTTATTATCATATTGTAAGCCATGTTTGAAAATATCAGCTAATAGATACATGAGTTTCTCTCAATGAAAAAAGTTTACTTCTATGCATGTTAACATATACAAAAAAATCCTCCTCTTCTTGAGTGAAAATTATCAAATTCAATTGTCTCTTCTTTAGACCAGTATTCCAGAAGAATGATTTTCAGAAAAAAAAGAAAGACTATTACAATAGTCAACTCACTTTGATTCAAACTGAAGTCTGGTCCATCAGCAACTAGAGCGACTCCTGCAGTTAAATAGAAGGTGAAACTCCATATGAGGTCTAACGGGCTGAGCATCTGTCGGCGTGAAAATATACTGACACTGAGGCTCTCATACAGACGTCGCGTCAGGTGTATGAGGAACACGACCAGGGCTAGGAATGTACATGTGGAATCTGTAAAGAATAGAGATATCATAAATATATATGGTTCCACATGTGTCTTGAAATATTATTCATTTCATTCACACTCATTCTTTATAGAGCACTTCAAACTCTTAAGCAAATTTTTAATACAAACTAAGATCATCTCACATAAAGATGTAGTAAAGCACAATTTTATCATGATGTGGTCAGTGATAAAGAAATCAAAAGCCAAATTTCAATTTGATAGAACGAGCTGGCACTAAATTTCTTTCAATGTACTAATGGAGTGATCATTTTTTAACGACAGGGGGGCTAGTGGGTTTGTGCGCAGACACACACAAAATTTTTTAACCCCCCCTCTCAAGGGGGTAAAATTTTTTTGAGCCCCGTAAGGGGCGAAAATCGTGCGCAAATGTGCCCTTTTAACCTATAGTAAGCACGGGGTTTTCCACTGAAAACAGGTGAAATTATTTTGACCCCCCCATCAGAGGGGTTGAAAAAATTCTGACCCCCCCTCAAACCCACCAGCCCCCCCCTGTTGTTAAAAATGATCACTCCCTAAACAGATACCTCATCAAGGTACCTTCCCACTTGTGCTTCTTGTTAGATTAATATGTGCCTATACATGGGTAAAATGTGACGCTTTTGAGCACCCATCTATTGGGGCCTGTAGGCACATATTTGTGCCTACAGGCCCCAATGTAATATCACTATCAACTTTGTCTTGTAGTAACTGGAATCCTTCTTTAGCCTCTCCTGCAAATGTAGTGAAATGTAGATACAACCTTCTTGCACTAAGCCAACGATATATGCAATACTAACCTACAGTTTGCCGTTTTGGTGTGGTGGCAAACTCAAGTAGATGTAAGAGTCGTTCACTGGCCGGTCTGCCCTGACACGAGGCCTTATAGAAGTTCCACGTTATCCATGCTGTCCATAGGAGCCCCACCAGGTAGTATGTGTGGATGCTGGAATATTGATAAAGTAACATAGTAAGCCTCCAGCCCTTTAATTGCATTAACAAGCGACTGCAATTCCGACCTAGCGGGATACATTATTGACCAAGCAGATAATTCCCTTCTTTCAGTGCAGACTTTTTATGGTGCATAATATAACACTTGGTACCCATCACACTGTTATCAGTCCTTATCACGCAAGTACCAGATTAAGCAGGGGTCACCCCACTAAGGATCCTGCTACCAGGGGATATAAGGGCCCTAGACAGGGGGGTCTCAAGTCACTTGTCGATTTTAAGAAATGGCTCTTGTCCCCTTGTCGATTTTAAGATGTGGTCTTGTCGATTTTAAGAAGTGGTCTTGTCCCCTTGTCGATGTTAAGAAGTGGTCTTGCCCCTTGTCACCCAGCTCTATGTCCCTTGTCGATTTTAAGAAATGGACTTGTCCCCTTGTCGACTTTACCGGTCTGGGGCCCTAATATATTGCGTATTCATGAGATGTGAACAATATAAATCTGAGCCCTAATACAACTGATAGAACATATATCATGCCCTGTTTCCTACATTTATACTTGAATACATCTCTAGCTAATAAATTACGAAGCCTGCATTCACACATCTGGTCGTCTTCTCAAATTTTTGACCTGGCCGGAAGTGGACTGACGTCATACCACCCCATAAACATTTCATTCCTTGAGAGACCCATCCGGCCACATCCCCCGGATAACCCCCAAACTACAGCACATTTCCCCCTTTCAGATGAGATCTCATCTGAAAAATAATCTTCCATGTAAGTTTCCATAAGTTTCAGATGATCTCATCTGAATGTAATTCAAATTCAGATGAGATCTGGCATATATCCTTGATCGGGGGCTCTAACCCCGTTTGGCCAGAAAGAAACAGAGAGGTGAACCATAATTATTTGATGAGACATGGAAGGGGTGGAAAGAGCCACCTGGAGGATGAAGAAGGAACTAAAGGCGACATCTAGAGGAAGGAGTGGGAAACAGAGGGCCAGGTCAAATCTGCAAGAAGTGACCCTTTTGCTGCATTCACGCAGCATGATAAAAAAAATTACTAGGTGAAAGCTGAATCTATATCAATGCAAAAGGCATTATGTATTACTCGATTCAATGTAACATCTGCTTTGGTTATCATAAATCTCCATGTTTAAGGCTTGAATTTGAGAAATTAATTGATAGGAAAAAAGGTTACCTAAGAATTGTCAATTTCCCAAAGCACAGGGTGCGACTGAACTGTACCTACTTGGGGGTTAATGATAGTAATACAATTGAGAATCCCAGCTATTTCTAATGTAAATTGTGATATTGATGCACTGGCATTTATCAAGATTAAACACAAGTTTCTGTAGGTAGACCATTAGGCTCTACCTATGCTTTAATTGAATACTGAATAAAACTGGTATACAAAGGTAGTTAGTTAGGGAGTGATCATTTTTTAACAACAGGGGGGGGCCGGTGGGTTTGAGGGGGGGGTCAGAATTTTTTCAACCCCTTGACCGGGGGGGGTCAGAATTTTTTCAATACCTCTGATGGGGGGGGTCAAAATAATTTCACCTGTTTTCAGTGGAAAACCCCGCGCGTTACTATAGGCTAAAAGGGGACGTTCGCGCGCGATTTTTGTCCCTTATGGGGGGGGTCGAAAAAATTTTACCCCCGCGAGAGGGGGGGGTCGAAATTTTTTTCGCGCATCCGCGCGCAAACCCACCAGCCCCCCCCTGTTGTTAAAAAATGATCACTCCCTTATATTAAGTATAGTTATTTAGTGTATATCGTGTAGGAGTATCTGAAATAACCTCACACCATTTCAATATATATATATATATATATATATATATATATGGGTCATTCCAGGTTTTACTGGTCAGGGGGGGCCTGGATCAAGAATCTACAAACTCAGTATTTCTTAATAACATTATATTTTATTGATAGCCCTATATCTTGGCTTATTAAAAAGTTTCATTCAAGGATCCAACTCCTAGGGAGTCAGTTTTTATCGCAGATGCCGTAAAACCTTCTAAAAAGGGGGTACGTTAATGATCGTAATCAAACAAACATGAATAACACCACTAATAAGAGGCCTGGAAACACCAAATATTGTGGCCAGACTGGTACAATACATGACTTTATGTATACCAAAAAGCTAAAGTGAGGCCCGAAAACTCTTGAAGTTACGCATAGGTGGATAAATTGAAAAATGTGAAAATTTGTGAATTTATTTTACCATTTTTTAACTTTAGCCTAGCTCATTCAAAATCCTTCATACAATGACTATATTAACTGTCCATTGTCTCTAGTAGACCTACTGTACATAATAATTAGAATTGGCCTGATATATCATACCTATACTTCATACTTGGTGCTTGCGTAGAGGCCATTATATTACACATATTATCATTAACGTACCCTATTTGTTAACCTCTCACAGAATGGCCACAGCTCATCTATACATCATCATATGCCATTGTTATCACATACACCATCACAAGAGAGGTTGTACTACCTATCTAGAGTCATTTAACCCTGCATAAGGCCCATCTTGGGTGTTTAATATCACTTTGAAAATTAAAAATCACAAAATTTCTACACTTCTCGCAAAGCATGCATGCCATGGGGTACTAAAATGCATCTTTATATACACCAAATAGTATTTTCTCATAAGCCAAACATGTCTATGATTGAATACAAATAATAGAAACACCATACAAGATGATAGGCTGGCACTATAACAATAGAACTTTAACCATCTCAAAATCCTTCTACCGGTCATTAACGTACCCCATTTGCTAACCTATCAAAGAATGGCCACAGCTCACCTATACACTATCATATACCATTGGCATTGCACACACATTGACAAAAGAGATTGTACTACCTATCTAGAGTAATTTAAACATGCATAAGGCCCATCTTGGGTGTCCAATATCACTTTTAGAATTAAATATCACAGAATTTCTACACTTCTTGCAACATCTGCATGTCATGGAGTGCTAAAATGTATCTTTATATACATCAAATAGTATTTTTTGACAAACCACACACCTCTACTATTGAATAGTAATGTTAGAAATACCAGACCAAGTGATAGGTTGAAAATATAGAATTTTAACTTTGTTAATATCAAAATTGCTCGTACCGATCATTAACGTACCCCAGTCGTTAACCTATCAAAGAATGGCCACAGCTCAACTCTACACCATCATATACCATTGGCATTGCACACACATTGACAAAAGAGATTGTACTACCTATCTAGAGTCATTTAAACATGCATAAGGCCCATCTTGGGTGTCCAATATCACTTTTAGAATTAAATATCACAAAATTTCTACACTTCTCGCAACATCTGCATGTCATGGAGTGCTAAAATGTATCTTTATATACACCAAATAGTATTTTTTGACAAACCACACACCTCTACTATTGAATAGAAATGTTAGCAATACCAGACCAAGTGATAGGTTGAAAATATAGAATTTTAACTTTGTTAATGTCAAAATTGCTTGTACCGATCATTAACGTACCCCAGTCGTTAACCTATCAAAGAATGGCCACAGCTCAACTCTACACCATCATATACCATTGGCATTGCACACACATTGACAAAAGAGATTGTACTACCTATCTAGAGTAATTTAAACATGCATAAGGCCCATCTTGGGTGTCCAATATCACTTTTAGAATTAAATATCACAAAATTTCTACACTTCTCGCAACATCTGCATGTCATGGAGTGATAAAATGTATCTTTATATACACCAAATAGTATTTTTTGACAAACCACACACCTCTACTATTGAATAGAAATGTTAGAAATACCAGACCAAGTGATAGGTTGAAAATATAGAATTTTAACTTTGTTAATATCAAAATTGCTCGTACCGATCATTAACGTACCCCAGTCGTTAACCTATCAAAGAATGGCCACAGCTCAACTCTACACCATCATATGCCATTCGGGGTGGCGGCTCTCAACAGCAAAGACACACTAGACTTCATGCGGAAGGCCTTCCCTGAAACCAACCTTCAAGCAAAGGGTCTCACGACCCAGATGGCTAAGGACATTAAGGTCAACTCGTCCTTGACCAATGTGATTTTTTAATTTTCAAAGCCACAGTGGCCAGACAAGATGGACCTTATGCATGGTAAAAACGACAATTCTACTAACATAGGGTGGATCCACAGAACACACAATATCTGCACACAAGTGATTTGATACCTTTAAAGTGATCATAATACTTACACATAATCCTCCGCGAGGGCCAGGTTGCCCGGTGGTGGCGGCGAAGAGTCGGCCGGCCTCGATCCGGTCGAACGCTGGCTGCGCCTCCTCTTGGGGGAGTCTTTCTGCGTAGCCTGACGGACCGGTCGTGTCGTCCGGCTCTCCTCTGCCACCTCCGGGGCAACCTGGCCTTCGCGGAGGATCCGCGATCCGTGGTCGCTGCCCTCGGTGCCTCCTCCACGGGCGGTGCTGGTGAGGCCGTCGCGGCGCTGGACTTCGCCCTGCCAGCTCAGCCTCCTGCCTTGCCCTTCCCGGGTGGTGCTGTGGGTGGTGCAGTGGGTGGTGCTGCAGAGGGTAGTGGTGGTGGTGCCGTGGCCACGACGGGCTCTGGGGAGGAGCACCCGGCCAGGCTTTCATCCCCCGACGAGATGAGGATGGCTGTGGCAGGGTCCACTCCAGCCACAAGCGCATGAGTCTCCTTGAATGTAGAGCAAGGGGCAAAACCATTAGTATTTATTAAGCAAGACATTTGGAGAAACGAATATTTGGTGTATGTCAAGCTATATTTCTGTACCACATGGCATGCATGCGTTGCGAGAAGTGTAGAAATTTTGTGTTTTTTTTTTTTTATTTTTCTAAGCCACAGGGGTCAAACAAGATGAACCTTATGCATGTTCAAATGACTCTAGATAGGTATTACAATCTCTTTTGTCAATGTGTGTGCAAAGCCATTGGTATATGATGATGTATAGATAAGCTGTGGCCATTCTTTGACAGGTTAACGACTGGGGTACGTTAATGACCGGTATGAGCAATTTTGACATTAACAAAGTAAAAATTCGATATTGTCAACAAATCACTTGGTAAGGTATTTCTAACATTCTATTCAATAGTAGAGATGTGTGGCTTACTATAAAAGAGTATCTGAATGCTATAGTGATATTATAAACTATCCACCTACCTCCTCACTCCCGTCGGGGGATGAGAAGGACACCCGCTGGTACCTGGGGCGAGGGGCGAAGGGGAGGCGAACGGTCAGCTTCCCGAGCCCCTTGCCCCGGCCCCCTGCGGGCGTCCCTCTTCCCGCTGCCGCAGGTGCCGGTGCGGAGGCTGCAGCCGGATGTGGAGCCGCCTGCTCCGCTGCAGCCCCGGGAGCCGCCTGCTCTGGCACCAACACCGCAGCAGCGGTCGCAGCTGGGGTGCCCCTCCCAGTGCCTGCCTTGGCCTTCGGTCTCCCTGTTGGTGTGGGTGGGAGCGGCGGGAGGCCCAGCTTCTTCTGTCTCTGAATTCAGAAAGGGAAAGACACATTAAATAAACTGTCACACTGGCGAGTTACTCGCAGCAGTGTTTTGACTTAGCATTTACAGTATCTGTCCCTTGAAATTTGTATACTTATTAACATTCTTAATCTCACATCACAATAAAATGTTACCACCAGAGTAGCAGATTTTGAGGCACCACAGAGACTGAGAGGACGGAAAATTATCAAACCTTGTTCTCTTTCTGTCTCTCCCGGTAAGCCTTCTTCCGGGCATGGAGCATCTCGCGCCGCCGCTGCTCCTCAGCAGGGTCTCCCGCCAGTCTCTCCCTGTCTTTCTCTCTCTGGCGACGCGAGATCTCCGCCCGGTGGGCATCATAGGCGGCCGCCCCCATCTCCTGCCGCAGCCTGGTCTCATACCGGGCCGAAGCTGCGGCATGGAGACGGGCCGCCTTCTCCCGGTCCTCCCGGTCCTCCCTGTCCTCCTGGTCCTCCAGGTCCGGAGCATCAGCGGGAGCGGGCTCCCGCACACACCCCTAAGGCGACGGGGGGGGGGGGTCGCCCCCACCGCCACTGGGGGCTACGTCAGCCATCTGCAAAAATGAGAAGAAATACATTAAATAAAAAGGTAAATAGTGATTAAACAAGTTCCTATATGCTGACAAAGGATGTACAACAACGCCAAAGATTTTATCAGAGGTTTTTATGCTGATATGGTAATTCATAGTGAGGAAATCAGTAGATTTTAAGATAATAAGGAATTTGTTAGTGTTTGAATACTGATAAGATATACATAAATAAATAGGAAAAAAATATTCAGCATGTTCCTTTATGCTTACAAATGATGTACAGTAACCCCGGAAGTTCAATCAGCTGATTAATTGCTAATATGGAAATTTATACTGACAAAATATAAGGAAAATGCTGAAATATACCCACCACAAAAATTCTTTGGAAAAAAAGTATTCAGTATCTAACTAATGGCACTTGTGTGAGTTAGAGGTACCATAGGGGCATGTCATGGTGAAATATGATGGAGCTATGTGCACTGGAAGTGCTACTTGTGTGGAAAATACAGAATAAGAAGGGGGGGTACGTTAATGATCGCAAAGGTTTATAACCACTCAGCAGTGGGGGCTTTGTGCAAGGGTGAGCTTACCTGGTCAACACAACAGAGGGGGGACATGTCTAACATACCCACCATAAAACATTCCCCTGAATCCAAGATGGCGACCAGTAGGCAGGCATCTTGCCACCGGGGTACGTTAATGACCGACGAACACTATCTTCCTAAATTTGGCCACTATGGCTATGCTTTCGATCCCACAGGAGGATTAACACACCAAAATGCCCAAATAGAGGTAGGAGAAGGAATATAACCCCAATAAAACATGGGATGAGCACAATTTTGGCCGTGAGGGGGCCTAAAAGTTCACGACGAGGCAGAAATTTGGCCGTTCAAGACCAAATTGGGGTGGGGGGGTCATCTCAAAACACCCAAACATGGCCCAAAATGCATCTTACACACGTAGGGGGTCCTATTCTAAAGGATTATCAACAATTTAGACCCAAGGGTACATCATCTCGGCCAGGAGAGGCCAAATTCTGCTTGCCGAGCGAAAAATCATTAACGTACCCCAATTTTGAAAATACAGCCCGGGGTGGCCAAAGCTTCACCCTGGGGCCCCGGGCTGCATCGCAGGCCTTACCCGGCAACACATTTTACCCCCTAGCATCCAAAATACATCGTTCCGGTACACAAAAATCGATCTACGGCCCCCCACAGACATCTCCAACAATATTTCATCGCAATTTCATGGAATTTCGTGGAATTTCCTTACCTTCTTCGCTTTTTGGTGATGTGTTTTGCAGTGGAAGTCTGCTGGAAGTCGGCTATAAACAACCTGTAACCTCCTCTGAGCTGAAACACGGTACCCGGATGCAGGCCACTTCCGCCGGGCAACAGGAAGTCGTTTTTCTCTTCCCGCGCTGTTTTTCCCGCCGCCGATCATTAACGTACCCCACTTACGAAGAGACCCCCCATACAGCCAAACCAGACTGTATTTGGCCACAATTCTTGTTCAGGCATGATGTATTTACTCTAGAAGTGACCATAGACTGTGGGAATTGTATGTATTTGGTTTATTTTATTCTATTTAGAGGCAAAAGCCAGGGGTACGTTAATGATCGCGGTGTGCATTGAAAATCACTTATATGTGCCTGCCAAGGGTAATTCCCGGAGTACATGAAAAATTTTTTTATGGAAGACTCCCCCCTAGGGTACCTCTTAATTGCATATAATAAGAACACTGATTATATTCCCTAACCAGGTTAGATAGGCTCTATCATTAACGTACCCCACGTGAAAATTTATAATTAAATGCATATAGAAGATAAATTATGCCCCAAGACCCACCCAAACCATATGGAAATCTTAGCTGTGAACCCCCACTAAGGAATAAAAATATTATTGGTGGTGTAGAAGTGTTTCCCTTGCTATTATATGCCCAAGAAGCCACCTGACCAGTAAAACGTGGAATGACCCATATATATATATATATACATATATGGCATCCATTGGCAAACACCCATTTCGACACCTACCACGGACCCTCCCCCTCCCCTCCTTTCACCTTGCCTCAGATATGAGCTCCCATTATGAAAAGACACCGCGTTAGTAGCACATGAAAGCGACCTTAGCTTGACCTAGATCTCCCCCCACAGCCACAACTCCAAACTCACCGTTTTCTGAACTGGTAGAACCTCGGCCGCCTCTCCCCCTCTCCTGGGGCCGGGGGGTCAGTTTTTAATTCCACACTGGTGCCTTGCGCTACATGTCCTATCAGGGCAGAGCCTACTAAAACCACCTGGGCTGCTAACCAGACATGGAGGACGGTTAGGCCTTGTAGTGAGAAGGATTCTAGTAGCTCCATGGCTGTGGGCTTGATGTCCTCGGCCTAGGAGCAGGCAGCGTAGTGGATGTGTAATCTATGGTCTGTCAGACCTGAGGTAGTGACGGCTGATTTTGAGTAAAGAAAGGGGGTCTGGGAGATTGGGGGGCACAAAAGTACTGTTGGTAAAGTTGTGGCAGTTGCACTCTTTGGGGATTTGTGGGAAATTATAGCAATAGTGGGGAAATGTGGTCCTGGTGGTGTATTGTAACCCAAGTGGAAGAATTAGGCCTATACCAGTGTGAAATCCTAGTCCTTTCTGGGGGCAATTGTCATGAGAAGATGAAGCTTTGGGTAGTTTGAGATTTTACCAATGATGGGAAAACTACCAATAGGTGTATCTCTGATTGGAAATTGTAATCCTGCTGATAAAACTTAGTTCCTGGTGAGTTGTAGCCTTGATAGAATTTGGACCCCCGGTAGGGAATAGCCTACAGCCCTTAAATATTGGACCCAGAATCGTCTATAATGTTATGATGTTAAGATAGTATGCTCCTGCATGTGAAGGTGTAAAATAAAATGCTATAAAGGTCACTGCTGGTTGATATAGATACTATATGTAGCTATATGTGTCCAGGTGGGTTGGGTGGCTGAAAAGATGTGCACCTACCGTGACCATACTCACCCGCTATACATAACACATTCATTTAAAAGGACAAAATCGAGGTCACCACCACTGGAGTTTTAACCCTTTAAGGGAGTGGTCATTATTTATCAACAGTGGGGGGTGGTGGGTTTTTGCGCGGACGCGGGAAATTTTTTTACGCCCCCCCCCCTTGACGGCAGTTAAAAAATTTTGCGCCCCCCTGCGCCAGAGGCACGGAGAGTTTACGCGCCCTCTCTTTGATCTATAGTAGCGCGCGGGCTTTTTTGCTAAAAAGAGGGTAAATTTTTTTTAGCCCCCCCTCAATAGGGGTCAAAATTTCTTTAGCCCCCCCTCGAAAGGGGTCAGAATTTTTTACGCCCCCCCCCTCAAACCCACCACCCCCCTGTTGATAATAAATGACCACTCCCTAAGTTCAGGCATACTAGTCTATTAACCCTTTGAAGGCCTATGCTGCATTAATAACAATGCCTATTCCATCAGTCTTTATGATGCATGAATGCAGCTCTGGTGAGTAACTACCCAGGGCTACATTCATGCATCATGATGACCCTACTGGACATATACACTCCCGGAGGGTGGGCATGAAGAAATGCTGGAACCCAATGAAGTCCTGTTGAGCCGACTTGCCAGCACTTCATTGGTGCATCAAGATGAGCAGGTGGAATGACGCACTCCTGCATTAGCGGCTTTAAGGGCTGCAACCACTGCGACGGATGGACCATCCGTCTCCCTTCATCCGTTTTTTTCTCCATAGAAATCAATGATAAATGATACGGATGAAACCGACGGATGGTCCATCCGTCGGCAGTGGACGCACCCCTTTATAAAGAGGGAGCAATCTCATTCATTCCATATGGGTATGCATGATGCATTCAGGGCCCGGGGGGCACTCTATGTAATGTATACGCATATGTGCGGCTGGCAAGGGTACTTTTTCAAGGAAAAATCCCTAGCAAGCCTCCTGTTTCAGCCACAAATGTCCCTAGCAAGCCTCCTGGTTAAGCCAAAAATGTCCCTAGCAAGCCTCCTGTTTCAGCCAAAAATGTCCCTAGCAAGCCTCCTGTTTCAGCCACAAATGTCCCTAGCAAGCCTCCTGTTTCAGCCACAAATGTCCCTAGCAAAGGACAAGGCTTGTGTTGCAAAACCCCAGATCATCACAGGATACCGATGACGGCGGTCTCGCTAGTCCTGAGGACTAAGGCGTCTGCCGCGTCCGCGCTGGCCCTGTTTGCCGCGTACGCTGCAGCGGCCAGCAGCAGCCACACGCCGACATCTACTCGGCGTTCTACAGTTTAGTCCTCAGGACTAAACAGGTGGTCCCTGGGACTATGAATCTCATCCCCAGGGCACCATGACTATTCGCTACTCTTGGATGATTATGAGCCAGGGTCTAAGTCCCAAGGACTATAATCTAGTCCCTAGGACTGTATCTTTAGTCCCTGGGACTAATGTGTAGTCCCAGGGACAATCCTTGGGACTAAGGCCTTATGTTTTATTTTTACGACCACATGGGTACGCGGAACAGCCCTCGGTGCTAGAAAGACATAGTCCCTGGGACTAAAAACTTAGTCCTGAGGACTTAAGATTATAGTCCTCAGGATGATATTGTAGCGGCGGGGCGGGAAGCGCTAGGCTTTCCGCGGGACTCTGCGGGTTGGGCTGGTTCGGTCCCGCACCACGAGGGGGTGCGGTGCCCGCGGTTGCTATATAAGGCCCGCGGGACCGCTGCCTCTCTAGTCTATGACTCACAGCTGTCTGGTGCGGACGTGACCCAGCCTCCCCAGCAGAGTCCTATGTAGACTTCAGGAACGACGTCGGCTATATAACTGATGAGATCTGATATTAAGATGAGACACGCCTTGATATTTGTACACCTTTATTCACACAATATACGGGTTGAGTTTTCCCCAAGCTTAATTGAACGACTTACTCCTGTGTTCGTCTAATTCGCTACAATGTTTTAGCCCTGAGGACTACACATCTAGTGCTAGTGACCTAGTGCTAGTGACTAGAGACATTCCTGGTGATTGGACGTTAGTCCTGAGGCCTACAACTTTAGTCCTAAGGACTTAAAGTGTAGTCCTCGGGCTAGAAGAATGGTTCTGAAGGCTAGAAATTGATCAATGCAGCCTTTTCCATATCTATACCCTGGTACAAGGTTCAGTCCCTGGGACTAACTGTTAAGTCCTGAGGGCTAAAGATGTAGCTGCCTGGTCCTCAGGACTAAAGATGTAGTCCTGGGGACTAGAGACATAGTCCCAGGGACTACTATTTCAGTCCAGCCGGTCCTGAGGACTAGGTCTTAGTCCCGAGGACTATCTATATCTGCCAAGTCTCAAGGGGTAGGTGGGATGTAGGGTCTTAGTCCCAAGGACTATGCTCTAGGACCATAGGCCTACCTTCAGTCCTTTAGTCACCATTGGACTACTTGTAGTCCCAGTGACTACTGTGCAGTCCCAGGGACTAAAGATACAGTCCTGGGGACTGCAACATTGTCCTTGGGACTAGAGACACAGTCCTTGGTCCCCAGGACTGTATCTTTAGTCCCTGGGACTACACAGAGCAGTCCTGGGGACTAAAAAGTAGTCCTCAGGACTAAATTTGAAGTCCTGGGGACTACATCCCTATTCACAACTACATTAGACATCAATGCATGAATTAGTCCTCAGAACCACATGCATTAGTCCTGAGGACTAGACAAATGTTTTTGTAGTCCTCAGGACTAAACAAGTAGTCCCTGAGTCTACGAATTAGTCCCCAGGGCTAAAAGCTTAGTCCTGGAGACTAACAGCACAGTCTTATACAAAGTCATGCGGTCTGCAGGGTAATTCATGGGATTAATGTACAATTAGTCCCTAGGACAATATCCTCATATTCTTAGTCCTGGGGACTAGGCTTTAGTCCTTAGGACTTAAGCATCGCATTTTTATTAGCTATAGTCCTGAGGACTACCACTACGCCCGCGCACCTACGCGCACCGCGGGGCGCTCCGTTTAGAGTCCGCGTATTTAGGTTAGCGTGGACGCGGCAGTCACCTTAGTCCTCAGGACTAGCTAGACCGCCGTCATTGGTATCCTGCCAGATCATGTCTACTGGCGTCCTCTGGTGTGGAGTTAAGAAACTACGCCAGCACTGTAAGTGTAGGTCTCGTGAATCTAATAGGTTACTTTTGATTTTGATATTTACAGAACCCAATACCAATGTATAGCTTTCATAACTCATCAAACATCACGCTTATGTAGAAAATGTGTCTAATACTTTTTTTTCCTGATTCTATTTGGTAAGGTCCTAGTGATTATTCATAAAATTGCTTGATTTTGGTTATATCCCAATCTAGAATATCGACTGAACCTTGAGACACTGATGGTTTCCCAAGACATGTACTTGTACAATGATTATCTTTCATGTCTAAAGTGGCATAATCTGATTTTCTTTATATTTCAAATTCGATTTAATTTGGTTCCAAACTATGTTTAGGGGATAGTAAACCATAAAATGTTGTTCTTGGCCCAATCAAGCTAAGATAAGGTATACAATATGCTTAGATGTAGGTATCTTGGAGTGAAAGCCTATGGGTGGAATTATAATGTGCATGCCAAAAGTAGCAAATTGGGTATGAAATTATGGGGGATAAGAGTGAATTAAGTATGTAGCAAAACAAGTATGACTTGTGTGAGCATCCTATTTGATTTTGAGGGGATCAATTTTTCAACCTTGATCATTGGACTGTGCCACTTTAAGAAATATTTTCCCAGTGGTTTTTAAGGCCCACGGTTATTGAAAACCATACTGGTAGCCTAGCGAGAGCTGATTTTCTGTCAAATTTTTTTTTTTCCGATTCATGATAACCTATACAGGGGCGGATCCAGAAGGGGTGGGCTAGGGGGGGCACAGCCAAGAAAATTTGGTCTTTGGGGGGCACAAGCGGGTTTTCGGGCCTCGTTTCCTATAGTTAAGAGTCATAGCCTGGCCCAATTTCAGGGGGTCTAGGGGGGCACATGCCCCCTAGCCCCCCCGTGGATCCGCCCCTGATATAAATGTCACCATTAAACACTGTGTTGCTCATTGACCGATATAATCAAGTTTTATTTCACTCTCATGAAGTATCTAAGAAACAAATTAAACTCTTGAAGTTTTATTTATTCGCAAAATGTAATACTGTACATAATGTTTAGTATAAAATCTGCCATATGTTTGAAATGGTAAAAAAGGGAATATACACTGGAAGGGGATTATTACCAGTTACCACACAAACTGACCCCTTCCAGCTTTTGTTGCGGATGCATATATCGTTGTGTGTCTGTATATAGTGGGTTATGTCATTTCTACCAGAACTGGCTTGTAAATTACCGCAATAAAAGATTTTGTACCTAAAAAAAAAAAAGAAAAAGATAATCAATTTGGACAAAAAGGAGAATTTGAAGGATGAAATGTAAAATTCAAAGCGCTATGGCAATATCGATGGAAAAGGACATTAATTCTGCGATGATTCTTATTAACTCTTTGAATGCTATAGGATGCATCATGCCCATTGGTGCAGCATCATGATGTACCAATGAAGTGCCGGTGAGGCTGTGCAACAGCACACCCGCTTTTTATTGGCGCAGCATGCGGACCATATGGGAGAGTTTCAAGACCGTAGGGTTGGCATGATGCATGTTTGCAGCTCTGGTGAGTTACTCGCCGTGACTGCATTCATGCATCATAAGTCAGCATTGTATCACCGTCAGAGGTGTATCAACCCTCTAGGGCCGGTATGATGCATAAATGCATGGATGAGTCGCCCGGGGGGGCACTCACTATGTGTCAGAGACACGGGTGTGCGGCTGGCAAGGCCACTTTTTGGCCAAATTCCCTCTCACCAAGGGTCTGCTTTTTTCCAAAATCCCTTTCACCAAGGGTCACTTTTTCCAAATTTCAATCTCACACGCCAAAATTTGCATTAATTTTTTTGAGATTTCACAAAAAAAAAAACTTGCCATCAATGGATACTTTTGCCAAAAATCCCTCTCAGCAAGGGTCACTTTTGGCAAAAGTTCCCTCTCAATAAGGGTCATTTTTTTTTATGAAAATCCCTCTCACCAAGGGTAAGGGTAGTCAGAGGTCCAGCCGCACACCCGTGTCAGTAAAAAATCAAGTGCCCCCCCCCCGGATGAGTTGACTCATTTATGCATCAAGTCCTGCATTTTATGCATCATAAAGGTACATGAACCCAGATGCATGATGTAGTCCTTTTGGGGTTATTGGGATGAAGACATTTTGGGAGAGAAAAAAACTTGCCAAGGAGATGACAATATCTTGTACTGCCAGTGGACACGTCGTAATCACTTCCCTTTGTTTGTCAGTGGAAATCTTCACTATTGGATGCATTATCCTTGACTTCAATTCAAGAAAGGAACTGGGAACCTGGTTAAATCCAGTGGGTATCACATTTTCGATAGTTGTGATTGGATACGCTCAGACCATTTTTCTCTGAATTCAGAGGAAATAATATTCTTTTTATACATATTTGGAATAGGGGAATCTTAGGGAGTGGACATTTTTTAAACAGGAGGAGGGGTTAAATCTTTGGAGGAAAAAAAGTACTATGCAGTGCTGCCATCTGTGCGTGGCAGCGCAAAGTCTCATGAACCTACTTGGTTCCCCTACATATTCAAACAGGTTTACAACTTATGAATATGATGCTATAGTATTTTAGTCCGCACAAAACCGGAGTGAGTGAGTAATAGATGTTTAACGCCATTTCGACAGCTAAGGTCATATACATGACAAGAACTACATTACACAATTTCTGTTCTGAGCAGACATCTTCTCACAAGCTCTATGAACTGCCCATAGCACCTTTTTTCTTTCAAAATGGTAGGGATTATCCAAGACTTAGGTCATAAAGCTAGATTATCGACCACTCACGACTCTCACTGCCTTCAGTGCAGACCTGGGTTTTCTTTCCTGTGATGAAAAATTTCCCCTGATTGATTAGTTCTCTGCAATTCAATATGAGTGAGTGAGTGAGTAATAGTTGTTTAACGCCATTTCGACAGCTTAGGTCATATTCATGGCAGAAACTACATTACACAATTTCACAAAAGAATGTGTCAGTGCCCACACATATGTGCACCACACACATCCTGAGGGGATATGAAAGAGGAGAAATAGACCCTTTCAAGTGGGTTAGGGAAGCCCAGCAATTCAATATGACTGTGTCCTATCTTAAGGTTATCCAAAAAGACTAAAGGTGGCCTAAGGTCAATGGCTGAAAGGGCCACCTATTGATCACTTCTAGAGACAAATTAGGTTTCCAGAATCCATGAAAGCTAACTCAAGTGATTGACATAGGCTGCCCTTCCACACTAGTCTGTAACTAATATCACACTCTAAGTCTATAAGGGATCCCTTATAACATATTTGTCATTTCTTATCAGTCAATATGAAAACTTGTTGGACATCGGCTTTTGAGGGCCAAATCGCTGCTGGGCTGGTGGACATTGTGAGACTACTGACCAGATTGAATATCCAGTTGTAGTCTTGGGACCTTTGGCTACACTTTGTTTTGTTTTTTTTTGGCTCGGACCATTGTTAAGGTTTTTCAACTAAAAACAAAAGGCATTACTGTTTGTCAAAGAGGTAAATTATTGAAATAGTTTAATTTTTGTTTTTCATTATTTCTTTCCTTACAAAGATAATCCCGGGGCTTTTGCAGAACAATAAAATATGTGAGGAGAAAAAACATTTCGCATAGACTGTCTTAACACAGAGTTGTGTATTTTCAAACAAGCGCATAGATTTATTTTTTCAGGCTGTTTCACACGGGAAAGTGTTCTTTTTTCAATGTCTTCAAATGAATTATCACACAGGTCTCTTCAGTAAAAAGGGAGAGAATTATCCTTTGCTTCACTTCATTGAATAAACACTGGACTAATATCATTATGTCAAGGTGAATATCGATGCCCCATTGACAATGCACTGAACCCCCGTATTGCACCCCTGCGTTAAATAACCCGCGGGAAATCCGCACGATGACATCATAGGTCCACGTAAACATCCAAGATGGTGCCGGTCAGGATTTCGCGATGAAGACGGGTAAATTAGAGTTAATTTTGGATTATATTGATGAAATATTGATTAATTATCAACCCAAACACCTTGACATAAATGTAAAGGTGAACTCTGATCAGTTTGAGCTTCCTGTTTCTTCACTCGTGTGTCCTGCCCGCTCCGCACTCGGCCTACCGGCCTCCTGCGGAACGGGCAGGACACGCTCGTGAAGAAACGGTCAGCTCAAACTTCTCATCGTTCACCTTTACCATTATACTGAGAACAGAGTGGTGTTGAAATCAATTTAATCTGTTAGGGGCCGCTGATGCAGGAGTGCCTCACGCCTATAGGACTCAGTATGGAGGCCTAGTGGAGCCGCCATTTTGAATTTCGCTGGTTGAGGTAAAACCCAGTGATAAGACATACCATGATGGGTACCTTGTCCCTGGTTAACACCCACTTCCAGGTACATGCTTTTTCCACCTTATCAGTTCTTATCAGTGTGTGTCGCCGGAACCAGCTCCAGACCAGCTAGTGGCCAATAGGTCGACTATCATGATGCACCAATGAAGTGCTAGCTAGACTGCTCACCAGTAATTCATTGGTGCGCCATGCTGACTCTCCGCAGGCAATCCTACCAGTTGTACACAGTGGAGTATTGTGCTCTGAGAGTGCATCAATCCTGTAGGATCAGCATGATGCATGGATGCAGTCCTCACTAGTACTTAACTCACCAGGGCTGCATTCAGGCATCATGACGACCAATGGGCATGATGCATTAATGCATCAAAAAATTTGCAAAATATGACTTTTAAACCAGGTAAACAGAAACACATATTTTTTTACCTTATGAAATGATGAAGTCAGTAAAAGAGTAACAGGTACAAAAACACATTTATATTTTATTTTCATAATATGAAAATAGCAGTCTTTATTTGCATTACTCATGCCCATGAATACATCAAATCAGGATCGTCCTTTATGATCATGATGCACCGATGCAGTGGTGGTCATCATGATGCACCAATGAAGTGGCGGTACATCATGATGCACCAATGCAGTGTTGGTACATCATGATGCACCAATGCAGTGCTGGTCATCATGATGCACCAATGCAGTGGCGGTCATCATGATGCACCAATGAAGTGGCGGTACATCATGATGCACCAATGCAGTGTTGGTACATCATGATGCACCAATACAGTGTTGGTACATCTTGATGCACCAATGCAGTGCTGGTCATCATGATGCACCAATGCAGTGGCGGTACATCATGATGCACCAATGCAGTGCTGGTCATCATGATGCACCAATGCAGTGCTGGTACATCATGATGCACCGATGCAGTGCTGATACATCATAATGCGCCAATGCAGTGCTGGTACATCATGATGCACCAATGCAGTGGCGGTACATCATGATGCACCGATGCAGTGCTGATACATCATGATGCACCAATGCAGTGCTGGTACATCATGATGCACCAATGTTGTGGTGGGGGGCTACCCAGGGGCCTTCCATAAAGTATGAATGCAATATTTTCAAGAAAATTGACCACCACCCCATCCCTTGTGTTGCAGTATGAGTTATCAATTTTAGGGATCTATAGGTTTACTTTACTTGATAGATTCTCAGTGCCAGGACCTTCTTTCCATCCCCCCTGTGATCTTTATCCATTAGACCCCCATACCTTTATTTCATGTACGCTTTATTATGTATTTGCCAAGAGACAACAGGGTTTCCACCCCGGGGTTCCCTCCCCCCCTCTCTGGGTGTCTACATATTTTATGGAAGGCCACTTTTAATAACAGTACTGCATCGGTGAATCACACTGATTCTCTATGAACCATGTAGGGCCTGTATGATGCATGGGTGCAGGGCTGGACAGTTGGTTCACCAGGGGTGCATTTATGTATCATAATGCTGTGTCATGATGCATTCGAGCATCATGCAGGGTTGGCATGATACATGAATGCAGCACTGGTGAGAAATCAAAGGATGCATTGATACAGCATTTCATGGCGTCGTGATGAGGGCCAATGGGCATGATGCACCACTGGATTTCTGGCCGCTGATCAGGGTTCCCATTTACGGGTCATGGTTTTAACTGACTTTTAACTGACATTTCTCGGCTTTTACCTGACCAAATATTGGATAATTCACGAGGTTCATGAAAAAAAAAATCATCGACCCTGAAGCAAGGATCTTAAAGAAATCTTGACAATCACCCCCTTAAAATAGTCAAAATACTATTTTTAACTGACTTTTCCCCTAAAATATCTTCTTAACTGACTTTTAACTGACCTTTAAAGAAAAATGGGTTTAACTGACTTTTAACTGACCGGTGGGAACCCTGGCTGATGCAATCATGCATCATGCCTGTTGGTCAGCATGATTGCAGCCCTGGCAAGTTACTCACCAGGACTGCATTATGCCGACCCTATGGGGCTGATATGTTCTTAGAAGGTCGGCATGATACTCCAATGAAGTGCTGGTGACTCTGCTCACAAGACATGATGACAAAGGAACAAGAACCTAGAGGCATCATGCTGCATTGGTGCATCATGATGAAAAAGGAACATTAACATTGAGGAATCATGTGGCCTAAAATGGTTAAACTTTTATTTATTTCACATGAAGTAGTAAAGTGCCATAATATTGTCACCGGGCTGTGTGCGAGTCCCTAATCATTACATGAGAAGGGAACAATGGGCAATCACACTGTTATTTCCTTTTTTTTCATCAATTTTAATATCTCTTCGTTTCTAACTTGCTTAAAACAACTAATTTTTCTTTTCTATTCTATCCATATTTTCTATAATGTTTAAGATGCCTTCACAAAAATAATGAAATTGGACTGAAAATCGGGAGGAAATAAATTTTCATTTTAAGATCTCTATAGTGCATTGATATATCGTTGTGAACTACAGTGGTGCAATGCCAATGCCCAAACCCCAGGTGTGCCTTATAGCATTTCAATAAAGTCTGGCTTATATCCCTGGCTTGGCTGTATCATTCTATGTTTAGACATATTAGCGAGTGATCATTTTTTAACAAAGGGGGGGGAAGGGGGGGCTGGTGGGTTTGCGTGCGGACACGTGAATAAAATTGCGACCCCCTCTCGAGGGGGTAAAATTTTTTTGACCCCCTCATAAGGGACAAAAATCACACGCGAACGTCCCCTTTTAGCCTATAGTAACACACGGGGTTTTCCACTGAAAACAGGTGAAATTATTTTGACCCCCCATCAGAGCTGTTGACAAAATTCTGACCCCCTGGTCAAGGGGTTGAAAAAATTCTGACCCCCCCCTCAAAGCCACCAGCCCCTCCCCCTGTTGTTAAAAAATGATCACTCCCTTAAGTATATTTCACCAAAAAGAATGCAAAATACCAGACAATGATGACTGTTCTATCAACCACAACCTAACACTAATCAACAAGAAATGAACAGGACTGCATCATGCCCATTGGTCGACATGATGCACCAATGAAGTGCTGGCAAGTCTCCTCAACAGCACTTCATTGGAGCATCATGCCGGCGCTCTGGGAGTGTATCAATCTTGTTGGGTTGCTATGATGCATGAATAAAGAGCCGGTGACAGAGGTGTAGGAACCAAATCTTGATTAGGGGGGCCCAGGGGGGCCCTGTCGCACTGATCGTAATTCATCGATAGAATGGGCTGACACTTATTCATGGGTACATAAGATATATGTATTAAAATATCTTTGATGACTTTTGCCTGTGATTTAAAGCCCGGGCTCCCCCTTGTTCCATTGTGCTACCATATTTGTGATAAATATGGGGGAAATTTTTGCATTTTATCATGGGTCTTGACAAATATTGGGGGGCCCAGACATATTCAGGCCCCACCTCCTCTGGGATTGGGGGGGGGCCTGTGCCCCCTGGCCCCCCCCCCTTTTCCTACGCCCCTGCGGTGAGTTACTCACCATGGATGCATTCATGCATCATATGGACCAATAGACATGATGTACAACAATATATTTTTTTCATAATCTCATAATTATATTTCAGGGATATTTATAGCATAACGGAACTGTCTCAAAACACAATATCTATGGAACCATGGCAATTTTCATATCGAACACGTATTTTCCGGGCTGCTAATACTTGGGTGCATAATAACAATTGTTGCATCATGCGTATCGCTCCCATAGGGTCATCATGATGCATGAATGCAGCCCTGGTGAGTAACTCGCCAGGGCTGCATTCATGAATCACAACTACCGAAGGCCCATGATGAATCAATGCATTTTCAGCCTTTAAAGTGTTCTAAATGATAAAGCTACAATTTGACTGCTAAATATAAGAGATAGTAAGACAGATACAATAGAGGTAAACAGATAAAGGCAGATAGACACAAATGCCAACATAAAACGTTTCTTTGATTGATGATATCAGAGACCTCGCATAGAGAACAAGAAATGATGACCTCATTGAGCTGTAGTTTTGTCAGCTCTAGTTGACAAAACTACAAGACATACAGAATTCTAGGTAGAAATGGGAAAACAAAGGATACAGTTGATCATTTTGATTTTTTTTCTCCTTTGCTCTAACAGATAATCTTTTTTTTTTTCAGTATGAAGGGATACATAGGACTGAAGCAACAATACCAGTAAAGGCGGATGGTATGGTTTCAAATGTACTAGCAATCCACATTTCTTATTTTCAGAATACATTTCTATTTCTAGATTGAATCTTATATGTTGGGCAAAACTGTATTTAAAGAACAATCTAAGTAATATAAATTGAAAATGTGTATTTTACCTTAGGGAAATTAGCTTATATCTATCAAGGCAATTTTTAAAAAACAATTTTCTGGGTTGATCACTTATAATTTTATTCAAAATTTGAAATACATTTTGAAAATAAGAAAGTTTCTTAAGCTATATTGGGTCATGTTAGTCCATGCAAAATGCAGAGTTTTACAAAGGCAGACAGTGGGTGATCTTTGCTGAAAGCTTTATTTGGGAAATTCAATCTTTGGTATGAATCTGTGCTTTGATTTTCACACCTAACCCCTTGATTACATGCAACGAGTTTTCACATACTGACAAAATAAAAGGAAATTTTACAATGGATTCAATGTTTTCTTGACATGGGGCTCCCATGAGGAAATCATTGCTTTTGCTTACAAAACCGACTGGGGACCACAATTGCTGTATTAAACCACAAACCCTTAAGGGCTGTATGGTGTACCCTCTAAGGGGCGCTTATATATGCCTGTGCTATAGATAATTATGCATTATGACAACTATGGGCACAATGCATTAATGCATTGATAGCCCTTGAAGGGTTAACATTGATGCATCATGCCCCTGTGTGCATCATGCTGACCACAGGGTTTTGATACATTACTGAAACCAGCATGATACATGAATGCAGCTCTCACCAGTGCTGCATTCTTATGTCATGGCTGATACGAACGTCACTATAGATTAGTACTAGAACCGCCGTATTCAATGGGGGGCATTGAATACAATGTGTCCGTATTCAATGGGTGTCCGCCATCTTGGATTTTCAACATATCTGAGCAGTTTTTCTTTATTTCAAAGCAAAATAACCCCCTAGGCCATGACATAAATGCAAATGTCCACTCCAGCGAATAATTTTTCATCGCATTCACCTTGGTGAGGCCTGCCCGCATTCAACTCTGCCTATAAGGCATTGTTGAATACGGACAGCCTCACCTCGGTGAATACGATGCAAAATTATTCACTGGTTGTGGACATTTGCTTATATGTATCATGCAAATGAGCGTGCAGCCCTGAATCGGATAACGCCCCCGCTATCAAAAAATCTGTGAATACCATACGCTAGAGCAGGTAAATGTCATACTGAGATAGTCCCCTTAATCAGTCATTGCACCATCGGAATATAAAGCTCATCACTGATATTAATTAGTTTACGTACATACCACTTGAACCCTCTAACCCGTTGAGGACCAAATAGAGCATTAAACATCATGCCCATTGGTCATCATGATGCACCAATGAAGTGCTGGTGAGTCTGCTCTCCAGCACTTCATTGAAGCAAAATGCCAACCATCCGGTAGCGTATACATCAACCGTATAGGGTCGGCATGATGCATGAATGTAGCCCTGGCGAGTTACTCACCAGGGCTGCATTCATGCATCATGCTGATCAATGGGCATGATGCATAAATGTATCAGCGGTTGTTAAAGAGTAAGTAAATCCTGACTCAATCATGTTCAGTATGTATGTGTTTCCTACCACAAAGACACCTTAGACAAATACACCCGAGCCCCACACCGATAACTCCACAAACTGCCACCAGATGTCAGTGTATTCGCAGGAACCCATATATCATAACCACCCCGACCGCGACGTTAATCAACGTCGTAAAGAACCCAAACCTCAAGTACTGAAAGAAGGTTATCCGGTGCTTCAGAGTCTGTTGCCCCTTTTGGGCTACAATTAAATTAGCCACTGAACCAAAAAGAGTCAGATTCCCAGCTATTGTGGCAGTCCAGGCTAGGTAAAGCACTAAATTAAGCTGCTTAGCACAGGGGATAAGTTGCTCGAGGACTATAAGTGTAAGCGGCACATTGCCAAAGATGTTCGAGCCAATTATAATAAAGGCGCAAAGGATGAGGAGTCCAAGTGGGGATGGGGTAAGACTGTCGGCGAGCCCGAGCTGTTTCCAGCCCCAGCGGGGGAGGCGGGTGGCATTTAGTCCGTGCATGTAGATGAACATGCCAAAGAACATAAGGAGGATGGACCAGTCGACGCGGCGCATCACGACATAGGCTGATTGTTTGTTGATTATAGCGTCAGCGGTGATGCACAGCACTGCGGTCGCCATGGGTACAAGACCTGAAATGAACCAATAGAAAAGGGCCATAAATTAGAAAATTCAATGGGCATTCATAAAAGTGCTAAATTAATACAGATGAACAAATATAAACTATTTTGAAATAGTTTTTGTGATTCAAAATCTGAAAGTGGTTATATCATATGGGAAAAGAAACAATTATTTATATATAAAGTATTTCAAATCAATATTTCTTTACCTTAGTTAGTAATCTATCAGAATGTTTTCTGGCATCAATAAATATATTTTTGAGACTAAAGTTATTTCCAAAAAAGAAAGCAGTTAAAAGGTAGAAGCACTGACACAATACTGGCAAAATAGTTTTCTTTTCCCTGAAACTATAATTACCATAGAGCCTAAGAACTGTCAGGGAATCCTTTACCAATTAACACCAACTATTTAGAAGGCTTTAGAAGTGCCTTAATGGGCTAAGTCTTACTGCAACTTGAGCTACCCTTCTTCATATAACATAACCCAACTCTAGTTGGATAGATTTAGGGATTCATGTTTTTGAGGATCAAAAACATCCTAGTTGTAAATTCTCCATTTATTTTTGCAAATCAGCAAAAGATCTCAGTCCTAGGTTTTATGTGTCAACATGAAGTGCTCTTAGGTATCATGTCCAAGGTTAAAACATCATTATAGGGAGTTGAATTAGGGTTTTGATAATCCAATGTTTGGCAGTAGTGTTGAGCAAAACTCTGAAACCTCATCTGAG
The DNA here is from genome assembly GCA_949317995.1 of Acholoe squamosa. Lineage (NCBI taxonomy): Eukaryota > Metazoa > Annelida > Polychaeta > Phyllodocida > Polynoidae > Acholoe > Acholoe squamosa. Next base: position 6,007,158 of record OX439045.1, read on the forward strand.
TAAAATGTGGAATTATGACTATAAATGGAAACCGGGTAAATGGCGGGTAATGGAAACCCTGAGGTGTGGGGTAGGGAACCACATGATCCCTATCGGTGTGCATGCTACGTCCCTGACCAATGTAATGTTATCCCTTTCAGGGCCGCAGTGCTTTGAGGCCGTATGTTCCTTTGTTATCATGACGCATGAATGCAGCGCTGGTGAGCAACTCACCAGGGCTGCATTCATGTATCTCCTGCACCATTATGACTCTACAGGGGTGGGCTGACACAGTCCCACAAGAGTTGATGCGTCCTGTTGCATCAATAGTAGACCTGCCGATGCTGCTCTGAGCCACACTCAAAACCTGGCAGTTCTGAACCTAGTCAGTGGTGACGGCTTTAGGTCCTCAGGTTAACAATACCTAAAACTACGAACTACAACTACCTTAGGTGGTCAAAATAATGACTTTAGGTCGTCAACCTGATGACCTAAGTTGTCAGTATGACGACTCTGTATTGTCAGTATTGTCATACTGAAGTCTTAGGTCACCAGGATGATGACTTAAAATCGTCGTTTTGACTACTTAAGGTAGTTGTTTTAGGTATTGTCAACCTGAGGACCTAAAGCCGTCACCACTGACTAGTTTCCGAACTGCTAGGTTTTGAGTGCATCATGAAAACAAAGGAACATGAACCTTGAGGCATCATGCGGCCCTTAAAGGTTTACCCCCAATAGGCCACTAGTGCATTAATGCATCAGGCCAATTGGCTGTCATGATGCATGAATGCAGCCCTGATGAATTACATTCATGCATCATACCAACCGTATAAAGGGTCGGCATGATGCTCAAATGAAGTGCTGGCGAGTAGGCTTGCAGGCACTTCATTGGTGCATCATGCCGACCACCGGGCATGACGCACTCCTGCATTAGGAGCTCTTAAAGGTTAAATTGACCACCAGCACCCTGTAATGTATCAGGCTCCTACCTCTCATTGTTGTCTTAACTTGATTCACAAAACATCACCAAATTTTACATTTTTCACACAAAATAAAAACTGCTTTCAATTCTCATAGATTGCCAGGGTAACATGGCAAGTTGGTGTTTCAGAGGTGTCAATTTAACATACTTAAATATCAGTACTTCAGAAACTTTTTTCATTTACTTTTTTCATTATATTTATTGTGCATTTTTCAAAGAAAAAAAACCTGCTATCAATTGCAAAATACAAAATGGCCCTAGGCACATTTAGATTCTCTAGAAAAAACTGAGTAGGACCCACTCCTTGAATATAAAGTACATATCATGGTTAGTAGAATACGGATTTTGCCCTGTCTAAAAGCTGAAAGGCACCAAATATGAACAGCAGCAAATTATTAGAAAGATATTATGAGATGAAACAAGCCCAACTCACCCATATCAAACATGATGGCATCACTCGATGCCAGGAACAAGGCAATTGTAGCAACAACCATGAGGCAGATAAACACCTGGAATGGGACGGAATCACTCGGGACGAACAGATTGTCCGAGCTGAGGCTTGTCGGCAGCGGATGACCTGTCTCCGGGGGGAGGAAATCAGCTGCTGAGAATGCCCCAATGGAGCGGTACACTCCGAGGCGCTCGGAAAGTTTGAGGCTGTGCTCCTCAATGGTGCGGGATAGGTCTGAGTTGCTCCCTCCCCCCGAAGGCTGTAAAGCGCTCGGCTTATATTCCATGTCTAAGGATAAGGAGTTGGCCTGACCGAGTGATCTGTGATTGGTTAGGTTACTGTGCTGGTTAACATGCTGCTCATCATCCTCCTCATCTTCAGTTGTGCCATCGGAGGTTACCACCTCGGAGTCGGTCGTAGCCAGGCCAAGGTCCCCGTTCTCCTCATTCATATTAGTCTCGCTCCGAGCACTCGTAATCTCAAGGACCTCATCCTCATGTATTGTTTCAAGCTGGCAGGGAATCCCGGGGGGATTCCCACCTACCCCTTCATACAAGAAATCGTCCCGGTCATATTTAAGTACTCCGTTTAATTGGACGCATTTGCCATCCTTGCCCATTGTCAATGAGGCCAGCATTTCCTGTTCGCTATGCGAGGTTTCTGATATCAATTTGGAGTTCTCGATGTTCCTGGTGCGTATACGTTGAAGAAGTAGCAAAAAGCCAATATTCAAACAAAATACAATGATTGCTGGGGGTCCCAGGTAAAGCAAAGAGCGCCTTAAATCCAGGCGACTGTGGATAAACACTGGTGAACTGGTCCGTGCAGCTATTAGGGCCATTTGGGGGTTTCCAAACACTGTAATGACACTTCCTATGTTAGCTGATGTAGCAATTGCTAACAGAATACTCTCCAGCTCGGAATTAGGCCTCTCTTGTACCTCCCAGACTTTTAGAAGCAGTGGGGTAAGAATAGCACAACAGGCGTCATTTGTAAAAAGCGCTGATAGGATAAAAGACAACAAACACACTCTCCAGATATAGTTGGCAAAGGTGAAATGGGGTTTGAGCACTCGCCGCAGGATTCTCATCAAGAGCTGCTCGCGTTCAAAGTACTGTGCGAGCATCATCATCCCGAGCAACAGGAAGATGCTCATTAGGTTATCCTTATGTCCCAATACCTCATATGCCTCCTCCTGTGTCACCACCCGACATACCACCATTAACATGGCGCCCAGGAGAAGCGCCGACGTGGCACCGAGGGGAAAGCACTTGAAGTTGAACAGCACAAAGGGTAAAACCCCAAAGAAGACTGTGGTGCCGGCAACCAGTTTTGGCAGGTCGGCCAGGGAGTAGTCCATCTCCGGTAATGATATGCTGGTGAGGTTTGTCACATTTGTGACGTCACATGTGATGACGTCGGAGGCGGCCATGATGGCGGGGTGAGTGGGTGACCCTGTCATCGCTATTGGAGTCTTGGATCGGGTCTCATTGACAGCTTTGGTTGTGCAATTGTGGGTGATGGTGTCATCTTTCTGCAAAGAGACAAAAAAGGACAATATTAGTGTTTTACAAATAAAAAAAATTTGAGGAATCACATTGACAAATGAACAACATGAAAAAGTATATTGGAAAGGTAGGACAGTCTGAAAAGGTTAGACTAAGGGAGTGATCATTTTTTAACAAGGGGGGGGGGACTGGTGGGTTTGAGGGGGGGGGTGAGAATTTTTTCAACCCCTTGACCGGTGGGGGGTCAGAATTTTTTCAACCCCTCTGATGGGGAGGGGTCAAAATAATTTCACCTGTTTTCAGTGGAAACCCCCGCACCTTACTATTGGGTAAAAGGGCATGTCCAAGCGTGATTTTTGGCCCTTATAGAGGGGGGTAAAAATTTTTTACCCCATCAAGAGGGGGGGTCGGAATATTTTTCGCGCTTCCGCGCTCAAACCCACCACCGTTGTTAAAAAATGATCACTCCCTAAGGGAGCTGCTATCACACACCCTATGCTCTCTATCTCACGGCCCAACTAAAGTATGAAATTACACATCATTAAATCATATTGCTTATGATAACATGAAATGATATGTACAAATTGGACACCAATGGTCAAAATTAGCCGTCTTTTCTCTCCGAGATAACCGTGACCCACTCTCGTGCACCATTGTCCATGTTTATCTATGAACAGGATATCAGCATCTATCAAAACACTTGGACCAATACTCAGAAGTAAGCACAGAGGCTTATTTATAGCCCCGAGGACAGTGAAATATTTTTACCTTCCGAGTTCTCATAAATATGACTTAATTAAGTCTGCAAACACCGAGCCGCATGGTAAGAGGATTACGCTATATGTGGTTCAAGTAATTAAAGTATATCATTAAAACTAATTATCTCAGATTTAATTGCATTGCAAAAAGGTCTCAGCCGGCTGTAGTTTTAACACCTTAGTGGACGCATAGTGCATTGATGCATCATGCCCTTTGGTATTCATGATACATGAATGCAGCCCTGGTGATGGGTCTACACCCCTAAAATCGACAGTGTGACATGGCCTTTTCTTAAAATCGACAAAGGACATGGAGCTTCTAGGGACAAGGACATGGGACAAAAAAGATAGTGACAGGGGACATGGACTTTTCTTAAAATCGACATGTGACATGGAGCTTAGTGACAAGGACAGAGGAAAATACAAATTTATTGACATTTGACATGGGCTTTTCTTAAAATCGACAAGGGGACCCCCCATCTAGACCCCCCTGGTGAGTTACTCGCCAGGGCTACATTTATGCATCATAACATGAGGACCCTCTGGGTTGGCATGATGCAGGAATGCAGCCCTGGTGAGTATTCTCACCAGGGCTGCATTTCTGCATCATGTTATGCCTATAAGGTTGATAGGCTTGATACTCAAATGCAGTCCAGGTAAGCAAACACACCAGCACTCCATAAGTGCATCATGGCAACAAAGGAATAATTTTTGATGCATCATGCTGTCCATAAATGGCCAAATGCGCTGGATGCATCCCCCAGGCGCGGGGGCACTTGCCAATGATTTGGATACCAACTGCAGTCGGACGCTCGAGAGCAGTGGCAGTCGATTCCCATTGGATCCCAAAAAGGGAGGCGGTAGATTTTCATCAGATCCCAAATACCAGGGTGGTGGATTTATATCAGATCTCAAAAAGAGTGAATTGTTTACACACCATAAATGTGAGGGCATAAAATGTGACAAAAACACAGTGCTGGACAATAAAAAATTCTGATTCATACAAATACATGAAGACACAAGACAGCTTGTGGAGGGGGGAGGCTAGGAGGTGGGGGGTGGTCCCGGCGCTATTCGGGATTGTTCGAAAAAGGGGGGGGGCGGTCAATGTCCTGCTAATCCACTCAGGTAGGGTGGCCAGATTTCACGATCACAGAGAGATAGGGTGGTAGGGTGGCAGTTGAGAGTGACCTGCATATAGTCAGTGCCTCCCCCGGGGTGCACCCTATTACTATTTCATATGTTAGTCCCATGTTATTTGCCCAAGGCGGGGCAAGAAAACCTTTCCATTTTGATTTGTTTGCACTGGTACTCAACATTGGTACTTGCAGAGAGATAGATTTATATCAACCTTGCCTCTCTGACCACTATCTACATTCTATCAACCCTAAGGGCATGTTATATTTATCTATTCTCAAGTCTATGCCATGTCAATAAATAATTGATGACAACACTCTTTTCCCTGCAATATGAAGCACTTTTAACTAATTTGCTAATTGAATCTTCTTAATTTGTAGGAAATATGGTAATCAATCAACATTTATAAGGTTTTTAATGGAAGTTTCTTAAATCAAAATGTTTGTACATTGAATCAAAGCATTAGATGGTTCAACACTGTATTTGACATACAGTTCAAGCTATCACTAATCAGTGCTTAAATCCAGACACCAACAGTGTGATTACAGCACTAAACATAATGCTGACCCTCACCGGGGTGTTTCAACCCCAAAATGAGAGCATGAATGTAGCCATATAGAGGGTTACCAGCAAGGGCTATATTCATGCATCATGGAGACCAATGGTCCTTAAAGGACACCACTGTCTATTTGACATGCAGTCCAAGCTGCTGTTGTTCAAGAGCCAGATTTGATACCAAGGGGGGGGGGTGGAGGGAGCTGAGGTCAATGGTCACTCAACATTAAGTATTCCACTGCTCAACCCTCCATAATGCTTGAAACCTTTAACCCTTAAAGGACTGCTGATGCATTATTTCATCATGTGCATTGGTCATGAATGAATGCATAACTGGCATAGCCAGGGCTACATTCATACAAAAGTGACAGCCCTATGGATTCATACCCAGAGGGTCGACATGACGCTCGAATGACGTGCCGGCGACACTGCTCAACAACACTTCATTTGACTTCATGACTAGAACATGATGTACCGCTGCATTAGCTGCCCTGGAAGAGTTTTTCACACTTAGAGGGCAAGACATGCAAAGAGCTGGGGGCTGAGTGGTGAGCTATTTATGTATTGTAGGGTGAGTGGCTCATTGGTGGGGGGAGGCTGACATTGAGGAGGTGGTGTTTGGACTCCTCCCTCCATGTTACATAAATCTACGAGAAGAGCTGCAACTTCCTGCACTAATGTATTAGGGAGTGATGATTTTTTTAACAACAGGGGGGGGGGGTGGATTTGAGGGGGTTGGTCAGAATCAAAAAGTGTTGGGGGGTCAAGAAATTTTTGACCCCTCGAGAGGGGGGTGGCAGAATTCCTTTCACGTGCCCACAGGCAAACCCACCAGTCCCTCCTGTTGTGAAAAAAATGGTCACCCCCTTATTCCTACCCAGAAGGGTCGGCATGATGCTCCAGTGAAGTGCTGGGTGCATCACCTGGGGGGGGGGCACTCACCATATGACAATGACATGGGTGTGCGGCTGGCAAGGCCACTTTTTGGCCAAAATCCTTCTCACCAATTAAAGGTCTAGTTTTGGACAAAATCCCTCTCACCAAGGGTCACTTTTAGCCAAAATCCCTCTCACCAAGGGTCACATTTCCTAAATTTTGACCTCCCACGTCGAAATAAGTGCCAGTTTACAGAATCTTCATAAAATTTTCTGCTAAATATGGTCAGTTTTGATAAAAATTCCTCACATCAAGGGTAAATTTCAAGATAAAAAACTTAACCGTGCAAATTTTTTACCAAAATCCCTTTCACCAAGGGTAAGGGTTGTCAGAGGCCCAGCTGCACACCCCCGTCAGAAGAAATTCAAGTGCCCCCCCCCCCGGGTGCATTATGTAGATCCATGGGCATGATGTGCATGATGCACTCTTGCATTTGCATGCTTTTAAAGGATCAAGTGCCCCAGCCTTTTAGGCATCATGATATATGATCTGTGGCAGGAGAGAGTGCGCTTCCAGCATCCATCAGCCAAGTTAGGTTAATGAAAGCTCCCGGCTTCCCTGTTTATGACATAAAAAAGGTATGTTCCCTGATGGCCTATTGTGACGTAGCAGATATGGCTGACAGGAGTGGTGTGTAATCCATCTGGTAGGGGGCAGTGGAGGCAGAGATGCCACTTACTGGCCGACAAAAACCAGGAAAACTAGACTTTGGACACTATTCTCCCAGGAATTTAACATTATTTGATACAGAACTCTTGGAATCAAAACCAGGAAATCCTGGTAAACCAGGAAAAGTGGCATCTCTGGGAGGGCAGCAGTCATGGGCCCTTTAAGGGTTGCCTGACGTGCCTTAATACAATATGCTATAAATGCAGCCAGGCACCATGCTGACTCTACAGGGTTAATATAGGTTTTCTTGATCGGTTGCAATTATGCATTCCATGAAACCATGCACTGAAAACATGGAAGATCCGAAACTAGTGAGCGGTGACCACTTTAGGTCCTCAAGTTGACCTGAGTCTTCAGGATGACAATACTGACAGTACAGAGTCGTCATATTGACGACTCAGGTCGTCAGGATGATGACCTAAAGTCATCATTTTGACTACCTAAAGTTGTAGTTTTAGGTATCGTCAACTTGAGGACCTAAAGTGGTCACCGCTGACTAGTTTCGGATCTTCCATGTTTTCAGTGTGTGAATCATCAGTGCATCATATCAACTATAAGGGATTGATATACAACTAAACGCGTCATGTTGATGCACTATTGCAGTGCTGATAAAGGAGTGCATCATGCTCATTGGTCGTCATGATGCACCAATGAAGTGCTAGCGAAGCTTAATGCCCACCCTTCGGAACTGCATCAAACCCATAGGACCAGCATGATGCATGGGTTTAGCTTTGAGTAACTTGTCAGGGTTTCATTCATGCATCATGATGACCAATGGGTATGGTGCATCAGCTGCCCTTAAAGGCCCAACCATAACAAAGTATGTGAGGTGCCTGCTGCAGCCCTGAACTGATTAAACTTTGAAATCCCACCTGCTATGGGGAAAACAATTACTGACACACAGACTTCCAGAATAATTCTGTCCCTGGCCACTAGAGGCTCTGCAGTCAACTGCAGTCTACGACAGCTGATGACATCTTGAAATTCAGCGAGTAACAAAACCTCGACTGGTTTGAACTATTTCAAATGACTCCCCTGTGAGTACTTCTCCTTTATTGGAGCAGAGTGACAAGTCAGTCTGGTGCCTACTATTTTAACACCCCACATATAAGGTGCACCGTACATGAGGCGCATCCCACATATAAGACGCGTACGCAAACAGGCTTCATGGGTCTACAAGAAAAAGAAATCGAATAAAAATTGAAATTAAAAAAAACAATGATCTGATTTCTTTCTTTTTTCTTATCTTTTATCTAAGTCTCAACTTTTTCTCATCCTTTAAGGAGCACCAGAGGCCCATCCTCACGTATAATATGCGCCTTATACGCAAGTCTTCCGGTAGTGCCATAATATGGTGTTAGGTACAAGTGTGCACTTTATACACCATCCATTACAGAGTGGGAGGATGCATCAATGTAGAGTGATGAAGAATACACTTTGATACAAGCCACTTCTTGAGGCATCATTCAGCCTTAATGGGATTTTAACCCTTTAAGGGCTACTCATGTCCAATGGCCTAATGATGCATGGATGCAGCCCTGGCGAGTAACTCACCTAGGCTACATTCAGGTATCATGTCAACCCTACAGGGTTGATGCACTCTCTGACATGCAGCATGATGCATCAATGAAGTGCTGACGAGCAGATCTAGACTTGCTGGCAAGCAGAGTGTCCCTACCCCCTTAGGGATGAAAGTAACTGAGCACAGAATCTCAATTAAAACCCCTTGAATCTAGTTTTTCTATACAGAAGTTTAGGTCTTTGAAACTCCAAATACCCTGACATCAGGGAAACACCTTTAGAAATCACTACTGACATGGTTGTCATGGTGACCATTTCCAAGATGGCGACTGCAATCAGCAGGACGTCTTTAGAAGTGGGGACAGAGGATCTGCCTTCTAAAGGTCCACTCGGTATTGATTCTGTCTAACAAGTTAAATCTAAACAAGGTTTTAACATTGGTAGACTAAGGCCGTTTTAGACTGGGTCTTAACTGAGGGTGCAGCTTAACCCTGTAAACGCCGCTGATGCAGGAGTGCATCACTCCCATTGGTTGTCATGATGCACCAATGAAGTGCTGGCGAGGCGAGGCTGCTCGCCAGCACTTCATTGGAGCATCATGCCAAACCTACAGGCTTGATATTAATACTCCCGGAGGGTCGGCATGATGCTCCAAGGAAGTGTTGGTGAGCAGTCCCGCCGTCACTTCATTGGTGCATCATGATGACTAATGGGCATGATGCATTAATGCATCAGCAGCCCTTAAAGGGTTAACCATTTAAGGGGCACTAATCCTTTAGTGTATCGTGGCCATTGGTCGGCATGATGCATGGATGAAGAGCTTGTGAGTCGGCTCTCCAGCAGTCAAATAGTGCATCATGCTGACCCTGTTGTTCTTCTCAAGGATTAGCATGATGCGTGATTGCAGTCGTGGCGAGTTACTCACAAGGGTTGCCTACATGCATCATGACAACCAACAGGCATGAGTGAGTGAATGAGTAATAGATATTTAACGCCATTTCGACAGCTAAGGTCATATTCATGGCGAGAACTACATTACACAATTTCCCAGAGGAATGTGTCAGTGCCAGCGCATATGTGCACCACACACATCCTGAGAGGATAGGAAAGAGGAGAAATAGACCCTTTTAAGTGGGCTAGGGAGGCCCTTCCAACAGGCATGATGCGTCAATGCATGTTAAAGAGATAATATAGATTTATGAATGTTTATTGTGTTTTACCAGAGGCGTAGGAAGCAAATCTTCATTGGGGGGGCCCGGCGAGGGCACCGTCGCAACCACCTTGAATTGTCGGCTGATGCGTGATAGCGTCTATATAATGCGTATTTAGAATTCATATAGAAAAGTAACTTTTGGTAAATTTTGGATCTGACTTTAGGCTCAGACCCCCAATTTCCCTATGACATCACCATAATAATCTTATTTGAGATGTAAAGTTTTAGCTTCTTTTCCATTGTGTTTATGAGTTCTTGGAAATATTGGGGGGGGCCAAGACATACTCAGGCCCCACCTCCTTCATGATTGGGGGGCCCAGGCCCCCCTGGCCCCCCCCTTTTCCTACGCCCCTGTTTACCTTATTCTCTTATAATTTATAAGAAGTCACTAAGCATATTTTATGAGCAGATAGTTAATTATGGGTTGTCACTCATTATGAGAATTTCATTAGCTTCCTCCACTTGCTCATCTGGCTTTTAATTAACGAGCTATTGATGAATTGAACAAGTTCTAATTATGCCTCAATTAACAAGGACACATCTGAAAGAGTGCCTACAAAAAGGATGCCCTGAGGCACATTAACCCTGCATTGGTTGCATGATGCACTCCTGGCCTTGCAGCTTCATATTCACAGTCTATACGAAGTTTAACCCCTGGCAGGCCATTTGGTCGTGCGAGTTTTATCATTCCGCAGGCCCAGATTGATTTCATCAGGAATGAATAATTTAAGATAATTATTATCAGGAAAGAAATAATGAAAAACAAGAATTAATTTGCCATTTTAATTAATCAACTCATAAAAAAATCTTACAAAAAGGAACACCTTTTGTTTTAGCCTGTAAAAAGCTTAATATTGGTCAGCTTTGCAACCTGTAAAAAAACTAAATGTAGCCCAAGTTGATCAATGAGATCACAGTCAGATATTCGATCTGGCAGTCTGACAATATCTGTCGGCCCGGCGACAGTTTTATTGCCAAAAGCCGATGTCCGAGGGGTTTTCATATTGACTGCTCTCACAAAGGCTTGACATGATGCACCAATGCAGCACCACCATATCACCAGCCCTGCACTGGTGCATCATGACGGCAGAGAAAGCTACACCTAGGATAGAGGCACCCTGAGTCGGACAGACACCTAAAGTCGGACACCTTTTGCATAGAATTACATAATACATATGAATAATTCAGCTATCATTTGAATTAGACACGAAGACTAATGTATCATACTCTCTAACAAATGGGGAACAACATGTAAAACCCCTGTCATACATGGTTTTACAACTGCACAAACCCAGGGTGTTTTTCTTATATTCTGAGGATGAAGAATGGTGAGTGAATTGAGATCCTGGTTTGATTTGTCAATTTGTCATGTTTTAATCTCCATGTTTACGGGATTTCTATACATGCGAATGACAATATAGACATTTTTGCTAATAATTTGACTTGAAAACCCTGAATACATCCCTCATGTTACAGTATGAGATTTATTCTTCTATGGCATTCATATTACACCTACAGTCGGACACCAATTACACCCCATCTGGGACACAATTATATCATGATTTCAATACTTATATAATGGGCATTTCATTACAAACAGAATCCTTCATAACATACCTGTACTCCCAGATCTGAATATTTAATTTGTGTTTGGTTTACCTACTATCTAATACATAAACCTAATCACTACTCCATCTGCCCATAGAAGTCATGCTCATCTGGGCCTGTAGACTGACCTGTTATAAGTATGTAAAATTAAACATTTGAGAGTATCCTGGAGAGGAGTATTGCATTAGATTGGATTCCTTATTGCCATGTGCTATGAGCCTTTAAATAATATTTTAGATACAGTGACCCATTGTGTCTGTATCAATTAGATAACATAGTGTCTGACTCTAGGGTCACCTCTGGCATGAGCTGTCTGACTTGAGGTGCAATCTGATGTTTTGGAGACTAAATATGTACAGCTCATTTATTCATATGTATCGGAGAGTTTCTTTAAAAATTTCTTCAAGGATCTTGAGGGTAAGCTATCATGTATCAACTGGTGAAATGAAAGTAGAATTTACCACTTTTAAAGGTACAAGATTTGAGCACCAAATAAGGCCACCTCCTGTGTGGTCAGGACCGTCCGAAATGGGTGCCTCTACCCTATGTGCTAGGGAAGCCCTGGTTGGTATGAGAAGCCAATGTCACAAGGGTCCTCTTGTCAGCGCATTCCCAGCCAGTTTCAGCAGTATTGTATCCTTAGTACTAGTGGCCAATATGACATGACAGTCAGCCAATGTGCATTAAAAATAAACAACTGTTGAATCTACCAGGGATCCTCGTAAAACTCAATTGTGAACCATTATAATTGTATTGCAGTGAAACAAATGTAGTTCTTACATGAAGCCCTAGGTGGCAGTATGGTGGTACAAGAAATCTCTGAAAATAATGACAGATCTCTGGCAACTTTGGGAAAAGGATTCTGCTGTTATTTCAACATTTTTTTTTTTGGTGATGTACTTGTGGTCAATATGAGATGACATTCAGCCAATGTGGCAGGAAACAGAATCCTGTAGACCTTTCATTGTATTGTTATGTATCACACATATATACAATGTGCTCCACTAACAATGACTGCAATATATGAATACAACAGCTGGCTGTAGTTTAAATATCCCCACTTGACTCTTTCACCCCTTAACCCGTTAGGGGCTTCTAATGTGTTAATGCATCATGCCCATTGGTCGTCATGATGCATCAATGCATCATGCCCATTGGTCGTCATGATGCATCAATGCATCATGCCCATCGGTCGTCATGATGCATCAATGCATCATGCCCATCGGTCGTCATGATGCATCAATGCATCATGCCCATGGGTCGTCATGATGCATCAATGCATCATGCCCATGGGTCGTCATGATGCATCAATGCATCATGCCCATGGGTCGTCATGATGCATCAATGCATCATGCCCATGGGTCGTCATGATGCATCAATGCATCATGCCCATCGGTCATCATGATGCATCAATGCATCATGCCCATTGGTCGTCATGATGCATCAATGCAGAGCTGGTAGGGCATCATGCATTATGATATCAGATTTGCTTCATCATGATGACCCTGTGGGGTTGATACACCCGTGAGGGTTGGCATGATGCTCCAATGAATCACTCGCTTGCACATCATAGGTGTATCATGACCGTGGAATAACTGTTGAATCTAACACGGATCCTCGTTAAACTGAAGAGTGAACCCCGTAATTGTATTGACTGGAAACCAGTGGAGTTTTTACAAGAAGCCCCAAAGTGGCATCACGGCAGAAATCTCTGTGAAAACAACGACAGATCTCTGGCAAATTTTGGGGCAAGGATTCTGCCATTATTTGACAACATATATTTTTTTAAGTGAGGTGAGTAGACAGGGAAGCAGATCTGGATACATGATGACCCGTTAACACCCGTTAAAGGTTAGAATCAAACACCCACACAATCTGTTTGTCTAACCACCACCTGTCCATCCATCAATATGTACCGTACAACGTGGTTGTAAGCTGATCATTGTCAGCTATTACCGTAATCTCCCGCGTAGAAGGCGTGCAGCGCGTATAAGACGCACCCCAAACTCAACACATGCATTTTCGCGTATAAGACGCACCTCTTAGGTACCAATTTTGTAAATTCAGTACATTTCTATAGTAAAATTACCCCTCGTATAAGACGCACCCCCAATTTCAGTACATCCTATAAGACTCCCCAGCATTTTGTTTGGCGTAGAGGACGCGTCTTATACGCGGGAGATTACGGTATTCATCAAAATGGGCTTATTTATAACCTTTTTCTTTGCAAAAACTACCCCGGGCTTATGACTGGGGTTTACAAGGAAACCTGTTAAAACCTCAATCTAAGATCAGCTGATAACTTTACATCTGGCATATGACTGAGGTAGGCTTATGACTCGGGATTTACGGTAGTATACAGATCACCCTAATAATGACACCACACAAGATCACAGTCTGTACAAGAGAGGTTTCATTTTGAAAAATTATGATTGACCCTAGTTTTCCATTTTGAAAGTAGAGTTTATGACTTTTTGACATTGATATTTTCATGAAGGCTTTCATCCCCTTTTCCTTGTGTTTTTTTTCTGAACATCTTAGAATTCCCTGTTGATTGATTACTTTATTTTTTCACATTCTTTTTGCCTTTCCCCCTCTCTCCTTGTGCAGAAGACACTTTGTATGCAGAGTAAAAACCTGTGTGTAAAGGCAGTACTGATGCAGAAGGGAGTGGTCATTTTTTTAACAACAACGGGGGGGTAATTTCAGGGTGTGCGCAGCGAAATGTTTTCGTCCCCCCCTCCGAGGGGTCTGAAACTTTTCTGTGGGACAAAAACATTTTCACTCAAAAATAGCAAAAGTGTTTTTGTCCCACCCCTAAGAGGGGTCTGAAATTCTTTTGTCCCCCAAACCCACCAACCCCCCCCCCCCCCCCCGTTGTTAAAAAATGACCACTCCCTAAGCCGCACTCTGACTTTGTAAATGGACTATATGTGTTTTAAAAAATCCTAAGCTGCAGACTGCCGGCTTGTGAAATGGTGCACCATTGGACCTCATTTTTAGGTTAATTTCCTGCTCATTTTCAAGGATTTGAAATGGGGCCATAAAACCTCTCAGATGTGAAAACATTTGTAAGAGAGAATCTCTTTGTCTAATGAAGTAATAGTATTTTTCAAAGTTGATGAAAGGGGAAACTATTGGACAGTCTAGAGTTCCTAGTCTCACTAACCTGACAGTCTCAGAACATTTTGAGTTTAGAGCGTGACTGCTTAATTTGACATTGTGTCTGATTTCCTCCAAGACTGACAGCTCAGATGATTGCCTGCAAGGCACGGCTTTCACATCATCAAAGAGAACAGTTAACCCTTTAAAGACGACTGAACACTTCTGTAGCTCTGGCTGTAAGTCTATGGCAGAGGCGTAGGAAGCAAAACTTCATTCGGGGGGGCAGCAGGGGCCCCACCCTGACCACCTTGAATTGTTGGCTCAAGCACAATAGCGCCTATATCTATACCTATACAAAATGTGTATAGGGAAGTAATTTTTGATACATTTTAGATCTTATTTGAAGCCCAGGCCCCGATTTCCCTATTCCATTACTATATCAATCTGATTTGAGATGCAAAATTTTAGCTTCTTGCTCAATTCATTATGAATTCTTGGCAATTCTTTTTTTTTTTTTTTTGGGGGGGGCAGACATACTCAATCCCCATCTCCCTTTTCCTACGCCCCTGCCATAATTATAATGGCTTTGTGGAATACGCCAGCCCAACCTTGGGGAATACGCTACCAAAATATTCCATGGTCATTGACATTTGCTTATTTATTTCATGTTAGGAGTGGAATACGGGGTGCTGTATTGCACCCCGGTGCAATTACCCTTGCCCGTATCACATGGCCAGTAAAAGCACCCCAAATGGTCTTGAAATAGATAGATAATCATCTTTTTATTTCATTTTAAATAATTTTGGAACTTTTCTAACTATGATAACATGAAATAAATACAAAGGATCACTCGTGTCGGGTCAGACTGAGGGTGAGATAACCCTCAGTCAGACCCAACACTCGTGAACCTTTGTCTATTTACTGTTTCTTACACTGCTTCTTTATCACATTACAATTACCATGATTCCCTGCACATTATTGAGATGACTGCCAAGTTGATAAAATTAGGATTTCTAGCGCGAAATGAGGTGAAAATAACAGCTTTATAGTAACTATACCACTTTGAAGGTCTCTGTAGAGCTTAAAAATTGGAATATCAACTAAACAAAAAGATGCTTCATGATGATAACTCCAAAATTAGTATCCAGCCATCAGACCTGAAAACGGCCATCATATTTTATCTGTAAGGCTGTTTAAGGAAAAGAATGTGAAGAAAAAGGTGTGTTTTTTTTCATTTCATTCTATATTTTTTTCAAAATCTTTCCAAATGGTACCACTCCAAGGAAATATAATTGGTGGTCAAATGGATGTGCACTATTCATATTTTCAAGCAAATTGTGCCAAGTAATTGAAGAGAAATGCGTCAATAAAACTGCTGCGAACACCTACATTACCAGCCATTTTCTTTTAAAATGTGGGGATCAATTGTTTAAGTTATTTATAGTTGATGCAAAGAACTATGAGCCAATTAAGATATTTGCGGGTCCATTGTTTGTCAATTTCTTTCCAAGTAAAAAGAGACAAATGACTCTAATCTAGCACGCCTCTCAGGAAGCAGACAAGCAGGTGGTACAAACATGGGAAGCTGCTATTACCCTGATCGACACATCCTCACGGAGCTTTCATTCTGAACCATTAAAGGCTTTGCGGGCCCCTGATGCAGGAGTGTATCATGGTCGTCATGATGCACCAATGAAGTGCTGGCGAGTCTGCTCGCCAGTACTTCATTGGTGCATCATGCCGACCCTCCATAAGTATTCCAACACTGCCGGGACGGTATGATGCTTGAGAGTACCAGGGCTGCTTTTATGCATCATGACGACCAATGATGTATTTTTTTTTTGCGAACATTTATCTTTATTGCTGACAGAGGTTAATATATAATTATGAGTGAACTGAGATTACATAAACACCACATGAATACAGCACTGACAGTGTTAGAAATCATATACCCCTGGCAATAAAGAAAGGTAAGCCTTCTACCCACCCAAAGGTGTTGTAGTAGATAATTCTAGACCTAGCAGGCAAAAGATCAGCTAACTAATTGGTTTATCTATATCTATGAGAGGAAAAAAACCAGAAAAGACAAATGATGTTGAATAGCTATATTCAAACCCTGTGAAACACTAGGTAGCCACAGGAACTAAAGATTTAGTGCTTAATTTGAATTGATAATGTGAGTCAGCTAGTCGCCTTTCAGCTGATAATTCATTCCAATATATTACCCCACAATATTCAACACTTTTCTTGTATGCCACACAGTTTGCTTGTGGAACTGCCAATACTAGACCATCAAAGGCTCTTGTAGATAGACCCCTATTATTTCTATATTCTGCTTTCAGAGACCTAATGTACATATAGTTCATTAAGTAACATGTTCTCCTATCTTTCAGCAGGGGCATTGCTGTTAGAGTATGAATATAATTGGTATCTGTCATGTGATGGACACATTTACATATCTTGATGCATCGATTCTGGGCAGTTTGTAGAGTATTTATATATTTATCTGCACTGTTGATAAACAAGATATCACCATAATCAAAATATGGTATGATTGTGGACCTTAGCACCCTTTGTGCTGCACTCTGTGTTAGAAAAGTTCCCATGCAGGACAGTTGGTACATCCTAAAATTAACAGTTTTACAAACATTATTCAAGTGAACATCATATTTCAAGAAAGGATCTAGTGTTACCCCAAGATACTTGTAGGACATAACAGTCTATTAAGGCACTATCAGAAGGTAAATCTGGTTACCTTCTGCTACAGGGGCGTAGGAGGCAAATTTTTATTGGGGGGGGGGCAGGGGTCTCGGTTTGGGGGGCCTGCTATATTTTTATATAGGCTTACTATATAGGGAACCTCCTCATTATTGAGGGCGGGTCTCCCCAACCCATTTTTAAAAGGGGTCTGGTCTCCCTTTTCTGTCCTCTCTTATCCTCTGACCTTCATTCTCGTTCGGGCTTCCCTAGCCCACTTAAAAGGGTCTATTTCTCCTCTTTCCTATCCCCTCAGGATGTGTGTGGTGCACATATGCGTGGGCACTGACACATTCCTCTATGAAATTGTGTAATGTAGTTCTCGCCATGAATATGACCTTAGCTGTCGAAATGGCGTTAAACATCTATTACTCACTCACTCACTCATTATTAAGGGGGCCCAGACCCCCCCCCCACCCTTTCCTACGCCCTGTGATAGTGCCTCAATACATCATGCCCATTGGTAGAAAGGATGAAGCCACTTGTGCTTTATCACAATAATGGCATATCCTTTATTGCCATGAGGCAATATGAATGCAAGTGCTTCTATTGACAAGAGACATAAGTTAAAATGTGAAATGACTTGAAAACAAATAGCACGAAAATTATGGGAAGATGTATAAATAAATATCAGAAACACTAACTATTGACATTATTTCCCCATGAAAACAAAAGTACCATAGTTTTATATTATTGTCCTTCCTCCTTCAGTTTAACTCTTTCAAGGGACGGATGATGCCTCCCGGGTTCATCTTCTTGTGTCGTTATGATGCATCAATGCAGTGCTGGCTTCTCCTAGCACTGCATTGGTGCATCATGCGAAGCCAGTTACTCACCAGCACTGCATTCATGCATAGTGATGACAAATTAATACACTATGCGATCCGTGAAGGGTAAAAGATGAAACACATGTTCACGTAAGTAACAAAACCCTTTGACAAGCCCTCTGGGACGGAGATAAGATAAGAAACACTTAAACCAAAACACATTCACTGCAAGTGTCACATTCACAGCAGGCCCTATGGACGGGGACACTTTAAGTACCGCATCACCAATTATGGCGGATGAATGTAGGACTGGAGACAACCAATCAGAACCAAGGGTTAAAGGGTTGAGACAAGTGCTAGCCAGGGACCCTGTACAAGTCAAAATGAAAAGTACCAAGATATATGCATCACAAACCAATTAAACTGTCATCCCTTTAAGGACTGCTAATGTAGGAGCACATCATCCCCCGGGTGTGTGGCTGAACCCCTGACTACCCTTACCCTTGCTAGGGCACTTGTTCGCGGGGTTTTCCTTCAAAACCCTACCCTTGCTAGGGAACTTTTTACATAATAGTCTTAAATTTTGCTCAAAATATCTTACACTGACCTCGTTTGGGAGAAAATTTGTATTTTGTTCATGCTATTTTCATGAAAACTTGGACAATATTCATGAAAATCTTCCGCGTAGTGGGGTATTTCTCTGAAAGTTGACCCTTGCTAGGGACATTTTGCTCAAAAGTAGGTCTACCCTTGCTAGGGACATTTATGGCTGAAACAGGAGGCTTGCTAGGGACTTTTCCTTGAAAAGTTACCCTTGCCCTCCGCACATATATATGTGTATACATAACATAGAGAGTGCCCCCCCCGGCATTATCCCCATTGGTTGTCCTGATGCACCGATGAAGACCTGGCAAGCACTTCATTGGAGCATCATACCGCCCCTTCAGGACTGCTTTGATGTATGTGTCACCCAATTGGAATGAAGTATCGGGGCACAATCGGCCTTTAAACGGGTAAGAGCGAGAGTGAAGATCATATCCCATGGTCCAATAAATCAAAATATTTAAGCATATAAGCCCCCATTTCTGAGGGATTATGCAGCTTGTAGCATAGTCCTTAGCCTAAACTCAAGGTGTAGCTTATAGTCGGGATTCCGACACTAAACTGTGAACTCCAAGTTCAAGATGCGGCTAATGATGGGATTGCACAGGCTCTGGCCTGTACATGGGGACGGCTCATTTTCCATGAGAATAATGCTCCAGCCAACAAAGTCTATGTCTGCAGTACCTCTTGGTAATTCATGAAAAGGTGTCAATAATTTAACACTTTCCATGACTACTCAGGGTCTAGAACAGCATTATAAGCTGGCTCATGTCTCCAACATGCTAACACTGATACATTATTTGTGGGACTGTAATATGGTAGGTTTTGTTCTTATTGTAGAGACTTTAGCCTGCAAAGCCTGAGAGCCAGACAACACAGTATTTGAATTATAATGGATAGCATCCAGAATTATTTCTTTAGAGGAGCTCTCACATGTTTAACTGTTTCTTTCCTGTCCTAAAATCGGGCCTCAGTGCTTGATTCTAAAAAAAAATATTGAACAAAGTGCCGCGGTCTCAAGTATTAAAGACAGTCTTAAGCACTAAAAATGGTATTCAAATAAACGCACAGCACGAATAACGGCTGGGGCGCCATACTGTGTTGTTGAGATTAATATGTGCTTACACGAGCCACATCAACTTTTTTGCCAAAGCTGATTCACAGAAATCAATAAATTTTCATATCTGCGACTGCTTTCAGAGAGTCTGTTGCTGATGCTGGCATTCGCAAAGGGAAAACACGGTAGTGCATCGCATATAATCCCCACCTACACTGTAAAAAATAACTGTTAAATCAACCAGGGATCCTCATAAAACTAAAAGTGGACTACTGTAATTGTATAGCATTGAATCAGTGTAGTTTTTACAAGAAGCCCCGCTTGCAGTGCGGTGGTACACAAATGTACAATGAATTGCTGAAAATAACAACAGATCTCTGGTAACTATGGGACAAGGATTGTGCCATAATTTCGATGACATTATTTTTTCAGTGTACAGATGACCCCATACACCTCTTAGCATTATCAATTTATCATATATGTGTACCTGACCAGGTACCCACTGTTCCTTATATATTCCCCTGTGCAACAACTACTGGATCTATTATCACCAGGTGGGAGCACGGCCAAAATGTATAGGGCGCAGTATGGATGCCTAGTTGGTCAGTCATTGCTTGATGTGGCACCTGGCAAGATAAGTACTGATAAAAACCAGCATTATGGGTACCAGCGATAAGATAATGTACCCAAAAAATTCTGAAGTAAATACAGGGAATTATCTGATTGGTTTATAATGCATCCCAGGTCAATCCTACACCATAGTGGCTCGTTTAAGCAACCAGGCCCTTCAATGTCCATACCCCTGTACTACTAGCCCTTTCTTGGGACTAACAGTGCTGATTTCAATGATTTGTGTTTTCCGTGTATAAGAATGGTTATTCGAGACAGGCTCTTATTAGAGATTCTGGTGTTGAAACAGGCCGATACATCATCCCATCACTTTAAAAAACACCTTTTTGGAGAAATTGAATAAATTTATTAGTATTCTCAGTTTTTCTCTATTTTGAACAATTTACTGGGCTAAACACACTAAAGCCAACATCCAAATCATCTTTTGCTTTTTATATTAAATTTTGGCCAGATTTGTGATGATTACCCTCACACTTCACCATGGAGTAGCTAGAGATAAGCCCATCAATATTGCATGTACGCCGACCACCTTGGGCAGGCGCACGGCCAAACTGACCCGACCAAGTTACCTGTGTGAGCAGGGTATACCGAGAGTGTCAGTAGGAGGAAACCATTGTTTGATCTGGTTCCTGGAGATATAAGCACTGATAACAGTTCCGAATATTTCTTTCAATGCTCCTTTTTCTTCAGTGTTTGCTTATTCAAACACAAGCATCTATAAAGGGCTATTAATGTACATCTGTGGTTTGGTCATGAACTCTAGATCATCAACGACTTTCAGACAATACGAAAACTTATAGGACGCCGGATTTTGCTGGCAAAATCGCTGCCGGGCCCATGGAAATGACCAGACTGCAGGACTGATTTTCTGACTGTAATCTGGGGGCTTGTGGCGGCATTTTGTTTTTACGACTTGCAAATCGGACCATTATATTTACAGCATAAAACAAAAGACATTACTGTTTGTTAAGATTTGTAGAGCTAGAATTATTTATTACCTGACAATGTCCCTCCAAAATCAATCCGGGCCTGAGGAATGATAAAATCTGCATGACCAAATGTCCTGACACAGGAAAAACTTTTCATATCTACTGTTCTAAGGGTAAAGGTTAAATAGTGAATAGGGTTAATCCCATTTTATCATCTATATTCACACGCAAATTTCTCGGCATAACTCCGCAGGTATTTACGTTGTATTTGTTCCCAGTAATACATTCATGGTTGGATGTTAACCCTTAAAGACAACCGCTACCCGGTACACAGAAGCCACCTGGTGGCAGAAAATAAAACCCATCAGTTATACTATTTCAATGGTATTTCTTACCCTAACTGGACCACTTTAACTGTACTTTTTTTCAGTTCATTTTTGATCACTATAGATACATTAGGGATATTAATATGCCATTTGAATTCCCATAGGGTCTTATAGTTATGGGAAAATTAATATTTTTTAAAAATTCACAACTTTTTCCATTTCAACTGTGACCCCCCATTTTTCTTTTTTCAAAATGTTTGTATAGATGTCCTCTTTCAATCCAGAGAGTCTTGTAGAAAAATCAGCAGAGGATCAGTATGTATCAGAGATGATATGAAAAAATAGTTTTTACCATGCGTTTCTATAGTTAAGGCATTTTACAGTTAAATTGTCATACTATAAAAATAAGCACTGTCACATAGGGAATTTTTTTTTGCATTTTCTTATTGTTAGAACATCAAACTAAAATAATCCAGAGTTATTTGAGATTATCATCAGCAGAACCCATTCCAGACATCGGGTAGCAGTTGTCTTTAAATGGCCGCTATATATAATGTAGGAATGCAGCAACAGATGGTCATGATGGTTCAGCAATGAATGACGTGCTGACGAGAAGACCCTGTGAAACATCATGCTGGCACTCTGGGACTGTATCAACCCAATAGGATCGGCATGATGCATGAATGTAGTCCTGGCGAGTTACTCGCCAGGGCTACATTCATGGATCATGATGATGCATGAAATTAAAGGGTTAACCGAACCTGACAGGGGCATAGGAAAAGGGGGGCCCAGCCCCCCCCCCATCACAGAGGAGGTGGGGCCTGAATATGTCGGGTCCCCCCCACAAAAAAAAGTTGTTCAAGCCTCTACATAGATTCTGCCAGTTCACCACTCATATTGGCCAAATATATCATTGAAATGGCAGCATTGGATAAAGATAAGCCGTAAAAGAATACTCTTTTATATAAATCCCATACAACGATGCATCAGCACCAGCCCATTCAAGCCGATAATTCACAGTGGCTGGGGTGGAGGCCCCCTGCCCCCCCCCCAATGAAGATTTGCTTCCTACGCCTCAGGCTGAGTAGAGGTAATACAGGAGAGTTACTGCTACTGGAGGATTGTGGGTAATAGCTGTTTAAACTAGGTTAGCAAGACCATGCCATGTGGTCATGCAATCTATACATCTTTAACCCTTCAAGGACTGCTCATGCATTAATGCATCATGCCCATTAGTCATCATGATGCATGAATGTAACCCTGGTTACTCACTGCTCAAATGCATCATGCTGACCTTATTGGGTTGATACACTCCCTAGGAGAAAGCATGATGTATCAATGAAGTGCGGGTGAGCAGACTCAACAGCACTTCATTGGTGTATCATCCTGGCCAATTGGCATGATGCATTAATGTTTCAGCAGCCTTTAAAGGGTTAAAAATCAAACAAAAGTACCTAAAGGTTTCTGTCCGCCTGTTGGCATTACACTAATTTAGCACCGGTGAATATTTCGACCGCACTAAATTTGTGTATCATGCAGTCGCTTTGTGAGTGCATCAAACCTGCAAGGCTGGCATGATGTATGAATATAGAACTAGTGAGTTACTCGCCAGGGCTGCATGAGTCACATGAACAAAGGGGAAGTGTGCAATAAATGCTATGTGGCCATGTAGGGCTTAACACTGTGAAATGGGAGTTTTCAGGTACAGAAGGCTTCCAATACATCCTGCTGCCCAAATAATGATCCTAAAATAAGGAATAGCAGCAGCAGTCGTATGGAGGATTGCCATGATTATTTACCATAGTATGCATATAAGGTGCACCCCGAGTTAAAGGAGAGATTGCAAGGCTACGCATGGGACATGGATTTGAACAGTTAGTACTGTTCTTACGTCTACCCCCAATCTGTAAGGAGGTGAGTTACTGGCCAGGGCTACCTTCATGCATCATGTCACCAAAGGTGCATATCGAACATTAAGTGCTAAGCAAAATTAAAGGGGGTTAAAGTGTATTAAATGCGATGTGACTGTATACATTGAAGGGTAAACAGTGTGGAGTGGGTGTCAGCCTGATGAGAGTGGTCAGGCACAGGAGGCTTCCAATACATCCTCCTCTAAGTATTCTTAGAGTTAATCTTTTCAGGCTGCTCTAGATTATTGTCGAATCTAAAGGTCTTGCCTGGAGGTTGTGCTAGGCAAATTTGCTTGGGTTGCATTTATGCACCATAAAGGCTTATAGACATGATATAATATATATCAGAAATTAACCCCTTAAGGGCCGATAGTGCATAGTTCATCAACATGGTTAATTCTGCTATACCCTGTGAATAAACATTCAATCTGGAGCAATTCTCGTGAAAATTCTGTCTATATCTACTTCCCTTGATCTGAGCTGGCCCCTGCCATATACGACCATGATCAGCATCTACTGACTCTATGTATCTATGTATCTATGTATCTATGTATCTATGTATCTATGTATCTATGTATCTATGTATCTATGTATCTATGTATCTATGTATCTATGTATCTATGTATCTATGTATCTATGTATCTATGTATCTATGTATCTATGTATCTATGTATCTATGTATCTATGTATCTATGTATCTATGTATCTATGTATCTATGTATCTATGTATCTATGTATCTATGTATCTATGTATCTATGTATCTATGTATCTATGTATCTATGTATCTATCTATCTATCTATCTATCTATCTATCTATCTATCTATCTATATATATAGGGGATATCCTAGTTATATTTATTACATATTACCGACTGGCCAGAGTCGATGCCAACTGGTTAGATATTCCATCAGACTCTGGCACTTTGCAGGTAATATTTATGTGTCCACCCAGAGTGATGAATGGTCAGGTATCTTTGCTTCAGGAATATTTTTTTCAGTTTTTTTTAGCTTTGTTAGAAATAGCTTAATAATAAAACTTTGTAAACGGTCGTTTGAAATCGGGTCATTGACACGTCTTGGAGTAAAAAGAGAATTCGGGTGATAAATTGAAGCTTTCCTAATATCTGGCAGGCAACACATTTTCATGTTTCCATTTAAGAGTCTCAACATTTAACTCTTAGTTATAACATCTTTGTGGTCTAAAATCACAGAAGGTGTGCAAATGGGAATTTTGGTGAAAGTCAGCCCCCTACACTTAGGATTTTGATTTTTCCCCAATTTTTTTGGGTCATATATTTGGGCTCAATGAGTTCTTGATGTTATATATGGGTTTTAGTGGATCAATATCAATATTCTGGTCTCCAGGGGGTTGAACATACCTAAAATTGACCCCTTTCAGCTTGGAAAATCAATAAAATCGACAAATTTCATCATTTTTTGTAGAATGAGGACTAGGTATGTGTCTGTCCACTTTTATTATGTAAATTATAGAGTCTTGTGGTGAAATAGAAGCAAAAATTATGTTCCTGGTCGGATTTTTTCTATTATTCTGGAGCATTTTACTTTTTGTAAAGTGGTCTGTCCGGGCGATAATGTGGTCACTTGGCCTCCCCCCATTAAATAACTAAAAGTGAAATGGGTTCAATTATGCCTTAAAAGATTTGCTACATATTGGGGGTAAAGTATGTTGAAAACAAAATTTGATTTCCTCCATAAACTTCACTGTGAGGGGGCAATAAGTGATTTTCCTTGAAAATCCCCCTTTTTCCTTGTCCGGACGAAAAATCATGTTCCTTCCCCTCCTGTGTAGGATTAACACATTTAACTATCCTAACTAAGTCAGTTATTTACCCCCTACATGTACCTAAGTGCCCAATATATAGGGCAATGGATTACTCTCCATCCTTTGCAGTAGCAGAGATGGGAAGTGCTATTTTGTCCGGGCGAAATCGTGTCTGGGCGAGTGACCATTGAATAACATGCCATGTTGAGGGGTTGATTTCCTACAGAAATTAAAATTTTATCTTAATGAAAATAACAGCTCTAGACCATTTAGACCTGTAGATTACAGAAATCACATTGTTATGTATGTCAGATGTGTCTTTTATATCATGAAATGAGTGTACTTATAATAAATGTTTGTAGAGGTTCTTGGCATATGTCCGGGCGAATGACATTTGAGTAATAATTCATGTCGAGGGCTTGATTTTCTACAGAAACAATTGTCATATTACCATGACAATCTCAGATCTAGACCATTTTGACCTGTAGATCATGAAAATAACATGTTTCTTTATCTCAGATGTGACCTTATTATCGTAAAATGAGAATACTTTTAACGGTTTTTATCATGATTCTGCCTACATTTCTTGTCCTCACACAAAATTCAATATTCCTGCCCCTCCTCTGCACAATAGGGATATTCAAATATCCTAACTATGCCTGTTATTTACCCCCTACATATACCTTAGTACTCAATGTATGGGACAATTGATTGCTGCTAAACCTTTGCAGTATCAGGGATGGGAAGTGCATTTTTGTCCAGGTGAAATTGTGTCCGGGCGAGTGACCATTGAGTAACATGCCATGTTGAGGGTTTGATTTCCTACAGAAATAATCATTTTATCTCATTGAAGATCACAGCTCTGGACCATCTTGAGCAGTAGATGATGGAATTCACATTGTTATCTGTGTCAGCTGATTCCTTGCTATCATAAAATGAGCCTACTTTTAATGGAATTTGATCACAATTCTGAACATAATGTCCAGGCGAGTGATGAACTACAAGGTATTTTGAACAGAAATTACAGATTTTTTCCCCCATCAAAACTATATACCAGCTGAAAGTACATGCCGTGGGCATTGTATTCCATATAATCAACAGTTCCTACCATAGTCTGTTCAGCTTTTATATAAAACAGAAAGAAATGAATATCTTAGAATCTGAGATTTACTTGAATTCCAGGCTAGGCCCTATAGGAAAATGACCTGAGGGAAAGGCAAAAAGCCTGTTACGTCTGACTACAATACTCCCATCCCAACTATTAGACCCAGTACTACAAGCAAAATCATAATAACAGTGGACCAGAAGCATATCATAGGTCATTTTGAATCAATAAAGGGAAAATATCCCGAATGGTCACTCGGGAGGACATCGTTTCCAGGTAGATAGGTCCTGGGCATTGCCATAGCAACGGTTTTCATATTTAACTCATAATATTTCATGTGCAGTTAACCCAAGACCTATACACTATCCACAAAAAATATTTTTGAGATACTACATAATTTTTTCTCAGACCTCTCAAAACTCCACCAAGGCCTATTTGCACACTTTCTATGATTTTTGACCATGTATTGTTTCTGAACCCCTAAGGGCCACACAAGATATATATGTATTAGGCCTACAATGTAGAAATATAACTGTTAAATTTACCAGGGAGCCTTCTAAAACTGAACAGTGGACCACTGTAATTGTACTACACAAAACCAGTGTAGTTTTTATAAGAAACCCCAGGTGGCAGTATAGTGGTACATAAATGTACAAGACATCGCTGTGAAAATAACGATGGACCTCTGGCAACCTTGAGATGAAGATTCCATCGTTATTTCAACGCCCTCTTTTTTTTCTTTTTCTTTTTTTTACTGTGTACTCATTTTCATC
Organism: Acholoe squamosa; assembly: GCA_949317995.1. Lineage (NCBI taxonomy): Eukaryota > Metazoa > Annelida > Polychaeta > Phyllodocida > Polynoidae > Acholoe > Acholoe squamosa. The sequence goes on from OX439045.1 coordinate 6,034,221, forward strand.
ATCATGATACATTTAGAATGCAGCCCTGGGAATGTTGGTCATTGATGGATTCACATAAAATAGGAAGCCAAAGGTGAAAAATCAAGTTGACTCACAGGTGATGTAGCATCTAGCTGTGTTCTTGTGTCTGTGTATAAGACTCATCCCTCCATGCATTACCCTGATGAGATCAACAGGTAACATAGCATCTCTGGGGGCAGGTAGAGCAATCCTTCTGGTGTGCCTTAATCCCTTAAGGGCCGCTGATGCAGGAGTTCATCTTATCATGCCAACCAATGAAGTACTGGCAAGTCTGTTTGTCAGCACTTCATTTGAGCATCATGACGACCCTCTGTTGGGTGTAATCTCATAGGGTTGGCGTGATGCATGAATGTACGCCTGGCAAGATACTTTGCATTCATGCATCATGATGACCAATGGGCATGATGCATTCATGCATCATGACGACCAATGGGCATGATGCATTCTTGCATCATGACGACCAATGGGCATGATGCATTCTTGCATCATGACGACCAATGGGCATGATGCATTCTTGCATCATGACGACCAATGGGCATGATGCATTCATGCATCATGACTACCAATGGGCATGATGCATTCTTGCATCATGACGACCAATGGGCATGATGCATTCATGCATCATGACGACCAATGGGCATGATGCATTCTTGCATCATGACGACCAATGGGCATGATGCATTCATTTTTTTTTTTTTTAAATTTTGACAAAAGTCTCGCTGCCAGATCCGCAATCCAAGTTATTAGAATAAAACGGCCTAAGTGATCAATTAATTGACTTGACAGTTTGAGATCTACATATTACAGCAGACATCATGATCTTCAACTTTCTAATTAGTCATATAATCTACCTTTTAGCACAAGTATAAGCTGACTGTGTGAATCAGACTCAGTATCGTGTTTCAATTAGAGAGGGCACACTGACAGCATCTGTCTAGAATTAATCTGATACAATAAAAGCTCATCTAATCTGGTCTAGAAGATGTACACATCTCCTTTAACCCATGCCTATCAACTGTAGGCCTGTATACATGCATATTATAACAGGGGCGTAGGAAAAAGGGGGGGCCCAGGGGGCCTGGGCCCCCCCCCCAATCATAAAGGAGGTGGGGCCTGAGTATATCTGCCCCCCCCCCAAAAAAATAAAAAAATTGCCAAGAATTCATAATGAATTGAACAAGAAGCTAAAACTTTGCATTTCAAATTAGATTGATGTAGTAATGGGATAGGGAAAATGGGGGCCTGGGCATCAAATCAGATCTCAAATTTATCACAAAAATCTCTTTTCTGTACAAATTTTATATAGGTATGTATCTAGGCGCTTTTGCGTTTGAGCCGACAAGTCAAGCTGGTCGAGGCGGGGGCCCCTCTGGGCCCCCCAATGAAGATTTGCTTCCTATGCCTCTGATATATCTTGAGGATAAAATAGCTGACATGTACGCGAAGTATTCCTAAAGGGTTTTAAATACATGAACCTGCTTTTAGAGTTTTCACCTGTGCTGCCAATGACGGTCATATCTGCCCCCACTTTTCCTACGCCCCTGATAGTAATAATTACCTTGAACAAAACGCACGCCTGAAAGGGTTAATAGTCATCAGTGGCATGGCAGCAAGCCAGACAATGTGGACTTTTTGTTGATTTGACTGTTTTCCTGATTCAAAGCCTCCTCTCAGTACTACTCACGAGTAATGAACATGACAACCTCTCTGAGTGATTTCTTTTAAATTGGATTTCCAATTATAGGATAAATTGTTGCCCTCTGAGGAGCATCCAATCGTAATTAAATCATTATTTGTAGCAGCTGCCCAACTTCTGTCCATGGCAGAATAATGCTTCAGCATCTCACCCTTAACCCTTTAAGGGTCGCTGATGCAGGAGTGCTTCATGTCCATTGGTCGTCATTGGGAAGGCTGGCAACTCTGCTTGCCAGAACTGCATTGGAGCATCATGCCGACCCTCCGAGAATGTATCAATCCTGTAGGTTCGGCACGATTTATAAATGCAGCCCGGATAAGTAACTCGCCACGGCAGCATTTATGCATTATAATGACCAACGGGCGTGATGCATTGATGACCTTTATAAAATGGCTGGCAGTGCTCTGCTGCACGATAGACAGGTTCAGGACTAACCTGTTTCTTAGTACGCCCTAAGATTGAATGATAGTCCCTGGATCATGGGGTGTACTAAGAACTTAGTACACTGATTTATCATCAAATTTCTCAAACTTCTTCATCAAAATACATAATTCTAAAGTCACCTAAAGTACATGGGGACTATATTTTATATATGCACTTTTTTACAGAACTAAAATCAGAATATTTTCTGAGAAAGGGCTATATGTATAAATTTCCCCTTTCCTGGTATAGTAAAATCTATTTGCTAATTTTTTGTTAAATTTGCTAATAAATATGAACCCACAAGATTAAAGAATAGATAAATGCCTACAAAATGACGTTTTCATTTTAGCCAAGTGTTGTTTAGTAAGGGAGTAAATGTACCATTTAATGTAAATGTAAGTACAAAATAGTGGAGTGGTTTCACCATCCCACCTTTGACCCCAATTATGTATGCACAGGTAGGTGTCATGGTCCAGTGACCAAGGCTCTGATACACCCATACACCTGCAGAGGTGAGTGTCATGGTCCAGTGCACACACAAGTGTACTAAGATCCCAGTACATCCTAAGACTGTGCATGGTATCAGAATCTTAGTACAGACTTAAATCAGACTCTTGTACTATGATCCTGGTGTGTCCTAACAAGATATCCCCGTCTCCACCCTGATAGAAGTGACCTTGAGTATGTTATAGGAGTACAGTGCACGCCTGAGCAAGGTCACCATAGCTGTATGGAAACCGAGGGCCATTGATTGGTCTGGATATATCTTGATTGGGTGTTTAACTTTCCCAAGTTAATGTTCAAGTTTTATAAAGACAATAGACAACACTTTCTTCACATCTTGACTGTCTGTTGTTCTATAATTAGAGAATAGACAACGATTTTCTTCACATCGAGACTGTTTGTTCTTCTATAATGCACTCAGATGCATTTGTGCATTATAGAACAATAAACAGTCTCGATATGAAGAAAATCGTTGTCTATTCTCTAATTAAAGGGCATGTTATGGGTTAAAAATTTAATCAAATAATGACAGAATCGTGTTCTTCATACTTGACTTGTTCAATGGAAGTGGGTTTCTCATCTATATGCATTTCCTTTATACATGTTATCACACCAAATGTACGAAGATTTCTGGTCTGGAATCTGAACAGGTGGATTTGGGGTGTGTGGCTATTGACGTCACATCAGGGTCCTCCCCCAGTTGGGCCACTGTAGCATATCCACTATCTGGTTCTATAAAACCCATTGATTTGTTAGAAAAAGACATCTTAAGTTTATCTCCTTAACATAAATGTTTAAATCTTTTGCTTTGTTATGGAACAATAAAAAGTACTTTCCATTAAGCCCATATTGCATATTTATTCACCCATGTATAATCTTTGATTCTATACACATATAGTGGCATGTCTGAAGGGGTCAGCCCAGCTGTGTTCTATAAGATAACATGAAGAGGGGGAACTGGATATATCAACATAATCAAATACTCCTTAAACTACCATTGGACCTGGTGTTAATTGGTACCACAGGCCCCTGTAGTAGGCTGTGGTCGCGGGGCATAGCGAGGTATCTGTGATGTTTACTGTCTCTTCTTGTCACCAGACCACCACCACAGGGTGCCAACCCCTGCCTTATCAACTCACATCCCTCCCTCTCTCACCCTGTAAGGGTATACAACACTGAACCTAACATATTCTCAAATATAATTCTATCTACGCTTTCACAATTTAAATAAAACCGTAGTGTTGTAGATTTTAATAGAATAGACCTGTGAGACATGGCGCGGCAACTTGTACTCTTGTGTCTAGTGATAGAATAATAGGAAAGCTAACTTCAAAGGCAATTAAAGGTTGTACCATCTGGCTCACCCTGTAACTCTTGTGCTGCTTTGTACTACTAGGTACTACTACTACCGAGAAGTTCTGCCTGCCCATAGATGACCACTACAAATGGTAGAGGTGGGCATGTTCAATGACCCAGAACCAGCACCAAGGACCCCAGAATGACTAGGGTTGTGTGTGGCAGTCTTACCAACCCCAACAGCATACAGCTGGTCACAACCCCCTCCCCACCAAACTGGTAACCCCCTCCCCTCTGTAGACAGGGTACACCAAGTTTAGCATTTGTCTCTCCATAGAGATTTATAGAGATTCTAAACAGTAAATATCTTCTTCAAATACAGAACATATGATCCAAATGTACCATAACCCCGTGAGATGAAACCTTTAGTACATATATACAGCAATTTCAGACCACAGAATTATCAGATAAAGCCTACAGAGATGTATTGGTGAATCTTAATTTTGTCTTATGCTAATCTTCCATAGAGCTCCAGGAGCTGAAATGTCTAATCTAATCATAAAACCCAAACTGAACGTATATCACAAAAACAAGTTATCTACCATTAGTACATACATATGCTGATAACAATGCCTCAATATTGTGCCAAAATAGTCCATAGGAGAAGAACAGTGAACGAAAATAGAAATCATGGCTCCCCTATCCCTTACACCATGGCGACTCTGAACCATTGACTAGTCTACAAGTCTCACTAGTAGGACTTAGAGTCGCCGCGCTAACAACATTTTATATACCTTGCTATATAGAAAGTTTATGGTGTATGGAGATAATATCCTCATGTCAAAGCCATTCAATAACAGCATTCTCTAAGTAGTCTAAGCCCATTGTGGGCACCTTCCCCATACTGTAGACCTACCCATATTGAGAGGTGGCCCTGGTGTGACATCACAAATTCTTGAACCAAGATCAGTCCATTTGAGGGGGGCGTGGTCACTTTTACCAGAAGATTAGATATAACTTTGTAGCAATTCATTACTGCATTATATTAATTTTGTTCACTTTCTCATGATGAAGGGACCAACTTTTTTGTCTAAAGTTACTTTCAACCCGCAACATGCCCTTTAAAGGGTCAATTACTGAAGGAGAACACAAGATGCCCATCTCTTATAATACTTTACCTGGCAGTGAAGCCAGTACATCACAGTTATTGCTTCATCATATACCAAACCATCCAAAAGTATTGGATGGGCTCAGTATTGAGTTACCCACCTAATCACATTCATACTGTATTCATTCTGAAGAGCCTAGAAAAAAAACCCTTCATGCTCAAAACAAAACAAAAAACTTTTTTTTTATTCTTCCCATTTTGTTTTACACATTAGGTGGAGATACTTAGTAAAAAACAGAACAAATATCTGATTTGCATTATTTGACATCACAGATGTGAGCAAAAATGATGTGTGAGTACGCTTATAAATTCGAGGTTCCACCCTCTTTAGAAGAAAAACAGTACATCATTGTGACTATAGGCTATGGTGCATTGAAACAGTCTGTGACCTCTAAACGAAGCCCTATATTCAGGGAATAATGCATGGGGCATGGCAGTGGGAGTGCTCTAGATTTTATTTTATGTGAATAACTTCTTCCCATAGAGATAGCATTGCAGGGCAGATCCGCACACCCCCAGTGGCGTAACGTGTGCCGATCCACCACAGCGGCTGATCCGGTACCGTAGCCTTGTTCTGGGTGCATGTAAACATTCAAAATGGCGGACCGCCGCTCGTACGGGGCATTACATAACGGATTTTGTTCATTTTCAGTTAATTAAACCCTCTAAAAACATAAAATAAATATAGAAGTAAACTCCCCTGGTGTCCTCGGTGGCCGATCCACCCCTCGGGAGTTGTCTCTCGACAACTCCCTCGTGGTGGATCCACCACCTCGTACACCACGGTCGTTTAGTTCTATCTATGTATTGATATGTTGAGGGGTCTCAATACAGTCTAGAAAATGACCATAGCCATGACCAAGTTATAACACAGAAAAATCACCCATCAGCCACCTGACAACACATGAATATCAATTGTTAAGTCTAAAGGAAAAATGAGGTCCACTTCCTTTACCGGTAGTGCATTATCCATCTAGATAATGCACAGTGAATCAGCCAATAAGAATGTAGCATTAAGGATAATGCTCTATGACTTTGCCAAGCTGTGTTATATCAGAGAGTACACCTTAACACACTGCTACTTGAGGGGAGGAGGTCAGCCTTAGATACAGATGTGCCTCTGGTGGGTTGAGATAAATATATAAAGTGGTGTGGGACCTAACCAGCAGGCCCTGCAGCTGTTTATACTTGGAGTGGTCAGAGAGGGTGGATGTTAACCCCTTCAACTCTTTAACCCTATAGGGGCTGATAAGGCATCGACCCGGGTCCCCACTATTTAAAGGTCATAGTGTTAATTGACTTTTACCTGACATTTATTGATTTTCAACTGACAAAAAATTTACAGGGCTCACAAGACAATATTCATCCACTCTTGAGCGAGGGTGTTTAAGGAATTTTGCAAATTGACTGACCTTTTCACATTTGTCATACTTAACTGACTTTTTCAAAATATATCTTTCTAACTAAATTTTAACTGACCTTTAAAAAAAAAACCAGGTTAAATGGACTTTTAACTGACCAGTGGGATCCCCTGATCAATGCATCCTGCCCATTGGTTAGCAGAATGCATGAATGTAGCCTTAGACAAAAAAAATATCACCAGGGCTGTACAACAACATGTATCATGACAAGTCTATGAAGTTGATACATCTGAGGGTTGGTATGATGCACCAATCATGTTACCTCATTGGGCTGACAGTACTTTTTTTAAGTACTATCAGTCAATAATCTTTTACTTATAGTTATCCTTGGTGGAGGTCTGCAAGAATTTGTCCAATATGACATGAATTGTATGAGGCATTATACAAAAGGTGGAAGCTCACGGAGTGAGTGAGTGAGTAATAGATGTTTAATGCCATTTCGACAGCTGAGGTCATATTCATGGCGAGAACTACATTACACAATTTCACAGAGGAATGTGTTAGTGCCCGCACATGTGCACCACACACATCCTGAGAGGATAGTAAAGAGGAGAAAGTGGGCTAGGGAAGCCCGGGAAGCTCACAGTCAGTGAGTAGTGATTGCATCAGTGGTTTGGCATGGGCTTCCCTAGCCCACTTAAAAGGGTCTACTTCTAGTCTTTCCTATCCCCTCAGGAAGTGTGTGGTGCACATATGCGCGGGCACTGACACATTCCTCTGTGAAATTGTGTAATGTCGTTCTCGCCGTGAATATGACCTTAGCTGTTGAAATGGCGTTAAACATCTATTACTCACTCACTCAGTGGTTTGGCAACATGTCCCTTTGTAGTAGACGAAACCAAGTGTATTTATTTCATGTAATCATTACGAATAAAATTATTTCAAGTGAATTAATTATTAATCTCAATACCATACCTGATCTTAGTATCTGTCAAACTGTTCTCACCTGTAAACACAAGAGGAGATAAAGTTATTAAAAAAAAGTAACAATGGATTCCGGAATTATTGTGCTGGAAAAAAGAGAGATATTGAGAGTATATAAGCAATGTGGCAGAATACGATATAGAGAGAAATTCTTTATTGTATGAGCATATTATAAAATCTTCTGAATATATATCTTTCTTTCCTTTGCCAAAAAATATTATCATCACTTTCACGAAGATTTGTTTACAAAATCAAAACTATGTTTGAGGGGGACCTTTGAGGCCATTGCTTGTCTGACACTGTACTGATGCTATCTTTGTGAGACAGTACAGGCCTAGACCCTGTTAGAATGATCATGTACAACTTTCACCTCAATCTAACTGTGGGAGATCCATGATCAATGGGTCTATGCAGTATTTGACATTTAAAGGATACATAGTAAAAGACAGCATTTATGCAGTACCAAAGAATCTACGTTTCACTCTGCAAGAGGCTTAAAGTTTTGTTCTGTGCCAGACTTAGCCCAAAAGTAGCCTAAATGAGAAGACCTGCAGGTTTTTGAATTTCAGCAGATAAAATATATGTTTTGCAGCAGTACATGCCATTATCTAAAGTTTAAAGGAATTACATAGTATTATAAAGGCAGTATCCTGGGGACAGTTATATACATAACAATATACACACACAGATTCCATGAGTCAAGGGCATTTCTGAAGGCAATTGTGTCTTTCTAAACGCCAATGCAGCTTGGCAGGGATTTGATTATTGTTCCAACCCTTTTGGGGCCACAGAGTCCTTTAAGGAATCAGCCTTTATTTCATAGGAGGAATGTAGTCCACTATAGATTAGTACAGGAATCCCATTGCCAAGGCGAGCGTGAAGAAGCCCGTTTGTATTCTTCACAGTTTGCCTTTCCCGCCCACTCCGGGGCTCGCGCATGCACGGCGTGCTACCTTATGATTTCAAAATGGCGACAACAACATTGCTGAGCAGGGAAGAAGGTGAACAAAATGTGAGTTGTTTTCTATAATTATTACTGTAAAACCATGAAATAAACACTTAGTTCAACTCAGATGTGTCAGTTTAGAGTATTTCTCCACTTGCAGCTGTCGGGCCATTCCCAACAAGGCCATAGTCTTTGGGACGCTTGAAGCCAATCCTTGCATTTGTTGTATCCATGTATTGCAACAAGCTCAGAGTTAAACCTTTAAAGGCTGCTGATGCAGGAGTGCATCATCGGTGCATCATGACGACCAATGGTTTTGATGCATTAATGCATCAGCGGCGGCCTTTGAAGGGATAAGGGCATATGAGGGGAGATTCACTGTTTACATCTCAAGGGAATTCATGTAAAGTGGTTGGTTGTTCTGTATCTTGTATATAGGAGTGGACTGCAGTCCTCAGTGGACTGCTGTCCCCAGGGCAGCCTTACACGATTTGATGTACCCTCAACATAAAACTGTGCCTACAGTCAATCCTTCTGATCATAGGAAGAGCAGGAGCATCTGGGAATTACTTTCACTGATGTTAACATTTTAATACATTATTGGCTTACACACTGTTTATGTTATGGAAGGCTTGGCAAAGCATATTCATAGAGTATTGCAAAATCAGGTCTCATTCACCGATTCTCCTTGATATTCCATTGAGTCTCCAAATGAAAGTGATTTAGGTTCAGGTATTTTTTTTTCTTTCAAACAAATACTTTTGATGCACTATTCTATCGAATAAAAATAATTCCTTCGATTTCGCAGCGACAGAAAAGAAACAGAGGAGGTTTTGACCTGCACTAGTGAATCCACATGCATTAAGGGGCATGAGATTTTAAACCGCGAACAAGGACTGGCAAAATGATACGATCAATGGCGGCTAAGGCTGGAATAGGGAGGGATAGGAACAGAAGGAAGGAGGGCATATACTACAGATACCCTTAATGGGATAGACCTCCGGTGAGGTTTTTGGTGACAGTGCTGTGGTACTAGAGCTTTTAGCTGAGATTACCCCGAGATGTGTAAAATCTGATTGTCTCAAATTGGCCATGGGGATATGCCTAGCCATTGTGGTTTACAGACAGTACGATCTATATTCTCATTGACTGATACTGGCCATTAACCCCTTATCACTGTCTTCAAACTAGCTGCAGTTTGCTGCAATTGCTTTCAAGAATTAAATCGGTTAACCTGATCAATTTAGACTGCCGATGGAATAATTGATTCAGGTGTATCATTTAAACAAGATTGAATAATCTACGAGACATCAATATGGAATCTCCCAAATTATTCATATATATGAATACAACCATTAGTTCCAACCAATTTTAATCTTTGTATTCCATTTACTGCATCTCTGCTGTATTGAGGGGCACATATATTTATAACCATCAGGATCCCACCAGGGTTGGCAAAGAGCGTTAGGAATCCTAACTACATGTGATCGGTACCATAAGGTTTTGCTGCAATCTAGAAGAGCAGCGAAGTGTCCTAGAAGATGCCGTGAAATAAAATATGATGGAACTGATTGGGTCATAGCTCTATATTAGGGACTCCGGAATCCACCAGGTGTGCTGCTTGGGTGTCGTGCATGGGAGCAGCCCTTTTCTGTGCACGAGCTGCTTACCAGAGCCCCCAGACAATGTAGCCAACCCTCGCCTGTGGACGGGTGTTTTGTACTACCATTTTTTAGGTAATGCCATGGCTAGACAGAAAAAAGAATTGTGTTTCCAGCCATACCAAACACCACTGACTCAAGGAAAAGATATTTTCATTCTTTTTGTATATGTAAGTAGGGTATTTTCAGAGCGTGCACAGAGTATGAAATTCTTGCTGCTGTTGGTTGCTAATTTGGATGTAGAGGTACTTGATATGTGTAAAATGTCTCAACAAAATAGGCAGATGCTCTCTATTGCTCCAAGACCACGAGATGTAGGTAGTTCTACTGCCATGTCTGCATCTTTCACTGTAGGAACAGGGCCTGTACACAGCACTTAACCACACAGTAAAACAAATCCCTTAAAATACATTGAATCGCTGGGGTTTCACTGGAAATCTAACACACTTTACAAAGTTGTGCACCATAAAGAGATATCAGTGGAACACCTAGGGATGAAACACTGTCAATGTAGGGGATATCACTGTTTTCTCAATTCAGGTGATTCACCAGAAACCTTTACGGAGTTTCCATACAAAATTTGGGCAAATTTATTACAGTGTTGTAAAAAACACTCATACAGCCCTGTGTGCACACTGAGCAGTGCTGGGTGGGTGGTGGCCATTTAGTCACGCCTCAACAGTGTTGACAGGGCAGGGTAAGGTATGTGGCTTAGTCAATGACCAAAGGCCAATTTGGTGGTGAGTGGTCACAGCTTCTGGACACCTGTATAATAGGAATGTACAGGGGCAAAATTGTCAATTTTCCAGACACAAATTATTTGATCTCAGGTTCTAAAGAAGAGAGAAACACAATTCCAAAACATTCTCACTCTATCGTGATAAAGAAAGAAAATAGAGGATATAATGAATCAGAAATTTCTCTGAGGTCCCTATCTATATATACAACTCCCATAGACATTCCCTACAAAATCCCTTTAAAATATTCACTCAAGACCACTCTAGTCTCCACCATTCCAACTGGAAGTCTATGCAGCTTCCTGAATTGCTGATCTGGTGATTTGGGCTGGCTCCAATGCATCAGTTGGGTCCATCTTCTGTTAAATCCAACTGGTATTTATATAGTAAATATATGGAAAAGAATTGTCGGCATAGCAGAAAATGGACCCGACCCATACAATGGAACCAGCCATTAATCACAAGTTGGAGAATTTTAGATTGTGAAGGTTGCAGAAATAGCAAGAGCTAAGACAGATGCACAGCAGCAGCTACATTACAAATGATCCAATCATATAGATAGTAGAGCAACACAGAATGCACCCTTTGCAGATAATGGTTCCCATTTATAGTGTAGGGGCCAGCTCTGGCTGTGAGTCCATGGCGGTATGCTATCTGTCCCCGTTCCCTGGTTGCACCAGCCCCCAGGGGCTGGTCAGCCAGTGAACACTGCCCCCTTGTGTCATACCGATCCAGATGTAGGTGGAAGGTAGAGAACGTCAGGTCTGGGGATGTAGCTCAGTGGTAGAGCGCTCGCTTGCAAGTTGAGAGGTCCCGGGTTCGAAACCCGGTGTTTCCAAGTACGTTTTCGCCGACCTCTACAATAGATTACGAAGGGCATGAGCACAACAGATCATGCAACAACATCATCAGAATCAGCTCAGACATAACACAAAACATAACAGCAGAGCAACCTAATCTGGTCTGATCTGATGAAAACCCGTGGCATCAATAAGAGGATCAAAATGAATCACATCATATAAAGCTGATTTGTCTCTTTATGTGCAAAGCAATTCTCTAAATTGGGAATTGAGATAAAATACAAATACCTCTAGATATTTTTCCCTGTGCAAAAGGAAAAGAAGATATAAATGTTCCATGACAGGGAACTATTACTTAGTGCCTAATTACTCTAAGCATCGGCCAGGACATGTTAATGTCAGAGATACACAGTGTCTAGAATCTTGTATTTATAGTATCTTTCTAACCATCAAATGGTTTTACAACCAATAGAAAAGCATAAGTACAATACAAAATGGTTAGCAATATGAAAAATTACAATATGAAGTCACTTTCTGGATCATCACTTTAAATGAGGTGTACAGATAAACCGATTGAAAACAACCTTTTTCTGTTTCTCTACATAAAGTTAAGAGGGCCTATGACACTCATCCTAGTGTTTGAACCTTCCACCTCTTTCCCTGATAAAGGTCTCCATAAAATAACACTTCTGGCTGTCTTCAGCAGAGTTGCAGCCCAGACAATCTTACTTTTTGCCTTCCTTAACTGTCTGGAGTCTGCCTGACTCAAGGCCATTTCTCCTCACTGCTCATGAACTATTCAATTTGTTAGTCAATGTTCTCAAGACGTGGAACACTGATTTAAATTTACAGGGAGGCAAACTAATCTAATCTACAACGATTCTATGGGCCCATATACAGGCTTAGAGTAAATATGGGCATATTGGGTACAGCTGAAATATATTGGTATCTATGACGATAAATGGCAGGGGAACCAGGTCTACTGTACACAGTTACCATCATTGTGCTCAAGTGCCAGGGTTTGAATCAGAGCCGGTCTCAAATAACCACGTTCAAATAAGCGCCAGGGGGACAAGGGTCATGAAGTATAATCTAAACACTAAAACTTGATCTAAAATAAATAACTGTCTTGTATACCTTCCAAAGATATAAGTGCCAGGGCAGTTATTCAAGATAACATAGTACACTGTACATAGAAAAAAGTCATTAAATCAACAGTGAAATTCTTGTCCCAAAGTTTCCAGAAATCCATCTTTATTTTCATGGAGATTCATTTTAGAATCTACAATGCTTCTCTGTAATGAAATTATTGTCGTTCATTATTCAGTTTTACGAGGATACCTGGTAGACCTTGTAGATTCAATAATTATTTCTGAAGTCTACTTGATGTGGAAGAGGAATGGGAATGATTGCAGATGAATCTGCTCTTTATGTAAGATATAAGGTTTTGATCTAGTCATCTTAGTAAGTATATATATATATACCCAACACACTGTTACCTCTGGGTAGGTCATCCTAAGGTATAGATGTACTTCCTTGGGGGTAAAAGGGCAACCCCTTTGAAGGATGTAGCTCTACCGAGAGGGCGGGGGTGTTAAGGTCCATTAGGTTCTATAAACACTGAGCTCCCTTCTAGCCCAGAGCTGCTCTTCTGGCTAATGCCAGTTTAAATCCTTGGATATGGCTGGTGCGAGTCTTACATCCTAGGAGGTATATATATGCTGAACGCACCGATACCTCTGTGCAGGTCATCATAGACATAACTGTGATTCCCATGGGGTAAGAGGGCAAGACCATTGAAGGCTGAGATTCAACCAAGAGGCGTTTACACAAAGTGGTCAGCATGGGGCGCTGCACTGATATGCTCACCCTCAGCCTCAGAGCAGCTCCCTGGATCCTGTACATGTCAGCTAAAATGGTTGGATATAGATTTGACAATTAAAGTGCTACAATGAAGGCTACAGGAGGGGGGGACCAGTGCAGAGCATCTAGATTTATTTGGCCAGCAGTGCTAAGGCTGATCACATTATCAAGATTACCATAGGGGAAGGGGGCGAAACTTGTTTGGCTCAAAAAGAATCTCTCAAAAGGAAACTGTCGTATGTTAAATCATGACCATTATGCATATGGGAACTTCCGCAAAGGACAGCAACAGTAATAGGTCTGGATAAGATGACCCCGAGGAAATTCCAAAAAGAAGTGAAAGTGTCCTGAGAGCTGGCACACACAAACACAAGTACTCCTTTGCCTTTTCCCAGAGGGGGAGGTTTCAGCATTTCAACCCATTTGTTAAATCAATTTTGCCTCAAGATTAAATGATGAAAAATATGAAGATGCTACCAGAAATCATTTCAGCAAGACCACAATTACGACCCAGTGGTTGATGTGAAATGATAGAGGAGATTTTAACCTGTGCCACATGATTATGACTGGGTGCACTGTGAGACGACTTAGGCCAAAAAAAAAATATATTGTGTGTTTCCAGTTACATAGCTAAAATCTCTAGGGTCGGTAGGTCGGATTTTTTTAAATTAAGCACCTATTTTTATTATTATTTTGTATATTGTAATGTATGGGCAGACACGTTTGATTCTATGATTTATCAGTAGAAATATGAAAACATAAGAAATGTGAAGCACATGTAAAATATATGAATGACTGTTATGAACACTATACAAATAGATGAGGACCTTGATAAGCTTCACAAAAAATTGATGAAAAATTATGAAAATTACTGGGAAAATGACTAAAAATTCCCAAAATATAAAGAATCACCGAAAAAAAAAGAAGATTTTTAGGGTCAGCCTTGTTTTGCTAGGGTCGGTCGGGTAACTGGAAACAAACCTTTTTTTTAGGCCTTAGGCCGTTTTATACTTGGATTACATAATACTTTAGCCTCTGGCACGACTGGGTTTTTGCCCTTCAGAAATAAATTGTACTTACTAGTCCGCCAACTTTCATTATTCTCTAGGAGTGTCAGGTAGGAGACATGCTCCATATTTGTACATTTGATGGGCCATGAGAGGATTTTCTATGCCTTTTCCCCACTGAATGATGGGAAATGATTCCTCTTAGGGGGGGTATGGGTGAATTCTTAAATTTGTATTCTATTACCACTGGCCCATCAACAGAGCGGGTCAAAAATCTGTAATTCAAACCACACCAGGGGTGCTGCTGACTTTTGATGGTCAGTATTAACTGCCAAACTACAGCTCCACCTATTTGGCCATTTCACAGCCCCCTTATAAAAGGCAGCTCAATTTTCACAGCCCCCTATATTCAAAGAATTCAGATAATAGCCCTCTTCTCAGCAAAATAAAGTGACAGTATTTTGGAATATCAAAGCCTTAGAATGATATAGTTACGGCAGGTATAAAAAGCCCCTTTCTATTTCAATTGACAAACCCCCTTTTTTCTGTTATCGATGCTTTGCCATGCCATCACTCTGTGGGATCAGTACCACAGTTGGTACCTGAACCGAGAGTGCCCCCCCCCCACGGGAAATGACAGGAGATTTGGCAATGAATCTACCATAAACGTTCAAACGTGTACGCTGCACCTAGCTTTGTTGGACTTGCTAGAAACAAATTTGCTGATAGGGTTAGTGATGAGGTAAACCATCGACAAGGGAAGCAGGGGGTGAAGAATAAGGGAGGGAACTGCAGACTGCCTTGAACCATATGGTACTAAAGCATTTAGCTGAGATTACCCTGAGATCCGCAATCTAATTGTCCCAAATAGCTCATGGGGAGTCTTCCAGTCACCCAGCCACAGTGGTATACAGGAAATATGGTCGCTGCAATGGATAACTGATAAAATGGTAAAGGTGCATGAGAATTGGTATGACTGCACTGAAAACCTGAGAGGCCCGAAACTAGTCAGTGCAGACAACTGTAGGTCCTCAGGTTGACAATACCTAAATCTACAGCTTTAGGTCGTCAAAATGACGACTTGAGGTCGTCATTGTGACCACTTAAGTCGTCAGTATGATGACTTTGTATTGTCCGTATGACAAGTTTAAGTCGTCATTTGGCCTTGACTACCCTAAACTTGTCTTTATTGACGAGTTTTAGGTGGCAGCATGTTTTCTGTGTGAGGGTTATCTCATGAGGCGAAGCCGAGTGAGATAACCCTCAGTCAGACCAATTCTTGTGCACCTTTACATTTATCTCATGTTGTTTTAGTGGGATTATGTTCAAAAATACATTTATTTGACATAGAATTAGGATTTTGTCATAACTCTCTGACCATTTATGGAGCTTCAGATGGCCGTGAAATACGGGACAGGGTTATTGCATGGGGGGTGTGCAATATGGGGTTCCTTGGTTAAACCTATCAAGCCTCAGTATTCAACTTAAGATAAGAGCTGCTGACCCCTTATCCCAGCGCTCTTACTAGCTGCAGTTTGCTTTGATTCCTACCAGAAATCAGATAAGTATGGGGTGTTTGGGTCAGTGATTTGTTGTTCTCCTAAACCTACAGGGGCCACATAATGCATTAAAGGGGCCTTGCATCATAGTACACGCCCCCATTAAAAAGTCACGTGACCGCCCATTGACCAATCAGGTCGTCGCAATTTTTCCACTCGGTCCTGCAAATTTAAGAGCCATATTTGAATCGGTACCCATCTTGTAATTTGCTGTGCTAGCCCCCATTTTATCCATTCAGTACTGCTCATGCAGAGGTTGATACATTCCCTTATAAGTCTTAAATAAGGGCCGCGGGTAAACCCTACCTGAAATTAAAAGCCCTGCCGCTTATACAGGTGAATATGGTATGCTGCTCTTTAGTGTCATAGATACCAATTAATTTCAGATGTACCCCATATGCCCATAATTACTCTAAGGGAGTGATCATTTTTTAACAACAGGGGGGGGGGGGGCTGGTGGGTTTGAGGGGGGGTCAGAATTTTTTCAACCCCTTGACCAGGGGGGGTCAGAATTTTTTGCCCCCTTGACTAGGGGGGGTCAAAATAATTTCACCTGTTTTCAGTGAAAAAGCCTGCGTGTTACTATAGGTTAAAAGGGCGCGTTCGCACGCGATTTTTGCCGTCCGAGGGGGGGGGGTCGAACAAATTTTGACCCGTCGAGAGGGGGTGGCTGGAATTTTTTTCACGCGTCTGCGCGCAAACCCACCAGCCCCCCCCCTGTTGTTAAAAAATGATCACTCCTAAGCATGTCTATATATAAATGAGCTCATACTATCGTTGTAGATAAGTTTACCTTCATTGAATATTCAAATCAGTGTTCCCGATCATGAGAGCATTGACTATGAAATTAAATAGTCCATGAGTAGAAAAGAAAATTAATGGCCTTGAGCCAGGCAGACGCCAGACAGTTAATGATGGCAAAAATGTGAGTTGTCTGTCTTGGAGGATGCTGCAGACAGCCAGCCATAAGTGTCGTTTTATCGGACCCTTTGTCAGAGAAACAGGTAGAAAGTAGAATGAGCAGAGGCGTAGGAAGCAAATCTTTATTGGGGGGGGCCCGGCAAGGGCACCATCGCGATCACCTTGAATTGTCAGGTGATGCGTGATGGCGTCTTTATAATGCATATATAGAATTTATATAGAAAAGTAATTTTTGGTAAATTTTGGATCTGACTTTAGGCTCAGACCCCCATTTTCGCTATTACATCACCATAATAATCTAATTTGAGATGTAAAGTTTTAGCTTCTTTTCCATTGTGTTTATGAGTTCTTGGAAAATATTGGGGGGCCCAGACATACTCAGGCCCCACCTCCTTCATGATTGGGGGGGCCCAGGCCCCCCTGCCCCCACCTTTTCCTACGCCCCTGATGAGTGTGATAGCTCTCACAACTTTCTGTAGAGAAAAAGCGAGGGTCCCCTTATAGCCATATCTACACCTTTATGAAAAGGGGATGAAGTCACTTTATAATGTACTTTCAAATTGCAAATGCATTTCTACTTGCTGTAAAACCATTACAGGGGTGAGGAACAGTCAAATATATAGATTCCAGAAAATATTCATGTTTTCAGTCTGGTATTAGAGCAAACTGCAGCTACTTGCACAGTGATGATAAGGGGTCAGTGACCATTAACAGTGATTTAGTATTGATTGCATTGCCTGTAGATCACTGCGGCTGGGAGTCTCTCCATTGCCTATTTGGGACAATTAGATTACGGGTCTCCGGGTAATGTCAGCTGAAAGCTTTATTACCACAAGTCTCAAGACCGTCCATTAAAGATGGCTGTAGTTCACTGTCTTGCTCTCCGCTCCTTGCTTCCCTTCCTCGCAGCTTCATCTCATGACCAAATTCTTTTTGAGAGCTGTGTCTAGCAAGTCAACAAACTCAGGGTATCACAAGGTGCATCCTATATGTGAAGATTTCTTTTTTTTGGGGTACCGTAATGACTCGTCTAGGTGCCAAGGTCTCAAATAAATACCAAATAAATGCCAGCCTTGAATAATCAAAAGGGATAAAAGGGTCTTGAAAACAATCTTGGGCATTAAACGACTATTCAAACAAGTGCCTGTCTTGAAAAAGGGGCCCCAGTGCAGAGGTATTGAAATTAATGAGTGCCTAGGTGCTTAAATTAACGACTACGGTGACCTCATTGTCAAACCTTATGTTAATTTTTCAGTGAGCCGTCTTATAGTGCACCAATTCACAATCATGCAGCAAAGGTTTAAACCTTTTACTTCATTTCACTTCAACCACTCGGTTTTAGTTGCGTCTTTACTGAAACGACCTCAAGGAGCATCTTCCCCTTCTTCATTTAAACTTGAGAGATTTGATTTACCAAATGGGCTGAACCGCTAAAATCTCCTCCTCATAAAGGTTACGGCGTATCATACTCCATTCTCTTCTAAGACATTGTTTCAAGCACTAAGCTGAGGCAAACAAGCTTCTCTCTCATTCAGACATTAGTGCATGTTTTAGTGGGCTCGTAGCAGCGCCTGTTTTAGCCTCAGATGTCATAGAAACAATTCTTTGCAGACACTATGTGCTGTTTTCTGTAATTTCAAATTTCACCATTTCTTGTTTCAATTTCTATCATCATGTTCATTTCGAAACATCATGGAGACCTGGACAGTAGTCTTTCTTATAACCTTTTTATCATGATCTACATAATGACCCTACAAGTATGTATTCCATTTCTTAAATATTTCTAAAAATCAGAACAGTATGGAAAAACTATATCTTAATTCAGTATTAATCATTGCCAAATGAATACAGGCAATAGAGTTATGCAACTTCTCTCTAAAGGTTCCCCATTAGCCCCAGTCATAAAACTGTATTGGTCTTGTCTATTCTCAACAATTTCAGCTGCAGGAGTTGCTCAAGGCTAGAAGGGGAGAACCAAATGGACCTAAACAGCTCCTCATGCTGACCACTCTATGTAAATGGCTCCTGGTAGAACTGCAGCTTTCAAAGGACTTGCCCTCTTATCCCGAGGGAAGCTCATCTGTATCTTAGGATAACCTGCCCAGAGGTAACAGTGTGTCAGGTACAGACGTAAGACTAGCGCCATCAGAGATCATACTCTCTCACTTGAGTTGTGAGCGAGCAAGCAAATAGGGTACTCTAGAAAAGGGCTCATAGGCCCTCCTTCCGGCTTGTCTGAACACAACCACAGGCAAACTCCCCAGAAATGCAATCATGATAGCAGAAAACCTTTTTAGATAGCAATTCCATTAGGTACTGTCATGCTGCTTGAAAGGCAAACCTTTTATTGGTAATAGGTTTATATCTAAGAGGCAATAAGCTTTTACTGTCAACTGCAATTTCATGTAATGCCTTGCTCAGTCTTAATGCACAGAGTCACAGAGAGGGCCCATTTTGATTTTTGACCTGAATATTATATTGAAAAGATTTATATCATACTGTAATGGTTAGATTATCATCAGTCTATACACATTACGAGGGGGCAATAGATAGGATATTAGGATCAGGATATTGATTCAGCTGAAATCTCCATATCTAGGATCAGGATATTAGGATCAGATTTTAGGATTTGACCATGGTCTTAGTAGCAGACATTTTTATATTGCCGTACATTATACTGATTCAAAATTTAATCTGGTAGTTTCATAATATTTTATCATTCAAAACCAAATTATTGTAATCACAGAAATACACAGCATAGCTGTAATGCCGTACGCATTAATACTAAGATAATTAGGAGCTATGATTAAGGCAAATTCAACCAATATTGTAAAGGAAAAACATTAAAACTTTATCATGTAGGTGGTGGACTCATATACCAGCATGCTAACATCTGATAACTTTTGAAGATCAAAATTCACAATGTATGGCCTGGATCCCTGTGTTTCCGAACACCAAGATGGCTGACACACATAGAAAACAATAGAATTGGGTAGTTGAGGTGTCCCTATGGCTACTAACATCCACCTGATAACTTTGAAAGATCAAAATTGACCATGTATGGCCTGGATCCCTGTGTTTCCGAAAACCAAAATGGCCGACACACATAGAAAACAATAGAACCAGGTAGTCGAGGTGTCCCAATGGTCACTAACATCCATCTGATAACATTTGAAGATCAAAATTCACCACATATGGCCTGTATCCCTGTGTATTTGAAAACCAAGATGGCCGACAAACATGGAAAACAATAGAATTTGGTAGTTGAGGTGTCCCTATGGCTACTAACATCCACCTGATAACTGTAAAAGATCAAATTTCACCATGTATGGCCTAGATCCCTGTGTTTCTAAAAACCAAGATGGCTGACACACATGGGAAACAATAGAATCGGGTAGTTGAGGTGTCCCAATGGTCACTAACATCCATCTGATAACTTTTGTAGGTCAAAATTGACCATATATGGCTTGGATCCCTGTGTTTCTAAAAAAAAAGATGGCCGACACACATGGAAAACAATAGAATGAGGTAGTTGAGGTGTCCCAATTGTCACTAACATCCAACTGATAACTTTGAAAGATCAAAATTGACCATATATGGCCTAGATCCCTGTGTTTCTAAAATCCAAGATGGCCGACACACATGGAAAACAATAGAATTGGGTAGTTGAGGTGTCCCAATGGTCACTAACATCGATCTGATAACTTTTGAAGGTAAAAATTGACCATATATGGCCTGGATTCCTGTGTTTCTGAAAACCAAGATGGCCGACACACACAGAAAACAATAGAATCAGGTAGTTCAGGTGTCACTATGGTCACTAACATCCATCTGATAACTTTTGAAGGTCAAAATTGACCATATATGGCCTGGATCCCTGTTTCTGAAAACCAAGATGGCTGACACACATGGAAAAGAATAGAATCAGGTAGTTGAGGTGCCCTATGGCTACTAACATCCACCTGATAACTTTTGAAGGTCAAAATTGACCGTATATGGCCTGGATCCCTATGTTTCTGAAAACCAAGATGGCTGACACACATGGAAAACAATAGAATCAGGTAGTTGAGGTGTCCCTATGGCTACTAACATCCACCTGATTACTTTTGAAGGTCAAAAGTGACCATATATGGACTGGATCCCTGTATTTTGGAAAATCAAGATGGCTGACCCACATGGGAAACAATAGAATCAGGTATCTAAAAGATGGAGCAGGTTAGGTCTAAGACCTAAAAGACCCGAGTTTTTAATGCTATTTTCAATTCAATTTTCAATATTCAATCAGGTATTGACAAATAGGGAGTGATTACTGACATATGTTGACGAACTGCTGACAAATAATGAGCAATTACTAACATGCATTGACTAATTGCTGACAAATAGTGCATTATTACTGACATATTTTGTTTAATTGCTGAGAAATAGTGAGTAATTGCTAACATATATTGACTAACTGCTGACAAAAAGTGAGTAATTACTAACATACATTGATTAATTGCTGACAAATAGTGCATTATTACTGACATATTTGCTGACGATGCATCATGCCATCCATAAAGGGTGAACTGCACGTCAATGCATCATGCCATCTATAAAGGGTTAACTTCACATCAATGCATCATGCCATCCATAAAGGGTTAAATGTGCATCAATGCATCATGCTATCCATAAAGGGTTAAATGTTCATCAATGCATCATGCCATCCATAAAGGGTTAAATGTGCATCAATGCATCATGCCATCCATAAAGGGTCAAATGTGCATCAATGCATCATGCCATCTATAAGGGTTAACTACACATCAATGCATCATGCCATCCATAAAGGGTTAACTATGCATCATGCCATATATAAAGGGTTAACTATGCATCAATGCATCATGCCATCCATAAAGGGTTAAAAGTGCGTCAATGCATCATGCCATCCATAAAGAGTTAACTGCACATCAATGCATCATGCCATCCATAAAGCATTAAATATGCATCATGCCATCCATAAGGGTTAACTATGCATCAATGCATCATGCCATCTATAAAGGGTTAACTGCACATCAATGCATCATGCCATCTATAAAGGGTTAACTACACACCAATGCATCATACCATCCATAAAGGATTAAATGTGCATCAATGCATCATGCCATCCATAAAGGGTTAAATATGCATCAATGCATCATGCCATCCATAAAGGGTTAACTGCACATCAATGCATCATGCCATCTAAAAAGGGTTAACTGCACATCAATGCATCATGCCATCCATAAAGGATTAAATGTGCATCAATGCATCATGCCATCCATAAAGGGTTAAATGTGCATCAATGCATCATGCCATCCATAAAGGGTTAACTATGCATCAATGCATCATGCCATCTATAAAGGGTTAACTGCACATCAATGTGTCATGCCATTCATAAAGGGTTAAATATGCATCAATGCATCATGCCATCCATAAAGGGTTAACTGCACATCAATACATCATGCCATCTATACAGGGTTAAAAGTGCTTCAATGCATCATGCCATCTATAAAGGGTTAACTGCACATCAATGCATCATGCCATCCATAAAGGGTTAAATGTGCATCAATGAATCATGCCATCCATAAAGGGTTAAATGTGCATCAATGCATCATGCCATCTATAAAGGGTTAACTGCACATCAATGCATCATGCCATCCATAAAGTGTCAAATATGCATCAATGCATCATGCTATCCATAAAGAGTTAAATGTGCATCAATGTATCATGCCATCTATAAGGGTTAACTACACATCAATGCATCATGCCATCCATAAAGGGTTAACTATGCATCAATGCATCATGCCATCCATAAAGTGTTAAATATGCATCAATGCATCATGCTATCAATAAAGAGTTAAATGTGCATCAATGCATCATGCCATCCATAAAGGGTTAACTATGCATCAATGCATCATGCCATCCATAAAGTGTTAAATATGCATCAATGCATCATGCTATCCATAAAGAGTTAAATGTGCATCAATGTATCATGCCATCTATAAGGGTTAACTACACATCAATGCATCATGCCATCCATAAAGGGTTAAATGTGCATCAATGCATCATGCCATCCATAAAGGGTTAAATGTGCATCAATGCATCATGCCATCCATAAAGGCTTAACAATACATCATGCCATCTATAAAGGGTTAACTGCACATCAATGCATCATGCCATCCATAAAGTGTTAAATATGCATTAATGCATCATGCTATCCATAAAGAGTTAAATGTGCATCAATGCATCATGCCATCTATAAGGGTTAACTACACATCAATGCATCATGCCATCCATAAAGGGTTAAATGTGCATCAATGCATCATGCCATCCATAAGGGTTAACTACACATTAATGCATCATGCCATCCATAAAGTGTTAAATATGCATCAATGCATCATGCTATCCATAAAGAGGTAAATGTGCATCAATGCATCATGCCATCCATAAGGGTTAAGTGCACATCAATGCATCATGCCATCTATAAAGGGTTAAGTGCACATCAATGCATCATGCCATCTATAAAGGGTTAACTGCACATCAATGCATCATGCCATCCATAAAGGGTTAAATGTGCATCAATGCATCATGCCATCCATAAAGGGTTAACTATACATCATGCTATCTATAAAGGGTTATGTACATGTTATCAAACAGGCAATGGTCTGTGCTACTCACAGCGTTTATACCAGCCCTAACAGCGTCCCTATGTCCCTACCCAGTAGGGATAGGTTTTACACATTTTAGAAACATGGAGGTGGTGGACTCATATAACCACCACATTCACCACTATAGAACCAGCTTTGTTCAGAGGTGGGGGGGGGAGGGTCAATGGCCAATGCAGAGGATTATGAAGGAGCAGTGCTTTGTATTAGAACACAGGGCTATCCCTGTAGCCTCTGCCACCACTTCAGTGACCAGGATTCACCACCAGCACCACCATAGCTTAAGCAAGAGCACTAATTTGCATAAATCACTCCATGTATAGGTATACACCATACTGTACCTATAGGACTGGGATATACAGGGAGAGTGAACAAGCACCACTTTGGACCTGCAATGGTCTTCAAGACAGGGGTGGTGCAGTGGTTCTGGGTGAGGAGACCCAGGTCAAACTATGAATAATAGTGCTAGGGGGCTAGGACTTGGGCCAAGTCTACTGGCATGTGTTTCAGAAGTCTCAATTCAAGTAATGAGCCGATCGTTCCTATGAGGAACGAACGGCAATAAATGGTACCAGTATTTCCCAGCAGTGAAGCATGGTTATAGGAGCATTCCATATGGTTAAGTCCAGTTGCTGTTGCCATATTTGCGAGTAGTGCAGAGAAATGGCTTTGACACAGGCAGACCTCAGACTGTCAAGGTCAAAAAGACAGTCTAAACTGCTGCACTGCTGCTGAAGGCAACCACAAGTATTTAGGGGCGTAGGAAAAAAAGGGGTGGCAGGGGGCCCCTCAATCATAAATAAGGGGGAACCTGAGTATGTCTGGGGGCCCCCAACGTTGGCTAAGAATTCATAATCAATTGGACAAGAAGTTAAAACAGGGAAGGGAACTTCTCAAATTAGATAAATATAGTAATGGGACAGGGGAAATGGGGGCCTGAGCCTTAAATCACACCTGAAATTCAACAAAAATTACTTTTCTTTACAAATTTTCTGTAGGCATATAAAGGCATCATCACGCTTAAGCCGATGGTTTAAGGTGGTTGTGGTGGGGCCCATGCTGGGCCCCCCAATGTAGATTTGCTTCCTACGCCTCTGGTATTGTTTTATAGGGACCTTTATCAGACAAACAGGTGGAACGATAGAACCATGTTCACACCAGGATTAATCTGATTGTCTCCCTCAACTTTCTGTGGAGAAACAGAAAGTCTCAAAAGAAACATTTTCATAACAGAGTGTGTGTTACTATCCATAAGAACTTTAACCTTCTAGATTTAGAAAGTGAACTGTCCATAGGAAAAGGTTAGTTTAATCTGATACGATTGTATGTTTGTGAAATTCAAATTTGACACAGTAATCTACAAAATCAATGTGAAGGCTACTCATCTCATTTCATACACTGCAAAAATGGTGTTTAGATTTTAAACATGTTTAGGTCTTAACACGTTTAAAACCTAAACATATAGGTCAGTTAGGTGTCTCATCGACTACACATTTAGGAAATGAACACTTTTATTCTAACTACATAAACATTTACGCTAAATATGTTTATATGTTTAGAGTTGAAACAGTTGAATAATAGGTGTTTAGATTTAAACATCAATATGTTTAGATACTTGGATGTTGAATCCACACCAGGTAGCAGCACAACATTTGAATGGACTATCTGCACATAGTTATAATCAATTGTTGTGACAAATGTCCCCAAATCCCATGTTTATCATGGTTTCATTTCATAGAATGCCATGTGAATAGAAAGGGCAATAGAAAATTGACTAGATTCACCTTATGCCGCCATCATTAGCATAAAATAATCAATAAGCTCCATGCCTGACACCTATTTGATGTTATTCTGGAATAGATAAAGGCAATTCCTTCCTGCCAAGCTGTTGTACTTTCTCAAGTCTCTCATTCTGATGCAGTGTGTAATACATGTACATGTATATAGCTGTGGCTGACATCTTTGGAGACTTTGACAAGTAATGCCTGCTGATGTCCCCCCCCCAGTAAATGAGAAAACAAACAAAATATATCTCTTTTTTTAATGCATACATGTCTGCAAACCTTAACTCTCCATCAAATCATTTAAACATCTAAACACAAAAATTCATAAACACCTAAACACAAAAATTCATAGATATCTAAACACAAAGTTTTAAGCTAAACACCTACATTTCTAAACACTTGAGCGAAGCACATTGTTTGGCTAAACATGTTTAGGAAATTAATGTGATTACAAAAACGTTGCAAGAATATGTTTAGAATTGTGTTTAGGATCTAAACACCATTTTTGCAGTGTATGTCCTTTATTCAATTTTAGGGGTATTAATCTTCTGGTTTTATATGGACTCTTTCAAGAGGAATTTCCTCTAAGCAGAGGTGGTACACACTTCAGGGGACACTTTCCACAAGGAAGCATATTATACAGAAGCTGTAAATTGACAGCCAGACACACAGCATGGCGGATTAGTGTCAATGTCATAAGTACATACCCTGACAGGTTTAACCCTTTAAGGGCCGCTGAAGCATCAATGCCTCCTGCCCATTGGTCGTCAAAATGCATGGATGTAGCCCTGGCGAGTAACTCACCAGGGCTACATCCTAATATCATGCTGACCCTACAGAATTGATACGAAAACTCCTGGACGGTCGGCATGATGCACCCATGAAGTGCTGCCAAGCAGTCTCATCAGGACTTCATTAGTGCATCATGATGACCAATGGGCATGATGCACTCCTGCATCAGTGGCCCTTGAGGGTTTAACCATTATACAAGAGACACAAAGCAAAGTGGATTACTGCCTAGGTCTATATCACTAACCCAAGGGCCAATGATGAAGGAGTGCATCATTCCCATTGCTCAGCACGATGCACCAATGAAGTGTGGTGGGTCTGTTTTCCATGGAATGGCATGATGCATGAATATAGCCATGGCAAGTTATTCCCTAGGCCTGCATTCATGGCAAGCATCATAACAACCATTATGAGTGATACATTGGTGCAGTTTTGACATTTAAAGGGGTTAAAAGACAACTGACCCTAATTGGTACTGGAGGCTGATTTCTAGTAGTCTGGGACTAAGTAATAGCTCCTGGTGTGGCAATACCTATACTACCATAAAACCCCGGTCATAAGCCAGACTTTTTTTTCCTATTTTGGGCCAAAACCGGCTTCTAAATTTCCCCCCACCTCTACCCCTGGCTTATGACCAGGGTTTTAATACAATAGATTAAATGGAAAAGTTGGCCTTAGAATCGGCTTATAGAATTTCCCTGAAGTCTACCCCCGGCTTATGACCGGGCTGGCTTTTGACCGGGGTTTTACGGTATGGAAAGTAGCATTTTTGAAACAAATATAACATGCTCTTTTTTGATCCTCTTACCTCAACTCCAGTCAGATCACACCAGATTACATAGCTCTGCTGTTATGTGTCGAGTTATGTCTAAGGTGATACTGACAATGTCGTTGCATGTTTGATGGCTGTGGTCAGTTACAATGGCATGTCATTCCTAATCAATAAAACAGTATCTGTGGATGTCTACAGTAAGCACTGTGGGCAGCTTTTGGCAAAGGGTTGTTTCCACATAATTTTGCTAATTTGCTGTTCAAAATCTTCTCTAAATATTTGCCATATAAGAATTGTGGCATTAGCAAAAAATTAGCGTCTTATGGTTCTGAACGCGCACCAGACTTGTTCCTGGCATGTCATGTTACTTGAAAGTATGTTACCTACTTTATATCGCAAGAGATTTCAAGATCAGAACTGTCATAGCCACACATACACATCTCCTTGGACGCTAGAATAGTCTCAGATTGCATGATAGCCCTATGTGACCAGTCACATTTGGTTAGGTTTCCTATCACTCTCTGGTCCCATGGTGAAATCCTGATGTTCTAGATGCTGTGAGGCAAGCACAGATTGTAGTAGAGTAGTACATGTGTAAGGCATGGTTTCTACATGAAGTAAGCCTATACTGAACCTTACCTATGCATATGGACTTGTTGTGTGCCTTATACAAGAAGTAAACCTGAACCTTTGCATATGGACTTGATGTGTGCCTCATACAAGAAGTAAGCCTGAACCTATGCATATGGACTTGATGTGTGCCTCATACAAGAAGTAAGCCTGAACCTATACATATGGACTTGATGTGTGCCTCATACAAGAAGTAAGCCTGAACCTATACATATGGACTTGATGTGTGCCTCATACAAGAAGTAAGCCTGAACCTATACATATGGACTTGATGTGTGCCTCATACAAGAAGTAAGCCTGAACCTATACATATGGACTTGATGTGTGCCTCATACAAGAAGTAAGCCTGAACCTATACGGCACATGGCTATTGTATTATTGACCAATGGGAGGCATCCCTGGCATATACTGCGGAGTCGGGGGCTGAAGGTGTTAGTCATACAAGAAGTAAGCCTGAACCTATACATATGGACTTGATGTGTGCCTTATACATGAGGTTTATTGGATGTACAGTCAACCCTCACGTCCTCGACCCTTTGGTTCCTAGGATCCCTCATTACCTCAGACAGAAAATTTGGAACTATGTTTGTTTTTATTGTATTTGGACTTATATCCTCAGATAATTTGCTTTCTCAGACATTTTTACATTCCATATCTGAGGAAGCAAGGACCACTGTAGTAAAGGCTACATCATTTAAATGAACAAAATTGAGTACTACCGTAAATCCCCGGTCATAAGCCGGATTTTTTTTTCTATTTTGGGCCCAAACCGGCTTCTAAATTTTTCCCAAAGTCCCCCCCGGCTTATGACCGGGGTTTTTTTTACTATAGAATAAAGAGAAAATGGGAAAAATTTGACACCAAATCCGGCTTATAGGATTTCCCTGAACTCACCCCCCGGCTTATGACCGGGGCTGGCTTATGACCAGGGATTTACGGTAGCTATGACTTATTCAACTCAACTCAGAGTGCACCTCATATGCAGATTTGATGATAGGGCTTATACAATAGGATATTCCCCTACTGGTACCTACTTTATTTGCTCTCCTTACCCAAAATTAAGCTCATATTTGAAGGACATGTTTGATATATACCCAATTCCCTACTTTTGGCATGCATGCCAAGAGTCCATCCATTGGAAATGCACTGTTAAAATGCTACATGTTTATTTCCATGGGACCTTCTTTCTAAGTTTTTATGTGCTACAAATACCAATAGATGGTCTATTCACACCTAAATGTAGTGTGATAAGAGTGGGACTATGTCACTTTAAACTAAAGATGCACCTTATAGGATCTCCCTGCTTTGGGGTGAGCATTATACAAGGCTTTTTACGGTAGCTGTTACATAGCGATATAGAGAATTCACTACCCCGCTCTCATCCTTATCTGATTTCTGGCAGGAATCACAGCAAACTGCAGCTAGTAAGAGGGCTGTGATAAGGGGTCAGCAGCTCTTATCAGTCATCAATTTTATTGCCTGTATACCAGGTCGACGGTGGCTGGGAGTCTCCCCATGGGCTATTTGGGACAATTAGATTACGGGTCTCAGGGTAATCTCAGCTAAAAGCTTTAGTACCACAGCACTGTCACCGAGAGCCTGGCCAGGAGGAGGTTGCCCATTAAGGATGTCTGTAGTTCCCGCCCTACCTCTCACTGCTCTTCCTGTCTTGCTCTTCGGTGATCCCATTCCACCAACTACCATACACTGCAAAAACGGTGTTTAGATTTTAAACATGTTTAGGTCTAAACATGTTTAAGACCTAAACATATAGGTCAGTTAGGTGTCTCATCAACTACACATTTAGGAAATGAACACCTTTATTCTAACTACATGAACATTTTTGCTAAACATGTTTAGATGTTTAGAGTTTAAACAGTTGAATAATAGGTGTTTAGATTTAAACATCATTATGTTTAGATACTTGGATGTTGAATCCACACCAGGTAGCAGCACTACCTTTAAATAGACAATCTTTACACAATTATAATCAATTTTTGTGACAAATGTACCCAAACCCCATGTTTATTATAGTTTCTATTCATTGAACGTCATGAGAATAGAAAGGGCAATAGAAAGTTGACTAGATTCACCTTACACCACCATCATTAGCATGACATAATCAATAAGCTTCATGACTTACACCTATTTCATATTATTCTGGAGTAGACAAAGCAATTTCCTCCCTGCCAAGCTGTTGTACTTTCTCAAGTCTCTTATTCTGATGCAGTGTGTACATACATGCACATGTAAATATGTGTGGCTGACATCTTTGGAGACTTTGACATGTAAATACCCCCCCCCCCCAGTAAATGAGAAAACAAACAAGAGACATCTTTTTTTTAATGTATACATGTCTGCACACCCTAACTCTCCATCAAAGCATTTAGACATCTAGACACAAAAATTCATAAACATCTGAACACAAAAATTCATAGATATCTAAACACAAAGTTTAAACCTAAACACCTAGATTTCTAAACACTTGAGCTAAGCACATTGTTTGGCTAAACATGTGTAGGAAATTAATGTGACTACAAAAACGTTGCAAGAATATGTTTAGACTTACCCTCCAGGGCTGTTTTAACACTGCTTCTTTTCCTCTGTTACCAATTCTACAGGAATCTATTCTTCCTCACAGCACCCCTTCCCCTCATCCACTTTGCTCTGAATGTTCATGGACTTAACCATTTAATGGCCGCTAATGCAGGAGTGCATCATGCCCATTGGTCATCATGATGCACCAATGAAGTGCTGGTGAGACTTTATTGGAGCATCATGGCAATCCTCCAGGGATGTATCAACCTGCTAGGGTCGGCATGATGCATTAATGCATCAGCGGCCCTTCAAGGGTTTTAAACACTGTGACCTTTCCTTCCATTCCTGCCACTCCACCTGCCTGTCTATCTATCTATCTATCTATCTATCTATCTTATTGTAGATTGGAAACCACCAAGTGCCAAATTCTTCTTCATCTTTGTGCCTACTGGTATTTAAATTCCTTGCCACAGTTTCAATTTTCTTAAACAGCATGATTTTTTCAGCCCCCCCCCTCACTCCAGTCACAGGCCTGGTAACAAAAGGCCTGTTGCGGCATTGATGCATCATGCCCATTGGAGCATGATGCCTACCTTCCGGAAGTTTGTCTATTGAGTCAACTCTGTAGGTCTGTCGAAAACAACCAAACTAAACTGAATTGAACTACAAAAATGAAAAATTTAATCTCTAAGTATGCCTTGCTGGTTGCAAGGTATTAGGAATGTAATATATGATGATTATGCTTGCACTAGTGCCTTTTAGGCACTGATAGAGGCACGAGGCAGAGCCGAGTGCCTCTATCAAGTACCTTAAAGGCACACGTGCATGCATAATCATCACACATTTATACCACGGTCTTCCCCTTTAGGATGCATTAGAATGCATCAGAATGCATTCTGCATTCACTGACATACAAATATATGTATGGTATCCATAGGGTCTGAGACATATGACTCATCTAAAACAACACTATTGTCCAGTCCCGTGGCCCAATGGATAAGATGCAGAACTTTATATCAGAAGGTCCCTGGATTGATCCCAGTCAATGCTGAGCTTTTTCAGTATGAACCACTGTCAAAGCTATGTCATAGCTGCTGTCACATATAAGAACAGTATAGAAAAAGAACACTGTCAATATTCAAGTGTCAACTCTCAGTGCCCTTAACCTGTAATAAAAGCACTCAGATTATCCAGTTTGGGCACCCAAAATCGTTCTGAAATGTGATAACCGCGGTATAAGTGGTAATAAACGCTGCAGCCGTGACAAATGGCCAATTGTCCAAAACTGCTACTTCTTGCACTAATAGTAGCCATAGACTATTCATGACAACACTGGAGAGACAAATCAGGCATAAAGGAAAGAAGTCAGAAGTCAAATTGATCATAAATGCAAGCATGATTACCCTAAATCCTGACACCCCTTGTGTATAGGACGCACCCTGAGGTAGGCTAAATCCTAAATGATGTATCTAGGGTGAAATTTTGGTAAATTTAGTACTGTTCTATAGTGGAAAATCCTCGTCTATAAGCCGCACCCCGAGTTAGGATTGATGCTTTAGGACACAGATGATGTAATTCTAGTGTATGAGCTGCGTCTTATAAGTGACCATTTACGGTAGTCCAGAAGTACGCCATGTTGGTTGTAATACCTGACTGAGATGCCGCAAAGATGGCCAATATCCCCATCGTACTATTTCTTGCACTAATTTCAGGCACAGACTATTTATGACAACATTGGAGGACAGTGTGACGGGAAGGAAACGGTAAATATCAATAAATGTCCCGCGCCTTCCTTTTACACATCTCACTACATCACACCCACACTCTTAAAAATAACTGTTGAATCTACCAGGGATCCTCATAAACCTGACCAGTGAACCACCATAATCATCTTATTGCAGTGAACCAGTGTAGTTTCTACAATAAACCCCGCAATGGCAGTGCGGTGGTACAAGAAATATCCGTGAAAATAACGATGGATCTCTGGCTACTTTGGGACGAGGATTTCGCTGTTATGACATTTTTTTTTACAGTGCACCAAACCTGCCCTGGCTCGACCCTACACTGACATTCCACTTTAAGGTCATAGAGAGTAAATACAAGGGGCTGGTAGTAGGAAGAATTCTGTGAATATTCACTACTTTGACACCAAAGAAAAAATTATACTCAAATTGCTTGACCCAGCTCAATATTCTTGAGTGCCTAATATAGGCCAAGTGTTTCTGAGTGATTTCAGCCAAATCCAATATTTTTGTAATCTAACTTTTCTAAACATGGAAAGTGTGTAAAGTGTGTGAAAAGCACATGTGATAATGTAGAAACAAGTCAGATATTGCCAGAGATGTCCAAAAGGCATGAACTGGAAAACCCGCTTTTACCAAAGTCAGCATGTAGAACACAGGACTTCACACCTTTTATATATTGCAATCAATTTCATAGGAAAGGGGTTTGAATATATCCCAATTAGCAAAATACCTTTGCCACAAAATATCCATCCCCTTGCAGGAGGAAGAGGCAAAAGTAGTGTACAGGGGTCAAGGCTATATGGAGGTGTATTTGATTAATACAGGAAAAAGAAAATCTTCTCCAAACTTTTCAACCTCCATATCAATTCCCATCCCTTTGCTTAAATGACTTGAGTTACCGCCTTACCATTTTTTAAGGGGCAAAAGTGCTGGCTCCACTGTGTCGGGTCCCTTTTCTGCTAATCCCGTCAATTTTTAAATAGCAAAATATATGGAAAAAACATTGAATTAAGCACTTGTTCCACTGCTGTCGGTCGGGCAAATTTTTGTTAATCCGACCTTATTTTCTATACTTTTGTTATTAATCATGTGATTAGCGAAAAATTTGTCCGATTTCACTTCTTTTGTGAGCTAGAGGGTGGGTTTTTTTTAACCTCTCATAGATTTTACAACACTGAGAAGCAGTAATAAATTCCTCCTATAACCACAAATTATTTATAGACATGCCATTACCAATTATCGGCATCCCAAACCGGTCAATTGATCTGATGAATATAGTCGGTCCATCCCAAGGTTGGACTGGATATTGCGGTTGATGACTAAGTCATGGTTTTACAACAGGGTACTATTAAAATCTGTCTGTACCCATTTCACCTTTAACCCTCTATGGGTTGTTGGTGCATTACTGCATCAAAAATGGGCTAACATAGTACTAGAGAAAACTTGAAAGAATAGTGCACCAAGAAAATAAACCAAATCCACCAGTGATCCTCATAAAACTGAACAGAGAATCACTGTAATCACACTGCAGTGAATTAGTGTTCCAGGTGGCTACAAGGTATCTCCATGAGTGAGTAATAGATGCTTAACGCCATTTCAACAGCTAAGGTCAAATTCATGGCGAGAACTACATTACACAATTTCACAGAGGAATGTTTCAGTGCCCACGCATATGTGCACCACACACATCCTGAGGGGATAGCAAAGAGAAGATATAGACCCTTTTAAGTGGGCTAGGGAAGCCCGGGTATCTCCATGAAAATAACAATGGATCTCTGGTAATTTTGGGACAATGATTTCCCATTTATTTCAACGGTGTTGCTATGGAATCTCAAGTACTTAGATGTAATATCCCCCTACAGTCCTAAAGAGTTAGCTCCTCTCTTATCCCTAAAGACCAATATAAATTAACATTAACCCTCTAAGGGCCGTAGATGCATTAATACATTACACCCATCATCACCATGAGCATCGCGCCTACCATCTGGGAATATTTACATATATTATGTTGGCAGATGAGGGGAAAGGGCCCTCCCTGAGGGATTTTTAGTACTGGATTTGGCCACTAGGGGAGCTACAAAGGCTAATAATGTGAGAAATACACAGAAATAGGTGGTTTTCTTAAAAACGTTCTATTTCCTGGCACTTCCTGTTTATTTGGAATGTAAATGGTACGTTTTGAATCCAAAACAAGGCCTACCGTATCGTCATGAAAAAACACCCAGGCGCTCATAGATTTGGAGGGGTGGTTACCCCCAACCCTTTTACAAAACAGGCGCTTATTCAAGATCTATTTTCAGTGCTTAAGAGATATTTCAACACCCCCTGACCCCTGGCGTTTATACAAGACCGGCCCTTATTCAAAACCCGGTGGTTTTTCACGACAATATGGTAAATAAGAGGTTTCAGAGAAATGTGTTGCCATGGCAACCACAATTTTATTGGAAATAGAAAAAGTAATAATGTCAACTGATGGAATGATTCATGGAGATTCATATGCTGAAAAAAGCATTTATAAAGATACCATTTCTAGATCCAAAGTTATGCCCAAATGTATGAAAAGGGATGGTCATTTTTTAATTGATTATTTAAATCATTATGCTAATTAGATGCCTGATTTGATTTAAACAAAGAATGATAGAGCTTATTGGCTGTAATACCTCATTTTAAACCCTTTCCCCATATATATATATATATATATATATATATATATATATATATATATATACCCTGTAAGGTCAGCACGGTCCTTCAATGAAGTGCTGGCGAACAGTCTCGCCAGCACTTCATTGGTGCATCATGACGACCAATGGGCATGATGCACTTCTGCATCAGTAGCCCATGAAGGTTGTTAATACCCAATCCATACACTCCCCACACAAAGCATACAATCCAGTGCTATTGGATCATTCAGTGCATTTCACTGTCGCTTTTTCCGACACAATGATCCAGCCACTTCAGCAATATAAACCGATCGATGTTTCAACTCACTCAGTCTGTTTTCCTATCTGAAACTATTATACTTTTATATTATATTGCCTTGTGATTTAGACAAATATCCATATCTTCATTTTTACAGATGAATGCTATCAATCGTCCTGTGCAATAACCATAATACAGCCATATGGGATTTTATAGACTTCAAGGGGCTTTAATTGCATTGACCCTTTGGAGGGCAAAAGTGCATTCCGTCGCCTTAGTGCAAGAGCATTGTGAATGCCTTTTTCAAGTTTTGCTGGAGATGCCTAAGAGGATGTAGGGTTTCCAATTACTATAGAACCGAGTTGATTGTGGTAGGGCCTGTGGCAGACATATCATAGATAGAACTTCAGTCCTTTCATATTGGGTAGATAAGGGTCAATAGATGGTAAAACAGCAGAAAACACAATGTGGCCAAAATGTCAGTCATAACCTTCTTATACTAAGGCATTGATTATAAATACTAAGGCAATGATTATGAATTTATTGCATCATGTGGGCATGAGTGTTCATCTTCTTATACTAATGCAATGATTATAAATTTATTGCATCATGTGGGCATGAGTGTAGCCCTGGCGAGTAACTCACAAGGACTACAATTACGCATCATACAAGTAAGTCGTACAGGGTTGATGCACCCCCGACAGATTGGCATGATGCTCCAATCAAGTGCTAGCATGACTAAAACAAATCTAAATGAAGACTGACTGAAAGGCTTGGTGGGGTTGGTGAGTGTAAAGTCCATGATACATGGCGTGATTTTCAGCAGACTTCTGCGCACACACGTCTTGTGTGCTGAAAATGTGCCGTGTATCATGCTTCGAGACCAAAGTCTGCAGTTGTCTCCACTTGTCTGCAGACATCAAACATGTTTGATTTTTCTGTCTGCTGTCTCCTCAAACCTGGTCTTGTCTACTCAAAATGTGCTGTGTATCATGGGCAGCTGACTTGTTCTGACTAGTCTGCAGCAAACTAACCAATAAGGGCAGCCCTGGCAGTCATGTGATAAGTAGGTATCATGTGACTTTTGACCCATTTACTTTAGTTATGCAAATTCCCGCCTGGATTTTACTCAAGACTTCGGCAGACAAGTCTGTCATAGGCAACATGTATCAGGTCCTGCAGACTCCTCCAGACAATCCACAACACCAGCACACTTTTGTCTGCTTATGTTTTGTGTGGTGTAGTCTGCTCAAATCTGCACCGTGCATCATTGGCTTAAGAAATGTGAGTTGTGAGGTTGTAGTGGGGGGGGGGTAGTGCACACAGAAAACATGCCGCCGCCTAAAACTCGTCAATACAGATGAGTTTAGGGTAGTCAAGGTAAAATTACCACCTAAACTCGTTATACTGACAATAGAACTTCGTCATACTGACGACTTAGGTGGTCAGAATGACGACCTAATGTCATCACCTTGACGACCTAAAGCTGTAGTTTTAGGTATCGTCAACCTGAGGACTTAAATTCGTCTGCACTGACTAGTTTCATGCCTCTCAGTTTTTCAGTGCAGGAGTGTGGAAAAGGGTGATTCATTCAATATGAAAACCTTGAAATCATATTAACACTACTGGCTATAAATTATAGATCTAAATATGACTGGTGCAGCCAGATCAATACGATTTCCATTTACCTAAAGGAATCCAAAGTAACTGAGCAGCTGCCAGTGATAGTGGGTAAAATAAATAAAAGTATCAGAAATCTGATATAAAGCAACCTTTCAGTTTGTACTGATATATTGAAATGAAGCTATATATAGATCCACAGAAAGTGCTGTGTTTTAGATCTCTCCCTTTGTTTGATACTTACACCTATCTCTCACACTGTAAAAAAAATTCTTATGGTGATTGAAACGCAATGCAGCAATTTAACTCGAAAAGCGATCAAAAGCAAGTGGTAGATCAACATCATCACTCCCATATTCCTGTGGAATGGACTCACCCAGGTCATTATTCGCACCACCAACCCCCCCCCCCACTCCCTGCAGAAATTGGACTAACACAAGTGAAGCCTGCTGTATTCGCACCACACTGCCAAAAAGGGCGGGAACGTTGATCCATGGACCAGTATTCTAGTACATTCTCTATATGAGGCTTCAAACTGCCTTCAGTCCCCTCCTACCGACCTTTGGTCATTATCTACAGCTGAGAAGAACGCAATCTGACATAAAGTCGTCATTTTGTCCACCTAAGTTAGTTGTTTTAGGTATTGTCAACCTGAGGACCTAAAGTCATCACCACTGACTAGTTTCGGAACTTCCAGATTTTGAGTGCGGTATTACCTGAGGGATGGCTTTGTCTGTCTAGACAGCTTTATAAAATACAACCAGACACAGTGAGTTACAGCTCTGTGACATACAACAATACATGTGGACAGGAGTGCATCATGCCCATTGGTCGTCATGATGCACCAATGAAGTGCTGGCAAGACCGCTCACCAGCACTTCATTGGTGCATCATGCTGGCCAGTTCCATCTATACAACATATAACAGTATAAAGGCCCTCCCCTCCAGTACCCCTCCAGTACGCTTATTGATTCACTAGAGATCTTATACTTCAGAGTCTTTTACATTATTTCATTTTTCATGAATCAAAATCGATAGACATAGCAAGTCTAAATCTGTCCCTATTTTACCTAAAGAGATGTTGATTAAACTGCTCATAACCTGCAGCACAGTATTTGTGCACCATTATGAACAAGGAAGAAATCCTGGAGGTATGGCGTGGCCCTCAAAGGAATGATTAAAAATTGCTTATTTCTGGCCTCCTAATCCACTCTGCACCTGTTTTACTTTAGGTCTTGGTCATCAACTGTAAGAATAGATCCTTAATTTATGATGAGGATAATCAGAATGATTGAGACATTCCTTATTCTACAACTACAACGACACAGGTCCTACCACACATTGCACTTCTGTCTAATATTAGCCTGCAGTTTTATCCCTTTAAGGCTTAACATGCACAATGATGCAACATGCCCATTGGTTGTCATGATGCATTAATGTAGACCTGGTGAGTAACTCACCAGGTCTACATTCATGCATCATGCTCACCCTACAGGGTTGATACACCCCCAGAGGGCTGGCATGATGCTCCAATAAAGGGCTGACAAGCAGACTCGCCAGCACTTCATTGGCGCATGATAATGACCAATGGGCATGATGCACTCCTGCATTAGCTGCCCTTAAGGGGTCAAAACATTAAATGCTGACAGTAGCTGACATGAGTTTTACAAATACTCTGTGTTAATTGCTGTTTGCCTTTCCTCTCACTCCTCCCCAGCCACAATTAGCTTTCACCTCCAGGGACAACATTTTAACTCCTGCCTCTCCATTTTAGCTGGTAGTATTAACCCTCTAATGACCACTGATGTAGGAGTGCATCATGCCCATCAGTCAGCTTGATGCACCAATGAAGTGCTGGCGAGTTTCGTCGCAAGCACTTTTTGATGTAGTTCATAGATGCATCATGTCGAACTTCTGGGATGATTCATGCATCATGATGGCCAGTGGGCATATATGTATTGATTAATGTATTATTGACTTTTGAAGGGTTGGTTCCCACCTCACTTTAACTGGCAGTATCAATATGCACAGTGCATTGCTCAGCTAAGTGACCTGGATTTTGGAGATGGAAGTCAGTCTCGATGCTATGCTATTGATAACCAATGGGAATGCTATGGAAGAAATACAGTATAACAAAGGGAAAAGTATAAGATATTGAGTAGAAATGGCAGGCCATGAAAAGGCGATCTACCTGCACAGTATCAAAAATGTCATTCTTGCTTTCTAATGTTCAAAGCAAATTCCTATTCCTTCTTGAAAGTTGCCCAAAAGCTGGCATTCCTACCCAAAGCCACTCACATCTAGTTGCTTTAGGTTTCATGTGGTGGTCTTACATGTGTGGGTTTGGCAAGGCAAAGCATGGTGGGTAGGGGGCACACAATTAGGCTGTCTGCCAATGAGTCTAATACAGTAACTTCTAACCATGGACACCATTATCATCAATAAACTGACAGGTATTCATGACAATGAACTTTTAACCATTTGTGAGCAATGTACTACATTAAGTCCATTGGCCATCTTGATGCATTAACGGGGCCCTGGCGAGGCGAGAAACTCGCCAGGGCCAAGTTTGTGCATCAAGATCACCCTTTGTAGTTGATGCACCAATGAAGTGCTGGTGCACCATGACGACCGATGGGCATGATGCACTCCTCGATTAGATAAGGCTAAATTCAGACATCATGTTTTAACAATATACAGAAGGGTCGGTATGATGCAGTTATTCAATGCTGGTGAGTTACTGCCTTGCAGCATCAAGATATTATACATTGCTAAATCATAAAATGGCAACATGTTGTCTTTAATGGGTTTGACTTCAGGCCATCATCAGCCCACAAGATCTAACATGGCGGCTTGCCAAGGGAGTCATAAAAGTTCAAAGCTCTGGGTTCATTTGGGAAATGGCTGATGTGACATGGGTTGGTAACAAAATACAGTACATATTATAGAGACCTCAGAAGCATGTGTCAGGTGGTGGTTTGCTGCAGGCCAAATGTGGCTGAATGTTAGGTACAAATAACATTTAACCCTTTAAGGGCTGCTAATGCATTAAAGCATCATGCCCTTGGTTGTCGTGATGCATGAAGATACGCTGGTGCCAACGGGTATTGACGACATAGTACCCGCTGGTCATGCCTGATGGCATTCTCCCCATGATGTGGGGATAAGTACATCTGAAATCCACTAGATGGCATTATATAAACTCCATGCACAGTGTCTGTACCAAACATCTGTATAGGAGGGGCCAGTGCAGTGATATTGACCCAATTACTTATGTTACAGCTACCTTGGTGCCCTCTTCTGGATAAGGGTGACAACAGGGCATGGTTGACAGGGGATTTCGTAGGCATGGCCTGCCTGCTATAATGTCCCAATGTAGAGGCAGGTTGCCAGCCAACCCTGAAGAATAAGTTGCCAGGGTTACATTCATGCAACACGCTAGACCAACAGTGTTGATACCGTCTCTCAGGGTCGTCATGATGCTCGAATGAAGTGCTGGCGAGAAGTCTCAATGGTGCATCATGACGACCAATGGACCTGGTGCAGTAATGCGTTAGTGGCCCCTCAAAGGACTGAACTAAAATTCATTTAGCGGCAAAAAACATAATGGAGAAGCCTTGTGAACCGAACTCACTTTAAATCTCTTGGATGCTCAAGTTGCATCTCTGCTGAATTAACCCTTTTAAAGCTGCACGATTCATTCCTTTTCCAGTCTGATGTACCAATGCAGTGCTGGTGAGCACTGCTGCATTCATTATCTGTGCATCATGCCGACTCCATGAATGCAGATCTTGTGGGTAACTCACCCATGCCACATGACCAAAGGGGCCTAACATTTTCCTTGAATTAATGCATCATACCCTGGCCAGATCAATGACACATGGATCTGGCCAGGGCGGCATTCATGCATCATGATGACCCTACTGAGCTGATACAGTCCCGTAGAGATGATGCTCCAATTAGCAGTCTCGCCAGCATTACATTGGCTGCATAATGGTGAACAATGGACGTGATGCATTAATGCATCGTAGCGCCCCTTACAGGTTGGATCCAAGGAGAGGCTTTAATTCCATCAGAGCTTCATTACCCTTTAAAGTGCCGCTGATGCATTAATGCATTATGCCCATTGGGCATCATGATGCACAAATGAAGTGCTGTCGAGACTGCACGCCAACACTTCATTGGTGCCCCATCCCGACCAAAGGGCATTATGCACTCCTGTATCAGCGGGCCTTGAAGGGTTAGCGTGTTAAATCTCAAGCCCAATTAAAGCCCCCTGGAGGAAAGAGTGCGAGACAGTGTAAAACGACACCTGGTGACACCTTCAGGAACCTTCACATGCCAACATGACGTGGTTCACAATTAACCCTTTACCCTTTAAGGGCCGCTGATGCAGGAGTGCATCATGTCCTTTGATCGTCATGATGCACCAATGAAGTGCTGGCAAGACTGCTCACCAGCACTTCATTGGTGCATCATGCTGACCCCCTGGGAGTTTGTGTATCAACCCCGTAGGGTCAGAATGATGCAGGAACGTAGCCCTGGTGAGTTACTCGCCAGGGCTACATTCATGCATTATGACGACTAATGGGCATGATGCATTAATGCATAAGCAGCCTTTAAATGGTTCAGCCTTCCCCTGGAAGAAGGTTTCAATTTCACCTGACATTCTCCAAGCATTAGCTCCAAGGCACGCATTAGCTCAGCTAGGCCTCATTCTTCAAGGACAACTTTGGAAGCAGTTGCTCATAATATTAGCATTGCCTTTCTGCTGTGTATTTCTTGTGGATTTTATTCCTGGTGAAGTAAAATCTACCAGATATACCTGTAAACCGTACAAACATACAAACACATACAGTAATTCAGTGTAATGTCTACAATGAAGCCCCAGAAATATGTAAAGCACAGTGCCATGAATATCTTTGATAATAGCAGTGAAGGCTTAGTCTACTCTTTGTCACAAAAGTCGCAGAGAGCCAGGTTTATTTTGACAGCATTTTCCTCCAAGTAATTGAGCTTATATCTTGCCCGCGTACAGTAAGCAGTAAGGTCGATCATGAAAGGCCTAGACCTAATGGGGAATGCTAGAAAAAGATGAAGATGTCTTTCACCCTAAGCCTAATCCTTTTAGTTTTGGCCATTGGTAGCCATGGTGCATCGAGGCAGGTCTGATGGGCAGCACTTCATTGGTGCATCATGTCAACCAATGGATACATCATGATGCACACCTCCAATAGCGACCCTTAAACCATTAAGGGCCACTAATGCATTAATGCATCATGCCAATTGGTCGTCATGATGCACCAATGAAGTTCTGGTGAGACTGCTCGACAGCACTTCTTTGGAGCATCGTGCCGACCCTCTGTAAGTGTATGTATCAACCCTGGAGGGTCAGCATGATGCTCCAATCAAGTGCTGGCAAGAAGTCTCGCCAGCACTTCATTGATGCACCATGACGACCAATGGGCATGATGCACTATTGCATCAGCGGCCCATAAACGGTTAAATAGCCATCATTTACTAAGATCACAGGGACCGTACAAGGTCTGTTTGATCAATACATTTAGTACAGGTAGAAGTTACCTTTAGTAATGTAAGTACAGTAGTCGTAGTAGCCTACTGAAGCACCCACACGCTTATAATTATTAACTTATAGATTTCTACCCCTGGCCAGGGTTCCGACAAAATCCTGAGACTAAAATTCCATGACAAAATTTTTAATTTTCATTGACATATTTAATTATATTTGGACATTATCAGGGTTGACCTCCCAGCAAAATTCCTGCAATCGAGATGAAAAAAAGTCAAATCATTTTTGCAGTAATCACTCAGTTTTCCCATTTTCCATGACTCAAGAAGAAATTTTTAGAAATTCCATGACATTCCATGACTTTCCCTGACAACTTTTAATTCCATGATATTCCATGACTTCCCATGACACGTGGGAAACTTGCTGGCCCATATTCGAGACCGAGGTTTATTTGAATACTGTTTTCAGTACCCGGAGCACTAATTTGAGACTGGTGCTGATATGAGACCCTGGTGCTTAGCAGTCTCGCCAGCACTACATTGGCTGATTAGTGGTAAACAATGGGCATGATGTATTAACGCAAAGTATCAGCCCTTAAAGGTTCAAATGTCTAGGATGCTTTAATTCCATCTCCGGCTTCATTAAAACCCCCAGGAGGAAGGAGTGTGAGACAGTGTAAGAGGACACCTGGTGACACCTTCAGGAACCTTCACATGCCAACATGACATGGTTCACAATTAACCCTCTAGTCCTGTAAAGGCCACTTATGTAGCAGTGATCATGTGCATTGGTCGTCGTGATGCTCCAATGAAGTCCTGGTGAGCAGTCTCCCCAGCACTTCATTGGAGCATCATGCTGACCCTCCAGGTTTGGCATGATGCAGAAATGCAGCCCTGGTGAGTGCATTTATGCATCATGACGACCAATGGGCACAATACATTAATGCATAAGCAGCCTTCAAAGGTTTAAGGCTTCTCCTGGAGGAACGCTTCAATTTCACCTGACATTCTCCAAGCATTAGCTCCAAGGCACGAATTAGCTCAGCTAGGCCTCATTCTTCAAGGACAACTTTGAAAGAAGTTGCTCATAATATTCGCATTGCCTTTCTGCTTTAAATTTCAACTGGATTTTATTCTTGGTGAACTGGAATCTACTGGATATACCTGTGAACTGTACAAACACAAACACATAGTGTAATGCAGTTAAATGTCTGCAATGAAGCCTCAGGAAATTCAAAGCACTGTGCTATAAATCTCTTTGATAATAGTGGTGAAGGCTTAGTCTACTCTGCCCACAGTTAGCAAAATGAGATTCATCATTAAAGGTATAGGCCTAATGGGGAATTCTAGAAAAAGATGATGTCTTTCACCCTAACCCTAATCATTTTAGTTTTGGCCATTGGTAGCCATGTCAGATTGGTGCATCAAGGCAGGTCTGATGGGCAGCACTTCATTGGTGCATCATGTCAAAAGATGGATACATCATGATGCACGCCTCCAATAGCAGCCCTTAACCCATTAAGGGCAGATGATGCATTATGCCAATTGGTCTTCATGATGCACCAATGAAGTTCTGGTGAGACTGCTTGCCAGCACTTCATTGGAGCATCATGTCGACCCTCCGTAAGTGTATGTATCAATCCCGGAGCGTCGGCATGATGCTCCAATGAAGTGCTGGTGAGCAGTCTTGCCAGCACTTCAATGGGCATGATGCACTAAAGGGTGCTAATGTCAGGTGAAATTAAAGGGTTAAATAGCTACCATTTACTTAGATCACAGGGACCGTACAAGGTCTGTTTGTTCAATACATCTACAGGTACAAGTTACCTTGTGTAAGTACCGTTGTGCCCCTTTAACCTTTTAAGGGCCGCTGGTGTATCATGGTCGTCATGATGCACCAATGAAGTGCTGGTGAGGTTGCTTGCCAGCACTTCATTAGAGCATCATGCTGAACCTCCGGGGACATATCAGCCCCGTAAGGTTGCCATGAATCATGAATGCAGCCCTGGTGAGTTACTCGCCAGGGCTGCATTCATGTATCATGACAACCAATGGGCATGATGCATTGATGCATCAGCGG
Source organism: Acholoe squamosa (assembly GCA_949317995.1). Lineage (NCBI taxonomy): Eukaryota > Metazoa > Annelida > Polychaeta > Phyllodocida > Polynoidae > Acholoe > Acholoe squamosa. The sequence continues at coordinate 6,078,257 of OX439045.1, forward strand.
CCGTTATAGGGTTAAGCAGGTGCTTACAGATTTCAACTCATTTCTACTCCCAGCCTTAATTCAAGACTGGGGTCTATTTGAAATTTTGAATAGTACTGTTTCTAATACTTAAGTTTGATCAGCCGGAGCACTCATTTGAGATTTGAGCTTATTGAGACCCTGGTGCTCAAAGAGGCCATGACAGTAAATGAGAACTTCATTGGTGCATCATACCAACCAATGGGCATGATACACTCCTGCACTAGCAGTCCTTAAAGGGTTATACAGCCAGCTAAAATGCAGGAGTTGGAAGATTGTGCTTGGAGTTAGTTGCTAGTTGTGGCTGGGTAGGAGTGAGAGGAATGGCAAACAGCAATTAGCACCGAGTATTTGTAAAACTCATGTCAGCTTCTGTCAGCATTTAATGTTTTATTAAATTAAGGGCCGCTAATGCAGGAGTGCACTTTGTGTGTGCATCATGACGACCAATGGGCACGATGCATTCCTGCATCAGCTGCCGTCAAAGGGCTAAAGGGTTACAAGGTACCGTATTGGCCTCTATAACCGCTTGGTATTTGAATAAGTGCCAGTCTTGAATAAGCGCTGTGGGTACGGTACAGTGGTATTGAAATGTGAAAATCCACTATAATCTAAGTGTAATGGTTCGTCTCGTTAAGTTAGATTAAATCATAACGAAGAGAGAGAAAAGTTTCCGGGTAGGCAACTGAGCTTTTATTTCATAGCTTATGTTACATATGATCACAGCCTCAGAGGACTACATGCTACTAGGGCATTCGGTTACCCTTTCGGGTAGCGACCTGGTTGAGCAGTGGGTAAAACCACTACTGAAGAACATGGGGGTAGAACCAGCCTTATATAGGGGAAAAGCCCGCGAAACTCAGACCGGCCATGTGACGTGTGGCGGAAGAGTGGTAGGCCCCCTGGTGTAATGGATACGAACCCAGAGGCAGGTGCTGCCACCTGTCATCCGGACTCCTCCACTACACCCGAAGACCTAGGTCTGAGTCCCACGGGTACATGAACGTAAAGTGTAAATACCATACCCCTACATAAGTCTTTAATAAGCGTCTTGAATGAGGGCTGGGGGTAAACCTTACTTGGGATTAATAAGCGCCCGGTAAACATTTTTATATAATTTCCCTCATACAGAGAAGGCAGAAGGGTGGAATGGGGGATGACCATTTCATGGCTACAAGTGTGGCTCAATTCTCCCAAAGTCCAGTTCTATATCATAAACTGGTGTCAAGGCCAAAAGAAATAAATTGTTTGTTTCAGGTAACCCGACCCTACCTAGCAAAACATGGCCGATCCTAACTTTTTACAAAATAAAAAAAAAATCCAACCTATCTTACCTAATTTTTTTCAGCATGTTACCTGAAACACAACTTTTTTTTTTGCCTGAGGCTTATACATGAGTTTTTACAATAGTTTGTCAACAAACTGTTACAAGTGGGTGAAGTGATAAACACTGAATCCAGTGAAGTTCATTTGATCCTCTTTATTGCACAGCTGACATGAGTTTTCATACAGGTGGTGACAATGATACACTTGCCAGTGTCCAAGCTCTGCCCCTGACCCTAGGTCCCTAGGTCCTGATATGAGGTATAGGTATGGTGTGAAGAGGTGTAAGGTAGAGATACTGGGAGCTGCTCGTGCAGCGTATTATATACTGAGCTGAGCAGCTCCTGGTAATGATGACTTCTGCTCTCCGTCAGGTGCAACATCTGGTGGTGCAATACCAGGCGGCTCGCAGCTCGCCACATGGACCAATGATGGACAGGGGCGTGTCTTTAAGATATGCCCTGGTCCCAAAATAGCATCTACTGGTATGTCGCAGTACCTCCAGTGGGGTCGTGGCTGGAATAATTCGGTCTGGCTGTCATGACATCCGTGTTGGGGTGACGTGTGAGCAGGTCACTGGATCCCACTGGAGGAGGTGGGGTTCGGTGTTGAGTGACCCCACCTACTATTGAGTAAATAAATAGGGGCAGGTGGTAAGCTTGTGGACAGAGCTCGGGCCTGTATGGCGAAGAAATTAATAAAGGTGTAAAATAATGATAATACCCAGAATAGTCCATTGACAAGTTCACATTGGCAACTGAGCTTGAGTCTAGGGTTGTGTTTTGACAGTATAATGCTCCTGCTAGGAACTTGGAACTCTCAGAGACAGCTGTTGTTGACTTGAGATGGCCTGAATCAGATTGTACAGATGGAGGGAGGCTGGTGTATGTGTACTCCATGATAACCCTCTGTCACTGGGTGCAGGGGTGGTTGGGAATTGGGGGGGGGGCTGTTGGCACAGGTACAGCCATGCCTCATTCTCCTTACAATGGGAAATAATACAAACTCTATACCCACAGACCTAAGTATATTTCTCCTCAAAATTTCTTTAAGAGGTCAGATTTCCCATAAACTGGTCCTGGCTCGTATAGATACTCTTGCGATTTACATGCCTTTCTAGCTGTTGGCAATATCTAGAAGATCGTGATTTTGAAAGGATCGCCAAAAGGTCAACGCTATATAGTGACACTCTCATATTCAACCTGTAATTAAATGTTCCAAAAATACATGTAAGCGTCCTCTTGACCAGATCTTAAAGGATCTAGAGGCATTTGTAAAAGGCTTGCCCCAAGATGGTCTATATTAATCCTTGGACCAAGACTAATCCTCTCAATGGTGTTAATCCTTAGCCCGTCAAGGGTCACTGACACAGGAGTGCATCGTGTTTATCGGTACCATGATGTATGAAGGCAACCCTGGTGAGAAACCCGCCAGAATTTCATTGCAAACCCGCCTTGTGTAGTCCAGCCTGATTGGGTAGGTGGAGTCACGCAGTAAGGTCAGCACTTGATTGGTACACAGGGGTGTCAGTTGGGTGTTGGTCCAACCTCTGATAATTTTTAACAAAATTGACCTTGAACACTTCACACGTGGAATGATTTCTCAACATAGGAAACTGCACTTAAGTCTGACTTTGAGGGGCCTCTGAACCTCTGAAACTAAATGAGGGTCTGACATCTCTACTAGTTCATGACGACCAATCAGGCATGATGCACCCCTGCAACAGTTTAGCCCTCTAAGGGTTTAAAATTGAATTCAGCAGGATGTATTGGTCGATCAATGGGGGATTTCCCAACAGCCAGCTGAGATGTATAAATAGTGAAGATTTGACACTAGCACACGAGTTAAGGGGTATTTAAATGGACTCTGTCCATGATGCATGAATGCAGCCCTAGTGAGTAACTCGCCAGTGCTGCATTCATTATCATGTCAACACTAGGAGATTGATACAATCCTCGTAGTTCAATACTTATAATTATGTCCTTCGATACACTGCAAAAAAAAAATCATGTTGTCAAAATAATGGTTAACTTTCCCCCCCTAAATTGCCAGAAATTCGTTGTTATTTTCGCAGAAATTCTTTGTGCCACTCTGCTTAAACACAAAACCCTACCCTAATATAATGATAGCATTTTTTTATGGTCTTTAGGTCAAGTAAAAGGATTCTGTCGATCGTGACGTCATCAGATGTATCAGGTAAACCTATAGCTGTCCTGCATATGGGGTACATATTTCAAAAACTATGCCAATATCTTTTTATTTGACATAAAGGCAATAAGAAATAAGTTATCATGAAAATAGAGTAGGGGGTTTCTTTTACTTTACTGCCATCTGGGACTTCATTATAGAAACTACACTATGTTACTGCATTACGATTATGGTGGTACATTATTTAGTTTATGAGAATGCCTGGTAGGTTCAGCAGTTATTTCTTAGATTGCCCATGCATCAGCGAATATTGATTGAAGCATCAAAGTCTTGACATGATGCATCAATGCAGCGTTGGTGTTTAGGTTTGCCCAGCATAGCATTGGTGCATCATGCTGCATTGGTGCATCATGATGACCAAGGAACATGAACCTGGAGGCACCATGATGTATTGGTGCATCATGCTGCCTTGGTGCATCATGCTGCATTGGTGCATCATGCTGTATTGGTGCATCATGCTGCATTGGTTCATCATGCTGCAATGGTGCATCATGCTGCCTTGGTGCATCATGCTGCCTTGGTGCATCATGCTGCCTTGGTGCATCATGCTGCCTTGGTGCATCATGCTGCCTTGGTGCATCATGCTGCAATGGTGCATCATGCTGTATTGGTGCATCATGATGGCCAAGGAACATGAACCTGGAAGCATCATGTTGCATTGGTGCATCATGATGACCAAGGAACATGAACCTGGAGGCATCATGCTGCATTGGTGCATCATGCTGCATTGGTGCATCAAGATGGTCAAGGAACATGAACCTGGAGGCATCAAGCTGTATTGGTGCATCATGCTGCATTGGTGCATCATGATGGCCAAGGAACATGAACCTGGAGGCACTATGCTGTATTGGTGCATCATGCTGCATTGGTGCATCATGCAGCATTGGTGCATCATGCTGCATTGGTGCATCATGCTGCATTGGTGCATCATGCTGCATTGGTGCATCATGCTGCATTGGTGCATCATGCTGCAATGGTGCATCATGCTGCATTGGTGCATCATGATGGCCAAGGAACATGAACCTTGAGGCACCATACAGACCTTAACCCTTTAACGGGCTACCCTAGCCCACTTAAAAGGGTCTATATCTCCTCTTTCCTATCCCCTCTGGATGTTCGTGGTGCACATATGCGCGGGCACTGACACATTCTCCTCTGTTAAACTATCAACCTGTGAAGCACGGGATAGCCACTTAGTGCCGCTAAAGTGCTGTAAAACACAAATCAATCAATCAATCTTAACCCTTTGTGGACCACTATTAGACGTAGGAGTGCATCATGCCCACTGGTCGTCATGATGCATGTCTGCTTGCCAGCATTTTATTGGAGCATCTTGACCCTTCAGGAGTTTGTGTATCAATCCCATGGGATCAGTGTCGTGTTTTAATGTGCTCCTGGCGAGTTACTCGCATCATGACGACCAATGGGCATGATGCATTAATGCATTAGCGGCCCTTAAAGGGTTAATGCATTAACGGTCCTCAAAGGGTTAAAGGATTCTAGTTGTGTGGAGTTGAGGCAGATTAAAACAGGTCCCAGACGTGACAGAAATAACACAAAGGACCCATAGTAAGAGACCTTTCTTTTTTCTTTTCCCAGCTCATTCAGGAATGACTGCTTGTTCTAACGCGTTGTCTTCTAGGTTGGTTCTTGATATTCATCTGTGACTATACAAAGCCTAACTATGGAGAAATATCAAACATGGACGTCTTTTGATAAATAAGTTATGAAGAGAATTCGTTTTAACACTGAAAATAATATTGATATGACGGGGGATGTTAGCCCGGAATTGGCCCTAAATTGAGCTAATGGAATGCGTAGCTGCACAGAGGTGTCAGTTGGGCGTTGGTCCAAACTCTGAAAACATTTAGGGCCCGTTCAACACTTCATAACAGGAAGGATTTCTTAACATATGAAACTGTACTCAAGTCTCAATTTGAGGGGCCTCTAAACCTCTGAAAATAGATTAACCTGAGAGGGTCTGACACCTCTGGAACTTGTATTTTGGCTCAACTCGTATATAACTTATTGCTATTACTCACCTTCGATTTGTGTCCGACTTGGCCATAACTTTCAGCGTATTATCCACTTCTACAGTTATCATAATCCAAACTTTAACTGTCCCTGAAACAAGAAAAGAAAAGAGCATGATAAGGCTATAATGCATGGTAAATAATTGTATGTAATTGTAGACAAGGCTAAAGAGTGAGTAATAGATGTTTATTGCTATTTCAACAGCTAAGGTCATATTCATGGCATGAACTACATTACACAATTTCACAGAGGAATGTGTCTGTGCCCGCGCATATGTGCACCACACACATCCTGACGGGATAGGAAAGAGGAGATATAGACCCTTTTAAGTGGGCTAGGGAAGCCCGAGACAAGGCTAAAAGCCAATGTTGGAAGAGCGCTAGCAAGCTGAATACAATAGCTCAAGGTTAGATTGTTTATACCAGTTAATATCGTAAAACCTAGCCTATAGGGCATTCCTGTATGTAAGCCAACCACTATATAGACCCATGCGGCAAGAAAGGGTGACTTTCTCTGTTTTAAATAGGTCAATTTTGGTGGAATCCTCATAACTTTGCTTGTAGTGACCACATGTGAAAATGACTTCACAAGACAATTATCTTTAAAATAATGGCTATTACATAATAGGCTTGACAAGGAAAGTTTGCATTTGCAATAGATTTCCTTTAAAAAGAAGTCCAAAAACTTTTTCAACAACTTCTCTGAAAAGTCAACCTTTTTGCTGTATAGATCTATAGGGAAATGTTATAAGCAGGACCTGTGGTGTGAAAAGGTTGCCTATCCTCAGTCTATGAGTACAAGTAAAATCTGGCATATAAGCCGCACCCTGAGTTCAGGGTGGTCACTATAGGCCTATCGGCACCAAGCAGCTGAAATGGTCTATTGGCTGGAAGCGGGTCTGGAGCTGGTTCTGGTGACATGCACTGATAAGAACTGCCAACATGGGACCAGCATGTCCCTGGAAGTGGATGTTAACCAGGGACAAGGTACCCATCATGGTATGTCTTATCAGTGGGTTATACCTCAACCAGTGAAATTCAAAATGGCGGACTCACAGGGCGTCCATACTAAGCCCTATAGGCTGTGGCTGATACGTGGGGTTATACGGTATTTTCAATCTACGTTTTAGATTGGATATGTCAGTAAAGTAACAAGAAGAAGGCAATTGGACTAGCTCCAGGCTCCTAACCCTGTAAAGGCCATTAAGGCATTAATTAATACATCATGTGCATTGGTTCTCATGATGCATAAAAGCAGCTGTTAAGTAATTCACCAGTGTTGCATTCATGCATCAATCCGGCCTTACAGGATTGAAACACACCCGGAGGGTCAGCATGATGCACTGATAAAGTGCTGGCGAGCAGCCTCACCCGCTCGCCAGCTCTTCATTGGTGCATCATGACAACCAATGGGCATGATGCAATCCTGCATCAGTGGGACTTAAAAGGTAAATTTGCTGATGTACATGACATAGCATGACTGGTGCCAAATTAGTGTAGACTCCTAGGGTAAGGTCTGCCAATTTGGCTCATTGCCTAACTGGATTTTAAATCTATAATATGAAAATATGTACATTTATATGTGCTCGGTAGATCCTTTACATGTCCTACAAAATGTATAGAAGATTGCAGTATAAAATTGGCCTTGGGAAGGATCCCTTTTTATCAGAGGCAACTTTGAGAATAGAATCGGTCTGGAAAAGATATCCCTTTTTATTTAAATGCGACTACGTGTACATGCACGTAGAGACATGCCGCTCCAAGCAGATGTTCTGTCAACTACTCGCATTATAACTCGTCATATACTGCTGTGACATTAGACTGGCTGCAGTCCCTGAGCTCTCCTCCCAACGCCACTATAACCCCATGCCTCTCCCCCCGTCTGCTGTGCTCAGGCATTGGTTCACTAGAAATGTTTTTCATTTTCATTTTTTCAATTTATTTCAATATTCTCATATTAAAATCTATGGACTTGAGCAAGTGTACTATGACATATTAAGTCAGATTGTTTACGGGATTGGAGAGAAAGTCACACTTCTCATTCATGTACCCTTAAATGGGTAAACATGAATACCTCTAGCACATATATAAGAAGGTATTCACAAGTACAATCTAATTGTGCCAATCGTTGGGCAGTGGATGGGGGGAACCCCATGTCAAATATCGATACTAAGAAATATGTATGTCACATGTCACTTAAAATTCCATGTCTCATGTCACCTTTAAATAAGGACCCATCATGTCCCATGTCGATTTTAAGAAAGCACCTATGTCATGTCACTATAATAGATATTAAATTATCTTTGGCCACATGTCACGAAGGCCAATATGACATGCCGATTTGGAGAAACTGCCAAGTCACCATATCGAATTTAGTGGTCCAGACCTAGGATTGTGGAGGAGGAGTGGTGTCGTTGTCGTTGTGTTGAGATATAGACAGATATAGGCTAGATGTGTGTCACTAGGCCCTAGGGCCTCATAACAAAACTGCTCTACTCACCACCATCTGCTTGCTATATAAAAATGAAAGTTAGCCCTCTAAAGGTCGCTGCTGCAGCAGTGCATCATACCCATTGGTCAGCATGATGCACCAATGAAGTGCTGGCAAGTCTGCTCACCAGAACTTCATTGGAGCATCATGACGACCTTTGGGAGTGTATCGATCCCATAGGGTCAACACAATGGATGAATGCAGCCCTGGTGAGTTACTTACCAGGGCTGCATTCATGCATAATGACTACCAAAATGCATGATGCATTATCGGCCCTCATGATACCTTAAGTTTTATATTTATTTGTCACCATTATGGTCTATTGCAGTGCTAATGAGTAAGAAACTCACCAGGACTGTACATTGACTAGGGCGACATGGCTCTGTAGGGTCAGCACGATACTAGGGCGACATGGCTCTGTAGGGTCAGCATGATACTGGGGTGACATGGCTCTGGAAGGTTCAGCACGATACTGGGGCGACATGGCTCTGTAGGGTCAGCATGATACTGGGGTGACATGGCTCTGTAGGTCAGCATGATACTGGGGTGACATGGCTCTGTAGGTCAGCATGATACTGGGGTGACATGGCTCTGTAGGTTCAGCACGATACTGGGGCGACATGGCTCTGTAGGGTCAGCATGATACTGGGGTGACATGGCTCTGTAGGGTCAGCATGATACTGGGGTGACATGGGTCTGTAGGGTCAGCACTATACTAGGGCGACATGGCTCTGTAGGGTCAGCATGATACTGGGGTGACATGGCTCTGTAGGGTCAGCATGATACTGGGGCGACATGGCTCTGTAGGGTCAGCATGATACTGGGGTGACATGGCTCTGTAGGGTCAGCACTATACTAGGGCGACATGGCTCTGTAGGGTCAGCATGATACTGGGGTGACATGGCTCTGTAGGGTCAGCATGATACTGGGGGGACATGGCTCTGTAGGGTCAGCATGATACTGGGGGGACATGGCTCTGTAGGGTCAGCATGATACTGGGGCAACATGGCTCTGTAGGTCAGCATGATACTGGGGACATGGCTCTGTAGGGTCAGCACGATACTTGGGCGACATGGCTCTGTAGGGTCAGCACGATACTTGGGCGACATGGCTCTGTAGGGTCAGCATGATACTGGGGTGACATGGCTCTGTAGGGTCAGCATGATACTGGGGCGACATGGCTCTGTAGGTCAGCATGATACTGGGGACATGGCTCTGTAGGGTCAGCACGATACTGGGGCGACATGGCTCTGTAGGGTCAGCACTATACTAGGGCGACATGGCTCTGTAGGGTCAGCACGATACTGGGGCGACATGGCTCTGTAGGGTCAGCACTATACTAGGGCGACATGGCTCTGTAGGGTCAGCACGATACTGGGGCGACATGGCTCTGTAGGTCAGCATGATACTGGGGACATGGCTCTGTAGGGTCAGCACGATACTGGGGCGACATGGCTCTGTAGGGTCAGCACTATACTAGGGGGACATGGCTCTGTAGGGTCAGCACGATACTGGGGCGACATGGCTCTGTAGGGTCAGCATGATACTGGGGCAACATGGCTCTGTAGGGTCAGCACTATACTAGGGCGACATGGCTCTGTAGGTCAGCATGATACTGGGGACATGGCTCTGTAGGGTCAGCATGATACTGGGGCGACATGGCTCTGTAGGGTCAGCACGATACTGGGGCGACATGGCTCTGTAGGGTCAGCACTATACTAGGGCGACATGGCTCTGTAGGTCAGCATGGTATTGGGCGACATGGCTCTGTAGGGTCAGCATGATACTGGGGTGACATGGCTCTGTAGGTCAGCATGATACTGGGGTGACATGGCTCTGTAGGGTCAGCATGATACTGGGGCGACATGGCTCTGTAGGGTCAGCACGATACTGGGGCGACATGGCTCTGTAGGGTCAGCACTATACTAGGGCGACATGGCTCTGTAGGGTCAGCATGATACTGGGGTGACATGGCTCTGTAGGGTCAGCATGATACTGGGGTGACATGGCTCTGTAGGGTCAGCACTATACTAGGGCGACATGGCTCTGTAGGGTCAGCATGATACTGGGGTGACATGGCTCTGTAGGGTCAGCACGATACTGGGGCGACATGGCTCTGTAGGGTCAGCACGATACTGGGGTGACATGGCTCTGTAGGGTCAGCACGATACTGGGGTGACATGGCTCTGTAGGGTCAGCATGATACTGGGGTGACATGGCTCTGTAGGGTCAGCACGATACTGGGGTGACATGGCTCTGTAGGGTCAGCATGATACTGGGGCGACATGACTCTGTAGGTCAGCATGATACTGGGGTCACATGGCTCTGTAGGGTCAGCATGATACTGGGGCGACATGGCTCTGTAGGGTCAGCACGATACTGGGGTGACATGGCTCTGTAGGGTCAGCACGTTACTGGGGCGACATGGCTCTGTAGGGTCAGCACGATACTGGGGTGACATGGCTCTGTAGGGTCAGCACGATACTGGGGTGACATGGCTCTGTAGGGTCAGCATGATACTGGGGCGACATGGCTCTGTAGGTCAGCATGATACTGGGGCGACATGGCCCTGTAGGGTCAGCATGATACTGGGGCGACATGGCTCTGTAGGGTCAGCATGATGCAGTATTGGTAAATCTCATTGATGCATTAAAGCTGTGCATGCATTAATGCATCATGCTGCTAAGGAATACAGTGCCCGCGATAGGTTAATACTAGAGTTTAACTTAAGATTTGCCTACTTGTAACGTGTATGGCAACGTCTAGCCTACCATTTCCTACTATTCTATAGACGTACACGTTGAGGTACAAGTGGTGATAATAAACTCTCTATTCTCTACATGGGAGCAGCCACTACAACTTAAAAGCGTAGATTTGCTGAAGTCTCTGAACTTTGTTATAAGAGAATTGAAATAAAAATCTAAATGAATTTACTCTTAAACAGAAAAATTAAGAAGACCTCTGGGGAAGCGGACTGGAGGAGAGGGGTCAGAGCTAGGGACTGTAGCCAGTCTACTATAAGCTGTAGACTGCTGGCATGTTTTGCATTAGTAAGATATCACATACACAGTGGCAGGCAGTGCTTTGTAATAAATTGATCACCTCTGACATTTGGATATAAATTGTAAATTCTAACATGCCTACAAACTTGCATAGCATAGTTGATGATATAACGGTTCAATATTAAATCGTTTTTACCATTTTAAAGTCTTCATTATGCATATTTCATGTTTCTTTTTCAAAGTAGATCCTCAAGTGGAATTGACAATCAACTGGTACTGGTAGAAAAAATAAAACAAAATAGACTGGGGGTGGCCACTGTATAAGCATACTATTTTGCGATGATAATTCTAAACAATTAGAATTGAGAACAAAGAAGGCCAATAAGACAATTGGCCGCACTCTGACCTCATGGATCTGCTGAAACAATTAAAAATGAAATTACTTTTGTTATACTCGATGGACTTTCAAAATTGAAAAAAAAGCTATGGGTAGCTAAGATGTCCCTTACTGACCTATACTCACTTCTGAATTTAAGGGGGGTATTGGGAAAATTTTGGTATCAATTTTTCCTCATCCTATAAGGCGCACCAGGAGCCTATCCTCACGTATAAGACGTGCCTTATATGTTGGGTATTACGGTATTTTGTTTCTTCTTCTTATTTTTCTTCTTTTTCTTTTATTTAAAAATCGATAGACTTGTGCAAGTCTAGGGGAGTAGAGTAACAGTATCGTACTGTATGGAGTGCAGCTCGTCTACTTATCATAGTGTGACACAAAATATTGATTGTGGGAAAATATCAGTATGATAATGCTGCTTTGCCCCTTATCTGAACCCATCACATCAGCTACGTGGATTAAGGCATTATGTGCTTCTTTAGACTAGACGTTTATCAATCAACTGACCGCAATCCAGCAAAGTTGTTCCCGAGGTCGGTGTTCAGAATGGCGCCTGAATGGAACTGCACGCCCACACAGCTAATAAAAGGGAGTCTTTGTCAAGTTGTTATGGTCAGCACATGAATTAAATACAGAGATACCAGACACCAACTTGTGAAGAAACTGGTTGTTCCGACACTTTTCCACCATGCAGGCCCGTCTATGACCTCTTCCATCTCCTCTTTATTTCTTTTTTTTCTGCTAGGATGTTTCAGAGTAACATAGCCCACCTATAGCGAAGCAGAGCTGGGTCTAGTGGGCCTAAATATTTCTTCAATTTTGAGAAAATAAAACTACAAATTTAGCACATTCATGAGTGACCTACAAGTCACCCTAGCAGTCTCCTGCTGAACCAATTTCAGGGTAATTCTTTGGCTTGTCTTGAAGAAGAATAAGAAGAAATTAATTTGAGTTGAAACCCTGCTGAAATGTTGTTTTTTTCCTTCCTAGCATGATAATGTATAGCTTAATATGCACCTGCTTCTGTATCATGCTATGTCTGATAGAGTTGCCTAAGTCTGTGGGTGTCTGATGGATGTGCTATCTGATTACATTACCTACTATGGCAGGTATCTATTAGAGTAGTTTGGCAGAGGCAGTGGTGATACCAGGCATTACACCAACAGTTTAAGCCTTTGATGGCTGCTGATGCTAATGCATTAATGCCCCATGCCCATAGGTTGCCATGATGTGTGAATGCAGCTCTGGTGGGTAACTCACCAGGGCTACATTCATGCATCATGCCGACCCCATAGGGTCGATACACTCATGTAGGGTTGGCATGATGCACTTGCCAGCACTTCATTGGTGCATCATGATGATCAATGGGCATGATGCACTCCTCCTTAAAGAGTTCAGGACCCCATGATGCCTTCAGTACCAGGTTTTATGTCATGGCAGATAAGAGTGTTACTATAGAACAGTACCGGATATGTCATATTCAATGGGGGGGGGGTGGAAAACAATGTGGCCGTATTCAATGGGTGTCTGCCATCTTGGATTTTGAATAGATCTGAGCCATTTTTCTTTAATTAAAAGCAAAATAACCCCCTTGGCCATGACATAAATGCAAATGTCCATGACCATGGGATATAATGGCTTCATGGGATACGCCAGTCCCACCTCGGGGAATACAATGTAAAAATATCCCATGGTCGTGGACATTTGTCTTCTCGGCATGATGCATCATTTCAATGCCGGAGAGTAACTCACTTGAACAATGGTGGAGTATCATGCTGATCCCTGAATGCAGTGCTGGCGAGTTATTTTCCAGGGCTGCATCCATGCTTCCTCACTACAGTCGAGCACAATGTCACAATTAATTGTGCCATGTATCATGATGACCAAAACATTAAAGCAAAGAACCCCTTAAAGGGTTAAACCAGCCACTGAGCAAGTATCACATGGAACTCTCATCTTAGACCAGACCATACAGCCCCCTCCCCCCCAGCCCCACTCACTCCCATCCTAAGGGTGGGCACTGAGCCCACTTTTGAGAACCAACTGCTAAACCAACCCTGAGGCATGGTGGCTGTCAACATATCTAAAAGGAAGGCTATCGAATAATTGAAAGTTTTGCTTCAGGGGTCGGGGGGTTCTGATACCTAGCTGATATTTGCCAATTAATATAGATTTTACATTCGCCATATACTGATATTCATCAAAATAGCTGTGGAATTCCTAAATATCATTGCAAAAGATCCTTATATCAGGCATAACATTTTATTTTATGTGAATAACTTCTTCCCATAGAGATAGCATTGCGGAGCCGATCGCCACACCCCCAGTGGCGTAACTTGTCTCGATCCACCACAGTGGCTGATCCACCACTGCAGCCTCGTTCCTGGCGCATGTAAACATTCAAAATGGCGGACCGCCACTCGTTCGGGGAACGACGGTACCGGATTTTGCTGGTTTTTCCTTATTTAAACCCTCTAAAAACATAAAATAAATAGAGAACTAAACTCCCCTGGTGTCCTCGGTGGCCGATCCACCCCTCTCGTGGTGGATCTGCCACCTCATACACCATGGTCGTTTAGTTCTCTCTATATACCTGGCCCCTAAGAAAAGGGGGTGGCGAGTACCTGAATTCAAGGGATGAAAGTCACTGAGCATAAAAATCCCTGAAATGTTCAAATAGAAACCTTTACTAATAATGTACTGGTCTTTTAAACTTTAAAATCCCCACAATCAGGGAATTCCTTGGAAACTTCCATCCCTGGAATTCCTAGGGAGATATACTGCTTTATATATGGTAAAAATAGATAATTGGATTGGGGGAGGGGCTTAGCAGTTGGTACCTAGTAGCTACCTACCATCAGAATGGCAGTGACCCTCTCCTCCTCCAGAACAGTAAGACAGTGAGGGAGTGACTCAGGCCCAATGCATGTGGAGTCTAAGTCAGAGAGTAGACACATCACAGTGTGTTTTACCTTTCAGTGTTACTGGGTGGATGCTACAGATAGCAGGCACGTCTCAGAGAGGGGTGGTGATGGGGGGGGGGTGATGGTATTGGAGGAGAAAACACAAGGAGTCTGTCAGTGGTTAGAGTGCATCTCCCACAATTTGGCAATCCTTTGTATTATTATAATACTTTTCTGGGGGCTTTTAGGTAGAAATTTGAATTTTTGGGGGCTTACAGAGAAAAACAGAAGAGAAGGCATGTAAAATCTGCGTGCAAGAATACGGAAATGTATAGTCGGCCTGAGAATTTTACTTATCTTGCCTTATAAAGTCAGGCATGAAGTGCACCTAATATGCGAGGCTCTACCCAAGTTAAATAGCTGCTTTTGAGTTTGTATGGCAAGGAGCCTTTAGATAGGAGATACCCCGCGCTGTAAGAAATAACTGTTGAATCTACCAGGGACCCTCATAGAACTAAACAGTGAACCACCGTAATTGTATTGCAATGAACCAGTATAGTTTTTATAAGAAGACCCAGGTGGCGGTACAAGGAATCTCGGTGAAAATAACGACGGACCTCTGGCAACTTTGGATTCCCTCATTATTTTGACGATACTTCTTTACAGTGCGCTCTGTCTATCAATGTGCTCAGTATAACAGGTGGGAGTGGTATAGCTAGGACAATAGGTGTATGAGAGTCATTATACATCGTCCAGCTGTCCTTCCTATTGTTTTTACTGTAGGCTTACTTGCATATTCTATATCTGGCATGGGAGCAAATGCTATGGGAACCGGGGAGAGGTTTTGCACATGTTGTCAGGCCTAAAAAAAAACTTTATTTCCACTCACTGAGCGACCCTAGCCGAATAGTGCCAACTTTTATTTATATATTTTTTTTTCAATTTTGTGAATTTTGAAGAATTTCGACGAACCTCTTATTCATATTTTTCACAACTTCTCATGGGAATTCTTCACCTTTGAAAACTTCGGATTTAGAATTCGATTGGAACCTGTATGTCATACTATGTGTGAGATTCATATGCCAGTGCCTATACCCCCAGCCATAGCAGCTGAAAGGAATTCCAGGAGTCTTCTGCATGTATTCTTTAAAGCTGGTGTCCCATTGATGTGAATCCTTTGCCAATAACATACAAAATACAATTCCTGGTTTCTAGAGCTATATTTTCTTACTTCAATTTCTGATATTCAAATCAAAGGACTTGACCAAGTCTAGTACATGGGTTATAAATTTAACTAAATCCTCCTGACCAAGTATGTGGTATAAAGGACAGCTGCTGAAGTTAATAGGTGACTTTTATTTTACCATTCTAACAGTTTGTTTTTAACACTAAGTACTCATGTACCTAAAGGCATTACTAATGTGGATGTAAAGGATACATATCATAGTGTGTAGTAAGATCTCTTTATTCCGCCATCCGATAGTCCGCCACACTCAGATCCGCCATTCACCCAGAGGACTAATCTCAGAACCGACCAAACAAAAAAATTTTCAGAAAATTGACATTGCGGATTAAAGAGATCTCACTGTATTCATACATCAGCTCCATTTCTTATCATGATGCATGAATGCAGCCCTGGTGAGTTACTCGCCAGGGCTACATTCATGCATCATGCTATCTGTATGGGATTGATATACTTATGGAGAGTCTGCATGAAGTGCTGGCTAAAGGCCGGCGCAAACAGTGAGACTGGACTCAGGGCAGACGCAGACTAGATTTAGGGGGGCGTCTGTCCCGAGTTGGAGCCCCCCTTCCTCCCCCCTCTCCTTTTCACCCCTTCAGTCTGTGGCACATTCTGGCCTGTTCTGACCCTATATGATCACGGACCGTCCGTGCTGCGTCCGTGAATATCTAACATTGTTTGATATTGCAGATTTCTTCCAGATGCAGACTGGATGCTGAATCTGCGTCCAATCTGCGTCTGTGAGTGCCGCAAACAGCACGGACTGGACTGGATTTGCGTCGAGTCTGCGTCGGATCCGCGTCCGATCTGTACTGTTTGCGGAGGGCTTAACAGACTCACCAGCACGTCGTAGGTGCATAAAGGCTGGCGCAAACATACAAACTGCACACAGACCCGAAGCAGATCAGATTTTGGTGAGATTAGGGTGGCAATCTGCGACCAGTCTGCAACCCCCTCTTTTTAAGTCTGGCTCAGGTCTCAGTGTAACCAAGTCTGTTATAGCCCTACCATTTCACAGATGGTCTGTGGTAAGTCTGAAAATATCTAAAGCCTGCCGCAAACAGCTCAGATCCGACGCGGACTAGAAGCAGACTGGACTGGAATCCAGTCTGATCTGTGCTGTTTGCGGCAAAAGCGAACGCAGACAGACGGTCCCGTCTGCGTCTGGGGTGCGTCTGGCAATATCAAACATGTTTGATATTGGCAGACGCAGCACAGACGGTCTGTGATCACATTGACTCAAAGGAGTTAAGGACTTGCCCCCTCCACAGTAGAGAAGAAAAATGAGAGTGGGTGGAGGGAGCACGGACGAGGTACGGACGCCAACTTAAATACAGTCTGCGTCCGGTCTGAGTCCAGTCTGACTGTTTGCAGCGGGCTTAACACTGTTTGATATCGCAGATGTTCCCCAGACTCAGATTGGATGCTGAATCTGCGTCCAGTCTGAGTCTGAGATAGCTGCAAACATCTCGGATGGGACTGGATCCACGACCGGTCTGCGTCCGGTCTGCGTCCGATCCGTACTGTTTGCGCCGGCCTTTATGCCGAAATGCACTATTGTAAAAAGCAGTCCATAAAGGCCGGCGCAAACAGTACGGATCGGACAAGGACCGGACGCAGACTGGTCGCAGATTACCACCCTTATCTCAAAAAAATCTGATCTGCGTCCAGTCTGTGTCGGGTCTGTGTGCAGTATGTATGTTTGTGCCGGCCATTACCTTTATATAACCATACTATCTAGAACATAATGTGCATCCTGACTTCATGCTGAGACCAAAACACGCACCCAGCATATCTCTGCTCTAAACAGGGTTTATTTTGAGGTTTTTCAATTTAGAAGAAAAATGCTAAAATCGGCTCTATTTCAACAGGATAGAATGAGTAAGCCAAACCACATCGGCCCTACTTTGCTAGGGCAGGTTGAGTGAATTAAGGGACATCTTCTTTTTGACCAAATGCACTGAAAGCACCAAGGTCGTCAGACTGACGATAACCAAAACTACAACCTTAGGTACTCAGATTGAGCACCCAGGGTAGTCAACCTAATTGGTTTAGGTCAAGACACTTACCCAAGGTAGTCAAACTGATTACATAAGGTTGTTAGAGTGACAACCTTGGAGCTGACTACCTTGGGTCCTTAATCTGAGTACCTAAAGCTGTAGATTTGGGTATCGTCAACTTGAGCACCTAAAGTCCTCAGCGGTGAAGACCTTCAGTTGAAGACTGAAGGCCTGATCATCAAACATGAGTGGCACATACCTGCCACCTTGTGAGTATGTTACATATTGTCAACAGAATGCCATAGACTCATACTGGGGAGAGGTATACTGAGGGAATTCACTACCTGTAAGGTGCTGCCCCCTGTCTATACCTCTTCCGACGACTCTAGGTCCTCAATCTGACGAGTTTAAAGATCTGCAGGGTTTTCAGTGTGACATATCTGCTGAATTCGGTCCTACTTAGTTAAGCTAGGTTGGATGTACTAAAACACATCTTTTTTTTTACCTAAAAAATATATCTGCCATAATTGGCTACTTTGCTAGGACAGACATTATTTTTGGCTCTAGAATATGTCTGAAAGACTTTTGATTTATGGTCTCTTGCGATCTGTATAGGTATTCAGAGGCAGCTGTACAGCATAAAGTGCACTTCCGTGTCCTGGCGTTACATTGATAGGGGAGAGGTTTTGAGGTATACATCACTCCACTCATACAGCATCCCTCCCACCATCAAAGTGATGTATACCCAATAGCTTTGATAAACGAGGAATGACAGTAAGTGCAGGTATTAGATGCCCCTCTGTATGGTGTATGTGTCTCTTCCTGACCACTCTCTCCCCTCTGTCTCTTTCCCCTCACCCCAACCTCTCTCTCTCTATCTCTCTCTTTCTCCTATCTCTCCTTCCCTGTCTCTCCCTTTGCCTCTCTTTCACTTCAGCTTGCTGCTCCTTGTCTCTCTTTCTCTACCACTTGAATTTTATGCCCTTTTACATCATTGCACTATCATGCACCTCTTGATAAACCTTCCAGACTAAAATGGCAAATGTTCTGACGACAATTTATTCTATATACTCTATACATTGTCAGCTATGAGGTATGCAAACAGAAGATCCCCACTTTGTCTGTTTGGCCATCTTTATTTGCCTAACTCTGTGGGTCATATTTGATACTGAAGTAATTAAAAAAAAAGTTCAAGGGCCGCTATTGTAGGTGTGCATCATGCCCATTGGTCATCATGATGCACCGATGAAGTGCTGGCGAGTCTTCTCACTAGCACTTCAATGGTGCATCATGCCGACTCTCCAAGAGTGTACCGACCCCGTAGAGTAGTCATGATGCATGAATGAAGCCCTGTCGAGTTACTCATTTATGTATCGTGATGAAAAATGCATTAACGCATCAGTAGCCTTTAAAGGGCTAAGATGTCTGTCGGTCTGCCTTAACTAGATTAATGTCAATTCATACAGTACAAATATACTAAACTCACAATTCAAAATCTCTGTTTGTATTTCATTAGACATCTATTCAGTAGGTTCTGAGTTCTTCATTAAATGTATGTAGCTACAATTTAGCTTCATAAAACAACCAGACAATACTGTTGGTTTTCATGAATTTGGCCAACAAATTTGACAAACATGATTTTGGTATGGGCTTTGATGCTTTGGTATATATCAGAGGCGTAGGAAGCAAATCTTTATTGCAGGGCCCAGCATGCATATGGTCCCCACCACAACCACCTTAAACTGTCGTCTCAAGCGCATTGGTTTAGTTTCAGGTCTGATTTGAAGCTCAGTCTCCCATTTGTCCTATTCCATTACTATATCAATCTAGTTTGACATGCCATGCTTTAGCTTCTTGTCCAATTTATTATAATTTCTTGGTAAATTTTGGGGGGCTGAGTATACTCAGCCCGTCCCTACTTTATAATTTAGGGGTCCCAGGCCCCCCTGGTCCCCCTTTTTGAGTTTTTCCTACGCCCCTGTATATAAAATGTACATTATAAATATCCTGGAGGCAAAAGTGACAAATATGAACAAAGAGAAACCCGGATCAGTAAGTCCCGGAGGGTCGTCATGATGCACCAATGAAGTGCTGGCGAGCAGTCTCGCCAGCACTTCATTGGTGCATCATGACGACCAATGGGCATGATGTTTTTCCTGCTGTGCTTAACGGGTTAACGGCTAATGTTCTACCTCTGCTTCTATCAAGGTAGCCTTTTATCTTATCTCTCTGTGCTTTTTATGTACCTTGTCATGTCTCAGAGATAATGAGATAGGCTTTGACTCCAGGCTCTCAAGGGTCACACTAAGAGTCTTGACCATCACTCTCCCAGCCGAGACTTGCCTCTGGTTAACCCTTTAAAACCCCATGCTGTTTTACTGGTCTTTTCCATCAGGATCATTATAGGAAGAAGCAAAGGTACAGGGCTATGTATAGAAGTCTCCCACAAAATCATCAGACTCAAATTGCATGTCATTTCCATGAAAAAAAAAGATTTTTCCTGAAATAATCTCATACAGTTTCGGACATATCTTTCATCACCCCCACCAGACCAGGGGAAAATGATACGTCCAAATGGCTTTTGCCATATATCAAGTTTTCTCATTTTCCATGAGTTTCTCTGTGGCTTTCCTGACTCATTTCCTTGAATTCCATGAGGTTCCATGGCTTTCCCTGATCCAGACCTAAAGTCATCAAAGCACTGCTAGCAGGTAGACAAGCTAGTGTTGCAAAAACCTGTTGTGTTGCATTGGTGAATCAGACAGCAAAGACAGAAGGGACCATACTATACTAAAATGGTTAGGGTGTGTTTTCGGCCAGAGGTAGTGCTTGGAGAGTGAGACCATCTCCCACCTGCTTTCTGCTTTAACCTATGGCTGCTCTGCAACTGCTGTGTAACCCTATATTATAAGGACCACATGATGCCTCACTGTCCATGTTCCTTTGTCATCATGATGCACCAATGCAGTGCTGGTGTGTCTAAGCACGAACGGATAATTCCACTTGAAGGCTCTGCATTGGTGCAGTATGCCTACCCCTATGGTGTGTGTCATTCCCATTGGTCGTCATGAAACATGAATGCAGCCCTTGCGAGTAAGTCGCCAGGGCTGCATTGATGGATTCTGCCGACCCTACGGGGTTGATACACTCCTACAGCGTCAGTACAATGCAGTGATGCCAAGCAGACTCAACTGTACTTCATTGGTGCATCGTGACGACCAATGGGCAAGATGCACTCCTGCATTAGGGAAGATGTCTCAATACAGTCTAGAGCACGACCACAGCCGTGACCAAGCGCATTATTCCTGTTATAACACCGAAAAATCACCCATCAGCCACCTGACAACTAATTAATATCAATTGTGATGTCTAAAGGTGAGATGAAATTTAACCTCCTTGCCAGAAGTGCATTATCCATCTAGATAATGCACGGTCAATCAGCCAATCAGAATGCAGCATTCAGGATAATGCACTCTATTTTTGCCCAGCAGTGTTATAAAAAGGGCTAACACTTGCCACACCTTACCACAGTAGTACTCTGTGGGAGTCCTGAGAGACTGGTGAATATTTTACATAATGGCCCTCAACCTTTTAGCACCACATAACGTTTTAACGTATCATGATTTCAGTTGTCATGATGCTTAAATGCAGCCATGTTGAGTTACTCGCCAGGGCTGCATTCATGCATCATGCTGGCTCTTCATGTATGATGCTTAAATGTTGCATTCATGCATGATGCATTTTAAAATCAACACGATTGGCACTTAAAGTGCTAATTCCCAGGACATCTTGACCAGTGCCTGGTGGAGTGGACTCTGGTGACTCGTCTCCTCCCTAAAGGTGTCTGGTCAGACTCTGACAGAATATAAAAGTATACATAGAGCACAGTAAAGGCTCAGAAGAAGATCTTTCAGAACTGGGAGTTATATCTGGTCTATGTCTGGGCACAGGTGGAAGCAATATTTTGACTTCAACAAAATGAAGAGAAACAATCAAATTCATTCACGGTTTCACCACTATCCAGTCGGTGATTTAGAGGGGGCGCCCTCCCCACAGCCTCTAATATTCCGCCACCGAGTAATTGACAAATATTGTGGTCCTTAGTCTTTATATTTTTCTGTGTGATCTTGGTTACTCTACTCCTATCCACATCCCCTATTTTCCCTTTGGCCGTGACATTCCTGCATCCTTTCCAGTCATCACTCAATATCCTTCAATTCCATTATCATCATTTCCCTCCATATTTCCCCTCTTTATCCCCTCCCTGACCCCCCACCCCCACCCCACCCAACCTCTCTTTCATCATCTAGAGCATACAATGGGTGCGAAGAGTGAACTGGGTCAGATCGGTCAGCATGACTTCAATGCTGCTCAGGTCAGCTCAACCCTTTAAAGGTTGATTATAATGTATGATGTCCGTTGGTCAGCATGATGCACCAATGAAGTGCCGGCGAGTCTGCTTAGCGGCATCGTGACAACCCTCAGGGAGTGTTTCTGGCCTATCAGGTTGGCATGAGGTAAGAGTGCAGCTTTCATGTATGAGGATAGCCCATGTGCATGATGCATTGGTGGTCCTTAAAGTGTTAAAAGGTCAGGGGAGCTTCTCCTGGCCTTGGTCAATCCATCCATCCATCTTAACCTCATGGACAATGATTGTCAATACAATGTAGATCTGGCCGTAGCATTTCAAACTTAGCAATATAGAAGAGAAATCATCTACCCACCTTACCTGCCAGCCTATACTTAAACAAATATATTGTTGAAATAACAAAGAATTCCTCATCCCAAAGTTACCACAGATCTATAGTTAAGTACTGTTATTTTCATGGAGATATTGTTATTTTCACAGAGATTCCTTCTACCACCACACTGCCACCTGGAGGTTCTTGTAAAAACTACACTGGCCCCCTGTTTTATAATTACAGTGGTTCAATGTTCAGTTTTACAAGGATCCCTGGTAGATTTTCAACAGTTGTTTTGTACAGTGTATAACTATTGTAGCACAGAGTACCTTAGCGGGACTCACCAGACACTGACTGGCTTTTGAGTAAGTGAGTAATAGATGTTTAACGCCATTTCGGCAGCTAAGGTCATATTCATGGCGAGAACGACATTACACAATTTCACAGGGGAATGTGTCAGTGCCCGCACATATGTGCACCACACACATCCCGAGGGGATAGGAAAGAGGAGAAATAGACCCTTTTAAGTGGGCTAGGGAAGCCCGTACTGGCTTTTGCAAGCTGACAAAATCAAGGGCTGCTGATGCATTAATGCATCATGCCCATTGGTCGTCATGATGCATGGATGCAGAACAAGTTTCCTTGCCAGAGATACATTCAAGCATCATGCCGACCCTACAGGGTTGATAAACTCCCAGAGGGTTGGCATGATGCTCCAATGAAGTGCTGGTGGGCAGACTCACCAGCACTTCATTGGTGCATCATGCCAACCAATGGGCTTGATGCACTTCTGCATCAGCAGCCCTTTAAGTGTTAACCGGTTAGTGTAATATACTACCTGATGTGCTATCACCAGTTCCTACCTTGTACTTGGAGGGAGGGTAAGGGAAAGAGTCACACAAAAACAATCCCCCACTTTTTGTCAGGGTTGCTGTACCTACCCCAGTATGAATCTATGTGTTTACGTACTCATTACCAGCAGATAGTGCACTGGGTTCCCTGGGGGAACTGCGCACATGTATGTTTTTTCATACATGATATAGAAAAAAAGCTAGGTTTCTGGCAATAACACTAGTAAATGAAAACAGCTTCTCCTGGTAGCATCCTAACTGTTCAACTTTGCCTTAGTAGGCCCAATATATGTATAGTGTAGTTGGCTGTGAGGGCTTGGGATATTTATTTCATTTGAATGAAGGTTCTAACTTAATATGTTGGAGATATACTATCAAGATATGCTATCAATATTGTGTAAAGAAAGCACTTAATCATAATGTAGAGCATGTTAGGACATATCTATTCAAACATAAAAGTTGTTTCCATGTGATGTTAATGTTGTCTAAATAAACCAATATCCACACAAAACTAGACAAGCTATTGAGAAAAT
Source organism: Acholoe squamosa (assembly GCA_949317995.1). NCBI lineage: Eukaryota > Metazoa > Annelida > Polychaeta > Phyllodocida > Polynoidae > Acholoe > Acholoe squamosa. Next base: position 6,101,941 of record OX439045.1, read on the forward strand.
TGTACATTAGGAAACTGTTGGCTATGTTGCTAAAGTTTTTGGGACGTTTCGATTTAGTTCATAAGTCTTCTTGAGGCAGAATTGTTGTGGTTAAGTCTAAAGTATCTTTTAGGATTATGTTTGTTGTTGATGCTATGGGATACCATTGTTGGTCTGTTGTCATGGTGGCAGCAGATCTTAATATTGTTTTCACCTCTTGTGGCAGCAACTGTTTAAGGGGGCACAATAGGGTGTTTTAAGCAGAACACTTTAGCCATTATGATTTAGAAGAAATGTTTCACACCCATGAATATCATATATCATTATGACCATCTAAAATAGTTTTATATTTTTTTCCTGTATTGATGTGTTTCCATGGTTACAGAGCCAGAATAGAAGAAAAACATTCTTTTTGGGCTTCTTTGGCTTTGAACAGCACTATGAGATAGAATTTATGTATATTTCTGAGATTTGATGAATGAGAATTGAAGGGAAGTTATTTCTGAGGGTGCTTTTTTCGGTACCGGATATTCCGATTCTTCCATTCTGGCTGTGTAACCATGGAAATGCCTCAATACAGGAATTGTTTTATAAAACTATTTTAGACGGTCATAATGGTGTATGATATGCATGGGTATGAAATATTTTCTTCTAAACCAAATGGGCTAAAGTGTTCTGCTTTAACCACCCTATTGTGCCCCTTTAAATTAAATGAAATTTATTATTGGTTTTTATCACCTCAGGGAACTTTATCAAATTCTCTTGATTTTATTCCTATACTATTTTACCTATAAATGATATAGAAGCCAAGCACAGACTCATGGCCAGCATATTAAGGGCCCCAGACGGGTAAAATCGACAAGGGGACAAAGCCATTTCCTAAAATCAACAAGGGACATGGGCTTTAGGGACAAGTGACAAGGCCATTTCTTAAAATTGACAAGGGGCATGGGCTTAGAGACAAGGGACAAAGCCACTTCTTAAAATTGACAAAGGACATGGGTTTGAGAGACAAAGGACAACAACCACTTCTTAGAATCGACAATGGACATGGGACCCCCCTGTCTAGGGCCCTATATCAACCCATCCAGGGCTCTATCGTGCTTCATCGAACTATGCATTCCCATTTTCTTTGCCATGATACACAAATATAGCCCTGGTCAGTGCTTCACAAGAGCTATATTCATGCATCATGATGTCCTTTTATGGATGTGACATCCTTGTCAGTGCTACAGTAGGTTGGCCAATGAAAGTGCTGTATACATTGGTGCATTTCTATGTCATAAAGACCTCAAAACCTTGAGGCATCACGGGGCCTTTAAAGATTTATAGCTGAGTGCATAACTGCTGCCTGAGTCCTTTGATGTGTGGAGCTGGCAGCTCCCTCATGTAGCAACCAATACACCTGGCCTCTTCTCTACAGCAATTCCCATACACATCCAACACCTCCCTGTACAGGCTTCACTTCATCTCAGCAGTCATCAACCATCATGTAGACACCTGCACTGTGGGTGCTAGGAAATGGGGGTAGAGCTAGACAATGGGAGTGAGTGAGTGAGTGAGTGAGTGAGTGAGTGAGTAATAGATGTTTAACGCCATTTCGACAGCTAAGATCATATTCATGACGAGAACGACATTACACAATTTCAAAGAGGAATGTGTGGCGGTGCCTGTGCATATGTGCACCACACACATCCGAGGGGATAGGAAAGAGGAGATATAGACCATTTTAAGTGGGCTAGGGAAGCCCTGCTAGACAATGGGTGAAGGTGTACGGGATGGGGATGGGAGCGAAGCGAATAGGGTGGGAGGAAGGTGGAATCCAGGATATGGGGGAAGGACGTGAAAGGAAAGGAAAGGAAAGGGAAAGGAAGAAAGGGAAACGGAAGGAAACTGTTGGAAGGATGGGATGGGAGAGGTAGGATTGGGAGGGAAAGGGATAGAGGGGTGGGAAGGGTAGGAGGGATTGGGGGTAAGGAGTTGGGAAGGAAAAGGGTTGGGAGGGAAAGGAGTGAGAGGAAAGAGTTGAAAGGATAGTACGTGTCGACTTGAAAGGGGTGAAAGGGAAAGTTGTTGAAGGGACAGGGTCAGAGAAAAGGAAATGGGAGGGAGATGGAAAAGTGGGTCTCAAAAAGAGTTGTCAAGGGCATGGGGATGGGGGACGGCTGGATGGTAGGAGGGATTAAATGTTGCTTTGCTTTATTGTTGCCCCTGTTCCTCAAAGCAAAAACTACCTCAACTGGGAATCTTCCATTCCATTTCCCATTTTTTTTTACACAGAGGCCTAGTTAATTGTTAAGAACAGGGCTAATTCACATGACTTGCATCATTAACAGTCCTCCCCTTTAGATGGCTAACAGGCCCTAAGCGCGGAAATCCGTGGCCAAAAGCCTGCAGGGTTTCCATTCACAGTAAACCCCATTAACCTTCTACGGACAACATGCTACCTCGGAGCAACATTTCTGTCATGATGCTTTTTTTAATGCAATGACTTCGACTGCATCCACAGTGCAGAACTGGAGCATCAAGCTGACCCTCTAACCCTTTAAAGGCCGCTGTTGCAGGAGTGCATCATGCCCATTGGTCATCATGATGCACCAATGAAGTGCTGGCGAGACTGTTCTCTCAACTCAGTGTGCATCTTGTAACACATGGGGTCACCTTAAATTTGCTAGGGACTATGGGGGCAGCCCTTTGTATCACTTGAAGGACCGCTGAGGCATTGATGCATCATGCCCATTGGTCGTCATGATGCATCAATGCAGCCAGGATACATTCATGCATCATGCCGACCCTACAGGGTTTATCAACTAACTCCCAGAGGGTCATCATAATGCACTGATGACATACCGGCAAGTACCCTTACCCGCACTTCATTGGTGCATCATGCCGACCAATGGGTGTAGGGGTTCGTTCCCCCGTTGGGTGCGCAGAGCCTTCAGAGGGACTGTTCACTTGATTGTGTCACTCCCCCTATGTATACCATACCGATCCAGGGTAGTTGGAAGGTAGAGAATGTCAGGCCAGGGGAAGTAGCTCAGGGGTAGAGCTTCCGCTTCGAAGTTGGAGGGTCCCGGGTTCGAGTCCCGGTTTCTCCATGACATTTTCCGCTGACCACTACACAGCCAGGATACATTCATGCATCATGCCGACCCTACAGGGTTTATCCACTAACTCCCAGAGGGTCATCATAATGCACTGATGACATACCGGCAAGTACCCTTACCCGCACTTCATTGTTGCATCATGCCGACCAATGGGCATGATGCACCAATGCATAACTGGCCCTTAAAGGGTTAAAGGGCAATGAGCTGAGCATTGTTTTCCATGATAAGGCCCTGCTTCACAAAGACGTGGATTTCCTCCTTCAATCAGAAACTGTTATTAAGAAGCCTTTTATGATTAATTTTTATCTTGCCTTTTTTGTTCCCTTCAGTCCAGATGAAAATAAATTAGCCTTTGAAGGTCTGACCAGTCTATATGAAAGGTTACCTCCCCCCAGAGGCCATTCCATTCTGAGTGAGTGAGTGAGTAATAGATGTTTAACGCCATTTCGACAACTAAGGTCATATTCATGGCGAGAACTACATTACACAATTCGTAGAGGAATGTGTCAGTGCCCGCGCATATGTGCACCACACACATCCTGAGGGGATAGCAAAGAGAAGATACAGACCCTTTTAAGTGGGCTAGCCATTCCATCCTGCAGATCTTATTATTCTGCAGGCCCGGACTGATTTTGGCAGGACCGGAATCCTCAAGATCATTATTGTCAAGAAAGAAATGATGAAAAACAATAATCAACTCACCATTTTAATCATTTACCCCTTTATATCTTAATAAACAGTGATGCCTTTTGTTTTAGGCTGTAAAAACTTTTTTAATTGCAAGCCATGAAAACCAAAATGTAGCCCAAGGTCTCAAAACTACAGCCAGACATTCGGTCCCACAGTCTGGTCATTTTTTGCAGGCCGGCAGCAACTTTGACAGCAATGGCCTCGGTCTCCCGCAAGTTTTCGTATTGATGCCTTAATGTTGTTGTTTGATTGGTTGCACCAAAGCAGTGCTCCAGGAATATACCAGACCTGATTCAACAGTGTTCTTTATGTGTAAGAGAGTAGAATTGATTTTCCCAATAATGGCTGAGACACGTCATATTATAAAAGGTTAACTGGAATTGCTTGGGAATTTTATCTAATGTAAAACAAAAAGTAACCATTACCTAAGAGGACATCAGTGGCAGTGTGCTGCTGATAAGAGTAATCTGAGTGCATTATGGCCTCAGGTACAGAATCCTCTTTGTATAAATACAATACAAAGAAGACACTAAGAGGCTTAAAATGAGCCTAATGTCTCTGTCTGATAGATTCTAACCCTATAAGGTCTGCTGATGCGTTAATGCATCATGCCCAATGGTCGTCATGATGCATGAATGTAGCCCTGGCGAGTAACTCGCCAGGGCTACATTAATGCATTATGCCGACGCTACTTTGGGCTGATACAGTCCCGTAGGGTCATCAAGCTGCTACAATGAAGTGATGGTGAGCAGACTCAGCAGCACTTCTTTGGTGCATCAACAGGCCTTAAAGAGGGGAAATTGTAAATCAGATTATCAGACTTATGCTTATCCTAATGTCTCAGGCAGCTAGACTGGGCATGATAGTCCATGATAGCCTACAGTCCACGGTACTGTCCCTGCCACAGTCCAAGCTTAGTTAGATACAGTCTAGGCACCAATATAGATAGATCTACATTGTAAAATGAATAATTGACAATATAATTATGAATCCTCGTCCCAAATTGCCACTGTTTTTTTTTTCACAGAGATTCCTTGTACCAGAGTGTGCACTGTACTGTAGAAACTACACTGCTTCACTGCAATGCAATTATGCATGGTGGTTCATTATTCAGTTTTACAAAGATCCCTGGAAGATTCAACAGTAATTTCTCAGAGTGTATGTCATAAAATATACTGAACCTACAGAGTTAATACACTCTGGTTAGTATGTCTAAGTCTGGAATAAAACACATGTGCATATGATAGGCAGACCTACGTCAAATCCGATCATTTGGATTAAGATTTCGTTATATACATAATTAATAGCTCCATAGGGGACAGGTTTAGCGCCATCTATGTATTAAGTGGGATTTAACACTTTAACGAATTAGGTGCGCTTAGAAGGGGCGTCATGATGCATGAATGCAGCCCTGGCGAGTTACTCACCAGTGCTGTATTGAGGCATCAAGCGGCCATTAAATGGCAGGTGCACATGTTAGGTTCAGGATCAGAATTCCTAAACCGATTAACCTTGCATACCTAGCCATGCTAATTATATATTTAGGAGTTGGAACATTTGCCTCTGTAGTCAATTGATCCTTTAGGGATTGTATAATCAGGGATGCCACTCACTGATCCCAAAAAAATGGAAATCCCCCTAATTTTCTCAATTTACAATAGGAAATACCTATAGGAATGAAAATTAAAACTTTGGAATTCCTAAAATGTTAGGAAAAGTGGCATCTCTGTATAATGCTGAAATGCTCTTGTCTATTCCTAACAGGAGTGAATCCTGCCCACTGGTCGTCATTATGTGAATGCAGACCGGGCCAGTTACTCATCAGTTTAACATCCATGCATCATACTGACCCGACAAGTTTGATACACTCCCTCAGTCTTTGCCAAATCCAGTCGGACACCAGCTATAGCCGTCTGAATGGCTGTCAGGCCGTTAGACTGTCGGACCAAATGTCTGGCTGTCATCTTCAGACCTTAGGCTACATGCCATTTTTTATGGCATTCAAATCGGACCATTATTAAAGTTTTTACAGCATAAAACAAAAACCATTACCTTATTATGATTTTTTTTTCTCAGAACTTCATGAATCCTAATGGTTTTTATGATAAAAATAGAATGTACATCCTTGCTTTTTGATATTTTTTCATTTGCAGAAAATGCTCTTAGATACTCATTATGTTTCGGTCCTGAAAGAATTGAACCGGGCCTGCAGAACTAGAAATCTGCAGGACCGAATGTCCTGCATGGTGAAAAACTTTTCACAAAGACTGCTCCCTGAGGGTCGGCATGATGCACCAATGAAGTGCTGGCGAGCAGTCTCACCAGCACTTCAGTGGCATATCATGATGACTAATGGGCATCATGCACTCCTATACATCAGCCGCTGCTGATATAGGTGTGCCTCTGAATTGCCATACCTGACCGCCATGTCTGCCTGTGTCCACACTCACCTGTAAAAGCCAAGGGGAGGTAAATTAGTGTGTGTTCATGAGAAAACTTATCAATGTAATGGAAAAGGTATTTCACAAATTAACACTGAAAAAAACAAATTCTTACTCAGTTGAGTCTGGATCCAGACTCAGGCAATGTCACCAAAATGAGAATGATTTGAGACCCAGCCTGATCCTGGAATGATACTCAGCATACAAATGGGTATGTGAGAGCATCATAAAAACTTTTATGATGCATGAATGCAGACCAGGCGAGTTACCCGCCAGTGCTACATCCATGCATCATGCAGGGTGACCTGTCTGATGACCCTGGAGTGAGAGTTTCTGGAACTGTTAACATGAGGATTCTGTGCCAGGTCTGACCAGTTAAATCCTTTCAGGTTTTGTCTCGTTTATTTCATGCTTCTCACTTTTTTTCAGTGCACACACCATATCCCAAGGACCAGAACTGGATCTAGAAATCGGGTAGGAGAAGCTATATAGTTTAGGGTACTAGGTCACTCTTGGAGCCGCCATACTGGTACAGACTGCTTGACAGTAGGCTCAAAGCAGACATGGAACATTGCAGTCACAGTGCAAACCCTATGGGCTCAAAGCAGACATGGAACTATACAGCGACTGACACTTTTCTACCCTTCTCTCCACAACCTCTGTATGGAGAATGACTCAAGTTGGTGCGCGTGCTATGTCCACACTGTAGAAAATAACTGTTGAATCTACAAGGGATTCACATAAAAAAGTGAACAGTGAACCACCGTAATCATATTGCAGCGAACCAGTGTAGTTTTTACAAGAAGCCCCAGGTGGCAAGTGGTGGTACAAGGAATGTCTGAAACTTTGGGACAAGGATTCCGCCGTTATTTCGACAACATATTTTTTTAGCGCCTCCCACGCCGCGTAGCGGCGGTACCGCAAAGCGGTACGGGAGTGCGCTATTATGATTGCATTTGCCCCATGTGATGAGGTCTCACAATACAAAATTACTGAATAGAGAAATTGATAATTGTGAAATCTTCTTTATGTCTGCTTTTATGAGACATGTCATCAAACACTGGTATACCGACATTAACGGCGGGAGGCGTTTTTTTACGTGGTCACAACCACATTTCTTGTTACAGTGCACACCACCTGTTTCCTGCACGTGCGTCATTTACACCAAGCTGTGCCAATATTATTGATATATTTATAGCAGTTGGCGACCATGGGGGATGAGCCTGAATACAATATGTCATACATTTATACATTAAAGATTAACCCTTTGAAAGTCACTGATACAGGAGTGCATCAAGCCCATTGTCCTCATGATGCACCAATGAAGTGCTGGCGAGACAGCATCATGCCAACCGTTCGGGACTGTATCAACCGCATATAGACAATAGTCTGCATGAATGCAGTCTTGGTGAATTATTTGACCAATCAGCATGATGAGTTAAGCACCATCAGCCCTTTGTAGGGGCTCGTAGATCGTGATATAGTGTGAGCGTCTTCCTCGAGAGGGCGTTTCGAGCGGTGCGCCCATCACCGGTAGTCACTAGAGGTCTCCACGACCCCTGGTCTCTGCGGGGTGGTGGCCTCGTCCCAGCTCCTACTTGGGGCCGGGGAAGGTGTTAGTCTGGCTCTAGCTGTCGACGGAGTCGGACCACTTTTTCCCAAGCTTAAGATACTGTTAAGCAATACATACCGAGGTAGATGTAAACCATACACCGAAATAAATACGTGCCAGTTGCACTAACCTGAGATCCCTTGTCTGGTCTTTACTTCGAACTAGCCAAGACATTGATTCGAACCATTACACCTTTAAGGGTTAAGCTAGTATAGAATTGCTCAAATCAAGACCCTCATAGGTCTGGAATCAACTCAAGGTGCACCCAATACGTGATATACTGTAATCTCCCGTGTATAAGGCGCAGCCAGTGTATTAGGTGCACCTAGAGTTTTGGAAAATTCTCAAAAAAATGAAAAATTCATAAGTTTGGTTCTACTGAATGAATTTTCAAAATTCAAAGACCTATGTGTAACTTGGGCCCCATGGACCCCCCTGGGCCCCCCATATATCCTGGTATGGCTAAGGGGGCATGTAACATATCAAAAGAAAGGTCTTGAAGTTCCCCTTGTGGATGCAATGAGAACTAAAACCCCCCGTATAAGACGCGCCTTATACGCGGGAGATTACGGTACTATTGTACACCATAAAACCTCCATTTAAATAAGCCCTGATCATACAGTAGCATATTAGTCTGTTTAAGGCACTTATCCTTTTCAATACCCTTATACCTACAGACCTCATTTGTGACAAGTGCTTATTTGAGGGTGCTTAAACCTTTCAGGGCCGCTGATGCATTAATGCATCATGCCCATTGGTCGGCATGATGCAGCAAGGAAGTGCTGGCAAGACTACTTGGCTGCACTTCATTGGAGCATCATGTCGACCCTCCACTGGGAGTCGTGTATCAACCCCATAGGGTCGTCATGATGTATGATTGCATAACTCACCAGGGCTGCATTCATGCATAATGATGACCGATGGGCATGATGTATGAATGCATCAGTAGCGCCTAAAGGGTTAACATGTGCATGTGCTGTAGGTGACGTAGAAATGGTGCACCTGACAAGTACATTTATCTACAATAACAGAGGTATTGTATTATGTAGCACGGTTCTGCTGACTACCACAGGCTATATATATATATATATATATATATATATATATATATATATATATATACATATATATATATATACATATATATATATACATATATATATATATACATACATATATATATATATATATATATATATATATGTATATGTATATATATACATATATATATATATATATATATATATATATATATATGGGAAGTATTGGCTAGTTCTTTCTGTCTCTGAGATTAAGCTAACTTTTACACAGAATCAATGAGAATCCACACAAACCATCTGTTGGTGTTTATAGATGGTTTAAGCCTTTAAAAGCAGCTAAAGTAGAAGTGCTCTGTGTCAGTTGGTCTTTACTTTGGGGCTCATACACTCCCCGCATAATTATGACTATATGCACCAGACCTCAATGATCTGCTAGAACAATTCAAAATTTTCAAAACTTACCTTTAAGATTACAAACATTTGTTCTGATCAATGGATTTCAGAAATTTAAAAGCCAATGTGTAGCTCTGATGTCCATTGAAGGCTTACTACCAGTTTTGAATTTATGGGAGACATTGTGAAGATTTTACTACCAACTTTTTCTCATCCTAAAGATGCACCAGGGGTCTATCCTCGCACACAAGACGCACCTTATATACAGGGTACTTACCAATGAGCAAGGCAATAATCTTGCAGTATGGTGAAATAAATATGCACAGCAATATATAAAAAATTGGCCAAATTTGTGGGAATTGATCAGACTGTGTAGTTGCAGCACACCTGATGCCCCTGGATGCTGGCTGCTTCCTTTGTCAGGGGTCAATATTACCGAGACACCATCAAAAGGCATCGACCCCCCCCCCACCCAACACCATGCCCAATCCTAGCTCACCCCAGCCACAGCCACAGCCACAGCCTTCCATTTGATGACCCGACATCCACCAGTCCACACTACAAAAACATGTCATTGAAATAATGCCAAACACCTCGTCTCAAAGTTGCCAGAGATCCATCGTTATTTTCACAGAGATTCCTTGTACCACCATACTGCCACCTGAGGCTTCTTGTAAAGACTACTTTGGTTCACTGCAATATAATTATTTACAGTGGATCTCTGTTCAGTTTTACAAGGATCCCTGGTAGATTCAACAGTGCTGTTTTATTTTACAGTTTTTTTTTTACAGTGCACCCCCATCCAGGCTCACCTAGATTCATAAGTTGTCTTTTTACGGTGCACCCCAATCACAACCACAGCTTTCCATTGATGACCCTACACATCCACCATTTCTGTACCAGGAGAAGCTGAACACACACAAACTCTTTCCATCTCCAACTCTACAGCTGTGTACGACAAACCCCAGCATATAAGCAGCATATGAACAGTGATAAATATGTACTTAGGCCGTTTGAACAGTTACTGTGGCTTTAATTATAGGGTCAAGAAAAAAAATGTTTCTTTGAGGTAACCCCACCTTACCTAGTACAGCAAAACCATGTCTCGTCCCAGTCACCAAGCATCAGGAATCACCTTTATTTCATGTTAAGAACGGCATTTCCTATAGTAAGGCATAGGCAGAGCCATTCCCTTTCAGAGTGTGCAGAAACTGAAGCTCGTTCTGCCCAGCCCCATTCTGTACTGTGACGTCATTAAAATAGCCTCAAACCAAGTGACTTTATAGGTTTCTTTTACCTAGAAAACATGAAATAAATACAGAGTTCACTGTAAAGTGTCTCCAATCCCACTTGTGGGTGTCAGGCTGTTCTGAACTCAGCCTCCGGCCTGGTTTTGAACAGCCTGACACCCAAACTGGTCGTGTCAACACTTTGCCATGCAACTCTGTCTATTAGTAGTTAAAAAAAATGCAAGATATAAAAGAATCTGACAAAGGTCTCCGGGAACTCGGGGTGTGGCTTATACACACGGATGAGATGTATAGATCATAGCAAGGCACGCCACCTATCGGTGCATCTATGTATATATTATGTCGGATTTAATGGTACATGTATTGTACATTCTTCCTAATGACAGAAACTCAGCATCTACATAATAGACCTGTATTGAATCAAGAACTTCCTGAGTAGGGGACTAAATGTAATGTATGTCCATTGAATAAGTGTTGACATTTAGCGAAGTCAGGTTAGTTTTAGTGGACTTGTAAACCTTGTCAATGTCACCAGAATGTCAGCATGACATCAGGATTTAGCCTGAAGGTAATACATGTCCATGATCCATTGTCTACACCAAACAATGAATTGTCACCAATTACTATGGACATTTTAACGACCGCTGATGCATGTATACTCGCAAACACTTCATTGGTGCATCGTGTCGACCAATAGGCATCATTCACCCCTACACCAGCGGCCCTTAAAGGGTTAAGACTTGGAGAGTATACACAGTCTAATGAGATCTTAGCCACTATAATGTAGGGCATGCATTGAGACAGAAGGATTGATGGATCCTGGCACCAAGCCTGATTGGAAGTCTTTAGATGTGCACTAGCACCAATTGATTCCCCACGTCTAACTTTAAACTAAAAGTTAAAAGTTTAAACCCAATGGAGGCTGCGCAGTGTAGCACAACATTACCAATGTATGGCCTTTGGTCATTAACCCTTTAAAGGCCGCTGATGCAGGAGTGCATCATGCCCATTGGTCGTCATGATGCACCAATGAAGTGCTGGCAAGCACTCTTCAGCACGTCATTGGAGCATCATGCTGATCCTCGGGGACGGTATCAACGTCGTAGGGTCGGCATGATTCCCGAATGCAGCCCCAGAGAGTAACTCAACAGGGCTACAGTCAGTCACCATGGCAACCAAAGGGCATGATGCATGAATGCATTAGCTGCCTTAAGGTGTATCAGGGCTGCATCATAAATGAAGGAACAGGAAAACTGATTTCTTTCTACAAGAACATTTTCAACAGATTTTGTGTCAGGTGGTTAGTGCTGCCAACCTTGTCCAGACGCTATTTATAGAAGACAGACCATTTACAGCTAAAGGTATTAAATCATATTCCAAATAGCTTTCTTTCTATGTCAGAATATGGCCAAACTTGTCTGATTTGGCACGATGGACGTGACGGCACGTCATAGAGCGTGTCACGTGACGTAGCGGCCACCTAGTTGCGGGAAGATGAAACGAACAGGGCGCTACCTACAGGGAATGCTCTCACGACCCTGGGGCGGAAGGGGTGTATGGAGTCAGACGTCTTAAATAACAAAGCTGTGATTTTTTTGATTTTTCTTATAATTTCTTAGTTTTAACATTTGATGCGTGCTCAGTGGAGGTTCCCCATATAGGTTTCTATACTAGATATACGGGAGAATAAATCAAAGCTAAGGCATTGCATTTTTAGAACTTTTTTTCTTTTTTTTTTAAATTTTAGAACTACACAGAAGTCTTTGATATCTAGGCAGCCACACAGAGTAAAACATGACAAAACTTTCGCCATCATTTCCATAGAGACTACTTAAAACGCAGTGCTTTAGATAGTTACTAGTAGAAACTTTACCGCATCTTAGATAGATTCCACAGTCATCTCTCAGAGTGTAGATAACAATAGAAACCATTATGGCTGCCTAGCATGCACACCATACCAGAAATACAGCAGCCCATCCTGACAACACAAAGAAAAATGTTAACCATCACGCGGGACCTTAGCCCCTAATAGATCAAATTACTTCACTGCCGACATTGCTCCAGACAGCCACATTTCAAATCGTACTCAGATTTCCTGAGAGGTAGAATCCCTCATATCTTCCTTTGCAGTCATTGTGCAGGATACCGATGACGGCGGTCTAGCTAGTCCTAAGGACGAAGGCGTCTGCCGCGTCCGCGCTGCCCCTGTTTGCCGCGTACGCTGCAGCGGCCAGCAGCAGCCACGCGCCGACATCTAGTCCTGGGGACTAGAACGCGCCCTTACTATGCGTGCTAGGACTGTATCTTTAGTCCATGGGACTACACAGAGCAGTCCTGGGGACTAAGAAGTAGTCCTCAGGACTAAATTTGAAGTCCTGGGGACTACATCCCTAGTCACAACTACATTAGACATCAATCAATGAATTAATGAAATAATGTGTAGAGACACAAATCTGTATGACATATTATTTACTATCTCTGCAGTTCCAGAACTAGTCAATGGAGATGACTTTAGGTCCTCAGGTTGACAATACCTAAAACAACTACCTTAGATGGTCAAAATGAAGACTCCAGGTCATCAGCCAAATATTCAACGCATAACTCTTTGCGATTTTGGTTTGGTTTGGTTCGGTTGATTTTACGTCCAATAGTACTTAGTACTTAAAAGTTAGCAAAAATTTCTGTGGTTCACGGACATCAAGTCCTTTCTTTTCTTTTTGGACAGGTTTTTAAAAGCTGCTTGTCCAAACAGCTAGACAGGTATTTATATGCTGCTTGCCTGACACAGCAGTGACGGAATCTATGAATGACGGAATCTATGAGATGAATGACAGTATCTATGAGGAGGGGTGAGGGGGAAAACTGCTAATGGGGCTTCGTTCCCCTACTTTTCGAAGGATAGCAAGTGTTCTTTTATTTGCCTGGTCTCACAGGCAGGGCCAGACAAACCACGGCCTTTGATTACTCAGACGTGGTTCATTGAGGGGGAATCCCATGGCAAAAGACAAGCATGTAGACCCAGGCCCGCGCATATGGATACCAGCTGCCCACATGCTCACCCCAAGCCACAAGAAACCCCAGCTTTGTCGCCTTTTTCGAATCTGGTATGCCCACTGTCAGTATGGAAGGAGATTTCTCCTTGTGGACTCCCAATGAAGTTATTCTGCTCCTCCATGCTCTCACATGAAGGTCCCCACTCCACAGGGGGAACTCTTTGCGAAGTTGGGCGTGCAGCAAGCATATATGGGTGTGGACCATAAATGCAAAGTTTTATCACATTTATATTTAGGTCCATGGTTTTATGTTGTTGTCTTGTTGTTGTTGCTTTTTCTTGTCGTTGGTCGTTGTTGTTCTCCTTTTTTTATTTGTAGAAAGTCATGCTTGAAAGGATGAAAGGTGTTTCGCTTCTGTTTGTAAATTTGTTCCTTTGGCATGATACCAATTGAGATTAATTTAGTTCAGTAACCCATGTCCTGTTTCTTTCAGATATACTTAATGTTTAATGTTTAATACTGACAGAGTTATTGTTGGCATCCTCACACAACCCAGTACACACACACCCCAGCAGGGAACCTCAGCCACACACCATCTGTTAGGATCTGTTGTCTAAACCTGGGTTTCACACATCTGTTACACAAACTGACAAGTACCTATAGAGGGCATGGGGAGGGTAGTCTAGACCCGGGGGGACACTCACTATATGCCACAGACAGGAGTGTGCGGCTGGCAAGGTCACTTTTTGGCCAAAATCCCTCTCACTAAGGGTCTGGTTTTGGTCAAAATCCCTTTCACCAAGGGTCACTTTTAGCCTAAATCCCTCTCACCAAGGGTCACTTTTCTCATATTTTGACCCTGCACATCAAAATAAGTGCCAGTTTTCGGGATTTCCATCAAAATTTCTGCCAAATATGGTCAGTTCTGATAAAAATTCTGCACATCAAGGGTAAATTTCAAAATAAAAAACTTAACTGTGCACATTTTTTACCAAAATCCCTCTCACCAAGGGTCACTTTTTGCCCAAAATCCCTCTCACCAAGGGTAAGGGTTGTCAGAGGCCTAGCCACACACCCCCGTCAAAAGAAATCTGAGTGTCCCCCCCCCCGAGGGTCTAGATGTTATGATTCAGTTGCGGATCTAGGATTTCTGAAACGCCCATTGTTTTGTATCTTGTTTGCTGCTCCCCCAGAATGATTCAAGTTGTTTACGACCCAATTTCCCTTTTTGTTAGATTTTGGGTTAAAAGAAGTAGATAAACTCTAAAAGACATTAAAAAGGAATGGGGTCTGTGCCTCCCTGACACTGTTATGGCCATTTAAAGATGTGCTTGGATATTTGAACTGCATGTTTAGATTATAGCATGACTTCAAAAAGTTTAAATGACATTATGCATTCCTTAAGGGCATTAAGGCATTGCAGAAGGGTAGGAAGCAAATATTCAGTGGGGGGCCTGGCGAGGGCACCATCACGACCACCTTGAATTGTCGGCTGATGCGTGATGGCGTCTATATATATGTGTATTTCGAATTCATATAGAAAAGTGATTTTTGGTAAATTTTGGATCTGACTTTCCCATTCTCCCTATGACATCACCATAATAATCTAATTTGAGATGTAAAGTTTTAGCTTCTTTTCCATTGTGTTTATGAGTTCTTGGAAAATATTGGGGGGGGGCCCAGACATATTCAGGCCCCACCTCCTTCATGATTGGGGGGGTCCAGGCCCCCCTGGCCCCCCCTTTTCCTACGCCCCTGATCATTGAATATTATTTAACCATAGTGAGTCTCTCCCAACACTGCGCTATCCTTTAAACAGCCAACAGTGCATTAATGCACCATGCCCATTGGTCTTCATGATGCATTGAAACAACTCTGGCCAGTAACTCGCTTGGACAGTGTCTGATGCCCAAGTTACAGTGATGCATCACTGCATGGCGAGCCAACAGGGCTGATAGACCTTCAGAAGGTTAGTGTGATGTACAAATGGAGCGCAGGCGAGCAGACTTGCTGACAAAATGAAAGTCGGCATGACGCATGAATGAAGTGTTGGCAAGCGGTCTCACGAGCACTTCATCGGTGCATCATGACAACCAATGGGCATGATGCACTCCTCTACCAACGGCCCTAACAGGCCTTATGGAACACCTGGACACTTATAGTGTTAATGCGGTACAGAGCTAGGGGGAAATCCTGATATTCCTATATATAGACTATGAATGTGTATCCATGTGTGGATGAAATATGCCATATGTTATTGATTTACTGTCGCCATGGATGTTGGTTCAGACGACATGTCTAAATATATACATGTACACACGTATTGCTGTACAGTCAACCCTTGGTTCCTCGACCCTTTAATACCTCAGATCCCTCATTACCTCAGACAGAAAATCTGGAACTACATCTATGTATTCTATTATATTTGAACTTAACCCCTCAGATAATTTGCTTCCTCAGACATTTTCCCTTGCATTTGATGAAGCAAGGGTTGACTGTACTTCAACACTGACAATAAAGTGCCCATATTTAGCATATTTAACACTTTAAAGACAGGAGCGCATCATGCCTATTAGTTGTCATGATGCACCAAATTTCAGGGGCGTGGGAACAGTTTCAGAGTGGGTGGGACCAGGGGGGTTTTCTGCAATTTTTGACCTCCCTTTGCTTGACCTTTTAGTTTTGACCTTTTGAGGAGTTGGCCAAAAGTGTGGGGGGGGGACATGTCCCCCCTGTGCCCCCTGCTTTCCATGCCCATGCCAATGAAAAGCTGGCAGGACTGCTCGGCAGCACTTCATTGTGCCCACAATCCATGACAGTAGTAAAACTGTAAGGTTGGCAAGATGCATGAATGTAGCCCTGGCCAGTCACTCATCAGGGCTGCATTCGTGCATCATGACGACCAATGGGTATGATGCATTAACCATTTAAAAGCTACCGTAAAACCATTATCTCTTTATTCTTAAGTAATAAACCCCCAGTCTAAGCCGGGGGTAGACTTTGGGAGAAATTTAGAAAACGGTTTTGGTCAAAAATAGAAAAAAAAATCCAACTTATGACCGGGGTTTTACGGTACATGATACCTCCTGGGTCAGTTCCTTTTGTCGGAATGATGCACCAATGCTATGCTGGTGAGCCTTCTAACCAATGCTGAATTGGTGTATCAGGCCTAAAATTGTTTTTTAGAATTATTTGGTAAAAATGACCCAAAAATCAAGAAAAAAATGTAAATAAATCTCAATATGACTGGATCCATTGAACGATGTCACTTTTGGGATTTTGGGGTCTTTTTGGATACAGGAGGCTGTAGAATAAAAAGTACTTAACCATATTTCTTTTTTCTGGTCTCATTTGAGAGAAAACACTTGGGGCTTCAAAAAAAACTCAAATTTGTGTATGTCGGTCCATTATTTTTTGAGATGTGGTGGCCCAAAGTTGAAAAATGGTCCAAAATGACCTTTTTTTCCAATTTCCACCTCATTCTAGGCCATATATCAACTAGTCAAGCAGTAACAGATCATCATAATATTATTTATTCCATAGTAGGGGGTCATATCTATCATTTCAATGTGGTTTGGAGCAGATGTGTTTCAAATTTTTTTCACCATAGCCTTTCTTATATGCCAAAATAGCGTTGTTTGCCCGACTGATCAAAATCTGATACCTCTATAAGGCATATTAAAAAACTTTCCTCAGCATTTCTGTATCTACACACAGAGAGGGTCTATATAGGTTGTTTTTTGGGAAAAAAAAAAAATTGTGTATTGCGTATCGTTTGCGCGCAATACACATTCAAGTATTTTTCAAGTCAACCTCCCCAACCCCCCTCTAAATTAAACTTGTGCTTGTACAGCCCATATTTATCAATTTAGGACTATTTCACCTATCATACAGTGTGTATCTATTGATGAGGTATCAATTTAAAAAAAAAATCGAGTCTCTACGTGCCTCGGTTCCCCCAAACCAGACTGATTTGACTCCTCTTCGCGGTCGTTTGCCCGACTGATCAAAATCCCAAGGTTCTCGGCGGGAAAAGAAACTCACTGGTTCCTTTCCAACCGGAACCAGCTACATCCGGGTCTTTGCCCAAGTTGTTTACTGTTGGTTCCAGCTCGCTGAGGCCAGCATTTTTTAGGTGTTTGATCGCCGATCGACGTGCGAAATTGCCAAAACCGTGAGTAATATTCTTCTAAAATTGATGGAATCTTGTTTTTAAATGCCGATCGAATGTTTTGATGTGCTTTTTGTGTACCGAAAGTGTGTAAATAGTGAAGAATACGTCTCTAACGATCGGCCCGGGCGATAATGGGGACTGTGCAGCCAAGCTGGGCACCCCAGGGAGGTCGAAATGCGCTTGTTTGCGCGACTGATTTTTTCGGTAGCCCGACTGACCAAAATGATATTATGGCCTGTAGTGGCACATATATGGGCAAAGAGATGAATAACAGTGGTTAATACGATAGAATAAGGCCCTGGCTTCGATTTAGTGCAGGTTTTGTACCTTCTCCGCCATTTTGGAAGCCCCCAGCTATGCAAAATCATTTTTCCCCCCCTGCTGGCACTGTTTTAGGTACCATTTCGATCGATTTTCTCCAAAAATTCCCACTATTTACACACTTTTCTGTGGTTATGAACCATCCTCTATGTATTTCTCATTGTTTTATTGTTTTACATCGCTGCTGGGTTTGGTTATATTGGCACAGGGAGCAGTTTCAACCACTAACCATTATTTCGGTCAGTCGGGCAAACAAGAATCTAAAATCCTCTCCTATTTGGTCAATATACACAAACTTACACTTTTTTGGTGTTAATATCTTATTTAGGACTATTGTCCAACATCCTGGACAGAAAACATATAGGTTTGACAATAATTACCATGATTTTTGGAAGAATTCATTTTGATCAGTCGAGCTACAAAGCATGTTTTTTGCATATAAAAAGTACTTCCACTCCACTCAGGCCCCCCAAAATTTAACACAAGGTGCGCCTACAGTACCTCTGTCATCTAGAATGGTCATCCAGTCATTCCTGAGAAAAAAAATTTCATCGAATCTGGGGCTGGGGGGATTTTTTGATAAATTTTTACATATCGGCCATGTATTTATTCACTGGATCGTACAACGCACGGTCATACTTGCCAGGCCTTCAAGCATCATATATTCACCAATTATTCTGACTCTAGACCTACTTTTATGATTAAATTGTGCTATATTCACACTGTGTTTTGTACACCTTTTTTAATCAACTTTCTATCTTTCTTCAGACTATGGGTAGAAAGCGCAAGCCAGAGGGGGAGAAGGTCCCTCACAGTCTTGTACAGGCGGAGTACGAGCAGAGGCAGAGGGAGAAGGAGGGCGAGGAAGAATTCCTGGCTAGGCGGAATGCCGAGAAGCGGGCATCAAAGGCCAAACGGGATGCGGAGAAGACGCCCCGGGAACGCGAACGGACGCGGCGGATGTCCAAGTTCCGCGTCCAGAAGGCGCGGGAGGAGGAGAAGGCCAAGAAGGAAGGGAGGGAGCCTGCCGCCTGGACAACTATGACCAGCGGAGAGGTATATGATGATATATTAATTTAAATTATAATTTGAAATTATAATGTAAAATAACTCTTTATTAATTGTAAATCTTTGACTGGAGTTCTATTATAGCTTGGGTCAACATATTAGCGATACAATGCTTGTGAGTAACTCACCAGTATTTTATTACTGACAAATAATTTTGTATTTTGACCCTTTTCTTACACAGTTTGTAGACCAGGAGATGGCGCGGGAGGATGCTGGAGGGGAGGGGACCTCGGGGCAGGCTGCACCCTCGGCCAAGGTGGTGAAGCCAGCTGCTGCCACTGCCGCCACCGATGCCACTGCCACTGCCGCCACTCCTGCGACTCCCGCTGCAGCCCAGACACCGGCTCAGGGCAAGGGCAAGGGACTCGGGAAGTCAACGGCAAGGCAGACACCTGCAGGTCGGCCAGCGCCTCGACGTGGACGCGGGCGCGGCCTGCTGGTGCACAGCTCCCTGTTCACTCCCCGAGCCCCAAGCCCCCACCTTAAGCCGGTGTCTTATGACACGTACGGAGTGAGTATGAATTAAAAGTGTCATTCGGTAATTGGTATAAATCTAAGTGCAGAGATGCCACTTTTCCTGATATACCAGGATTTCCTGGTATTTATTCCTTGTTCTATCCATCACGCAACTAGTTAATTAAAAGTGTCATTTGGTAATTGGTTATCTAAGTAGAACTATACTTAAAGCGGAAAGTTGAACACTGCATTGGTGTATCATCAATAATTGGACTGTACATATAAATGTTTTCCTTGTTCTATACATCAGGAGACTGCCGAGGACCCCCAGTCTGTGTCCTCCGACGAGGACGAGCGGACGCTGGCAGGTGATGCCCCCGAGCACCCCCTCCTGCTGTCTGACGAGGAGGAGGTCCCCGCAGTGCCTGCACCACCGCCGCCTGCGGAGGCCCCAACACAGGAGGGGGACGCGGCAGCCCCGCTGGCGGAGTCCACCCGGCCGGTCCGCCAGGCTGCCCGGCGCACCTCACCTGAGAGGCGCCGCAGCGACCGCGTCCGGGAGGAGTCCCCAGCGGAGTACAACGTGTCGCTGCTTGAGGACATCGCGTAAGTATTTATATATCATAGTTCCTTCTTTTTGTGTTGTTATTTGTAAATAATCTTTAATAGTTAGAGAAATTTTAAAGTACATTGGCATTAATTAATTTAGTCAAATTCAATGTGTGATTTATTCCCAATTTCATAAACTGTTATCAACTTACAGCGCCACCGTCCGCAAAGACACGTCTAAGTGAATGTAATTATCTAAATATAAATGCATTTGATCTTACTTGTTTAATGGTTCCTTGCTTGTTTAACTGTTTCGCTTAGAATTAAGATTTCTGCATTGTTTACAACCATTTTAATTGTATATGAATATGTGATATCAATCGGTGTAGTAGAATTATGATGGGAAATGAATTAGTCTATCTATCATGTATTTATCTATGTTTAACGCTCGTTTGCGCGACTGATCGATATACGAAGAATCACCATGTAAAGATTTATAAATACATGTTTCATGATGATACTGAAAATTAATGATTGTTCATTGTTTGCAGCCCGCGTGCCGGACTGACCACACCGATGACAACCCTAGGACCGCCCACCACACCGATACTGACCACTCCTAAAAGCCTGACGATACGGAGAAGGAAGACCAACTCTCCCAGAACCAACCGCTTCTACTATCGACACGGGTTAATCACCAAGGACCTGACTGACGCACAGACAAAGATTGAGGAGTTGCAGGCTCAGCTTGCCCACGCCCAGTCAAACGGTCCACCCGTAGCCGAACCCACTGTAGCGCACACGGAGGAGCGCGTTGCAGTGGCTGCACAGGATGGTGAACCCACTGTAGCGCACACGGAGGAGCGCGTTGCAGTGGCTGCACAGGATGGTGAACCCACTGTAGCGCACACGGAGGAGCGCGTTGCAGTGGCTGCACAGGATGGTGAACCCACTGTAGCGCACACGGAGGAGCGCGTTGCAGTGGCTGCACAGGACTCAGCTAAGTTGGCAGCCAAAGCCAGGGGTGTGAAGGCTGTGATTGAAGGGTTGGCCAACCTTCCTAGCAAGGACAAAGCGTCTATTATGACCAAGGTGCTCTCGCCCGCTGTTATCAAAGAACAGCGCATCACTATGTCTTTGGCAGAGACCTTTGGCATCGACAGGCGGACGCTCACCAAAACCCCTTCAGACCAGCCTGGCACCCGGCAGTTGAACCATGCGGCAAAGGTAGAGAGTGTGCTGGCGTTCTTGTCTGACCCGGAGAACTCCAGCATGGCACCCGGCAAGCATGAGACCAAGACCGTCAACAAAGTGAAGCACCAGAAGATGTACCTTAATGACTTCATCTATGTGCTTCACAAGCGGTACCAGGAGACACACCCTGACTTGCCGGTCTGTCGCACTACCTTCTATGAGATACGCGACGAACACCCCTGGTTCATCCCCATCGACCTCCAGAGTGAGAAGGTCTGCTTGTGCCAGAAGCACCAGAACTTCTCGCTCAGGCTTCATGCTGTCAATATTAAGATGACTGATAAGATGTTTATCGATATGACCATGGATGACCTTGAAAAACGAATCTGTGACAAAGTCCCAGAGCAGTCTACTGTTGAGTACCAAGTGTGGAAAAACAAGGATGTGTTGTACGAGTCGGCAGGTGCAGACGGAACAAGGAAACAGTCCACCATCAAGAAGCTCCGCCCTTGTACAATGGTGCAATCACGGGCGGACTTCATCAAAACGACCCGACTCGAGTTCCTCACCATGTCTGCCCATGTTGACCGTGCACACAATCAACACCGCATCGTACGCGAGCTGCGAGCGGGGATGTCGTCGTTGGAGGTTACCATCCAGATGGACTTTGCAGAAAACTGGATGGTATCATACCCCGAGTCCCCACAGAGTACCTACTACGCGAAGGAGCCAGTGACCCTGCACCCTGCAGTCATCCACTACCGTGATGAGGACACTGGCACCACAAACCACTACTCTGTGGCTCTCTGCACCGACGACCGGAAGCACGACACTGGCGTCATCTTGGCATTTCTCCGCTGCCTGGCAGCATTCCTCCGGGAGAACCTGCCACATGTCAAGGTGGTGCACTACGCTTCCGATTCCCCCTCCAGCCAGTATCGAAACATCTCGGTGTTCTCGGTACTGGTGCGCCACACTGAACTGCTCAACGGTCTCAGAGCAACATGGACCTACTTCGAGGCGGGCCATGGAAAGGGCCCCTGCGATGGAGTCGGCGCTGCTGCTAAGCGCAACGCTGACAACATCGTCAAACGCCACAAGGACGGACATCCCGTCATCAATAATGCAGAGGAGTTCGCTGCCGAAGGTAACAAACTGGAAGGCAGCGTTCACTACATCCATGTCCCTCTGCAGGATGTCAGCTCCGCCCGCCTCACTGTCGGCCAAGTAGCAGCAGACAAATCAGTAAAGGGCACCATGAGTGTCCATGCTGCTGTGGTCAAGGAGGAAGGAAGGTCACTCTCTGTCCGTGACAAATCCTGCTTCGACCCCTGCTGCTGGCTCGACCTTAGGTCTGTGAATGGCTGCTCTGGATGGACAGACCATGTTCTTAAGTTCTCTGACAAGCAGAAGTCTCCCCCACCAAAGCAAACACGCCAGAAGAAAACGCGGCCTGCACGTGTCCCTGCTGCGGTGGACGACGCGGATGACAGCACTACTCCCCCGCCAAAGCAAGCCCTGGTTCAGATGAAAACGCGGCCTGCCAGGGCTCCTGCTGCGGCGGACGGCGACCCTGATTATGATCCTGTTGTGCGCACCACTGTCTGCAAGCGCACCAGGGACGGCTCACCAGTCGTGGCACGTAAGCGCACTCGAAGTGACCGGGTGCCAACTCCTGCCACGGCTGACAAGGAGAACGTTGCCCCGTGTGCTGCACGAAAGCGTGCCGCGGAGCGCGCCGTCGCCGTCCCTACCACCAAGCGAGCACGGCAGGATCCACCGACCTCGACCCTCCCTCAGGAGGATGTACAGCCCAAGGACACTATTGGAAAGTTGGTGCTGGTCCAGGACGAGTACCAGGTAGGTGACATCCTTGTCACTGCTAGCCTGGATGGCACCAACTCCGGTAATGACATATGGTTTTTGGGTAAGGTGGTAGCCAAGGACAATGGCTTCTATCTAGTGCACCATATGCTGCGGAACATCATGAAAACAGCAAAGAGAAGCTTCAAGTTGGGGACAAGCTTCATGTGGGGGAAGGAGACCATTGAAGCCAGAATCCACCACCTCAACATTCTTGGCAGGATCTCGCTTCCTAGGCCAAGTCGGTATGGACACACGAAGAAAGCCCTCTACAACCTCGATCCCATCACTATCCAACTGGCCGATCGAAAGCTCCTCAAGTACCGCAGCAAGTGCACTGATTAGATGTCATTGATCCTGGTTATCACCAGTTTAACTTTGCCCACTGTAACTTGTATTTCTCAAGCATTTATCTATGTTTTAACGCTCGTTTGCGCGACTGATCGCTATTATTTCTATTTCATTCTATTGCATGCGCACAGACCCAAGATAGGTAGATATTGTAGAGTTATTGGTTTTAAACAGTAGCCCAGGTGCACTAGTTACTCTGTATGTAAAGGCAAGATTATAGGACAGGTTTAAGTGCCTCCTTGAGGTGTTCATCTATACATAGACATGTTCTACTGCTCGTTTGCCCGACTGACCGGTATACGCATGGCCATGGTAAAATGTTTCTTGTTATTCTGTTAAAAGTGTGAGGTATTCTATTGTTATTTCATCTATTAGTAAACCTTTTTTACTAATAAATGAAGGCTAATAGGATGGTATTTTGTTAGATTTTGTCACTTATTGGTCCAGTCTTCGATGAAAATTTGCGAAAAAAAGCAAAACTTAATTTTCCGAGCATGCGCACAGACCCAAGATGGGTAGATATTGTAGAGTTATTGGTTTTAAACAGAAGCCCAGGTGCACTAGTTACTCTGTATGTAAAGGCAAGATTATAGGACAGGTTTAAGTGCCTCCTTGAGGTGTTCATCTATACACAGACATGTACTACTGGTCGTTTGCCCGACTGACCGGTATACGAGGTATTTGCATGGTCAAGGTAAAATGCTTCTTGTTATTCTGTTAGAAGTGTGAGGTATTCTATTGTTATTTCATCTATTAGTAAACCTTTTTTACTAATAAATGAAGGCTAATAGGATGGTATTTTGTTAGATTTTGTCACTTATTGGTCCAGTCTTCGATGAAAATTTGCGAAAAAAAGCAAAACTTAATTTTCCGAGCATGCGCACAGACCCAAGATGGGTAGATATTGTAGAGTTATTGGTTTTAAACAGTAGCCCAGGTGCACTAGTTACTCTGTATGTAATGGCAAGATTATAGGACAGGTTTAAGTGCCTCCTTGAGGTGTTCTGCTATGTACTACTGCTCGTTTGCCCGACTGACCGGTATACGAAGTATTTGCATGGTCATGGTAAAATGCTTCTTGTTATTGTGTTACAAGTGTGAGGTATTCTATTGTTATTTCATTTATTAGTAAACCTTTTTTACTAATAAATGAAGGCTAATAGGATGGTATTTTGTTAGATTTTGTCACTTATTGGTCCAGTCTTCGATGAAAATTTGCGAAAAAAAAGCAAAACTTAATTTTCCGAGCATGCGCACAGACCCAAGATGGGTAGATATTGTAGAGTTATTGGTTTTAAACAGTAGCCCAGGTGCACTAGTTACTCTGTATGTAATGGCAAGATTATAGGACAGGTTTAAGTGCCTCCTTGAGGTGTTCATCTATACATAGACATGTACTACTGGTCGTTTGCCCGACTGACCGGTATACGAGGTTTTTGCATGGTCATGGTAAAATGCTTCTTGTTATTCTGTTAGAAGTGTGAGGTATTCTATTGTTATTTCATCTAATAGTAAACCTTTTTTACTAATAAATGAAGGCTAATAGAATGGTATTTTGTGAGATTTTGTCACTTATTGGTCCAGTCTTCGATGAAAATTTGCGTAAAAAAAGCAAAACTTAATTTTCCGAGCATGCGCACAGACCCATGATGGGTAGATATTGTAGAGTTATTGGTTTTAAACAGTAGCCCAGGTGCACTAGTTACTCTGTATGTAAAGGCAAGATTATAGGACAGGTTTAAGTGCCTCCTTGAGGTGTTCTGCTATGTACTACTGCTCGTTTGCCCGACTGACCGGTATACGAAGTATTTGCATGGTCATGGTAAAATGCTTCTTGTTATTGTGTTACAAGTGTGAGGTATTCTATTGTTATTTCATCTATTAGTAAACCTTTTTTACTAATAAATGAAGGCTAATAGGATGGTATTTTGTTAGATTTTGTCACTTATTGGTCCAGTCTTCGATGAAAATTTGCGAAAAAAAAGCAAAACTTAATTTTCCGAGCATGCGCACAGACCCAAGATGGGTAGATATTGTAGAGTTATTGGTTTTAAACAGTAGCCCAGGTGCACTAGTTACTCTGTATGTAAAGGCAAGATTATAGGACAGGTTTAATTGCCTCCTTGAGGTGTTCATCTATACATAGACATGTACTACTGGTCGTTTGCCCGACTGACCGGTATACGAGGTTTTTGCATGGTGATGGTAAAATGCTTCTTGTTATTCTGTTAGAAGTGTGAGGTATTCTATTGTTATTTCATCTAATAGTAAACCTTTTTTACTAATAAATGAAGGCTAATAGAATGGTATTTTGTGAGATTTTGTCACTTATTGGTCCAGTCTTCGATGAAAATTTGCGTAAAAAAAGCAAAACTTAATTTTCCGAGCATGCGCACAGACCCAAGATGGGTAGATATTGTAGAGTTATTGGTTTTAAACAGTAGCCCAGGTGCACTAGTTACTCTGTATGTAATGGCAAGATTATAGGACAGGTTCAAGTGCCTCCTTGAGGTGTTCTGCTATGTACTACTGCTCGTTTGCCCGACTGACCGAAATTCGCTATTCAGGGGGTCTATTTTGGCTACAGACTGCATGCAGAATGTATTTGATGAGTGGCAAATGATGTTGGTTTAAGCAAGAGTACATAGTGAGGATGTAATATAGTGATTTTCATGCATGTACAAAGAGTTTTAAGCCTGTGAGATCAAAGTTGAGAATGTGTGTTAAAATTTTCATCAAAATGAAAATCATAGAAAAATGAGAAATGTCATAACTTTGAAAGTTTATGTGCCTCAGTTCTACTTTTTGGTACACTTATACTAGACTATTAGATTAGTTTGGACATGCAATATGGTAATGATAGGAGGTTTATTGAAATAGTTACATGTATTATAAATTATTTCGATCAGTCGGGCAAACAAAATGATATGGTTTTACTGCGAGTGTGATAAAAACTGACCCCCTGGGAGTTAATGACTTGAATGAACCTTTTCATAAAGCCAAGATACAGGGCTATCAATAAAATAAAGTCTTAAAGTTTAATACTGACTTAGCCTGAATTACTCCTTGACCATGGAAAGTGACATAGTTGGGCGGATCCAGTCATATATAGGCATGGTTGGTATCAAATTAAAGCCCACGGTCTCACGAATGCTACTAGCTTAATTAACCAACATTGTTTAAATTTCAAATTTTTTGAGCCATGTTTTCTATCATTTTTTGGCAGTTTTTGGCATCCAGGAACTTAAAAAAAAAATCTAAAAAAAAAAAAGAATTCGACCTACCTACCTTATTTTTTTTCAGCTATGTTACCTGAATACAAAATTTTTTTTAGGCCTCATGACGACTCTGAAGGTGTATCAGCATCAGTAGGAGGTCAGAATGAATGCAGCCCTGGCGAGTTACTCACCAGGGTTGCATTCATGCATCATGATGAGGACAAATTGGTACAGTGCTTTAAAACATTATGAAACCCTTAAAGGTTTAGACAGATGGTATCTTGTACAAATTTCCAGAAATATCCCCTGACAATAATAAATGTGGCTGGGGACATTAGAGATGGTTTCAGATACACTGTTAGTAGTAGCCAGGGTTATTTTACAGCAAAAATAAAAAACTGGCAACTTTGGTTCCAATACATTTTGCTGTAAATCTACAGGAGGCGAGTTGCTGTAATTTCACAGCACAATCCACAGTAAATATACAGTAACAACCACTGTGACAATGCACGAAGATCATTTAGATCTACAAAGACATATGCTGTAAATTAACAGCAAGATATGTTGTAAAATTACAACATCGCAAGTCGCAAGTCAAGTAATGAGAGGACTCAAAATGCACACTAAGAAATAACTGTTGATATTTAAGGGGCTGATATTGCATCATGCCAAAAAAGGAATATAAATTTGGAGGCATGAATGTGGCCCTTAAAGAGTTTTCTTCTAATGATACAATTACTGAAAAATTCCCGCGGACGAGCCCCAGTTCGTATGCAAACCACAGGCCGTCTGCAGCGGTATACACAGCGTACACACAGGTATAGAATACTATCAAACCCTGCGTATCAGCCGCACCTGTGTATAAGCCGCACCCTGACTTGAGGAGTATGCTATAAGCTGCAGCAGGGGTGTCAAAAGGTATCTATGCCTTAGTAAAGTCTATATACCGAACCCCCTTGTAGAAGCCGCACCCTGAGTTCAGGATTGATCCATAACCCGCACCAAGCGTCTGAAATGGTCGATAAGCCACAGCTTATACATAGGGTTAAATACCATAATCTCCCGCGTATAAGGCGCACCTAGAGTTTTGGAAAATTCTCAAAAAAATGAAAAATTCATAACTTTGGTTCTACTGAATGAATTTTCAAAATTCAAAAACCTATGGGTAGCTTGGGCCACCTTGGGCCCTCCTGGGCCCCATTTTGTCCTATTTTGACCAAGGGGGCGTGTAAGATA
Source organism: Acholoe squamosa (assembly GCA_949317995.1). Lineage (NCBI taxonomy): Eukaryota > Metazoa > Annelida > Polychaeta > Phyllodocida > Polynoidae > Acholoe > Acholoe squamosa. The sequence continues at coordinate 6,129,876 of OX439045.1, forward strand.
TCAAAAGAAAGGTCTTGGTGTCCCCCTTGTGGATCCAATGAGAACTAAAACCCCCTCGTATAAGACGCGCCTTATAGGCGGGAGATTACGGTAGCAGTATAAAACCTTGAATTTTCAAGCGTGAGGTGCGGCTCATAGCTACAGCTTTAAGTCAGAGTGCAGCTAATATGAAAGAGTTTATGGTATCTATATAAATACAGTCTATAAACATATACACAGCATTAGTTCCGTGTCAAAGGGAGGAGGCGCAGTCTATTCAGCCATGTTTCCGGGTCAGCTATTTGCACCCGCTTCTCCAATAATAAAATCAACTCCACTCACGAAAGGGGCCAAGAGATGATATTAACCCTCTCGGGGCCAAATGATGCCGACATGGTTTAGCATATTGGCCTCTATAAGTGCCCAGGCGCTTATTGATTTCAACCTGGCTCTACCCCCGACCTCATTCAAGACCGGCGCTAATTCAAGACTAATTTCAAAACCCCTGTACCCCCAGCGCTTATTCAAGACCGGCGCTAATTCAAATACCCAGCGCTTATAGAGGTGAATACGGTATGATGTCATGATGCACTGGTGAATGCAGTGCTGGCGAGTCTACTCACCAGCGCTCTGTGCCGGTCATGATGCATATCAATACAGCCATGGGGAATAACACATCATTAATGCATCATGATAACCCTGCCATTAGCTGATACACTCCAGAAGGGTCGGCATGATGCACCAATGCAGTAAAGGAGCACAGAAATACTGAAACACCTCATTAAGGGTTCAGCTAATACCTCTTAAATACATGTATAGATTTTGTAGAGGACTGCATATATTTTAGGAAGTTGAAAATCTCTGAAGTGAGAAGAAACCCTTAAAAGACTTGAGTTCCTGAACAAGGAGGCATTTTACTCCCCTTAGAAGGATAAAATCAGCTGCCTGTTGGACAGAGGAGCAGGCACTGAATAGTCTGGTGTGGGGGCTGCCAGACTGAGGGTGTGGGGGTGGGGGGTGGGGGGGTCTTCCTCTTGTGGAGTACAAAGCCTGTATTATACCATACACCTGCACACCTCACAGGTAAAGGTAGATAGCTACTTTAGGCCAAAAAAAGTTGTTTGTTTCAGGTACCATGCTGAAAACTATTAGGTAGGGTGGGTCAGATTCTTTTTTTCTTTTATTTTTTTTTAATGCCTCAAAGAGATGGGACGGGCCGGGCATCCTGCCGCGACAAATCGTTAACTTAAGTTGCCCAAAATTGACGCATCTTTCTCAGAATTGAAGAAAGAAAATAGGGTCGGCCCTGTTTAGCTAGGTAGGGTTGGGTTACCTGAAACAAACAATTTATTTTTGGCCTTATCCTACTTTAGGGCACAAGGTGAATACATCACCTGCAGGTATAAATGCCAAAAAAAATATCAATTGTGTATTTCACCACTAAAATGGCTGAGCCTATTACTATCTTTTTTATTCAATTTGAAACAATTCAAAATGAATCTCAGTATTCTTTTCATGTTAGGCCCAAAAAGAGTTGAATTTCCAGTTACCCGACCGACCCTAGTAAAACAGGGTCGACCCTACATTTTCTTCTAATTCTAAGAAATTTTTCACATTTTATGTTTTTCATAGTTTTATTATAAAATGGACGAATATAGCATATCTAACCATACATTTCATATTTGAGTCATGTAATTTGAAACACACAATTGTTTTTTTGACCTTATCTTGAAAAAGAAAACGTCAAAACTTACTATTTACTAATGGCTTTGAGGCTATTCTGACGCCAGTGGAGAAAAGAACAGTAAAGAACAAGATTCAGTTTCCTGACGCCCATTAATGCATCTAATACAGGACCTAAAGAGTTCAAGAGCCTCAGAAGTCAGATTCTAACTAGTTAATATTGCCCCGATACATTATACCAGAATTCATACACCAACTGTTATACTTAGAACACAGCTGCCACGCCCTCCCCATAATAGTAACTGTGCTTTGACTATACAAAGATCAATACCTCCCCAATGACAAATATATATATAACTCTTTAAGGGCCGCTGATGGGTTGATACATATAGTTCCAGAGAATGTTCTAATGAAGTGCTGGCGAGCAGTCTCGCCAGCACTTCATTGGTGCATCATGACGACCAATGGGCATGATGCATTCAGTGTTGCCGAAATGATGCTGGTATAGGGCCTTGGGGCGCAGGCCAGAATGGCCTGGCATGATCTTGGCTTTCTAATGATGAACAAATTTTTCAAATCCGACCATTCGAACCAAAGACAGGGCCATTTTTGTGCAGATGTTTTGTATTTAAGTATTTTTCAATTTCTATTAAGTTATGATAGGTACCTTAGGATATTGATGTTAATATGGCCTGTGTGAGCAGGAAGTGGCCTGCGTAGGATGTCAAGACGCAGGCCACATTGGCCTGCATCGATAAATAGTTTTCGCCAACACTGCTGCATTAATGCATCAGCAGCATTTAAAGGAAAAAATGGGGATGTATAATCACGCACATGCACCATACATGTACTGGAGATTGCTGGTGTCTTCACCCCCCCCCCCTACGACACACACCCATCCACTGACACCAAAACAATGGGTGATTCATTATACAATCCATGTATGGAGACCTGATTCTGTGTACTTGGTTTGTCCTCCTGGGTGAGAGGGTTAAAATGAACTTACAACCCTTTAAGTCACTACATACTGCCATTTTATTTTATTTTTTTGTATAATTTCTTTTTACTGCAGAAAACGTACATTCTTTTAGTTCAATGTTTACATATTTTACATCTGCAATAAAAGCAGAAGGAACTCAGTTTGTGCTAACTGATTATGACTGTTCCTCCAGTAATGTTATCTGGTATACCTTTTTTATTGCCAACGTGGCCGTTTTATGCAGGAGTGCATCATGCCAATTGGTCGTCATGATGCACCATGATGCTGGCGAGACTGCTTACCAGCATTTTATTGGTGCATCAAGATGATCAATAGGCATGATGCATTAATGTGTCTGCGGCTCTTAAGGTGGCTCGCTACCATTGAATCAAAGTCCCTAGATTCCCTCCATTTTTCGGTCAAATGTACTTTATATCATCTAAAATAAGATTTTGTGAAGAAAAGTAGGTGGACCCATACTACTTTTTTAATACTGTATTTTGAAAAATAAAAGTATTTTTATTGTCACCTCAAGATAAGAAAATTATTGACTCAACTTTGAGAATTCTTTTCTATCATAACCAACAAACACAAAAATAATAAAGCTCGCATGATAAAAGTTTTAATATCGTTATTTATCAAGAATATTTGTTTGAGCCTCCATTACATGGCATTCTGGGTAAATCCCTCATAATTTCACTAGAAGAAGTATATATTTCCTATTATTTCAAAACAAAAATGATTAGATTAGTTATTTCTAACCACTAGATTTTCCTTTAACTTTTCTGAAAAGTAGTTCAGATAATTTGCTTTTATACTTTTTAACAATTGTAGTTTTCGTCATTTCAAATAAAAAAGTATTGGAAAAATTGAGTCGAATCCATATTCAGAGCACTGCATGATGGGTAAAACGTTAACTTCTTGTCATTAAATCATTTCATTATATGCCCTTGGTCATTGTGAGCAGCCTATCACTTCAACAACATTGTGTTGATTAAGTGAGGGTCATAATTATAAGATACAAAAGAATGTCAGAGAATACTTGGGGGGGGGGAAATGTGAATATACCAAAATTTCAAATTGTCATAATATACCCAATTTTGGTCAGAAATTCCCAAAATCCTTTGTGAACATTAAGGGTGTATATAGGTATCAGTGTATTAAAGGTGGTCCTGTTCTGATATAGATAATCTGTATGCGCAGGGACCAGCGCAGTAGGTCTATTTTCAATGGTAGCGACCCACCTTAAAGGGTTAACTTTAAGTTATTTTCAAAACATGAACTGTCCCATTTGGGGAAGGGAAATGAATTGCCTGAGGCTGGGCTCTAGTATGGTATAGAGAGTAAAATGGGACATCAGTCTAACAAAAACAGACCCAGTGTTCTCTTTTCTCCATGGTTGTTTCATTCCTATAAACCGCTAAGGGCTGTATTGATAATATATAATCGTAAAGGTGCATGGGAATTGATCTGACTGAGGGTTATCTCACGGGGGTGGAGAAATTTGAGTGAGAAACCTTTACATTTATCACATGTATTTTGAATTGGATATGTCCACAATTACATTTATTTGGCATAAAATGTCCACAATTACATTTATTTGGCATAAAATAATGATTTGGTCATAATCATCTGGCTATTGTCGGGTGTGGTGGTAAAATAAAGGGTAAGGTTATTCTATGGGGGTGTGCAATACATGGTTCATTGGATAAACCTATGGAGCCTCAGTACTCAACTTGAGATGAATCTTATTGGTCGTGATGCATGAATGCAGTATAGGGCTTTATTTTATGTGAATAACTTCTTACCGTAGAGATAGCATTGCGCGGCCGATCGCCACACCCCCAGTGGTGTGACGTGTGTCAATCCACCACAGCGGCCGATCCAGTACCGTAGCCTCATTCTGGGTGCGTGTAAACATTCAAAATGGCAGACCAGCGCTTTTACGGGGAACTACGGTACTGGATTTTGATAATTTTTCCTTATTTAAACCTCTAAAAACATAAAATAAATATAGAACTAAACTCCCCTGGTGTCCTTGGTGGCCGATCCACCCCTCGTAGTGGATCGGCCACCTCATACACCACGGTCATTTAGTTCTATCTATATATGCATTCATGCATCATGCCAATCCATACACTCCCAGAGGGTTGGGAGTGGGGGTTTGTGTGATGCGCCGAGTGCTATTGGAAAGACTCGGTGCATCAATTTAACGTTCCCGGGCTACATTCATGCATCATAGCGACCCTATCGGCATGATACTCAAATGAAGTGTTGGTGAGACAGTTCTTCAATGGAGCATCAAGCCGAACCCCCTGAAGTGCTTGTGAGCAGACTCAACGGCACTTCATTGGTGCATCATGACAACTGATGGGCATGATGCAATCCTGCATCAGCGGCCTTTAAAGGGTTAACAGAGTAGGAGATATGAACATGTATCATAATTCCGGCCATGTAATGCACATGTATGCAATGATCGTCGTACATCGTCAACATTTTGAGTAAATATTCTGGGTCATATTTTGAATATCAGAGTGTATGTCGAAGACAAATATTTACGCACCCTCCCCCCCCCCATACAAGTATGTAAACACATGAACAATTTGCTGTTGAAATGGGCCATGATTTTATAGAGTAGCTTGTTTTTCATTTGAGTCACGTCTGACTCCATATCTTTGATGTACCGTCAGGGGTTGCATGATGCCTCCAAGTTTCAGGTCAGCTGTCGCCATGATGCAGCAATGCAGTGCTGGGGAATCTACTTATCAAAATATGATGCATTAATGCATTATCGGTCTTGATCTGTTTAAACGATTTAATACACACATCCCCATTCTTCATTTCCCTTTAATTTTCAGATTTCCTCGATTCCTTCCACAATCACAAGTGTTTTTATCTCACTGGCCATATTGATGTTCCCTAGTGGCATTTATGGGGAATGTCCCTTCCTTTTGCCAATTCATTGGCTGATTTTAAGGGCCACTGATGCAGGAGTGCATCATGCCCATTGGTCAGCATGATGCGCCAATGAAGTGCTGGCTAGTCTGCTCATCAGTACTTCATTGGAGCATCATGCTGACCAGTGGGAGTGAGTGAGTTATAGATGTTGAATGCCATTTCGACAACTAAGGCCATATTCATGGCGAGAACTACATTACACAATTTCACAGGAATGTGTCAGTGCCCACACATATGTGCACCACACACATCCCGAGGGGATAGGAATGAGGAGATATAGACCCTTTTAAGTGGGCGAGGGAAGCCCTCTGACCAGTGGGCATGATGCACTCCTGCATCAGTATATCATAGAAGTGCATCAATCTTGTAGGGTCAGCATGATGCATGAATGAATGAAGCCCTGGTGAGTTACTCGCCAGGGCTACACAGAGGCGTAGGAAGCAAATCTTCATTGAGGGGGGGGGCCCAGCGGGGCCGCAACTTAACCTCCTTGAATTGTCGGCTCAAGGCTCAAGCGCAATAGCGCCTCTACATATCTATATAGGAGCCGGGACCCATATCCAGTGTGTCCACCATTTTGAATTTCACTGGTTATGCCAAAGGTGGCAAAACACACTGATAAGGCATTGTCTTGATGGGTACCTTGTCCCTGGATAACATCTACTTCCAGGGACATGCTGGTTCCCATCTTATCAGCTTATCAGTGCAAGTCGCCAGAACCAGCTCCACTCCCGCTTACACCCAATAAAATTTGAATAGAAAAGTAATTTTTGATGAATTTTAGATCTGAATTTAGGCCCAGGCCCCCATTTTCCCTATCCCATTACTACATCAATCTAATTTGAGATGCAAAGTTTTAGCTTCTTATTCAAATCATTATGAATTCTTGGCAAATTTTAGGAGGGGCCCAGACATACTCAGGCCCCACCTCCTTTATGATTGGGGGGCCCAGGCCCCCCTGGACCCCCCTTTTCCTACGCCCCTGACTACATTCCTGCATCATGATGACCAGTAGCCATGCTGCATTAGTGACATTTAAAGGTTTAAAAACCAAGTCTGCCATTTATTTGATTTAATGCAAATTCATTACCTGAATATGGATTATCCATTTAAAAGAAAAATGTTTTGCGTGGTTTTTGGAAGGTTTCTTCTTGTGTTAATAAAACATGAGAAAAGGTCCCCGGTTCACATTACGTCAATGCTGAAATTGCAAGCTCTTGTTAAAATGCCTCGCTCCTTGATTAATTAACAAATGTAAAAATAACGTCGTTTAACATGAGTAGTGCCTTATTGTGATGAGTATTTTGGAGTATTTTTAACCCATTAAAGGCCGCGGATGCATTCATGCATATTGGTCACGGTGATGCATGAATGCAGCCCTGCATGATGCATTAATGCAAGGACAAAAACTAATGCCTTAACCCATTAAGGCCACACCAAAAAAATAAGTTCTACGGATTTTAGTGTTGAAAAAATGGTGCGAGCGAGCGAGCGAATTTTTTTTTTTTTAAAGAATTTTTTTATGTCCAATGGATTTCTTGCTGGAAAAGTGAGGAGAGCGAAAAAAATTTATTTAAAAAAAAATTGCCGAACATCACAGAGAAAACTTGTAGAAATAGAAGCGAGCAAAATCGGTACACTAAATTTTTTTCAAAGAAAAAAAAAAGATTTTGCATTTCCGAAAATATGGAGAGGGAAAACCGTAGACCAACTTATTTTATTGGTGTGGCCTAAAGACCGATGGTGCATTAGTGCATCATGCCTATCGATATATACCGTAAATTCTCTCATATAAGCCGCGGCTTATACTAGAATCCAAATCAAAATTAGGCTTATAGGATTGGGCTAAAGTCTGGGTGCGGCTTATATGAGGATATTTAGTACTATGGAACAGTACTAAACCACCAAATTTCAGGCTTCATATGCAGCTTATAGCAGTCTCCTAAAATCAAGGTGCGGCTTATATCAGGGGTGCAGCTTATATGAGGGAATTTACGGTATTGCTTGCCATGATACATAAATGCAGTATTTGTGAGTAACTCGCGCGTGCTCCATTTATGCATCACGCTGACCATATAGGGTCGATGCTGTTGTTATCCTAAAAACTGGCCATGCTCTTCATACACCTAAATATATATATATATATATATATATATATATATATATATATATATATATATATATATATACAAGATGGCGGCTTAAATGGTTAATAAGGCAAAAAACATAATTGTTTGTTTCAGGTAACCAGACCCTACCTACCAAACAGGGCCATCCCAAATTTTCTTTCTTCATTTCTGGAGGTTTCAGGACAAATTTTCTGCCAACTTAGTCATTCCTGAGTCCCCATGACTCGCCCTGGAGTGTATGTGAATCGTCGCAGGTCACTGCAGTAGAAATATAAATAAAAAAGAAATCCAACCTACCCATACCTAATTTTTTTCAGCATGTTACCTGAAACAGACAACTTTTTTTTTGCCTAATAGTGCTTTGTAAGAGTGAAAGGTGCACGTAAAGCTTTTGTCTAAACAATAGTCTTTGTGGATACCACGTCATTATTGACATAGCTACATTTATTTCTTCCCCATTATTCATATTTTGTCACGTAGCTTAATTTCCATCAACATAATTGTGAAAATAGTAGAAGTTCACAGACACGTGGTGCTCCCACGTGCTCAATTATGATTAGACCAATACAGCACAAAAGGGTGACCGTTTATTAGAGATGTTTTGGTCAGATCTTTTTGCATACTAATGATAACAACATAATCTGTGCCTCGTATGTGTGTGTATAGATCTACTGTTGATATTTTATAGAGACCTTGAATATATATGCAAATCGCTAAGAAGTTAATCAAACAATTTAGTGTCCAGACTAAATTCATCAACAGCTAACAGCTTCAGTACGAGTCCAATGTTGGGGGATCCCTCCTGGGGTCCAAGAAATTTTGCAAATCTAGAGGTCAAATGCATGCATTGATTATCTTGATTTTTGATAATGTTTATACCTCTTTTTAGAATTTTAATAAAACCCCAAATGTTAGAAATGAGATCTCATTAGATCTGGTTGAACCACAAGCTTGAACTTGCTGGCTCTTTAAAAAAAAAAAACTGAGAAAAATGAAGAAAAAAAGTGAGGAGTTTGCAGATATGGTGTCCAGACAAAGATGGCAATGCTGAGTGCTGTAAAACTTCATGTATAAGGCACAGTTGGTATGTGTAAATGATATGAGGTGATGGTATCTGATGTTAACAACATACCGTAATTAATGTTTCAAGTTTTCAAGTTTTTAAAATATTTTATTTCCAGGAAAGAGTACATACAGGTATTCGCCGTCTCGGAGATCTCCGTCTTTTCCTACCTGGGAGGTACTAACAAGGGACTACCTCTATTGACACGTATAGGATATTTTATGCATATACAATCCTTGTTACCGGGCAGCCTTAGGGGCGCTCTCTTTAGAAATGAATGTCAGAACATGATATAGAATAAAAGAGACATATATCTCCTGCGTATAAGGCGTGTTTCATATGCAGGGTTTTAGTTCTGCCTGGACCCACAAGGGGGGACCAATGACCTTTATTACACTCTCCTCTAAGTCATAATAGGACATGGGGGGGGGGGGTCAGGGGTCCCAAGCTACACATCGGTTTTTGGATTTTGAAAATCCATTCAGTAGAAACAAAGTTGGGAATTTTATTTTATTTATTTGACAATTTTCCCAAACTCTAGGTGCGTCTTATTTGAGGGATGCGCCTTGTATGCAGGAGATTACGGTAGCCCCTATTTGTGGGACACAATCGATCTCCAACGAGGGGGGGTCATCAAATTTTCCGGTCTTAACTATACATGTTTTTTTTTTCATCTATATAGGTTGTTGTGGGCATAAAATATGTGAACTTTGGCCACACTTCTAAGAACAGACCATTTTATGGTGTGGGTGACAATTTACGACTTGCCTCACAAGTGTCACATGCGGCAGATGTGAATGAATGACGAGCGGCCATTTTAGCCTCGTTTTGAAAGTTAATACCGGAAATGACTGACCTTTATTGCTTCCCATTTTAAGGGAGGTGTTGCAGTCTGTGTGCTTTTTGTAACATTGAATGGGGGTATTATGGCTCAAAATTTTTCTTTCTCGGCTTAATGCACAATAGTTGGGATGTACAATTACATCTTTAGTGCATTGTCTGAGCCAAGGGGATCACTTATACGTGTGAGCAACAATCCAGCTAGTCATATTGGTCGTCATGATACTACAATGCAGTGTCATTGAGTCTGATCACCGGCAGTGCATTGACGACCCGGTGTCAGGAGAGTAACATTTCCATAGGTTAGGTATGATTACTACAATGCAGTGTCATTGAGTCTGATCACTGGCAGTGCATTGACGACCCGGTGTCAGGAGAGCATCATTTCCATAGGTTAGGTATGATTACTACAATGCAGTGTCACTGAGTCTGATCACCGGCAGTGCATTGACGACCCGGTGTCAGGAGAGCATCATTTCCATAGGCTAGGTATGATTACTACAATGCAGTGTCATTGGGTCTGATCACCGGCCATGCATTAACGACCCGGTGTCAGGAGAGTAACATTTCCATAGGCTAGGTATGATTACTACAATGCAGTGTCATTGGGTCTGATCACCGGCCATGCATTGACGACCCAGTGTCAGGAGAGCATCATTTCCATAGGCTAGGTATGATTACTACAATGCAGTGTCATTGGGTCTGATCTCCGGCAGTGCATTGACGACCCGGTGTCAGGAGAGTATCATTTCCATAGGTTAGGTATGATTACTACAATGCAGTGTCATTGAGTCTGATCACCGGCAGTGCATTGACGACCCGGTGTCAGGAGAGTATCATTTCCATAGGTTAGGTATGATTCATGAATGAGGTTGTCATCCCTTGAACAGCTCTTAAAGGGTTGAAAACCTTGTGATGATGCCTTGGCACACTCCAGCACCTCCTTTGTTAACATTTTGTAGTGTTTTATTCTGAGGGTGAAATGAATCAACACCAGTTGCCATGGAATGAAAGGTACCTCGAAATGATAACCTGGAAAACATATCGTACACTGTCAACTGTTACTGTGACCTTGGACTGGATCATAAAGACCATGTATGGTTATCACATTTCAGAACGAATTTGGGTGTCCAAACTGGGTAATCTGAGTGCTTTATCAAGTGATAAAGGCACTGATTTGACACTGGAACAAGTGTTATAACACGGCTGGGCAAAGTCATAGTGCATTATCCTTAAGGCTGCATTCTGATTGGCTGATTGACCATGTATTATCTAGATGGATAATGCACTCCCAGGAAGAGAGACTAATTTTATCTCACCTGTTGACTTCACAATTGACATTCATGTGTTGTCAGGTGGCTGATGGGTGATTTTTCTGTGTTGTAACGGGAATAATGCACTTGATCATGGCTGTGGTCATGCTCTAGATTGTATTGAGACATCGAGGGGCCTTGATGCACTCCCACAGCCATGCCCCGTGCATTATTCCCTAAATAAAGGCACTGATTTGACACTGGAACATTGACAGTTTTCTTTATATGACAGCAGCTCAGATATACCTATAAAGCTTTGACAGTGGTAGATACCAGAAAGGCTCAGCATGGGTGGGAATAGAACCGGTGATCTTCTGATCCAAAGTGCTACATCCTCTCCATGAGGCCACAGGGACGGATCATGGTGTTTGGTTAGATGAGTTAGATTTCTGTCCTATGGATACCATATGGTTCAGGTCGCAAGAAAGCAGTAGGGTCATTTTGGACTCTTATGGCTCTGGAGAAAGACGTTGTGAACCAATCTTATTTTACATAGACTCATTTGATAGAGGACACTTAGGGCTATTAGAAAAATGTTGATTTGTGGTCATGCATCAAAAACTCCCAGACTTGTAGCCTGCCAAAGTGAGAATAATGGCCAAATTTGTTCTTTTTTTACTTTTTCTATTTTTACAAGTGTCCTGTATTGAATAAAGAACATATGGAGTATCCCAAAGTTATTTTTTCTATTGTATATGATCATAGGTATCATTTCCATGAGGTTTGGACATGTTACTGAATGAGAATTTTTCATCATGTGTCTTTAAAAATGGAAATATGTAATTTGTAACGTCCAGTACCTAAATCTAAATCAGTTATATTACATGGAAAAAATAAAGCTTCAACAGTTTTGTTATTATCTATATAAAGGGACCTATTATCCCCTACTTTGGTGAAAAAATTGTGTGTCTATCAGTATTCTGTCTCCATGTGAGAGCAGCTTATGTGAAATAATTCTGATAAAAGTACCGGACACTACGTAACATCCAGTACTTTTATCATCATGTAAGAGGCAGTCTACTGTGCATTAATGGTAATTGAAGTCAATAATAGACATATTGGCCTTGCTATTGCATGTGTTTGCTATGCATAATGGGACATTCTATATTACTGACAGCAGCTTTATTTACCCCTATATTTCATCATTTTGGTACCGGACGTTACATGACACAAAACAAGCAATAAGAATGGAACCGGATGTCCTAAGTCGGTATTTTTTTTTGTTTTCTGAGCTGAGGGGGATGTCCCTTCACAAATTTGTTAGGGTTATATAAAGTAATTAGAAAATAAATTTTTAAGGGCCTTCAAGGGCAAATTCTTACACTTTCTGGCGACTTGACCCATATATATTTGTAAGTCAGTGAATGCAGAATGCATTTTGATACATCCTAAAGATGCAGACCGTGGTACATGTATAAACGCAATGTGTGCTTTTATCTAGCCCCTAAAGTTAACGAGTGCATCCATAATCATCAGATATTACATTAGTAGAGGTGACAGAATCAAAATATTTGGTTTGGTTTGTTTACATCAAGGGAGAATGACAACTGATGTCATTTTGAGATAATTTCTACATCAATTTGGCAAGGAACAGATTTGGCAACAGACAGAGTTATCCTAAATCTCTCCTATATGTCACGACATGAAAGGATGTGGCTTAATGAGAGCAGACAAGTAGAAAGGATACTTCATGAATGAGCATGGTACATCCTTTCTGCTTGCTTCTTAACCCTTTAAGGGCTGCTGATGCAGGAGTGCATCATGCCCATCGGTCGTCATGATACACCAATGAAGTGCTGGCGAGACTGCTCGCCAGCACTTCATTGGAGCATCATGCCGACCCAGAGTGTATCAATCCAATAGGGTTGGCATGATACATGAATGCAGCCCTGGTGAGTTACTCATCAGGGCTGCATTCATGCATCATGATGACCATTGGGCATGATGCATTAATGCATTAGCGGCCTTTAAAGGGTAAATAAATGGAGATATATAGTCTGCTGACCAAAAACTGCAAATTGGTTCATCCAGAAATGGACCAGATCTATTTGTCTGATGTGTGTGCAAAATGTAATAACTTTGTGTACGGTGAATAATATAGTGTCTCGACTGTTGACAATGACCGCACATAAAATCTTAATAGGTCCATAAAGGTTCAGCTGAAACACCCAATTGTTTTATCAGTGGCGGACTGCCTATAATTTGGGGAGGAATTGCCTATGATGAGGGGCGACATTACTCGCTTATTACCAAATTACATTTTGGAAGTACTTCTACCCTCTAAAACACCAAAGGTTTTTATCAACAAGGGATGGGGCGGGGGGGAGGGGGGTTAAGAAATGGCTTAAAAACGTTTTACCCCTCCTGGGGGGAGTAAAAAATCTAGCCTAATTTTAGCAAAAAAGCGTATATGGTGCTATAGATCAAAGAGGGGCATAAAAACTTTGACCGCCACCAAGAGGGGGTCAAAGTAGGGCCCTAGACAGGGAGTCCCATGTCCCTTGTCGATTTTAAGAAATAGGTTTTGTCTCTTGTCACCCAACCCCATGTCCCTTGTCGATTTTAACAAGTGGCCTTGTCCCCTTGTCGAGTTTATCCATCTGGGGCCCTCAAAGTGTTGCACCACGCACACACTTCACACCCCTCTGTTGACAAATAATGACCAATATCCCTAAAGGAGTGATCATTTTTTAACAACAGGGGGGGGGGCTGGTTGGTTTGCGCACGGATGCGTGAAAAAAAATTCGACCCCCCCCTTTCGAGGGGGTTAATTTTTTTTGACCCCCTATAAGGGACAAAACGTCCCCTTTTACCCTATAGTAACGCGTGGGGTTTACCACTGAAAACAGGTGAAATTATTTTGATCCCCCATCAGAGGAGTTGAAAAAATTCTGACCCTCCGGTCAAGGGGTTGAAAAATTCTGACCCCCCATCAAACCCACCAGCTCCCCCCCCCCTGCCCTGTTGTTAAAAGATGATCACTCCCTAAGGATGGTATGACAGGGTAGTGGTATAATCTGTCCCTATGAGTGTATACCTGTATGGTCTGATCTCCCACCTGTGTGCGTTATACTTAGGTACACTTCTCACATTCTGCTCGATTAAAACAAGGCTGGCCAAAAAAACAACATACGCCTATCACTTGGTAATGTGATTTCATCGATCTCTAGCATTTATAACTCTACATGGGAAACAATGAAATACAATGTCAAAGGGTTGGTGTACTAATGAACTACTGGCAAGTCTGTTTGCAGTTATATGCTCAATTAAATCTTAAAAGGTGCGATGTTCAAAACCTGAAACTAAAATGTGACGTACACGTTGCCGTACAGGTCGTCATCTTAACCTCCCTATTGTACAATCATTTTTTTCCTGTCAGATGTTATGTGTAACTTGAGACTTGAAATTTATCACCAATCAGAACACCCCTGGCAAAACATCCCAGCGCTAATAGTTTTGGAGGTCTAGTTAAATGGGTCTAGACCCCTAAAATCGACAGTGTGACATGACTTTTTCTTAAAATCGACAAAGGACATGGAGCTTCTAGGGACAAGGACATGGGATAAAAAAGATAGTGACGGGGGACATGGACCTTTCTTAAAATCGACATGTGACATAGAGCTTAGTGACAAGGACAGAGGAAAATACAAATTTAGTGACATTTGACATGGGCTTTTCTTAAAATCGACAAGGGACATGGGGACCCCCCATCTAGACCCCCAGTTAACCCCTTCTATCCCTGTGTTTGCCAAATACAGTGTTATAGTACTGCATGTATATGCAGTACAGGGAGTCAAAGGGTTAAGCACTATACCCTTTAGAGGTCGCTGATGCAAAAATGCATCATGCCAACTGGTCGTCATGATGCACGGTTGAAGTGTTTGCATGATTGCTCGCCAGCACTTCATTGGAGCATCATGCCGAACCTACGGGGTTTATACATAAACTCCTGGAGGGTCAGCATGGAGCTAGAAAGAAATACTGGCAAGACTGCTCGCCAGCACTTCATTGGTGCATCATGACGACCAATGGGCATGATGCATTAATGCATCAGCAGATCTAAAAGGGGCAAAAGATGGATTTCAAGATCTTTCCAGATATAATTTATACTTTAATGCAGTCAAGACAGCAACAATCAGGGGCGTAGGAAAAGGGGGGGGGGCAGGGGGCCCAATAATGCGGAGGTTCCCTATATAAGCCTATATAAAGATATAGCCCCCCCCCAATAAAAAATTGCTTCCTACGTACCTGATAATGAATCCTGTCAGATTAACACCTGAGAGGTGATAATGGGTATAAGATACACCTGTGACCTGCCACCTGTACTATACAGGCTTACATCATGGGTGTCTGATCCTATCAGTGTACCTGAACACTCCTCACACCTACTGATATATCGTCGCCATAGTGCAAGAAGGTTGTATGGATGTATCATGCCGGATCATGTCATGAATTCGTTATGATACATGAATACGGCCCATGAGTTCCTCAGGGGCGTGGGAAGCAGTTTCAGAGTGGGTGGGACCAGGTGGGTTTTCTGGAATTTTTGACCTCCCTTTGCTTGACCTTTTAGTTTTGACCTTTTGAGGAGTTGGCCAAAAGTGGGGGGACATTTCTCCCCTGTCCCCCCTGCTTTCCACGCCCATGTTCCTTCTCATCATTGATGCAGCCATGTTTACATCACAATGACCGATAGGCACGATACATGAATGCAGTGGTGGTGAGTCACTAACCAATAGGCATCATGTGACCCTTAACCCTTTAAGGGCGGCTGGTGCAGGAGTGCATCATTCCGATTGGCCATCATGCCGACCCTACGGGATTGATACACAAACTCCCGGAAGGTCGGCATGATGCTACAGTGAAGTGCTGGCGAGCAGTCTCGCCAACACTTCATTGGTGCATCATACCGACCTATGGGCATGATGCATCAGCGGCCTTTAAAGGGTTAACATGCCACTAGAACCCTTCCTTATGTACAAGATGGCGGCCCCAGCCAGCCAGCAATATTTACAATGCTCTATGGGGCCAGTAGGAGAGATGTCATCTGATGACCCAGGGGAAGGGATGGGCAGACACAATGTGGCGAGGTATGGATTTTCCTACAGTAATAACTTGGGAAGGAGGAGTGGGCATACCGCTATAGGGTAGATTCACCAGGAGTAGGGTACATACACCTGATTTTGCAAGCAGTTATTCCTGCATTCTTCATTACACTTCAAGTTCCCAACAGAAACAAGAGCGCTAGCCAAGTTGGACGATCGGAGCCATCATCTATTGTCTGGTGGATTTGATGAGGACTGATTGAGGCCCATCCCATTCCCCATTAACCTCCGTCCCTTATCATGATGAGTTGATTTGGGTTTTTTAGGACCCATATTTTGCCTTAGAAGCTGGGACCAAATTATGACCCATTTTTATTCATCCATTTTCTTGGTGGTGGTCACAGCTTTTGTGTGTGCATAAATCATTACAAATTGAGAGTGTTTGGCTAAAGGTATGTGTCGTATCCATTATGAATTCACCCTATGCAACAATTGAGATTTGAGATTGTGCAGGGACAAGGCCAATAACAGTAATCACTGGTAATGTGAACGTACCTTATACAACAGTTGTGATTTGAAACTGCAGGGGTAAAACAATTAACACTAATGTGTCCGATTTATGGTGAATTTACCCTATACAATAGCAGTGATTTGATATTGTTTTGAATTGAGATTATGCATGGGTACAACAAATAACAGTAATGTGTCAGATTTATGGTGCAAACAATAGTTGCGTTTTGAGACTTCACAGAGGCACAACCAATGATACAGATGTCCGATTTATGGTGAACTAACCCTCTACAATAGCAGTGATTTGAGATAGTGCAGGGGTACAACCAATAACAGTAATATCTGGGAGTAATGGCAGAGCACATCTGCCTAGCATCATACCCACCTATACAGACAGACAGACAGACGGCATGGTGGTGGTGGTCAAGGCAGTACTGATTCTATGGATGTCAGTACATTGTATAATAAAATGTCATATGGCGAATGGCGTAGCTATACTTATTTGAATATAGAGGTGTAAGAATTCAAATTACTGTAAAAAAAAACGAGCGTACAAGCCCCACCAACGTATTAGTAGAAATAACCCTGAGAGAGAGAGAGAGAGAGAGAGAGAGAGAGAGAGAGAGAGAGAGAGAGAGAGAGAGAGAGGGAGGGAGAGAGAGAGAGAGAGGGAGAGATACAGATATGTAGAAAGAGAGAGGCACAGAGAGACAGGAAGAGAGACAGAGACAAAAAGAGAGACAGAGACAGAAACTAACAGTAACACACTCACAATATACCACCCCATGTACACATACCACGCACGTATTGTGTGTAAGAGTGTTACATTACTCACATATTGGTGAACCCACTAATGACCAGTGCACAATACTACACGTACAAACATACAGGTGTACCTCTCATATTCTGAGTTTACCTTGACTTTGGACCCTCTCAGCCCTTTAGAGGTCACACCATGCTTAATGGAGTGATCATTTTTAACAACAGGGGGGGTGCTGGTGGGTTTGAGGGGGGGTCAGAATTTTTTCAACCCTTTGACCAGGGGGTCAGAATTTTTTCGCCCCCTTGACTAGGGGGATTACTTTAGGTCAAAAGGGAGCGTTCACACGCGATTTTCACCTCCCGAGAGGGTGGTCGAAAAGATTTTGACCCGGTGAGAGGGGGGGGGTGAAGTGTTTTTCTCGCTTCCATGCGCAAACCCACCAGCCCCCCTCCCTGTTGTTAAAAAATGATCCCTCCCTTAAGTGAGTGAGTAATTGTGGTTGGACACCATTTTGATAGTTAGAACCATCAAGAAAACTACATGTGGATGGCTTTGTGTGTTCATTCCTATGCAACTGTGCACCAGACACACAGAAGGTACAGATGACTTTAGAGAATGATCATTTTTTTAACAATTGAGGGGGGTGAGGGGGGAGGGGCGGAGGGCTGATGGGTTTGATGGGGTTCAGAATGTTTTTGACCGCTATCCTGAGGGAGGTCAATTTTCTTTTCAACCCCTCTGAGAGGGAGCTCAAAAATATTTTATCCGTTTCAGTAAAAGAGCCTGTGCATTACTTTAGGTCAAAAGGCTGCTTTCGAGTGCAATATTCATTCATACATCACGCCGACCGGTGTGCGTGATCAACAGCCCTTGAAGGGTTAACACAGTATGTATCTTCCCGAAAGGGAGTCAATGATTGGCCAAACTCCCTTTTGGAAGGGAGTCAAAGGTGACCTGGACTCTCCTTTGGAGTAAAGGGGAGTCAATTTGAAGGCAAAACCTGGACTCCCTTAAGAGAGTCATTTGACTCCTTTTCATCAGGAAGGGGAGTCAATCTGAAGGCAAGCCTGGACTCTCCTTTTGACTCCCTTTATTTTCTCTGTGTAGATGTAAGGGGACCTTGGTTGGACATCCCTAACCGGCATCAGATCTCTGTAGAGATCCGATTAGACACCCCTACAGTGGTAAATGAGCACGTTTAACGGGATGTATTAGGCACTCTGCCAATCACCACTGCACAAAGGGTAGCCGTAATGAAGGGGCAGAGTGACGAGAGTGACTAGCCTTAACAGGAGGGAAAAAGTGGGGTGGTGAGGAAGGAGGTGATAGTGAGACAGAAATAGAGAATGTCAGAAAGAAATATAGAGATAGAGATAGAGAGAGAGAGAGAGAGAGAGAGAGAGAGAGAGAGAGAGAGAGAGAGAGAGAGGAGAGAGTAACAGAGACAGCCGGACAGACAGACAGAGGGCCCGACAGACAGACAGACAGATAGGCACAGACAGACAAACAGGGACAGATAGAGAGGGAGGGAGAAATGGAAGAGACAGACAGGGGGACAGAGACAGACAGACAGACAGACAGACAGAAGAGTGAAGACAGACAAGAAAGCAAGTATAGGCAGCAGGAAGCAGACTGGCAGGTAGTTAGATAAGACACAAGTAGACATAGTGTCATGCAAATGCAGTTTGACATGCAAGGAATGAGGATGGGAGGGAAGATAATGACCGGATGGTAAGGAAACATGGGTGAGGGGGAGAGAACGAAGTGGGAAGCAGAGACTATCCAGACCAGTATTGATACCAGGAGCACCGTGATATTAGGAAAGTACTGGTTATAATAGGGTTATAACTGTAAAAGATCAAAGAGGAAATCAACATGGATTAAAGATGGTTTGCTTCTATCCTAGTACAGAGATATAGGTCACTAATGCATTAATCTATCATGGCCGCTGGTCGCCATGATGCACCAATGAAGTGCTGGTCAGACTTCATTGGTGCATCATGCTGACCCTATGGGGTTGATACATGAATATTCCTTGAAGGGTTAATATGCTCAAGGAGGGTCATCATGATGCTCCAATGAAGTGCCAGCACTTTATGGGTGCATCATGATGACCAATGGGCATGATGCATTAATGCATCAGTGGCCTTTAAAGGAGGGTTAGAAGAGCAGCTCTTACCATGTAATGTTAACATTAGGTAACACTCTCAAGGAGGCTCAACGGTAGACTGAGGTACACATGTATACCGTATTGTCGCGTTTAAGCGCCGGGTTTTGCATCTAAGCACCCGTCTCAGATAAACACCCAGGGGTAAGGCAGCCTCTCCCAGCTGCTACTGATACCAGTTCAATAGCCTGGGATTAGACGGAACCATCGCTAAAGGAGCGATGGTAAGTGGTGGCACTGGTGTTGTGGTGGTGGAACTTTCAGAGTAGTTTCCCAAGCCCCCAATAAAACCGAGTCTTAAGTGGGGTTGGTTTTTGATATCTTAACTCTAGGACCTACCTACTTGTTTTGTATTGTTTTGAAATGTAAAATCATATGCCATGCCTTTGCTTTTTGGAACTTGATATCTGGGGCCCAGGAAGACTGGGCTGAGCCCTCTGCAGACTCAGTGGACATCAATTGCTGGACCTCCGAATGAATATATCAGGGCCCGGTTAGCTGGGTAGCCTGGAATCACCTCTACATTTCACTGGGTGTGTATTACAGTTAATTGTCTTATTTTGCGGTCTTTGATCTAGGTAAGGATCTCATTGAAGTGGGATGTGTATTGGGTCTTGTCCTGTCTGTATATACTGTGTGTTGGGTCTTAGGTAGTGGTCCCACAGCTCAACTCCGACACACAGGGAGTGTTTTACCATAGTTTCCTTGCCCTATTCAATCATAACATGGAAAATAGAACGCTATTTCTATGCACAACATTGAGGTAAACACTCTGATTTGAGAGTATTTCTACCACTAGGCAAGTGATAGTGCAGGTCACCTACCCAGTGCCTCATTTTGGTTAGCATACAGAGGCGTAGGAAGCAAATCTTCATTGGGGGAGCCCAGCGGGGTCCTAATTTGAACACCTTGAATTATCGGCTTGAGCGCAATGATGCCTATACATACCCATAATAGAATTTAATAGAAAAGTATTTTTGGTGAATTTTAGATCTGATTTGAGGTTCAGGGCTCCATTTTCCCTATCCCTTTAACATATTAATCTAATTTGGGATGGAATGTTTTAGCTGCTTTTCCATTTCATTTTGACTTCTTGGTAAATTTTTCGGGGGGGCCCAGACATAATCAGGCCCCCCCTCCTTTATGATTGGGGGGCCCAGGCCCCCCTGGCCCCCCTTTTCCTACGCCCCTGGCATAGGTTTCAATGGGATCACCTTGCCCAGCTATGGACTACCATATTTGAAGCCAATAGACAAGGCATAGGTTAGTTGGAGCAACCATTACTGCAATACAGAGGCGTAGGAAGCACACCTTCATTGGGGCGGGGGGGGGGGGCAGCGGGGGCCCCACCTCGACCACCTTCAATTGTTGGCTCAAGCACAATAGTGCCTATTCATACCCATATAAAATTTGTATAAAAAAGTAATTTTTGATGAATTTTAGATCAGATTTGAGGCCCATGCCCCCATTTTCTCTATCCCATAACTATACCAATCTAATTTGAGATGCAAAGTTTTAGCTTCTTGTTCAATTTATTATGAATTCTTGGCAAATTTGGGGGGGGGGCTCAGACATACTCAGGCCCCACCTCCTTTATGATTGGGGGGCCCATGCCCCCCTGGCCCCCCTTTTCCTACGCCCCTAATCATTAATGGCATCCTGCAGTCTTACAGGGTAACACACCTATTAAGTATGGTATACCATGTAAACCTTGGGTCAGCCTCGGCCAGCGGCTCTTGATACCAGTTCGTAGTGTGCGAAGGGCTGGAGAGGGCGAGCCTGACCATGGGTGAGATGGCTATGTATACATATATACCTCCCATGTAGACCTCCCACTCCTAGCCGTACCCTTACATAACCTACACATACCCCTACTCACCTACATGGTGTACATGTGTTAACCCTTTAAAGACCGATAGGACATTAACCCTTTAAATCCCTGTTTCTGCAGGTATGCCTTTCGATGTGCAGTATAACGTGTTATTGCATCACGCCCATTGGTCATCATGATACATGAATGCAGCCCTGGTGAGTAACTCGCAAGGACTGCATATATGCATCATGCCGGCCCTATGGGATTGATATGCTCCAACAGGGTCGGCATGATGTTTTAATGGAGTGCTCACAAGCAGACTCGCCAGCACTTCATTGGTGCATCATGCCGACCCTCCAGGACTGTATTGATCTCAGTCGCCAGCACTTCATTGATGCATCATTCCGACCAATGGCATGATGCATCCATGAATTATCAGCCCTTAAAGGACTAAACAGCCATACAGAAAGGGGTATGTATGCAATGGGGCAATGGAGTATCCATTCTGCTGGCTACTTCACATGTTATGTGTACTTCACACACAGCATGGTCTCCAGGACATTTAAACCCTATGTGGGCTGCATGTCATTGCTCATTGGTCAGCATGATGCACCGATGCAGAGCTGGCGAGTAACTTACCAGCTATGCAGCCATGCATCATGATGCGTTAATGCACCAGTTGTGTGTTACTCGCCAGGGCTGCATTCGTGCATCATGACAACAAAGATCATAGTGCATCATACCGCCTTTAAAGGGCCTAGTCATGTTTACTCCAACACCCTCCCAAAGTGCCCGGAGGCTCCTAGACAAGCAGATTACCTACGGGTTTCTGCTCAATTGGATCCAAATCAGCATGTCTGACCCTTGGTTCTAGCCATGGTGGTCCATTCATGGTGGATTAGGCGGCAACTGGGACACCTCAGTAGATGTCTGGGGGCTGGATAGGGGCAACTGCTGGAGTACAAACGTCAAGAATTGTACGTGCCTGTGTAGCACTCAACCCGCTGATGCAGGAGTGCATCATGCCCATTGGTCGTCATGATGCACCAATGAAGTGCTCGCGAGACTGCTCACCAACACTTCATTGGAGCATCATGCCGACCCTACGGGGTTGATACATATATATTTCCATAGGGTCAGCATGATGATCATATGAAGTGCAGGCGAGCAGACTCGCCAGCACTTCTTTGGTGCATCATGACGACCCATGGGCATGATGCATTGATGCATTAATGCATCAGCAGGCCCTTAGAGTGCAGCTTGATGCATCTAGGTTCCATGGCAAGCATGATGCACCAATGCAGTCCTGCTTAGACTATTAGCCAGCCAGCACTCAGACCATTTGGGAATAGATAAGCACTGCTTGGGAAGTTGGTATATTGTGCAAGCAAGCATCCCTCGTAAGTAGACTCATCCTGCTTGAAATCATTAGCTAGGGGCGGATCCAGAAGCGGTGGTCTAGGGGGGGGGGCGCACAGCCAAGAAAATTTGGTACAGGTGGGGGCACAGCCAGGGTTTGGCACCAGTTTTCCTATAGTAGTTTGACCAAGGTCCAGTGGGTCTAGGGGAGGGGGCACATGCCCCCCCCCTCCCAGGCCACCCCCTGGATCAGCTGAATGATCCAGGCATGAAGCTGACAAATTTGCATGATCATGATGAAAATGACCCTATAGAATACAAAGGTCACCCCAATGCAACGATGAAAACCAGACACAAATAGCCTTGAAATTGGACAGGAAGCGGGTGTGACATGCTTTGCGTCCATAAGCTAAAAATGCCATGTGCCAGACATATTCTAAAATTGGTATGACGGTCCATTATCCGACAGGTTTCTGTATATTGGGAAATTGGAAGTCTTTCAAAACCTCCTGTACTCAAAGCATAGCGCACGCTGTGGCTTCTTGTCCAATTTCGAGGCTATTTGCATCCGGGTTTTCTTCATTGCATCAGGCCTATAAGTAACACGCCATGGTCTTGGCACGATGCACCAATGAAGTGTTGTACGTCAGCACTTCATTGGTGCATCATGATGACCAATTGACATGATGGACTCCTGCATTATTGGCTCATAATGCAGGACATTAAGCAAGCTATGTACATAGAGGTCCATAGATGAAAAGGTCCATCATATGCTCATTGCTTTGACCATACAATACAACATCCATTCAAAATGGTCATAGAAGTAGTCCCAAGGATTATCAGGTAGGGCTATTTATATAGACAAGTATAATACCAGTTGAGATAAGCGATAATAAGAGCATTCTTCTGTCCATCCCATCCATATTGATGTAGGGTGTATTTATGCCTCAGACAAAAAAGTATACAACTGCTAGTACACTCAAAACCTGGAAGACCCAAAACTAGTCAGTGGTGATGACTTTCTATCCCCAGTTTTACAATATCTAGAACAGCAACCTTATGTGGTCAAAATGACGCCTTTAAGTCATCAACCTGATGACCTAAGTCATCAGTATGACAATACTGACAATATAGAGTTGTCATACTGACGACTTAGGTCGTCAGGTTGACAACCTAAAGTCGTCATTTTGAACACCTAAGGTAGTTGTTTTAGGTATTGTCAACCTGAGCATCTAAAGTCGTCACCACTGACTAGTTTTGGAAATAGTCAGTGGTTTTCAGTGTATGTTCTGTAAGAGTTAAATTGTTAGCCCTGGCACAGACTCTTCATCTTGACAACTTTAGATGGCCCAGGTCGACAAATTATGATCCGCAGATTCTTAAGTGACAAGGCTTGGAGTCTTCAACATACACATATTAGGTAAGTCGTCAAGATGAAGAGCGGGCTTCCCTCGCCCACTTAAAAGGGTCTATATCTCCTCTTTCCTATCCACTAAGGATGTGTGTGGTGCACATATGCGTGGGCACTGACACATTCCTCTGTGAAATTGTGTAATGTCGTTCTCACCATGATTATGACCTTAGCTGTCGAAATGGCGTTAAACATCCATTACTCACTCACTCAAGATGAAGACTCTGTGCCAGGTCTGACAAGTTAAATCTGACAGGTTTGGCCACATGTATTTCATACTGCTGACACAACCGAAGGGTGGACTGCTCTCCACCATTATGTTATATGAAGAGCCCCATGGGTCGGTATGAATATATAGTCATATGGACCTTAACCGTTGAAAGGTCGCTGATGCATTGCTGCATCATGCCAATTGGCTTATATGATGCATCAATGAAGTGCTTGGAGTGTATCAGCATGGTAAGGCGTAAAAAAAAAAGGTTTGTTTCCAGTTACCCAACCGACCCTAGCAAAACAGGGCCAACCCTGGAACTTTTTTTTATTTTGGGAATTTTTGGCATTTTTTGGGATTTTCTAGGCACTTTTCCTGTAATTTTCATAATTTTTCATCAAATTTTCATTGACCTCATCTAGGCCCTCATTTATTGGTATACATTTCGAAACAGTCATTAATCTCTTTTACATATGGTTCACATTTCTTATGTTTTTCTGTAAAATCATAGAATCCAACATGTCTGCCCATACATTTCTATACAAAATCAAAAAAAAAATTAAAAACTAAAATTTTTGGCCTAAGAGTGGTACATGTTCTATGCAGGAAAGGAGTCCTGGCGAGTAACTCACCATGGCTGGGGAGTAAGGCCGCGAGTAACTCACCATGGCTGCATTCATATATCATAACGACCAGTGGGCATAATTTTTTTTTTTTTTTTTTTTTTTTTTTTGAACAAATTTAAACTTTATTTGGTCTATTGGTACATACATCATGTAATCATAGGCGTGCTATATATTTGCATGCGCATATAAACTCCAGTAATAGTAACAATAACAATACCAGACATTATTACATGACTTTTGTGATTTTGGGTGCTTTTTCTGGATATTCCCATGCAAATACCTGTCGATATTGCACACCATGATGCATGCATCATGACTTTTGTAAGGCGTGCTGTTATCCATGTAAGAAGTCATGTTATCCATGGATAAGATGCCTCCTTACATGGATAACATGCCTCCTTACATGTCATATGTTACATGTTAAAAACCTACAAAATTGTGATGGCCAGGGTAGGGGTCAAACCTGCAGTCTCCTGATCCCAAATCCAACTCCCTATGCATTGCGCCACAGGGACTGATGAGAAATGCTTGGTTAGAACCAGGTCTTGATATGATACAAAGCCCGGGGAGGTCACTCACATATAACTAATATACATTCAAAGTGTGAAAATATCCTGCAGTCTGAGTTGTGACCCCCCCCCCCCCCCCATCTTTGTGTTGCTGCTACCATAACTGTGATGACTGCTGGATGCATTCAAACCAAACCAACGACTGCTGGGCACCGAGGTTTGTGTAGCAATGGTCTAGTGGTTAGTGCATTGCGCTCAGCTTCTAGAGGTAGGCGGGACGAATCCCGGCCGGGCCCACCTTTTTGGCTTCATAGAAGATATGGAGCAGTCGGTAGCATGTCGAGTCCCAGTCCTGGCATGGAGGTGAACCATTTTTTTATAGAATTTATTGATATTCTATTGATTATTTACTGTTTTCGTGTAATAAAATAAGTAGTGAATGGATAATTCATTAATTACTTGTTCAATATATATGGCATAATACAACAGATCTTGAGTAGTTGAGATTGATCATAAGTTGTTCAATAGGTTTATCTGTTTGCCAATAGATATGGAAAAAAGATGATAACGTCGAAGAAGGCATAACCTTGAACAGCTTGAATAGATAGCAACATTGAACTTTGAACTCAAACAGGTTCAACAGAACACTAGAGAATACTTCACCTTTTGTCCCTTTAAAGGCAGCTAATGCATTAATACATGGCCATTGGTTGTCATGGTGCACGAATGGATTCCTTGTGAATAATTCATGCATCATGCCGACCCTATGGGGTTGATACACTCCTGCAATGTCGGCATGATGCACCTATCAAGTGCTGGTGAGTCGTAATAACAAAGATCGACGGTGCGTCTCTGTCCAGAGACCCAAGGCCCGAGGTCCGAGGGCCTTGGGTCTCCGGGCCTTGGGTTTCCGGAACAGAGACAAACCGGAGCCCTTTGTTTACTTTCTGCCACAAGAAAAAACTTTAATTTTCCTCAAAATAATTCACAAATAAGACAGAAAAGCCACAAACAGGAAGTGAGACCGGAAGTGCTTTTACTGAGTCCCCTTACCCCAACATGAGCTCTCGCCCAATCAGATTGCAGGAAAGGCGACCCAACTGCACTCGAGTGTTAGAACTGCTCACCAGCACTTCATAGGTGCATCATGCCGACCGATTGACATGATGCACTCCTGCATTAGCGACCCTGAAACGGTTAACGTCACCCACCATATTATACCTACTACTGACGTGTATAATCTCAAGTATGGTCGATTGGTAGGACGGAGCAATCCCAGAGTGCACGTACATGTAACAGGAACCGGAAGTGGTCATGTAGGTACATAGGGTACTTCAGGTATTTATAGCCTGTACCACAAATGTCAATAATAAATCAATCAATCGTCGCTTTATATTGAGCTACGTTGGACAAAGTGGTATGCAATGGATCTTAGCAATAGAGGTACACATATCCTTCCAACTCTCCTTGCCACATATTAAAACCATCGCATTGCTTATCCTACTGAATCAATCGAATAAAAACATGGCAATTGATGATCGAATTTAATTTAGGGTCATTAGGGGCCATTCAAGGAGCATCTGCTAGAGACAAATAGACAAGGTCCATGCTAATGAAATTTACTATAGACTGGTTATTGCTTACAGTATGTCATATACTGTAGAGCTACAAATACCATGGGATAGGGTATACCAGGTAAGGCCACTCCAAAAAAACTTGTTTCTCATCACCAAGTTATGAAAAGAGTGACGAGGGAGGAGTTTACTTTATTTTGTTTTATTTTTATTTTTGTTTTTGCCTAGGGCCTAACATCTATGCATCGCGGGCTTCCCTAGCCCACTTAAAAGGGTCTATTTCTCCTCTTTCCTATCCCCTCGGGATGTGTGTGGTGCACATATGCGCGGGCACTGACACATTCCCCTGTGAAATTGTGTAATGTAGTTCTCGCCATGAATATGACCTTAGCTGTCGAAATGGCGTTAAACATCTATTACTCACTCACTCTATGCATCGCGGGCCCGACGCGAACAATCACGTGTAAGAAAAACTACATCATAAGAGCAAAATTATCATTGACATTTTAAAAGTGTTAGAATGTCTATTATTGATAGCCAGCTGCATTCCCTGGGCTATAGGCTTTCATTTTATACCAAAATTGACTACTTTTGTTTATTTTTTAGCATACTTTTTCCCAGAAAATTCTAAAAATTCTTTTTTTTGGAGTGGCCTAATGATGTAACCTTGCTAAATTTAGTCTACCCCAGCTGCAACGTTGAAAAGGTCACTGAAACTGAAAGAGCAAATTACCACCATAACTAAAGTAAAAGTCAACTGTCGAACCACCTGTCACATGTATAATGTACAACATTTACAACGCCCACATATTTTCTACACCTGTAGTGAGAACCTACCACTCAACCAGGTAACAGACCCCCCCCCCCCACCATTCCCAACCCCAGGGGATCCCCCCCCCCCTCCCCCACCCCAGCACTACCTGAGATCGGCATGAGTACGTCTCAGGTAGTGGCGATAGCAGCAGGCACCTCCCGGCCTCCCCTGCCGTCTCAGCCCGGCAACGCGTGCACACCACAACCCCTATTCCCTCCCCTCCCACCTAAACCAACTCAAATCCACTTACCTCATGTTTTTAACTCCTCTGCTATCAGTATCCATCCATTATGGGTATATCTAGGTGTGGTATAAGCTCCAGGGTAGTGCCTAGGTAGATAGTATCCAGTTGTTAAAAGGGGGGAATGCAGGTAAGTGCGTGGCGGCAGAGGGGAGCGCCCCTCAACTGAAGTAAACACAAACAGTTACAGCAAGGCTAGGGGCGAGGATCGATCGTAAACGGCGAAACACTACCAGCAGCACCGGCTGTACTGAGGGATGGATACCTGTTACAATGTAAGGTGGTTGTAGTGGTGGTTGGTGCCATCTGGTGTGTCATATGTGTACTAACAATGACACATCATATTCCATAGAATTGAGCAGACAAGCAGACATAGACAGAGATTCGAGAGAATTGTTCCAAACTGAGTGTTTCTTCATTCAGGGGCGTAGGAAAGGGGTGAGGCAGGGGGGCATGGGCCCCCTCAAATCATAAAGGAGATGGGGCCTGAGTATGTCTGGGCCCCCCCTAAAGAATTCATAATAAATTGAACATGAAGCTACAACTTTGCATCTCAAATTAGATTGATATAGTAAAAAATGAAATTACTTTTCTATACAAATTTTATATATATACAAAATGCACCATAACTTACTTTTTTTATAGCCATTGAGAATGAGATCCAGTTTCTTCATTCCGCTGTGGGGAATATCTCCCTATATTAAGATCAACTGTTCGCAATATCATTCTCAGCCTGAAGCAAAGCCATGGGCAATTCGTTCTGCGTGCCCATCTCTACCCCAAGAGCCGCTGATTCAGGAGTGCATCATGCCTTTTAGGCCGAGTCGTCATGATGCACCAATGAAGTGCTGGCGAGACTGCTCACCAGCACTTCATTGGAGCATCATGCCAACCCTACAGAGGTACATTTGGCATGATAGTTGAATGTAGCCCTGGCGCGTTACTACGGAGCCCTGGAGAGGACATTTGTTTTCTACCTACTTTTTTTCTAGAGTTTGTTTCTGCAAGTTTTATTTTCATTTCCGCAACTTTTTAATTTTCGTTTCCGCAAGTTATATTTTGTTTCCGCAAGTAAACATTTACACTTGATTGACTATACACAAAGAAAAACTATTAAGTTGTGGAGACAAAAGTACAAATTGTGAAAACGAAAATTAAAGTTGCAAAAACGAAAATAAAACTTGCAGAAACGAAAATAAAACTTGCGGAAACGAAAATAAAACTTGCGGAAACGAAAATAAAACTTGCGGAAACGAAAATTGAACTTGTGAAAACGAACTTCAGATAAAAATATGTAGAAAACGGATGTCCTCTCCAGGGCTTCGTAGGTTACTCACCATGGCTACCTTCATACATCATGACAACCAATAATTAGTATGAGGCATAATTGCAGCTGGGCCTACAAAGACCCTAGGACCAAAAAAATATTCATGTGTTTCCAGTTACATGACTCACAGAGCTAGTGTCGGTGGCTAGGTATCTCTTCGACGACGTGTAGATACAAGGTAAGCGATGCGAGTGGGATTAGCATCGGTCAGTGTTGTTATAGCACTTCTACTGTCTCCTGTCCATCCTAACCCTAGGCCTGTGGTCATTTATAGGGAGCTAGATGTGCAGGATATTTTTAAATGTATCAAACAGAACAGAAGAAGTGGTTCCAATGGGGGATAATTTTATCAAGATTATGCTTTAATTCACATGGATTTACTAAGAAAGAAGTTGGGGGCTCTCCCCAAGCCCCCGTTTTCTTCTCCTTTTTTCCTTTTTATATTTTTTCTTCTCTTTTCCCATTTTATTATCAAACAGAGATGCTACCGGGTCGGTAGGTCGGATGTTGTTGTTTTTTTATTTTGTATCGAAATGTATGGGCAAATCTATCTTTTTATATCAAGGTAAGAATATGGACAAAAAAATAAGAAATGTGAAATATATGCAAAAGATGTGTCTTATAAAGCCATTACCTGTACACCCAAAGGTTATATCCATGAGAAATTGTTGAAAAAATCATAAAAATCCAAAAAAAAACCCGGAAAATTCTCAAAATAAAAATAAATTCCTGGGTCGACCCTTTTTTTTTTATTTGGCCCTATCAACTCTGGTTAGCTCCTGGTGCAGTGCCTTGTGAGGGCTGCATCATTCATGCATCATGCTGACTAATGAACGTGATACCTGATTCATGCATCATGCTGACTGATGGACGTGATACCTGATTCATGCATCATGCTGACTGATGGACGTGATACTCATTCATGCATCATGCTGACTGATGGACGTGATACCTCATTCATGCATCATGCTGACTGATGGACATGATACCTGATTAATGCATCATGCTGACTGATGGACGTGATACTCGATTAATGCATCATGCTGACTGATGGATGTGATACTCATTCATGCATCATGCTGACTGATGGACGTGATACCTGATTCATGCATCATGCTGACTGATGGACGTGATACCTGATTAATGCATCATGCTGACTGATGGACGTGACACTCGATTCATGCATCATACTGACTGATGGACGTGATACTCGATTCATGCATCATGCTGACTGATGGACGTGATACTCGATTCATGCATCATGCTGACTGATGGATATGATATCTGATTAATGCATCATGCTGACTGATGGACGTGATACTCGATTTATGCATCATGCTGACTGATGGACATGATACCTGATTCATGCATCTTGCTGACTGATGGACGTGATACTCGCTTCATGCATCATGCTGACTGATGGACGTGATACACGATTCATGCATCATGCTGACTGATGGATGTGATACCTGATTCATGCATCATGCTGACTGATGGACGTGATACTCGATTCATGCATCATGGTGACTGATGGACGTGATACCTGATTCATGCATCATGCTGACTGATGGATGTGATACCTGATTCATGCATCATGCTGACTGATGGACGTGATACCTGATTCATGCATCATGCTGACTGATGGACGTGATACTCGATTCATGCATCATGGTGACTGATGGACGTGATACCTGATTCATGCATCATGGTGACTGATGGACGTGGTACTTGATTCATGCATCATGCTGACTGATGGACGTGATACCTGATTCATGCATCATGCTGACTGACGGACGTGATACACAATTCATGCATCATGCTGACTGATGGAAGTGACACTCAATTCATGCATCATGCTGACTGATGGATGTGATACTCGATTCATGCATCATGGTGACTGATGGACGTGATACCTGATTCATGCATCATGCTGACTGATGGACGTGATACCTGATTCATGCATCATGCTGACTGATGGACGTGATACCTGATTCATGCATCATGGTGACTGATGGACGTGATACCTGATTCATGCATCATGCTGACTGATGGACGTGATACCTGATTCATGCATCATGCTGACTGATGGACGTGATACCGATTCATGCATCATGCTGACTGATGGACGTGATACACGATTCATGCATCATGCTGACTGATGGACGTGATACCTGATTCATGCATCATGGTGACTGATGGACGTGATACCTGATTCATGCATCATGCTGACTGATGGACGTGATACCTGATTCATGCATCATGCTGACTGATGGACGTGATACCTGATTCATGCATCATGCTGACTGATGGACGTGATACCTGATTCATGCATCATGCTGACTGATGGACGTGATACTCATTCATGCATCATGCTGACTGATGGACGTGATACCTGATTAATGCATCATGCTGACTGATGGACGTGATACCTGATTCATGCATCATGCTGACTGATGGACGTGATACCTGATTCATGCATCATGCTGACTGATGGACGTGATACACAATTCATGCATCATGCTGACTGATGGACGTGATACTCAATTCATGCATCATGCTGACTGATAGACGTGATACCTGATTAATGCATCATGCTGACTGATGGACGTGATACCTGATTCATGCATCATGCTGACTGATGGACGTGATACTCGATTCATGCATCATGCTGACTGATGGACGTGATACACGATTCATGCATCATGCTGACTGATGGACGTGATACACAATTCATGCATCATGCTGACTGATGGACGTGATACCTGATTAATGCATCATGCTGACTGATGGACGTGATACTCTATTAATGCATCATGCTGACTGATGGATGTGATACTCGATTCATGCATCATGCTGACTGATGGACGTGATACTTGATTCATGCATCATGCTGACTGATGGACGTGATACCTGATTCATGCATCATGCTGACTGATGGACGTGATACCTCATTCATGTATCATGCTGACTGATGGACGTGATTCCAGATTCGTGCATCATGCTGACTGATGGACGTGATACTCGATTAATGCATCATGCTGACTGATGGACGTGATACTCGATTCATGCATCATGCTGACTGATGGATGTGATACCTCATTCATGCATCATGCTGACTGATGGACGTGATACTAGATTAATGCATCATGCTGACTGATGATAGTGATACTTGATTAATGCATCATGCTGACTGATGGACGTGATTTCTGATTCATGCATCATGCTGACTGATGGACGTGATACTCGATTAATGCATCATGCTGACTGATGGACGTGATACTCGATTCATGCATCATGCTGACTGATGGATGTGATACCTCATTCATGCATCATGCTTACTGATGGACGTGATACTCGATTAATGCATCATGCTGACTGATAGACGTGATACACAATTCATGCATCATGCTGACTGATGGACGTGATACTCATTCATGCATCATGCCGACTGATGGACGTGATACCTGATTCATGCATCATGCTGACTGATGGACGTGATACTTGATTCATGCATCTTGCTGACTGATGGACATGATACTCGATTCATGCATCATGCTGACTGATGGACGTGATACCTGATTAATGCATCATGCTGACTGATGGACGTGATACCTTATTCATGCATCATGCTGACTGATGGACGTGATACTCGATTCATGCGTCATGCTGACTGATGGACATGATACTCAATTCATGCATCATGCTGACTGATGGACGTGATACCTGAAGGTGTCATCGGCCTAAAGTACCCTTTTATTATATATATATATATATATATATATATATATATATATATATATATATATATATATATATTATATAGATCAAACAGACACTGACATGTGGCATGCCCGTGGCAAGCAAAATGTTCACCCCTTGATATCAGAGATTCTTTATTTGATATCACAGTTTTAGAATTCGATATCAGGGTTTTCTAACTTTGATATCACAGTTTCCTTGTCTGATATCAGAGTTTTTTTTCTGAAATATTGCCATATCAGACTGATATTGTGATACATTCATTTCCCTACCTTCTTTTTTCATTTTATAAATAGAAAATATACTGTTGTGTTGATTATTTCCTGTTACTTCTTATATTCTGTAAACTCCAGTATCAGGGCAAAACATGAGTTTATCAGAACTTTGATATCACAGTTAATAACACCGATATCAAAGTATATAACTCTGATATTAGAATTAAAACAGCTATAGCACATCTGAAAACTTTGATATCAAAGATAAATTCTACGATATCACAACCAGAAACATTGATATCAGAGTTGAAAACTGTGATATCAGAGCTTTTGAGAAACTGCGGTTTCACCCTGATACTCGAGTTTTCATAACAGGAAGAATAATGAATGGATTGCTCTAATTAACTTGAATATCAGCCAATTACCCCCAATTTCTGGTCTAAAATACATTATCAGCTTGATACAGAGGTTTTCCTGGAATTACTCTAATATCAAATCCTAAAACTGTGATATCAGTGACAAATGAAGAAACTGTGATATCAGGGGGTGAACATATCGCTTGCCATACATGCCGATACTTTGGGGAAATATTACTGTATCGTCGTGTTTAACCCTTTAGGGACTAAAGCATTAACGCTTGAACTCTCTGTACTGCATATATATGCAGTACTATAGCATTGTATTTGGGAAACACAGGGATTGAAAGGGTTAATGCATCATGCTCATTGGTCGTCATGATGCACCAATAAAGTGCTGGCGAGACTGCTCGCCAGCACTTTATTGGAGCATCATGCCGACCTCTACTCTGGGAGTTTGTGTGTCATTCCCGTATGGTCGGTATGATGCATGAGTGTAGCCCTGACGAGTTACTCACCAGGGCTGCACTATGGATCATGATGACCAATGGGCATTATGCATTAATACATCATCGGTCTTTAAAGGGTTAAACACTTGGATATGGATAAGCGCCAAAGATACAAGGGCCATGCAATATTTCTTAAGCACTGAAAATGAATTCTTATTAAGCACCTGTCTTGTAAGAGCACCGGGGTGGGGGGCGGAGGCCGCCAAATCAGAGACTGCCAGGGCGCTCGAACACAATGGTGCGGTAACCTCATTATGCTTTACTTGTGAGTAACTCACTAAGACTGCATTTATCAGCGGCGGATCCATGATTCTGAGAAGGAGGGGGTGCGGCCAGAAAGAAGGGAGTCGGGCGCCCCCTCCTTTCTGAGCAAATTCTGGGTGTGAAAATATGCAATTAAACTCTTAAGAGCCGACAAAAGTGAGGGCGCGCATGCCCTCACAACCCCCATCTAAATCCACCACTCTTTATGCTGATCAAAATGACTATGGCATGCTGCATTACAGGACTAAGCGGCACTCAATGGGTTACATATATGTGCATAAAGCTTGAACATGGTCTTGTATAATCTCCAGTTGTATTAATTAGATGGAGCATGTCAATATACTATTATACTGGCATGTACTCCTAATGGAGTCATACACAGAGTCATACATGTATCTATCGTGGTGCATTGATCCTTTTCTGTATGTACATTAGTGTCTGTATGGCACCACTAGCTATTGGCCACTAGCTGGTCAGGAGGGTGTTGCTTCTATTTTAAAAAGAGATGTGAGTATGTGCCCTCTTTTCTAAACAAGTCGTGCACTGCTTCACCAAAGTACTTGCACTCACCACATTAGTATGAAAAGTCACCTGCCTTGTTTAAAATAGAGAGAGCTGCACTACCAGGTACCTACTCATGTCACACGCTCTATAGTTTATTATACTGACTGACTTCTCCCAACTAGGTACCTACTCAAATCCCCTTTTTTTTGCACCATACTTGAATGACCACTTGTGAGCAACAAAAGGGACAAGTTATAGCTACATGGAAAGAAAGGACTGGAAACGAGGGCATTTTAGCCAGCTCTTCCTTTTACTATAGGAGCAACAACCTCCTGGAGCTGGTCCCGGCGACTTTGCCAAAGTAACCCCTCACCTCCGTAATCAAGGTCTGTGCATAGCAAATAAAGGCACCAGAGGGCAGCACTGTTCCCTTTAGTTTCTCACCCTTCTATAGCATATGGCTAACACCTACACAGACTAAATCTGGTAACCAGTCCACGCCCGTGGGTTTGACATTAAATGCATGAGTGCAGCCCTCCAAATTAGGACTGCATTCATGAAGGCTTTATTGAGAGAACAAGAGTGGGAGAGATTGAGAAATATAGAGGGAGGGGCCAGGGGAGAGAGAGAGAATGAGAGATTGATAGAGAGACACAGACAAAGAGTGAGACAGACAGACAGAGATGGCGAGGGACAGAAAGAGTCTGAGGGGGGCGAAGAGGGAGGGACAGACAGAGACAGAGAGTGATGGAGACAGAGAGTGATGGAGAGGGACAGAGAGAATCTGGGAGGGACAGGCAGAGATAGAAACGTAGAATTAGACAGAGAAACAGAGAGAGGCAGAAAATAGACAAGTACATATAGGGAACAGAGCCATTCCTGTATGGAGGTGGCCATATTGAAATCAGTTATGTAACTGCCCCCCCCCACTGCCATCTTGGATCTGGCACAGGATTGTGGGTAATCTCTTATTTTTTCCTCCACCCACAGAAAACAATGGGCATTGATAAGACTGATAAGCTGCCCCTGCCTCTATCTTAATTACCTTGAGTACTTGTCCATTGTTTAGGTGTGAATGGAGGGGATTAGCCTGATACAGAGACAATGGCTTGGTTTTACTCAGCCTGGATTATATGTGCCCTGTCAGAAAACCTTTGTATTTGAAGTACTAAGTTTATATAAAGCTTATATTGTTTAAGTTTAAAGTATTTGCTATCCAAAGGTATAGACTTTTAGAATATAGCTTCATATAGACTACTAGGAAGGGCCAACCAAAGTAAGCTGTACAAAGAGGCCAACTGCTGATCTAGCCCCCCGACTACATGAGCCACCTAGCTAATTTGGTTGGTACTAGCAACGGCTCTGGTCCCTATACATAGATAAAATGGTAAAGGTGAACGATGACCAGTTTGAGCTGACCATTTCTTCACGAGCGTGTCCTGCCCATTCCGCACGAGGCCGGTAGGCCGAGTGCAGAGTGGGCAGGACACGCGAGTGAAGAAACAGGAAGCTCAAACTGGTCAGAGTTCATCTTTACATTTATGTCAAGGTGTTTGGGTTGATAATTAATCGATATTTCATCAATATAATCCATAATTAACTCTTATTTACCCATCTTCAATGCGAAATGCTGACCGCCGCCATCTTGGATGTTTTTACGTTTCAAAAAGGCGTGCGCGGTGGACCTATGACGTCATCGTGCGGATTTCCCGCGGGTTATTTAACGCAGGGGTGCAATACGGGGGTTCAGTGCTTTGTCAATGGGGCATCGATATTCACCTTGACATAAACGAACAATCTCTGTCATTTCTATATACTACTACATTGTACCACTAATAGCATTCATGGTTCAGTTCCAGTAGTATAGACAGCTACTCGGCCATCGTCCTGTTATGTAACTCAAACAATCTAACTATAGGGCTGATACATCAGCTACTATTCAGGGATGAAGTCAGGAATAGCCCTGTTGTACTACTTAACAACTGCATTCCCTTTATATATCCTGACCTTAAATAGAACCCCTCCCCCCATTCCCACACCATCACTTCATCGAACAGTAAGTCTAATGCCTGCAGAATATAAATACTGCTTTCCAAAATAAGTTTAAAGGCCACACCAAAAAAATAAGTTGGTCTACGGATTTCCCTCTTCATATTTTCAAGAATGCAAATTTTTTTTTTCTTTTGAAAAAAATCTTGTCAACGGATTTCACTCGCCTCACTTTCTAAGAGTTTTCTCTTTGTAGTGTTTGGCAAAATTTAAAAAAAAAAAAAAATTTTGCTCGCGCCTCGTTTTTCAAGGAGGAAATCCATTGGACAACAAAAAATTCTTAAAAAATTAGAAAAAAATTTCGCTCGCTCGCACCATTTTTTCAAAACGAAAATCTGTAGACCAACTTATTTTTTTTGGTGTGGCCTTACATTGGATTGCTCACATTTGTGCACGTTTTATTAATCTCAATTATTTGTATTTTGTGTTAAAAAAAGTCCCTTGTGCCTGAATTACATACATTGCTGTGAAGGTTTCAGAAAGTGTTGTTTTAAGGGCAGGCCAGGCCACGGTGGATGGGAGCCTACCGTAGTGGTCCATTTAAGGGCTGGTCTCAAATAAGCGCCGGGGGTAGAGGAGTATTGAAATTAATCTTATAATGCACTAAAAACAGTATTCAAATAAACGCTTGTCTCATATAAGTACCGGGGGTAGAGGGGGGTTGAAATTTATGAGCGCCCGGGGGCTTACACAGACTACTACGGTATATGTGACAGTGACTGCATAGCACTGGAATGATTTACCAGCCCCAGGTGCTGCTAGGTTGTATTTGAAAAAAGTTAATTTCAATAAGACATCACATTCAGAGCCGTAGGAAGCAAATCCTCATTGGGGGGGGGGGGCAGCGAGGGCCCATGCGGGGCCCCATCACGACCAGCTTCAATTGTTGGCTCAAGCGTGAAAAATTTGTAATCAAGTAATTTTTGGATTTGACTTTAAGCTCAGGCCCCCATTTTCCCCATCCCATCACTATATTGATCTCATTTGAAAAGCTTCTTTTACATTTTGTTATGAATACGTTGCAAATTTTTTTTTGGGGGGGCCAGACATACTCAGGCCCTACCTCCTTTCTGATTGGGGGGCCCCAGACCCTCCTGCCCCCCCCCCCCTTTTCCTACGCCCCGGCACATTCCGTGCAGGTGTAGACTATAAATCTGACGTCCCAATAAAGTTAACTCTTTAATGGCCGTTAATGCAGCAAGGGCATCATGCCCATTGGTCGTCATGATACACCAATGAAGTGCTGGCAAGAGCAATTGCCAACACTTCATTGGAGTATCATGACGACCCGCCAGGTGTATCAAACCAGTAGGGTCGCCATGATGCACGAATGTAACCCTGGCGAGTTAAGCATCATGACGACCAATGAGCAGGATGCATTAATGCATCAGCGGCCTTTTAAGGTTTATTACTTGGTACCCTGTCAGCCCGCCACAAGGGTTTTACAGTAGAGTATCTTATTATGAAATACATAGATAGAACTAAACGAACGTGGTGTACAAGGTGGCCGATCCACCACGAGGGGGGTCTCCCCGAGGGGTGGATCGGCCACCGAGGACACCAGGGGAGGTTAGTTCTATATTTATTTTATGCATTTAGAGTGTTTTATTAACTGAAAATTAGCAAAATCTGTTACCGTAGTTCCCCGTAGGAGCGCCGGTCCGCCATTTTGAATGTTTACATGCACCCAGAACGAGTCTGCAGTGGTGGATCGGCACACGTTACGCCACTGGGGGTGTGCGAATCGGCCGCGCAATGCTATCTCTACAGGAAGAAGTTATTCACATAAAATAAAGTTGCATCTGGTGGAGGTACAAAATCAATGCCTTGATTTGGGTCCTGCTGTATGCATTACAGCGGCATTTATAGCCCATTTACAATTGCTGCTGAGAGTGTACGACATCCCATTTCTCCAAATGCAGCTCATATATATTTGAAACAAGGACACATGGCCATGACTCTGAGGTGTTCTAATTCCAAAAGTATGTAGCCCTGCCAAACCCCACGCAGTTTCAACCCTTAAAGGGCCCGCTAATGCATCAACGTGTCATGCCCATTTGTCGTCTTGATGCATAATGCAGCGAGTAACTCGCCAGGGCTACATTCATGTATCATGTTCACCGTACAGGGTTGAAGGGTCGGCGTGGTGCACGAATGAAGCGTTGGCAAGCAGACTTGCCGACGAATGGGCAGAATGCACTCCTGCACTAGCAGCTCTTATTAAGGAGGTGAACATAATACCACTTGATCACAGGCCCAATTATTTATGTCCTGGATAGTCAATGCTGACTAATTCGGCCAAATTGTTGTAGAAATTTAAGTTTGGCCAATGCCTGATAAATGGTCTGTCCACCTGCAGTAGTTGGGAACCAGAGCATTAAGGTGACCTGCATTGCATTGTGGGTAGTGTAGTCACAGTTCTTTTCTAGCCGGAAGCCGTACCGTGTATGCTGCTTCCAGTACTGTGTAAGCTACTTCCTGTCTAGATGTGGCCGACAGTTATATGGGTGGTGGTCGGTGTTCGTTGTTGCTTCAAGATTCAAGATTCAAGATGGCTTTATTGATTAATGTACAGGTACACTTATGTCAGCACCAGGTTTTCATTTACAATGTTGTAGACAGATTTTATATATGAGTATATACAGTTCACAGCCCCTGGCCTTTTAGATGATTTGCAATATGGGGCCACTGCTAGTATTTGAGAAAGTTTTCTAGTGTCATCGTGTCTTTTATAGTAATCAACAAACTTGAGGTATTTTGTTTTAAACACTGTCTGTGCATTTCTCATCTCGGGCATGTTACAATGTAAGAAGACATGATTGACATCTTGCACAGCATTACAGAATGTGCACTTAGAATTGACAGGTTTCTTTCCTCTATATCTTCTTGACAGGCTGTCAAGTGTACAGTTATTGTCAGTCCGGAGTTTAGCAATAATGGTTCTAATTTTAGGTGATTCTGTATGCGTTAGGTATTCACGCTCTTCATAAATGTCATTGAGATCATCTTTACACATCTTGATAATTCTACACTTGCCAGTATTCTCAGGGTTATCAATGTACTGGTTGTATTTCTGAATATGTGCATCATTTAACCTTCTCTTTACATTGTTTTTGAATGAGGACTTTGACCAAACATAACGATCGAGCCAGATATTCTTACAACCAATTTTAAACAAGAGGTATTGGATATCTTTAAGCCATTGGTGGTTTTTACTCTTCATGGTAGAGAAGGCCTCATTTAGAATAGGGTTTTTCGATCCATGCTCAAGCCTCAGCCAATATAGAATGTTCAGTACGATTATTTTGGATTCAATGGGAAATCTCCCTAACTCGCCTAGTGCAAGAGTAGTACTTGCATATTTTGATATACCCAGAGCAAACTTACAACTTGTAGAGTAAAACACTTCTACCGGACAGGCCTTTCTGACGCCTTCAGAGGTTAAGTCCTCAATTATAAGAGTTACCAGTTGCTTTCTGTACGCAAGCAGGATTTTGATTTTGTCACAGATATTGGCTAGAGTCACATAAGCTACCTGTGTTTTCTTATAGAATCTACAAGATAATATGTGTATATCCTCGACACCTAACTGTTTAAATAGTGTTAACAGATCTCTTTTTGATTTTACCTCAGATCCACTTAAAGATATAGAACAGTTACTAGATAGCATACCCCATACTGGGCATCCGTATAAAAGGATAGGGTCGGTCTGCTTGTCAAACAGTGACATAAACAATTTAGTGGATACATTCTGCGATGTACTCAAGGCTTGTCTAATAGAGAATAGTGCACGCTTTGCCTTTAAAATCCTTTCTGATTTCATTTTCTTTAGACTCCCATCCCAAGATAGAAGTAAACCTAAATATTTATATGAGGACACACATTCTAGTAAATTCTCTTGAAAAAAGATTTGTGTTGACATCTCCCTTGCTTGAGACAAAACCATAATTTTTGTTTTCTTCATATTAACTGAGAGTTTCCACATTTGGCAGTATCTATCAAGCCTGTTCAGACTCTCCTGAAGGCCAGCTTCTGATCTGGAGATCAGGACTAAGTCATCTGCCCATGAGAGTGAATTCATAGATATATCACCAAGATCAACAGGGTCACAGTTTTTGTCGAACATTTCATGGAGGTCATTCTGAAATAGGTTTAGGGCTAAGATTACATCCTTGTTTTACACCTGTTGTTGATATGAAGCTCTCAGTTATGCCACAGTCAGTTTTTATAGCATACTTGTTCCGGTCATAACGCGCTCTAATGACTCGATATGTGTTACCTGATATTCCTGCCTTTAGGAGTTTGTAGAAAAGGCTTGGTCTGTCTATTGAGTCAAAGAATTTAGAAAAATCAACAAAGGCTATGTAGAGCCTACCCTTCTGATTTTTAACATATTTGTTGAATAGAGTGTTGAGAATCATAATATTATCTTCTGTTCTTTTCTTTTCCTTAAAGCCATTTTGATTTATACTCCAGAAGTCTTTCCCCTCCAGATAGTCAACAATTCTGTCATTAATGATCTTACAGAATACTTTGCTTAGACAGTCTGCCACCGCTACCCCCCTATAGTTTTCTGGCATGTCTGAGGCCCCTGCTTTGTGGATAGGAGTGATTAGGCTCTCCTTCCAGTTTGCTGGGTAACAACCTGAGGATAGTATTACACTGAATAATTTCGTAATGGCCGAATGTAGATATTTTCCCCCAAACTTAAGCATCTCATTGTTGATAAGGTCAGGACCTGTGGCTTTTCCATTCTTCAGTGTCTTCAAGGCTTCTTTCACCTCATTAACAGATATGATATCGTTTAAATAGCTACCCCCAGCTATGTTCTCAATGATTGGGAGACTTGTTTCGATGTAATCATGGAAGGCCTGCTCTCCTCCTTTTTTCTGATTAACATTTAGGAACTGCTTAAAGTATGTTACCCAGTCAGAGAGGCCAATGTTCGTTTTACCTTTACATTTTGTGCTTGAAAGCATTTTATTGACTTCCAGAATAGTTTTGAATCTTTTGACGCTAATTTTTGTATCTCAAGGATTTTCTGCTCCTGGCCCTTGCTTAGGATGTGATACTTCACTTTCTTATAAAATCTTCTTGCTCTAACAAACTCTATCCTACGTTGGTTATTATTTCTGTCACTTTGAAAGAGACGTCTTTCCTGATTAAATACACGTTTGTGCTTCTTAAGGTTTTTCTCATCTACCTTTGAGACATTTTCATGCCTCTCATCATGCCTCTCATCTTGGCTTGTACCTATTCTCCTCAGAGGCAAAGAATCTTTACCTACCCTAAAGATAATTTGTACAAGATCATTCAGGGCTTTGTCTGCATCACTGAACTGTGTGGTCGTATAGGATATAAATTTGTCATGTACATCAATGTTGTTCATATTATTCGTGTATATATTTCTATACTCCTCCTTCCATACAAATTTGTAAATGTGTTTCAGTGTCACACTACACTTTTGGTGTTTGAGGTTGTTGGAAACATTTACCTTCAATACGCATGACATGGGGCTATGATCTGAAAACCATCTTTGGTCCAAGATAGCGAACCTTATTATCTCACTATACAACAGGGGTGAGGCAATACAATAAACAACAGTGGAAGTACCGTTATAGGTAACACAGGTGGTCTTACCCCTGAGATCCCCCATTTTTCTCCCATTGATAATGTAGAGGTGGCTTTGGTTTAAAATAGACAAGAGCTTATGTCCGAAAGAGTTGACAGTGGTATCAGTATTATTTCGTTTTGTTATTTCAGAGTTTTTTGTTCTGCTTTCATTTGAGATACCTATTTCATTCCTCAATGATACATCTTCTTCAATGCATATAAACTCTTGTGCTTTCTCCCCAGTTCTAGCATTGAAATCACCGAGGAGCATAATGTCTCCATGTGCACTATATTTTGCGATTTCGTCTTGTAATGTATCCATATAGTCTTTTTCTATATGTTCCTGAATCTCTGAGCCTTCAGGTGGTACATAACAGTTACAAATATACACATTGTTCCTGAATCCAAAGAAGCCTTTATCCAGCTTAATTCAGAGGTAGTCTTTACATGAGCTGCCAATCTTTTGGATTCCTTTAGCAAGGTATGAACGGAATAATACACAGACACCTCCAGAACCAGCTTTACGTCTATTTTGCTTACCTCTGTCACTTCTGAAAATATGATATCCTGGTACTGACAGAACCTCACTCTCTGTCAGCCATGTTTCTTGGATACATAAGATATCAAAACTTTGTATGAAGCTATCTACATCACTACAGACTACTTTCTTTGACACATGTTGCTGTGGGTCTATACTAGTATTCTATATCAACCTTTTAACCCTTGATGGTCCAATGGTTAATACATGAATGTAGCTCTGGTGAGTAACTCGTAATTCTTGCATCATGCTGACCCTACAGGGTTGATGCACTCCCTGAGGGTCCAGTTGATGCACCAATGAAGTGCTGGTGAACAGTCTCGCCAGTACTTCATTGGTGCATCATGACAACCAATGGGCATGACACACTATTGCAGCGTATATATATATATATATATATATATATATATATATATATATATATATATATATATATATATATATATATATTGATACTCTGGATGTATATGGCTATGTCTCACCACTGTGATGCACGTCTGAATGTGAAGGTTTCTGACCGGGAGGTTTCTCACTGGTTTCTGACTGACCAAAATGTGCAGAAAACAGCTGAATTCCTTAAGGAACTGGGAGAACAGGTAATCATGCCGTGTTCCTCCACATGTTTCAAGTAAAAATTAGTCTTAAATATCCTCTATGAGGGTGCAATTGGCCATTATCTGTCCAGATATGAAAGTTTCTGACCAGAGGTTTCTGACCGGCAGAGTTGAATCTGTTCACTGCTGCCCTAGTTTTATTTGATTTATTTGGTTATTATTTGATTTATTTGATTATCCTTGTTGATAGAAATCTATGGGGTTAGGTATCATTTACAATTTATTTACCGAAAACCTGTAATAACAAGCTATGGTTAATCAGGAGGATTTAGTGACAGCCGGTCAGAAACCTTCATTTCTGGACAGATAATATTAATAGCCAATCGCAGCCCCATTGAGAATAGTAAAGCTTTACTTTTAATTGTAACACGTGCAGGATTAACTGTTCTGTCAGTTCCATATCAAAATTCACCTATTTGCTGCATTTTTATGGCCGGTCAGAAACCTCCCAGTCAGAAACCTTCACACTCAGATTTGCATCACAGTGGTGAGGCACTGTGGAAAATTTCGATACAAGTTGTTATGTGGGCATATGTTCTAAGGGTATTCTGGCTGTCGCGCGCACAAGCGGTTCTACTATCAAAATGCCCCTCGGACACACTTCGACGTAACATTTTGCGTCCGCGCAGTCAGGTCTTATATGTGTATTTACGTTCACCTCTCTTGTCAAAGGCTCCAGCTTGCTGTATTTACAGTTTAAATGGATTATATATGTGCCCACATCAACAGGAAATCCAAAATGGCGGAGGACCGTCCACCTCGATTCGGAACAAAAATCAGTGCATTTCATGGCTTTATAAGGTAAAATAATTAATTTAATGGTTGAAACCATGCTATAAACGTCATAGTACATGACTAGGCTTCCACTAGGTCCTTTTATCCCTAGATAAAGGACCTAGTGGAAGCACAGCCATGCATTATGCCCTTAATAATGGATTGCTTGCCTTCCACGAGGTCCTTTTATCCCCTGATTGACCCACGGGTCCTTTATCTAGGGGATAAAAGGACCCGTGGAAGCCTAGCAATCTACTATGGTGTTTATACCATGCTTCAATCATTGAATTAAATATTTTTACCTTTTACAGCCATGAAATTGAATGATTTTTGTTGCGAGTCGATGTGA
This sequence comes from Acholoe squamosa, assembly GCA_949317995.1. Taxonomy (NCBI): domain Eukaryota; kingdom Metazoa; phylum Annelida; class Polychaeta; order Phyllodocida; family Polynoidae; genus Acholoe; species Acholoe squamosa. The sequence continues at coordinate 6,174,734 of OX439045.1, forward strand.
AGGGGCCAGTCCTATGCCATATTGGTTTCTTGTCAAGTCATTGGTATGCGAGCATAATATTCTCCATCTACACTGTAAATACAGCAAAGCTGGGTCCTTGGTGAAGAGAGATGAACATATATAGCTATATTTAAGAGTCACGGGTGTATAGGCCATGATGGGGGATAGGCCTACATGTATTTCTCCTCAAATTAGACATTTTCCATCGACGATCAAAACAAGAACGCCTTTCTCGGCGAGTGGCATTTTCATAGTAGAACCGCTGGTAAGGAGTGTGTGCGGCTGCCAGAATGACCTCAGATCATATGCCAACGTAACAACTTGTATCAACATTTTCCATGGTGCCTTAAGTGCATGCTAAATTCATCGTCTTATCATGCCCTCGTGTAATTATCCTTTGCTAAAACACACAAGTCATGAATTATCCATTGACTACTTATTTTAATACACGATACCAATAGATAATCAATAGAATATAAGCTGTGCTAGAATTGACCTTTTACCCTTTCAAAGCAGATGGCGAGGGCTTTATTTATGACAAATAGGCATCATGCATTAACCCTTTAAAAACTGATAATGCATCAATGCATCATGCTAGTTCATTGTCATGATGCATGAATGCAGCCCTGGCGAGTAACTCTGGGAATGTAGTTCAATTACAAAGGCGTAGGAAGCAAATCTTCATTGGGGGGCCCAGTGGGGGGTCCAGCCGGGACCCCATCGTGACCACCTTGTATTGTCGGCATCATCGCAATTACACCTATACATATCTATGTAGATTTTAGGTCTGATTTAGAGCTCTAGCCTCCATTTTCCCTATTCCATCACTATATAAATCTATCCTGAAATGCAGTATTTTTGAAGCTTATGGATTTTATTATGAGGTCTTGACAAATTTTTTTTTTTGGGGTGGGGCCAGACATACTCAGGCCCCACCTGCTTTATGATTGGGGGGCCCAGGCCCCCTTGGCCCCCCTTTTCCTACGCCCCTGAATTATCATACACTCTCAGCCACAAATGTAAATGGGCTATAAATACCCCTGTAAGTAGGCAGTAGAACCACCTGTATCTACCACACAATACACATCTAGTATGTACATTCATGCCTACACAAGGTAATACTGTACAGCAGGATAAAAAAGCGTTCAATGTTATATTTACGAGGAGGGAAAGAATTGATCATAGTTCATTTGTGGGAAATCCTGTCTAAAAGGGGTGGTTGGTCAATCCTGCCAACTTCTTGCGTTTTGCACATGATATAGTACATGCAGACATTTTCTAGACATTTTAAAACGATTTTTTTATTGGCTCAATGGGTTTTAAAACAGGATCTTGATATATCTCAGACATTTTTCCCCTTTCATAGAGTCTTGAAACGAGATATTAAGGTCATTATGCTTCCAGATTATGCTTACTTCATATGGAGAGAGAGCGAGAGAGGAGGGGATCTCTTTACATTCCAGGATGTTGTAAGGAGGGGGGAATAACCTATTATCAACTTAGTCTAAGCTACAGGGGAATGTCAAGCTCAGCAAATTGACATGTGAAGGGAAAGGCTAACAATAGAAACCAGCGTAAAATCTAAAGCGGGTGTTCCACCAGAGCCAATTAATTTTGTATTTTGATTCGGGAGCTATATGAATTTTGATCAAATTCTCTCTCTCAAATCCGATTAAAATTGAGGCGACTTTTGTCAATCGGCTTTGGTAGAATCTCTGCTTGAGTATAAGACTGACGGATACAACTGGGCACAAGGAAGGTTTTGTCATATGAACACGTCATGGTGCTAAAGAATGTCTTTTCCCTATCTATGTCTTTAGTGTTGGTCACAAAGGGCTTTCCCTACAATCTTCCAAGTTGCTCCTTTGACTTAAAGAACTCATGCATAATGCTGACAGGAATAATACTCTCTCCACAGGTGGCTACGATATATACTGATTGATGCAGAGTTGAGGAGTAGGCTCACCAGCACTGCATCAGTGCATCATGACAACAAAGGATCTGGAAGCATCATTTTGCATTTAAATGTTTAACCCTTTAAGGGTCGCTATTCCAGGAATGCATCATGCCCATGGGTCATCATGATGCATGAATATAGCCCTGGTGAGTAACTCGCCAGGGCTGCATTTACGCATCATGCCAACCCTAACGGGTTGATAAGCAAGCTCACGGAGGGTCGGCATGATGCTCTAATGAAGTGCTGGCGAGCAGTCTCACCAGCACTTCATTGGTGCATCATGACGACCAAAGGGCATGATGCCTTGATGCATCAGCGACCTTTAGAGAGTTAAAGGATTAAGATCATGGGCGTGGACTGGTTACCAGATTTAGTCTGTGTAGGTATTATCCATATGCTATAGTAAGGGTGAGAAAGTAAAGGGAACAGTGCTGCCCTCTGGTGCCTTTATTTGCTATGCACAGACCTTGATTACGGAGGTGAGGGGTTACTTTGGCAAAGTCACCACTCACCTCCAAAATCAAGGTCTGTGCATAGCAAATAAAAGCAAAAGAGGGCAGCACTGTTCCCTTTGGTTTCTCACCTTTCTATAGCATATGGATAATACCTACACAGACTAAATCTGGTAACCAGTCCACGCCCATGATTAAGATGTTAGCTTATCAGCAGCCTGAAGGAGAAGTAGATGATAAGTCAGGGTCAACAAGTCAGCAGATAAGAAAAGATCTTGTCCATTTATTGTACAGTAAATCCACTACTTATAGACCCTAAAGAGTCTTCCTGGGACCTTTTTGTTCACTATATCTTTGATGATAACAAATGTGATAATTAATGCGCCATTAGTACAGACCTAGATTTGTACCTGCATTATTTTAGTCAACATCTTGGCCGGCCAGAGGCAAAACAAAAGAAAAAAAAAGAAAAAAAAAAGAAGAAAAGAAAAAAGGCCATGCTACCTCTCGTTTTTGCGCTTCAAATGTAACTTTTAGCCATATGTCGAACATAGGTTAAAATGTTTGACATTTGTTGGTCTCAATGGACATTTATTTTTATTTTTTTTACCCTAAATCTTGAAAAATCCTAGCGGCCTTTTTTCCTTTGCCAAAAATCTCACCGGCGGATCCGTATCCAAGTTATTAAAAAAAAAACCGGCCTCATTACAAAAGGGCCAGTCTTAGGGTGGAATCTCTGGGAACAGCATCTCCAAGCAGCATGCCACACCAGTAAAATTACCAAATCGTCAGCAAATTTCCATGTTGTCAGCGTTATTGAAATAGTCCGAAAAATTCGATGTTTTTTTTTTCTTCTAAATATCAAAGGACGACATGAATGGATACGGTTTATGCACGAGATTTTACAATAGTTAGAAGTCTCTGATCTTGGTTTCCACTTGACCCATTTATTGATTCGGAAGCTGTTCTACCAGTGTGTTGGATCCTATTGCCATTGACATTTCTCGTGCCTTTCTCCCACCTTCTGCAGGGTATGTATAGATTGAGACACTTCTTGTTAGGCCCCTGGAAAGAGGAGTCCCCATGTCACATGTCAATTTAGAATTACCAATGAGTTGTGTCCGGGAGTTGGGTCCTCTGCGGTGATTCTGAAAAGTCTACATCTCTGATTCAAATCAACTTAAAAAAAAAAGACACAAATTCAAATTCCCAAATATCATTTCTCTGGTCAAAGAACCAATAAATCTATAATGAATTAGAATATAATTATGTCATGTGATTTCAAATCAGACGATTGGATAACTTATAAGCTAAAGGCCTGGTTCCACCGTGTCGGTCGGGGATTTTTTTCCCCATGCATTTGCCCTGTAAAAATCCAACCATGCAGTAGAGCAAGCCTTAACTCATCCAATGGAATAAGTACAGTAATGTCCTGTATAAGCGCCCCGGGCGCTCATTGATTTCATTCCCACTTTACCCGTGGCGCTTGTACAACACAGGCGCTTATTTGAATACTGCTTTCAGTGCATAAGAGTAATATCAATACCCCTGAACCCCCCGCGCTTATTCAATACCGGCACTTTTTTGAGACCCCGGTGACTTAACGGGCCATTACGGTAGTAAGTTTGTCTGGTGCCAAAATAAAATGGTTCTGATAAGCGATATCATAAAACTCAAAAATAGAATCAATAAAATTTGACAAATTTATGTAATAAATGTATGTATCACCGCAGCCCTGATATGGTCACAAACACACAATGAAGAGTAAAGAGAGTAACAGAACTCAGCGATTTTTCAGACTTGGTAGGTGGGGACAACCCACATTGGTGTCTACTTTTATGTTTAATAATTTTCTTAATTCAACCTTTCAAGCTACTGGTTGCAGGACACCAATTGACGGGAGGTGGCAGCAGGAGACACTTTGTAACTCTGCACTGAAGGGTGTTGTACAATGATTATTGGTCTAAAATCTGACAGCAGGTAGGCAAACCAGGCATAGAATTAATCATTAGGGTGTAAATTAATCGATTTCAGTATTATTTAGGTCGATGTTTTATGTTAAGTTGAGGGGGGGGGGCTCTATTTATTTACAGAATTTATTGAAATCATTCACTGCAAAACCCACAAATCTGGGTATGTCCGCACTCTAAGGCCTATAGCAAAAAGGTTAATAACATTGTACCACATGCCATGACCCTAAATTATTAGGAAAAATGTCTATCTATAAGAAAATAATAGTAGCTAAGCCCAGATACTTGCACAAGTATTTTATTTTCGCCCTTAAGCTATATAGGCCAACAGTGGAAAAATAATTAGTGTTCTGCAGTCTAGTACCAGATTGAGTATAGTGTACAGAGTTTGGCCTAGTTCCTACAGATGGCGCTGCAGTGGTGCTGTAAGCCACGACCACCAGCAGGACCTCCTGCACTGAGTGGGTGGCTATGGAAGGCCAGCACGACATGATAGCTAGAATTGACATCCATAGGTTGTCATTTGCCTTTGCAAGTTGCATTTACGAGTCTTTGACTGTCATTGCTTTTCCATTTTTGTAAGGTCAAGATCTAGTTACCAATTGCCATTTGAAATTTTGTGGCAATTGCCGTATGAGATTTCGTGGCAGTTTGGGTTTGCAAGTCTCTAATTGTCATTTGCCAATTGACTCAGTCTAAAGTAAAGGTAAGGTAAGAGTGCTAAGAGTAGAGGTTTGAATAAATATGGGACTTTTGTGATTTCACTCCTATGTGCACTACATATTAGGACTATGTACTATACACTAATTTCCACTCATAGGTTGCCCTTTACAAGCTGGGTTAGCCTGTCTTTGTCTATTACCATTGGTCCAGATCGAGTTGACAATTGCCATTTGTGGCAACTGGCATGTGAATAATCACCAATTGCCACTCATAGATTGCCATTTGCAAGCTTGGTTTATTTGCCAGTCTTGGTTACTAGCTAATTAGGGATTTTCCATTTGTCAAATGTAAGGCCCAATTGTCATTATGCAGGTCTGTGGCAACTGGTATGTTGACATTTGCCTTTTTGCAAGCTGGATTAGATAGTCTTTGTCATTTTTAAATTTCCAATTGTAAGGTGCCAATTAACATTTTTAGCTTGCTCTTTACCAGTTGTCAATTGTGATGTCATTGTTGCCCAGTTGGCCATTCACGACGTTGTAATATCTCAACGTGACATTGGCAACTGCCGAATTTGATACAGTCCCCCATTATCCCCCATTAGCAGTGGCAGATGGGAAGCTACATCTCATTGGCTGACCAAGACTATGATGTCAATAGGCAACCTATGACCACTAGCCACTGGCAACCTTTTGATATCAATTAGCAATTGGCAATATTTCTGTTGCCCATCATGTGGCCCCCAAGGGGTCAAAAACGACATGGCGACATTTGGCCATTTTGAGGCGACATTCTGACATTGTACCCTTTTAAAAGTGCCATGTGACATGAGAAAATAAGATAAAAATGACAAGAGACATGCAATACTTCTAAAAAAAAGTGACATGTGACAATTGCCAGCTCCCCCCCCCCATTAGCCACCAAAACAGATTCATCAGAATGTACATTTTCTATGTTTTCCAACAGTGAGAGAATTTCTTAAATATTCCTATTAGAAGCAATGCCTGCCTTCCACAGCAAGCATTCTCCACAACTACATTTGTGGTAGCATGGTAATTGGCAACTGGCAATGCTCATAGCGCACCGGCCTGCCATAATCCTACATCAGCGCGGCCACACCACTGACACAGTACTCCTAGAGCAGACAGCACTGGGGGCTGGAGGAAGCTGGAGTTAGCCGCAGCCTACCCTACACTATTGCAGCATGACAACACCTCCTACCATCATCACCACCCTCCTCCAGCATCTCTCACCTACTGGAGGGACTGTTTTAACATAGACTAAATACCAAATGCCACCTGAAGTGTCTATAAACAGTGTTAGGAGGTTGACATAGTTGTCTTCTCCCTCCAATTGGCACGTCACTGCTCTACATACACACACCACACAGAGAGCCTGAGACCAGGATAGGAGGCCTGACTGCATGGTCCCCTCCTCCTCTCCTGGACCTACACTGACTGACTGACTGACACTCACTTACTTAGTGTGGGCATACACTCAGGTACTGGAGAGAGTGTGGGAGAGATGAAGATACGCATGGACTCGTGTTTAATAGTGTGTGTGGCACTCCTTATTGTGAGCAGGGTACCTAAACCAGGGTACAATACATGTAGATATACTACATTACTAACGGGTAGTGATGCTGATAAACTCCTCATCTTCAAGTATAAACTGGCAATACAATCGCTAGGTGATGACCGAAGCTAAAGTAAAGGTGAGAGTGGCAAGTGGTGTGTACATTGGACACATATTATTACTTCTATATGTAGTGCATATTAGGACTGGCTACTACACACACTACAGCCAACTACTGAGGAGTACCGAGTAGTGATGATGATAATTTCCTCAAGTCTGTGCTAGCACCAACTACTATCACTATAAACTGAGAACTGAAGCTATTAAAGTAAAGGTGGACGTGCCAAAAGCTGAGGTGTGTAATGAGTATATGGGACTGTTATAATACCACTCCTATATATATACAGTACATATTAGGACTATGTACAATACACACTAAGGTATTAACCCTACTCAGTGTTATTGATGCTGCTGATGAATCCTTCAGGTACCTGCTACTACTACTACTAGTAGAAGCTGAGGACTGCTGAGTGGTAGGTAGGTGGGTGTGTTGATTACTCTACCTGTAGTGTATTAACCACAGTGCTGATGGTGATATCCACGCCTTCACTTCAGACTCCCTGAGACTCAGACTGAGCCCTGCGTGACTGTGGATATACACTACATCTATTGGAGAGCTATAACAAGGTATTAGTAAATCCTGTACAGTGTTTGAGTGTGGACATACACTTCATTCATTGGATAGCTGTAAGGTGTGCTATTTGGAGATTCTGTGTGAGTGTGGACATATACTTCACCTATGGGATAGCCACATATTGGTTTTGTACCTGACGAATCTGGACACTTGAGTATATGTGTGGACATGTAATTCATCCCTAGCATCTAGTATTACAGTATAATATCAATATGGTGTCCTGAGATTCTTGTCTCCTAGATTTTGGACTCTTGAGTAGGTGTGTACACATACATACCTACTTCAGCTGAACCTATCAGGTAACTACAGATGTAGACTGTTGAATGACAGTGGATATTATACACATTGCACCTGTTGGTTATCACCTACATCAAGACTACTCTCTGAACAATGCTACATCTATACTATAGCATAGCTGCAGCAAGGTAGCTAAGCGCTGGTATTTGAAGAACCGCCTGTCTTGTATAAGCGCTGGGGGTAAGGGGGTGTTGAAATATCTCTTAAGCACTGAAAACTGTATCTTGAATAAGCGCCTGTCTTGTATAAGTGCCGGGAAATTGATGCCGCCAAATTAAAGACCGCCAGGGCGCTTGAACACAACGATACAGTAGTTACATGGTATAACCTATAAGCCCTGGAAGATACACAAGGCTAAGTTGGCACTGTTGGTATCATTAAGAAGACTGGCTATAGGTGCTACAGCATGGCCTAGGTACTGGAGCTACTGTTTATATGGAGTAAAACCCGCTGAAGGAGAAGTGCTACTGTTAAACCAGGTAAGGACTACTTTATGCACTATAAAAATTAACTGTTGAACCTACCAGGGATACTCGTATAGCTGAACAGTGAACCACCACAATTGTATTGCAGTGAACCACTGTGGTTTTTACAAGAAGCCCAAGGTGGCAGTATGGTGGTACAAGGAATCTCTGTGAAAATAATTATGGGTCTCTGACAACTTTGGGACGCAGATTCCGCCATTATTTCAAGGTCATTTCTTTTTACAGTGTGGTGTAAATAGTATCAGCTTTACAACGCTATTACTAGGTATCCCAAGTGATTTTAAGATATTGGGGTGATGTATATGAAAATGGTTTGGGTGGATAGAACTTAGTAAAAGAAGAACAAAAGAGCTTTATTTCATCAAAATCGGTACAGCAGTTCAGATTTTAGAGCCATTTGAAGGTGAAAAAAAGTGGTCGTTTCAGACATCATTTTTCAGAAATGTCTATGGGAATTTAACATTGAGCTTGTAGAGATAGCCTCATTATCAGTCTTGCACACCCTACAAATGCACTGTACAGCTTCCTCATAGTGTGCATTAGATCCAGGTTGAAATAAGCTTTCTAATGGTACCAAACATGCATATATAGAATGGGAATGAAGACCTCAAAATTTGACTACAAAAGACCTCAAAATTTCTGACTTTTTATAATTGCTCTCTTCTGTGATACCTATGAGTATTACTGTGGTTTACAACGCTTTACTGACCCTACTGAGTGTGTATTGGAAGCTCTATTGGAGTCTAAGGGGTGGGGTGTGGTTCTAGCCTGGGGGTATTCAAGACTGCAGCCCCTGCCCCTCCAATACCTCCTCTCCACAGTCCTGCCCAGCCCCTCCCTCCCGGGGGGGGGGGGGGGTACTCACTCTATGATAGACCCCGCTGACTGCCAAACTACCGGCCCCCTAAATCCATGGGAAAGGACTGGTCCTAGTTTCAAGAAGTGATCCACCGGTCCCCTATTTCAAGGTCCTTCATTGACCGGTCCTCTGATTTCAAGGGATATGGAGTCTACTTTTCAGAAGTTTTGTTGAGTACTCCCATGTTTGCAGTGTTTATGTGGCAGTTTATAAACCAACTAGGATAGAGACAAACACTTAGTACTATACAGGTTTCCCATCAAGCTGCTAAATGGGATGTCATAGAACTGCCTTTGTCTCTCTTCTCTCTGATCTACAAAGCATCAGACAAGCATAATTACTAGTATAACATGATTAATTAGATGTGTTGACAACCATGTATATGTCTCTGGTACTTGTTTGGGGGGGGGTCAACCAGCCCTCTTTTCTAAGGTGCACTCTGTCACGGTCCGTGTTTTTGGGCATGTGAGTCATCTCACCGGTCCCGGTTTTGAGGGCTGTTTGGCAGTGGGTACCCAAACCTAACTTGAGTGCCCCCCCCCAGCCCCTCCCCCCTGCAGCTGGATGCATCAAGGTGTGAAGATTTAGCATCACAATAATTTATTGACAGAGGTGCACAAGAATTGATCAGCACTGAGATTTATCACATGTGAGGTCAAACCACTAGTGTGATAACCCTCAGTGGAGACTAAATCTCCATTGTATTTATGTCAGGTTTTATTTAGGCCAAAAAAAAACAGTTGATTCTCCGATATCATGGTACAAAATTTTGAGATCGGTAGGTCGGATTTTTTTTTATATATATCTAAGGTCTTATAGTCATACTTTGCTAGGTTTTAACTGGTTATTATAGGAACAGATCGTGTTCTGTATGAAATGTAAGGAAATGGTGGTAAATGATAAGTATAATTCGAATAAAAGTTCAAAAATAAAATCTTAGGACTGGCTTTTATGGTAAAAAGAAACTGGTCAATTTTGTACCCTCCCCTCTAGAGCAGTCAAAAGTCTCTATGCCCCCTCCCCCCAGGAGGAGTTTAAAGTTTTTGCCCCCCCCCCGTTAATAATATAATGATCACTGCCTAATTGACAGGGTGATACAGGGCAGGGAGAGAAATCTTTTCTGCGCATCCGCACACATACCCACCCACCGCCCCCTGTTATTACGTATGGGATAGAGACTTTTATGGGGTCTCCACAGGATATAGACACCCAACGAAGGATGTTGTCTATATCCTGTAGGAACACCATAAATGTCTCTGTCCTACTTAGAAACTTGATGCTTTTATGGCCCAGGTGACTAAGGCATATTAGAACATGTTGGTTGTAAATCTGGGGGCTGCAGTTGAGGGTGTCTATATGTGATAGAAACCTGGGTCATAAAAGCATCCTATTCTAAGTAGGTTAGACCATCTTAACCCAATGTCTACAGGGTTTTATAGTCCCCTCCTTTGCCGGGTACTATAAAACCCTGTAGACACTGGGTTAAGGTGGTCTAACCCATACTTAGAAACTGGATTTTTAAAATGGCCAATGAGAGAGCTTGATTTGAGGGTGTCTATAAGCCATAGTCACCTGAGCCATAAAAACATCAAGTTTCTAACATTTATTATAGTGTTTCTACAGGATATACTCACCCTCCTTCATCGGGTGTCTATATCCTGTAGAAATCCAATAAAAGTCTCTATCCCATACTAGCCGAGCTCAAATCAAGCTCTCTCATTGGTCAGTTTAAACATCCAGTTTCTAAACATCCACTCCCTTATCAACTCTTTTCAGAAGGCATAATTTAGGACAGGTACAGCTGATAATCTGTGTATGTATCCATCTACATGTTTCCACTCACCACCATACCGGATTTAGGAGGTATTTTATGACTGCCCCACAAAACCCCATAAATCTCCATAGACTATAGACCTGGCCCAGAGGAGGTCATGACCACAAAGACATGCACCTAGACTTGACCCATGTCCCCTCACTACCTCATGTATCTCCATAGTACTGTAGTAGACCTGAACTAGACTGGCGGCAGTCTCTGAGCTCTCCTCCCAACACCACACATCCCTCTCCTCTCTCTGTTGGGCTCTCAGTTCACTAAAGGTCTTCCTAATTTTTCTGTTTGAAACTTTAATTCATTTCAATTTTTATTTCAAATTTCTTTCATTAAAATTGAGAGACTTGAGCAAGTCTAGACTTGATCCTATACATACATACATATATATATATATATATATATATATATATATATATATATATATATATATATATATATATATATATATATATATATGGCCTTGATGGATTCCTTAGTGGGCCAAGCCCTGCTGAAGCTGATACCTTGTGAGATAAGGACTGATAACAGCGAACTGATGGGTACCAGGTGTTATGTAATGCACCCTGAAAAGTCGGCACTGAATGAAAGGAATTTTCTCATTGGTCAATAATGTATCCCGCTAAGTCGGAATAGAGGTCATGACCACAGAGACATGCACCTAGGCTTGTTTTGGTCTCTCATTATAACATCGTACAAGGAAGTCGTTATTTTATAATGATAATGATGTAATTCCAGGAAGTACAAATGGGTTTGTGAGAGTTGAATTATACTGCAATTTCCTAAAACAGAAAAAAACTGTGGTAAACCACCTTCCAACATGAATCACCTGTGTGTTGAGGTTTTGTGGTACCTATACCTTATGTCCCATCTCCTGGCGGAGCCGACAAAGCCTTAGGGTAACAAGTTCTCACCAGCGAAGATACTCACAAGCTTCATAATTGGGTTGTTAAGACTCGGTTGACTAACCCCCAGGGGATGGTCTCTGGGTAATCACTGCCCGATAGTGTGTATCACACCGATCCAGGTGTGGTTGGAAGGTGAGAATGTCAAGCCAGTGGAAGTAGCTCAGAGGTAGAGCAGCCGCTTCGAAGTTGGAGGGCCCCGGCTTTGAGTCCCGGTTTCTCGAGAACGTTTTCACCAACTTCTACAATAGGTTAGTGTCTCAGTGAGCAGCACCCATAAACGACCTATTGTTAGCTCTATATCACCTCCAGGATATGCTACCCATCATAAATACTCACCTAAATTCTTCGATATCTGAATGTGTTAAGTGTCAGAGGGACTTCCATTCAACCTCAATTAACTATTAAGAATGTTGTCGTATTTGCCTGGTTAGATGGTATCTGATGTTAATGTGATAACAGCTATCAGAGGGAATTATAACCCCTTAGCATGGGGCTCTGCCAAATCCTCCCTTCTGAGTGTAGGACAATAGTAAAGGCGAACGATGATTAGTTTGAGCCGACCGTTTCTTCACGAGCGTGTCCTGCCCGTTCCGCATGAGGCCGGTAGGCTGAGTGTGGAGCGGGCAGGACACGCGAGTGACGAAACAGGAGGCTCAAACTAATCAGAGTTCATCTTTACATTTATGTCAAGGTGTTTGGGTGGATAATTAATCGATATTCCATCAATATAATCCATAATTAACTCTGATTTACCTCTCGTCTAACCGAAAATGCCGTGTGCTGCCATCTTGTTTGTTTACGGTTTGAAGCCTATGACGTCATCGTGCGGATTTGGCACCGGTTATTTCACGGTGGAGTGCAATACGGGGGCTTAGTGCATCATTTATGGGGCATCGATATTCACCTTGACATAAAGGGGAGTACACGAGAGTACAAAAATGTACTCAGCTACATCCTAGTGAGGAGAAGCACTGAGCTCTGTAGGAGTAGACATAACTACACATATCTATAGATATGATAATAATATACATGATGATCAACTACAACACCCAGATTTTGATGTAAAAAGAAAATACCCGACAAACTTTTTTTATAAACATTTCTAATACGTTGTTGAGAAAACAGTGTAAAACCTTTCTTGGAGGTCAGAAAAAACGATTTTACAGACTTCTAATTTTTGATACCCAGACCTTTTCAAAACTTTGCAAACACGTTTTTTGCCAATTGAGTTGGGATTATGTCTAGTCTAGTATTGTGGACCTGAAGGTGCACACATGGGCCGTGTCCCCGGGGCCTGGTCACGACTTTAGTCAAGAGTTAGTCATACCATTGGCCTTCTATACCTAGTATTTAACACTTATTATCATCGTAAAACCCCTGCGTATAAGACGCAGCTTATAGACTAATTGTTGCGGCTTACAGCATGTTCCTGAACTCAGGGTGTGGCTTATATGAGGGGTTTTGTATAACAAAGACTATAGGAAGGAATGCCAACCATTTCAGACCGCAGGTGCGTCTTATAGCATTCTCACAAAGTCAGGGTGCGGGGTATATGGTGGTGTGGCCTATATGCAAGGTTTTGCAGTAGACCTGGCACTGCTAGCCTATTTACATTGCCACAGAGTTGAGTAACAATGCTTTTACTATGGTATTGCTACACGGAGACCAGCCCCTCCCTATAACCCTTTAAGGGCCGCTACTGCATTTATGCATCACGCCCATTAGTCGGCATGATGCATGAATGCAGTCCTGGCGAGTTACTCGCCAGGGCTGCATTCATGCATCATAGCGACCACATGGGGCTGATATACTTACTCCCAGAGGGTCGGCATGATGCACCAATGAAGTGCTGGTGAGACTGCGCGCCTTCATTGGTGCACCATGCTGACCAATGGGCATGATGCACTCCTGCACCATCGGCCTGTAAAGGGTTGATAGTGTTGTGTTATGAGGGAAGACTCAGTGGGAATGTAGGTAATACATCAGGTAGGGTTGTACAACATACTATGCAGAGACGTGACCTATATAAACATGCATATAGACCTATGTAGAGTATCGTCCTGAAAGACCGTCCCGGCACTTCTATAGATTCAGAGGCACCGTTACCCCCGAGGTCTGAGGTCGGCCCCATTTAGCTGAGGTCGGTCGGGTTACCGGAAACAAACCTTTTTTTTTTGTTTGGGCCTCACCAAAAAATCAGAAAAAATGGACTAAGATTTGAGATTTTTTTCTGCAAAAACTATCAAACACAGAAATATGAAAACCCACAAGGTGAACATTCTGATATCCTAATTTATCAAGAATTGTTCTTTTTTCTTCAATTACAAGGGATTATGGGTAAATCTCTCATGTTTTGGCAAAAAGGGGAAACATTTCCTAATTTTTTATAAGAAAAATGATTAGATCATCCATTTCTAGACACTAGTAAAATTATTTGAAAATTAACAAAAAATTCACATTCAAAGCACTGCATGATGGGTAAAATATATAAATCCTTGGCAAAAGATTGTCTCATTATATGCCCTCACATATTGTGAGCAGTATATCATGATTAAAGCATATATGAGGGGTATAATTGTAAGGTCCAAAAGAATGTCATAGAATGACCCCCCAATTTTTTTCCTAGACATTTAGGGCATATATAGGTATGTGCCTACCAAAAATGATCTCATTCTGATGAAAAGAAAAAAAACCTTTATGTGCAGAAACCTGTGCAGTAGGCTCAGTTTCAATGGTAGCGACCCACCTTAACTGTAAAACCACGCATATAAGCCCCCACAGCTTGTAGACCATTTTGGAGACCTACTGCATTATATAAGTGATTCCTAATCTCAGGGTGCAGCATATACAAGGGGTTTTACCTACAGTAATGGCTCATTCTCAAATATGTGCTGATATCAAATAAATGCCAGGGACACAGGGGTATCAAAACAATCTTAAACACTAAAAACAGGACTCATATAAGCGCCTTTCTTGAATAAGGGCCAGGGAACATTAATAACTGCCCGGGCACTCAAACAGGCCGCTACGGTATATTTAGAGAATAGACAACGATCTTCTTCACATCGAGACTGTCTGTCGTCCTATAATGCACGAATGCATCCGAGTGCATTATAGGATGACAGGCAGTCAAGATGTGAAGAAGGAGTTGTCTATTGTCTTATAAAACGTTTTACGTTTCCTTCCAATATATCAAGTACCCAATCAAGGTATGCCTAGACCAATTAATGGCACTTCACTGTTTTACAGCTGTGGTGACCTTGCTCAGGCATGCACTGTACTCCTATAATGCACTCAAGGTCACTTCTATCGTGCCGCAGAGCACTGCCAGCTGTTTTATAAATAGACCATAGTAAGTGAGGAATGACAACCATTTCAGACACATTATGTGTCTTTATTAAAGGTATTTTTCCAAATTCAGGGTGCGGCTTATGTACAGGGTTTTGTGGTATACAACTCATAACGTCATACCCTGGCCTCTCTAGCATAATAGTAAAGGTGAACGATGATCAGTTTGAGCTGACCGTTTCTTCACGAGTGTGTCCGGCCAGACACACGAGTGAAGAAACAGGAAGCTCAAACTGGTCAGAGTTCATCTTTACATTTATGTCAAGGTGTTTGGGTTCATAATTAATCGATATTTCATCAATATAATCCATAATTTACTCTTATTTACCCATCGTCTCCGCGAAATCCTGACTGGATCGTGAGTTGGGATGGGTGAAATTCTTTGACATCCTCTTTTTTGTCTCCCTCCACAACTGAGGCATGGAAAATCTTTGCGTCCCTCTTTGATTGACAGTAGCAAAGGCTTTTTGCTAATAAGAGGCTAAATTGTTTATGCGACCCAAGAGGGGACAAATGTTTTTACGCCCCTCCCTCAAATTGACCCCCCTCCCCTGTTCATAAGTAATGACCGCACCCTAAAAGATTATGGAAGAAACAGACCGACTCTGCAGTTTCAAACATAATGCTGGTGTCACAGAATTAACAGACAGAGAAAGTTTCAAAAGTTCCCACTTTGATAGAGTGAGAACTTTTGATTGAGTGATGCTCCATCCGTCTCAAAAAGGTACTGGTTTACAGTCTGAAACTGTTGGACACCCACGTATAGGCACCTGGTACTCTAATACTTGCTTTACGTGTATGATTTTACTACTAACCAGGGAGAATAACAAACTGTGACGTTATAATAGACCCTCTCACCCATATACTCTCAATTTCCATACCCAGACATGATCTAGGGCACCAACAAAAAAAAGTAAAGAAAACTAGGCTAACAGGTCTGTATATATAGACAGGCTTCTGTATATTGGCCCTAAACCCTAAAAATCGGCACAGTGATATATTGGCATTTCTAAAATTCAACATGGGGACATAGGCTTTTCTTAAATTTGACATGAAATCAAACTGAATAGATTATAGTTTGAGTGTCCCATCCAACCGCTATAGAGTTTGCTTTAACCTTTTAAAGGCCGCTGATGCAAGAGTATGATACCCATTGGTCGTTATAATGCACCAATGAAGTGATGGGGAGGCTGTTCGCCAGCAATTCATTGCAAAGACTTGCCAGAGCTGTTTAATTTATGCATCATTTTACTTTTATTTTGTGAATTTTGTTTTATTCATCTCAACTTGTTGAGATGACGTGCATGCAGCTAAAAGTGAAAAGTCATCCAAAACGGTTGGCTGGTGTTCTATATTGCCCATGCTATTAGCCTTAATCAAGATCTCCAGGATGTCAGTCGTCAGTCGTTTCTGAAACCTCCCCAGCCGGGAGGGCCATGTGGGCATGGACAGTGGGGCTCTAAACATATGGGTCATAGAAAATAAGAGAGAAATTTATCAAAATCACAAAATCATTGAAAGATTAGATGGAAATGAATAGAAAAATCGAAAAGAAAATCAGGAATTTTTAATCCTTAGGATATGTAGAAAGAATACAGCCAATTAGGTAAAAGAAATAATTCCTTTATGAGATATGTAAACCAGGAGTCAGAAGTAGGAGGCCTCAATTGGACCCTTATCTTATCTCTTATCCCTGATCTTCTCAAAACCTCTCCCGACTAACCACTGACTGAATAAAGAATTAACAAAAAGAAAGGTCTTAAATGATATGAGATAAGGGACTTGTCACTTACCTGAAACTCATGGTAATACTTTCAGTACTATCAACTGTAGACGTTAAATAACGATAGTATCCAGGATAATACGTTTTTTAAACTACCCTCTCAGCCCCAATTGTAAATGGGCTGCAAAGACCACTGTACTGGGTACATGGCAATCCACATCAAGGCATTGGATTTGTATTGACAGCAACTACTACTGTTTTCCAAAAATAGAAGCAATCTACTGTGAAACCCTTGCCATGGTCTAACAGTGTACTCAAACACAACCATATATCAGTTGCACCTTATATATAGCATTTCATTCAACTCAGGGTGCCTTATACCTGTGCAGTGGTTTGAGTTCTTATATAACTTCGGTTGAGTTCCAAGATATGATAATATCAAGCAAAACCAGACAAGTTAGCTCGGGTTAGTGCAACCAGCACATGTTTATTCATGAGTCACATGAGTTTGAAGTGGTGCTATAAGGATAGCTCGGTGCTCAACAGGTGTTGCTCTGGCCATAGCCAGAAGCCGACTGAACTCCCTACGCCGTCCCAGGTAGGGACTGGAGCAGCGACAACCAGTGCTGCACCACCCCACAGCAGCCAGAGATCAAAGCGACCTCTGGTCCTACCAGAGCTAAAACCATATAAGACACTCCACGAGGCCCTACAACGTGTCTCTTATGGACGAGGTTTTACAGCAATGCTGAAGAAAATATTAGTAACACTAGCGACAGTTCTTTTTTCCTTAGTGACATAGGCTTTTCTTGAAATAGACAGGCGGCATTGGGGGCCCCCATCAAGGTCCCCCTCTTATGTTAGGTATTCCGGGCACAGCCGTGGAGATATCTAGGATAGATCCGCAACAATATAAAAAGATGGGGTTGAGCCACAGAATATATAAATTGAGGATAAGGAAAAACATGATATACAAATATAGACCACAGAATAACTTGGGACAGAGCCCATTTTATAAACATATTCGAGCTGGGGGAACAGAATTAAAAAAAATTAAGACTCAGCTAAAATCTGCCTTGAGTCATAGAATTCATGAGAGAACCTCATGTCCAAAGGCACACAAAAATTCAAGATATAGTTGACAGAGGAAAGGTAGAGAAAAGTATATGCAAATTTAAACCAGTAACAAAATATACCTCAAAATATACAGATTTAGGACATAGCCAGAGAGTAAAAAAAAAATAAGGACAGGGCCAAAAACAATTTCAGGATGGAGTCTTAGAGATACATAACTTGCAGGCATTTCAACAGAATACATAAAATAACAAAAAAGAATCGGTGGCATAGTCAGAGAATATATAAAAAATGAGGACAGACATCACAGTCAACCCCTCAGGCTGTTACTACGACCACCAGAGAACACACACTGAAGGCCAGGGGACATGCATGACTGCACTTGACTTTTCACCTAATCTCAGTGAAAAGATGTACCTTAATACCGTGCATATAAGACGCAGCTTATGCATGGAAGGATAGAGTCCTGGTATACCTATATATAAATAGCATCAGCAAAATTTGTGGGTGGACCTTGTAGTTGGGGATATTCTAGCAAGGTATCTCGTTTACGTGTATATGCGCTAGTCGCTTGCGCAGACCATCTCAGTTCTCATCTCAGAACTTCTTACGTTATTCACCTGGGTACTGCCCGAAACCAGCAAAAGCGACAGAAACAGAAATTGCTGATGCCAGCATGCACGTGCTGTTCCTGGGAACCAGTCCCGTAAGATCATTATAGCCACCAATTGGGACTGACAGGCGAGTGAGTGAGAGTGAGTAATAGATGTTTAACGCCATTTCGACAGCTAAGGTCATATTCATGGCGAGAACGACAGTACACAATTTCACAGAGGAATGTGTCGGTGCCCGCGCATATGTGCACCACACACATCCGAGGGGATAGGAAAGAGGAGATATAGACCCTTTTAAGTGGGCTAGGGAAGCCCGGACGGACAGGTTCCTGGGAGCACCACATGCATGCTGATGTCGGTTACTTCCAGCTCTGATCTCGCACCAGACATGCATTTTGGTATACGTATGTCTTAGGAATAACATGTCAAGTTCCGAGATTGGAACTGTCATGGCCTACCATGTACACATGTATAAAACGGGTATTCCATTGCCATCAGTTGAGCGAATTTTCACTAAAGGGGTGATTCCACAGCGTCGGTCGTGTCCATTTTCTGCTAATCCAACTGATTTTTATATAGTAAATGTGTGGAAAAAATCTTCAGATTGGGGAAAAACCGACTCGACCGACACTGTGGAACCAGCCCTTAATCTGATTATTTTTTATATTGCAACAGTATAGAAAAAATCGGTCAGATTAGACAAACATCGGTCAGATAAGTGCCTGCTATAGAACAGTGCTTAAAATCTTTCCCTACATGTGTCGCATATAGCTTTCCCTCAAGTTGGGGGTGCGCTTTACACATGAGGTATTACGGTACCTCAGTATATTTTTCACCTCACCCCATGCAGTGAAAAGGTGTGCTACATTTTTTTGTTAGCTGTCTCTGTACAGTATTGTAAGTAGACTATCACTACTACTAATACTACCACTACTGGTACTTTGTAACTTAGCCTAAAGGATATCTGGATCTGTCATTCACAGAGAGAAGGTCAGTAGTTTAACTATTACATCTAATGATTTGAGGGCTGGTATAAAGCACCCAGTCACTCATTGATTTTAATCCTGCTATACCGCAAGACGAGACAGGCGGTTGTTTAAAACAAGAAAAATGTGGCAAGGACCACGGATAGGAGTTGCCACTTTGCGGCTGACGTGTGACGTCACGGCCTACGTATGACGTCACAAATTGCGTCACAAGGTGACCGTGATGTCACTGACAAACCAAAAACATAATGAATTTGCTACACGGCAAGCAACTCCAAATAATGGTTTTAATGCTTAAGGCTAATTTCAATACCAAATTCCCTGGCAATTATTCAAAACCAACACTTATTGGGGACCCCGGTCATTATGTATAAGGCACACACCAAACTCATGCCCATCTTACCTTAAAGGGTCATTTAAGCGCTGGGGTCTCAAAAAAACACCCGTCTTGAATTAGCGCTGCAGTTAAGGGGTACTGAAATTAATCTTAAGCACTAAAAACAGTATTCAAATAAGAGCCCGTCTCGTATAAGCACCAGGCTTACAGGGGGTGGAAATCAATGGGTGCCCAGGTACTTATACACAACACTATGGAACATGTATATATGGCGCATCTTGGAGCTCCCTGTCTTTCAATACAGAATGCTCATTTTTTCCAGTCCCTAGGTTGAAGGTTAGATGTTGCACCATTAGAGGCCATTATCAAAATTAGCCCAAGGGCAACAATATCCAAAAATATACATTATATATTTGTCCCAGATATTTATATGACCACTACATCCTCTAGGTGTGCCACTTCCTCTATTAATAGAATCATTGACTGTTTTGAAATTTGCCCCAAGCCTGCATTAGTACGTGAGACAAATAGTCCTACACAATGTGCAACAGGACTACCTGTTCTATAGTTGTAAATAGTCTGGGGTCTTGTCCAGGAATCTGTGTGATTTTGTGCTGTGCAATTTTGAAAGCTACACTGCAAAAATGGTGTTTAGATCCTAAACACAATTCTTAACATATTCTTGCAACGTTTTTGTAATCACATTGATTTCCTAAACATGTTTAGCCAAACAATGTGCTTAGCTGAAGTGTTTAGAAATCTAGGTGTTTAGGTTTAAAATTTATGTTTAGATATTGGTGGAATTTTGTGTTTAGATGTTTATGAATTTTTGTGTTTAGATGTCTAGGTGATTTGGTGGGAAGTAAGGGTTTGCAGACATGTATCTATTAAGAAAAATGAAGGAATATTTTTTGTTTGTTTTCTCATTTACATCAGTAGGTATTTACTCGGCAAAGTCTCCCAAGATATCAGCCACGGCTATATACACTTATATGTACATACTGCACTAGAATGAGAGATGTACAACAGCTTGGTGGGAAGGACATTGCTTTATCCTTTACAAAATAACATGAAATAGGTATCAGTCATGGAGCTCATTGATGATTTTATGGTTATGATGGTGGTGTAAGTTGAATTTAGTTAGTTTTCTATTGCTGTTTCTATTTTCATGACATTCAATAGAATTACACTAGGATACACAAGGGGTTTGGGGATCTTTGTCACAACATTTGATTATAACTGTGTGCAGATAGTCCATTCAGAAGAAGTGCTGCCACCTGGTGTGGATTTGACATCCAAGTATCTAAACATATTGATGTTTAAATCTAAACACCTAGTATTCAAGTGTTTAAACTCTAAACATCTAAACATGTTTAGCAAAAATGTTTATGTATTTAGACTAAAAGTATTCTTTTCCTAAATGTGTAGTTGATGAGACACCTAACTGACATATATGTTTAGGTTTTAAACATGTTTAGACCCAAACATGTTTAAAATCTAAACACCATTTTTGCAGTGTACAATCATGATTGTACAAATCTTACAATTGTGATTGTAAACGATCCCGAAAAGGGCCAAATCGTTAGTCCTTTTGAAACATACCCCTGATCACCTGCAACTACTTGACAGGTTTCAAATCCTACCTTAAAACCAAGCTTATAAGCCATGGCATATATACAATGGTAAAGGTGAACGATGAGCAGTTTGAGCTGACAGTTTCTTCACGAGCGTGTCCTGAGCTGGCAGGACATGCGAGTGAAGAAACAGGAAGCTCAAACTGCTCAGAGTTCATCTTTACATTTGTGTCAAGGTGTTTGGGTTGATAATTAATCAATACTTCATCAATAAGATTGAAATTAAACCCTTATTTACCCATCGTCTTCGCGAAATCCTGACCGCCGCCATTTTGAATGTTTACGTTTCAAAAATGCTGCGCATGCGCGATAGACCTATGACGTCATCGTGCGGATTTGGCGCAGGGATGCAATATGCGGTCTCAGTGCTTTCTCTATGGAGCTTCGATATTCACCTTGACATAACATTTCAGACCCTCGGTGATTCTTATAGAGCTACCATGAAGTCAGGGTGGGGCTTATCCTTTTGGGGCTGTACATATTAAATTAGACTGTAGTTAGGAATGGGGATCATCACATTCCTATTTTGCGGCTTATAGAAGCTTCAGGGTGGTACTTATGTGCAGCTGCAGCTTATAAATGCTCCCGGGCTTCCCTAGCCCACTTAAAAGGGTCTATTTCTCATCTTTCCTATCCCCTCAGGATGTGTGTGGTGCACATATGTGCGGGCACTGACACATTCCCCTGTGAAATTGTGTAATGTAGTTCTCGCCATGAATATGACCTTAGCTGTCGAAATGGCGTTAAACATCTATTACTCACTCACTCACTATAAATGCTCGAGTGTGGCTTATATGCATCAGTGGTGGCATCAGTGACTTTTGAAATGACCTCCTGGCCCTTAACCCTTTATCAATAAGAGCTGCTGATCCATTAATGCATCATACCCATTGGCCGTCATGATGCACCAATGAAGTGCTGGCGAGACTGCTCACGAAAGCTTCATTGGAGCATCATGTTGACCCTCAGGGAGTTTATGTATCAACCCCATTGGGTCGGCAAAAAGCTCCAATGAAGTGCTAGCGAGCAGTCTTGCCAGCACTTCATTGGTGCATCATGCCGACCAAAGGCATGATGCATTAATGCATCAGTGGCATTAAAAGTGTAAAAGTGTTATGATAAAGGGAAGGGCTGCTATCAGCATATATAAACATCTCTAACCAGCAGCAGTCCAAAATATATACATTTCATTGCAGATACTATAATTCATGTGGGACTGGTTGATAAATAATGGCTACATTGTGTCTTTATGAATGAATGATAACTGATTCTGGCAGCAGCTGAGCACTACTGGTTTATGTATAGGTTTGATATACCAATACAACAGTGGTGACTACAGTGGTGGATACAGGATTAGGAAAAGGAGAGGGTGTTAGGCCAAACAGAGTGCAGGGCACGGCCCCTCATTTTGAGCAAATTCTGGGTTGAAAATAGGCAATTTAACTCTTAAGCACTGACAAAAAGGAGGGGTGCATGCTGCCCATTGAAATCCCTAACTGTAACAATGCTGTATATAAGGCCCTAAATAGTTAGTTCTTTAAGGACCGTTGATGCACTATGGAGGAATGACCCCATACAGGCAGCAAGACACATGGACGTGGCTACTAACCCTTTAAAGGCCGCTGATGCTAAACCCGGTCCCTGCACTTCCTAGCCATAACTGACATCCACCTGCGTTCCCAAGTACATGAAATAAGGGTCTTTTTACCCTAAATCTGCATGTCCTTGCCATCTAGAAATAGGGGTGTTTTTTTTTCTATTAAAATTTTGTGTCTCCAAGAAAAAGGGGGTCATATTAGCCTTGAGGCTGTGTCTGTGAGGGCTCCTCATATCAAACAGTAAATAGCAGAATACGTTTCCTTGCAAACACACACACTTTATAATTTTCTCTTCAGAACAATTTCAATGTGGGTGGGGATGAATAGAATCAATTTCAGTGTTGCCCGAAAAAGGTTTTGTACCTCAAAACGTCAGCATTTTCTTACAAAAAGGGGTGCATTTTCCTCTGAAAATCCATGCCAAAGGGGTCTTTTTTGAGGAGATGGAACGCAGGTGGATGTCAGTCTTATCTCTGGAGTGCAGGGACCGGGGGGGGGGCTAAATGACTCCCAGAGGGTGGGCATTATTATGCACCAATGAAGTGTTGGCAGCCAGACTTGCCATCACTTCATTGGTGCATCATGGTGACCAATGGGCATGATGCACCCGGGTATTAGCAGTCTTTAAGCTTGGGTTTTAAAAAGCCACTGCAGTGATAATCAAACTTGATCCCTGGCGGCTACAGTAACCATTGTGAATTATTCTATTGTCCCGGTGGTTATTTAGGGATGGATGTATAAATAATGTCTATTTTAACGCTTTATAGGCCGCTGATGTAGGAGTGCATCATGCCCATTGGTCGTCATGATGCACCAATGAAGTGCTGGTGAGACTGCGCGCCAGCACTTTATCAGAGCATCATGCCAACCCTCCGAGAATGTATCAGCCCCGAAAGGTCGTCTTGATGCATGAATGTAGCCCTGGTGAGTTACTCACCAGGGCTACATTCATGCATCAAGACGACCAATGGGCATGATGCATTTCTGGATCGGCGGCCAATAAAGGGTTAACGATATTGTGGCTATGAATGGGGTGCTATAGGGGGTAGCAGCTGATGATTTATATAAATATCTTAACTGCAATCTACAAATAATGAATGGGACATTGACCAATGAGAAAATTCCCTTCATTCAGTGCAGACTTTTTAGGTTGCATTACATAACACCTGGTACCCAGCATGCTGATTCAACAGCCTGTTATCAGTGCTCATCTTGCCGGGTATTATGTATGGGATAGAGACTGTTATGGTTCCTACAGGGTATAGACACCCGACAAAGGAGGGTGTCTATATCCTCAGATTCCTGTAGAAACACCATAAAACTCTATCCAACTTAGACACCTGATGCTTTTATAGCCCAGGTGGCTATGGCATATAGATGCCTCCAAATGAAGCTCTCTCATTGGTCAGTTTAAACATCCATTTTCTAACAAGCAATGGTGCCCCTCCTCACACCCGACTACGGAACCTGCCACCTCGCTATTTAGATTTGTAGGGCAGGGTTACATAGATATCAGAAATATATTTTTTGAACGTTTTTCTACACTTTTTCTACGTTTTCCTCCTACCAAAAACCTACCTCACTAACGAAAAAGAAAAAGAATTTATGATGCTCCTTGTTTCAAAAATATTTTTTGGTTTGGGCTGGGATTGAACACAGGATCCCTGGATTTGAAAATCTTTGCCCTACCAACTGAGCTAACCAGGCAATTAATTTCCTTAGACTCAAGAGTATAACATACTCTCTTGACTGTAAGGTAAATGGATAGGCCAGTTATAGACTTTTTGCAGACATTTCTTCATCAGAATTGGCAGTACAGCTGTAGCAAGGTGGAAACATATGTGAAAGGTCTTGGGTTCAAGGCTACACCTTTAATGGATCTTTTTAACAAACAGTTGTCAAGTGTTTTTTTTCTCTCCCCTCCCCCTTTTTGGTAGATTTTTGGTAGGAACAAAATCATAGAAAAACATATTTCTGATATCTAAGTATCTAGAACATAACTAAACCTTAATGTTTTAACCTCCACATACCAGGCAAATCTATGTAGTTGGTACCAAAATGCTACGTAGATATACAAGTGTGTTACGTCTATCTACGAATGTGTGTTTACTGGGCTACCATCTCTCCAACCTGAACCCTTAATTAACAGTCGTTCTAGCCATTTCCCTTTGCACATGCGCAGTAGCACATTATGTCAATAAACTGATACAATCCTGTCTCCAATATCTCTGGGTGTGGCAGACCTCTGGCCTAATCAGCATTACTGTGGTCGTAGATTATTTCGTGCTGTACATATTTTCGCGGATTTCACGGAAGTGTAAAATCCGTGAATTTATGTCCATAGTGAATATATCTATCATATAGAATAGCAATAGCCGTGAATTCAAATACACTTGAAATAGGGCTTTTTATCAATTCTGCGAAAATTTATACCAGTGAAAATATCTACGACCACAGTAATAAATTCAGAGATGTCACTGTTCCTGGTTTTCCAGGAATTCCTGGTTTAGTTTTCTCCAGATTTCTGTAATAAATCATGTTGATTTCCTTGGAAAGGGTTCAAAAATCCAGTTTTCCTGTTTTTTTGTCGGTCAGAGTGTGGCATCTCTGCATTATTTACCTAGATAAAAGACCTTCTGTCCTTTACCCCTTTGAATGGCCACTGATGCAGGAATGCATCATGCCCGTTCGGTCACCTTGAAGCACCAATGATATAGGCCTATGCAAATGAGTGCGCTCACCAGCACGTCTTGGTGTATCGACTCAAATGTGGCCTTCTATAATTATAAACTCACTAATTCAAATAGTTGTTGGCTAGAAGGCTTACAATTCCTGGAAAGTGCATCTTAGACTTTTTAGCCTAAGGCAAAAAAAAAAAAGAAAAAAAGATTCCAGTCACCCGACCGTCCTCAGCCCAAAAGGGCAGACCTCAGCATTTTTTGAGGATTTTTTCATAATTTTCCGATTTTTTTTCAAATTTTTCCAAATTTTTTACTTTTTCATCACAAAAATTTAAATTCGAATCATGAACACCTATTCCCCCATCATTTTGTCAAGTTCTATGGAGGAAACCATCATTTCTGACCATAACCAGTGAAAACCTAGCAAATTAGACTATCAGGCCTTGAAAAAAAAATCCGACCTACCTGCTTCAACTTTATTTACCATGTTACCGGAAACATACCTTTTTTTTCTTTTTTGGCCTCAATGTGAATTTAAACCCATGGCACAACCCAATAATACATATGTACATGTTCCAATGGATATTTAGGTGCTAGCGAACTTATTCTAATTAGGCATTCTTCCACTGATGTTATTCCACGACTCTTGTGATTTTGGGTGCTTTTTCTGGATATTCCCATGCACATACCTGTAGATATTGCACACCCTGAAGGCTGTTACATCACTTTTGAGAGGCGTGCGGTTATCCATGGATAACCTGCATGCTGTGCGGTTATCCATGGATAACCCACATGCCTCTCATGTCCTTCCATGTCATATGTTACATGTTAAAACCCATGATTGTCTTGACCAGGGCAGGGCTCGAACCTGCAGTCTCATGCAGGTCCCTAGTCCAACTCCCTATGGATTGCGCCACAGGGACTGACAAGAAGTGGCTGGCTAGAACCAAACCAAAGCAAGCCTAGCCGGGTGCCGAGGTGTGTGTACCGATCGTGTATACGTCGGACACGTTCAAATCAATCCAGGCCGAGACGGCCGCTGAAGGAGGAGACGCGGTGGTCTAGTGGTTAGCGCATTGCACTCAGCCATTGAGTCCCGGTCCGGGCGCATCTTTTTTCGCCATGTGTGCTGTAGCTGTCCGCTGCCGGGCGACGAGGTGTATTATGCACAAACGCATTCAAACAAAGGCAAAGCCAAGCCTAGCCGGGTGCCGAGGTGTACAAACACTACTTTTCACTGTGTGCCGCTGCCATAACCGCGAGACGCATTCAATGCAAGCCAAGCCGAGACCGGGGCTGTCACTGTCCACTGTCGGGCGCCGAGGTGTATGTACCGATCGTGTACACACAATGGCTGGCTTCGAGTCCCGGGGAGGGG
Organism: Acholoe squamosa; assembly: GCA_949317995.1. Lineage (NCBI taxonomy): Eukaryota > Metazoa > Annelida > Polychaeta > Phyllodocida > Polynoidae > Acholoe > Acholoe squamosa. Next base: position 6,201,795 of record OX439045.1, read on the forward strand.
GAATAATTTTTGTTTTCAACTTGAATTTATTGGTATTTTATTGATTATCTATTGGTTTCGTGGAATAAAATAAGTAGTCAATGGATAGTTCATGACTTGTGTGTGTTAGCAAAGGCTAATTACACTTGGGCTACACCCTCGTGTAATTATCCTTCACTAACACACACGCGTCATGAATTATCCATTGATTACTTGTTCAATATATTTTTTCATTTTGGATATGTTATTCTGCACCCATTTCTGAATCAAATCAATATCAACATGAATTCTGTTGCAATTTGTAGTGGGTATATCCATAGAATGAGTGGGCTATAATCTAAGCACCCCGGTGAATCTAGATTACAATACTCCTTATGAATATTAGACAAGCAGTTATTTGAGATATAGTTTTTGATGTTTCATATTGATTTGAAAGTCATCTCTTTGTTGTTTCATATCGATTTGATAGTCCTCCGTTGATGGAGAGAGCCTGCATCCGTAATCAACCATTAGAATAGGAACTAGACCAAGAGCAGACAGAGTCTGAACAGAAAACACTAGTGACAGCCTTATTGATACCCACATAAACCTTTTATTTGGCGCAATAAGACACTTGGCATTGAGCTATATATTGTATGCCTTAGGAGATGGGATGATAAAGGTGTTATCATATGGGGCTTTACTTGTTTGTAAACTATGCTCTATATATAGAGCAAAGAGTGTGACATATATTATACCTGTTTATAACACAGTTGGGCAAAGTCAGAGTGCATTATCCTGAATGCTGCGTTCTGATTGGCTGATTGACCATGCATTATCTAAATGGATAATGCACTCCTGGCAAAGGAGGTTAACTTCATCTCACCTTTAGACTCCACAATTGACATTAATGTGTTGTCATGTGGCTGATGGGTGATTTTTCTCTGTTATAATTTGAATAATACACTTGATCATGCCTGTGGTCGTGCTCTAGACTGTATTGAGACATTGAAGGGCCTTATAGCACTCCCACAGCCATGCCCCGTGCATTATTCCCTAAATATAAGGTATCTCACATTCTTAAGACACACCTGTTTGTCCCCAGTCTCTACATACATGTACCTGTAATCTCATATACTCATTACCTTAAAACTCACATATAAGGTGTACCTTATACAGGTGATATATTACCCTAAAACTTCACATAGGAGGTGCACCTCTAATACAGGTGTCTCTACCTACCTGTAATCTAATATATACTCATTTACCATAAAATATCACATATAAGCTGCTACCTGTACAGGTGATATATTACCCTAAAACTTCACCTACCTGTTATCTAATATATACTCATTTACCATAAAATATCACATATAAGCTGCTACCTGTACATGTGATATATTACCCTAAAACTTCACCTACCTGTTATCTAATATATACTCATTTACCATAAAATATCACATATAAGCTGCTACCTGTACAGGTGATATATTACCCTAAAACTTCACCTACCTGTTATCTAATATATACTCATTTACCATAAAATATCACATATAAGCTGCACCTTGTACAGGTGAAAAATCACCCTAAAACTTCACCTACCTGTAATCTAATATATACTCATTTACCATAAAATATCACATATAAGCTGCTACCTGTACAGGTGATATATTACCCTAAAACTTCACCTACCTGTTATCTAATATATACTCATTTACCGTAAAATATCACATATAAGGTGCACCTTGTACAGGTGAAAAATCACCCTAAAACTTCACCTACCTGTAATCTAATATATACTCATTTACCATAAAATATCACATTTAAGGTGCACCTTGTACAGGTGATATATTACCCTAAAACTTCACCTACCTGTTATCTAATATATACTCATTTACCATAAAATATCACATATAAGGTGCAACTTGTACAGCCGTAACTACAAACCTCTAATCTAATATACTGATTACCGTAAAATCCCACATATACAGCGCATGTCCTTGATTAAAATAAAAGACCATCCTATACATTCATGATGACTTATAACGGGAGGTTTTGTATTTGATAAAAAGGCTCTGTCATAGTACCATATCTGTTATTGTTGTCATAGTACCATATATCTTATTGTTGTCATAGTACCATATCTGTTATTGTTGTCATAGTACCATATATGTTAATGTTGTCATAGTACCATATCTGTTATCGTTGTCATAGTACCATAGCTGTTATCGTTGTCATAGTACCATATCTGTTAATGTTGTCATAGTACCATATCTGTTAATGTTGTCATAGTACCATTTCTGTTATCGTTGTCATAGTACCATATCTGTTATTGTTGTCATAGTACCATATCTGTTAATGTTGTCATAGTACCATATCTGTTATCGTTGTCATAGTACCATATCTGTTATCGTTGTCATAGTACCATATCTGTTACCGTTGTCATAGTACCATATCTTTTACCGTTGTCATACTACCATATCTGTTACCGTTGTCATACTACCATATCTGTTACCGTTGTCATAGTACCATATCTGTTATCATTGTCATAGTACCATATCTGTTATTGTAAGTGCAGGGAGCAGGTCAGTTTAAAGCATTGCATGATATGACAGTTGGACAGATGTATCACCATGAGGACTGTACACAGCACTTATTATCTCCAAACAACTGCTACTGGTATGTGACCTTTGACACGACCTCCATATTTCATTTGAAAATTAGCAGTGAATAACCCCAGTAATGGTGTAACACGCTTTACGATTACAGTCAAGTACAACAGCCTCCCACCTTAAACAATGCAACACCTCGTCCATTTGACCTATAAATGTGATTTCATACAATGCATCAGAGATGCCTGCTTCCTGCCCTTATAATATCAGAGGTGGTCACTAAGTATGTCAGAATCTTTTTATCCAATATAACAACTACCAAAAGAGATAATGATGCAAATATGGTGGCCTTTTCTTTTAAAGGGTTAAAGTGTCAAATGGCACAAGGCCAAGTGTATAATGTGTCGTGTGTCATTAACCCTTTAACTTCCTGAGGTATATAAATTGCCATCCATTTGTTGCCAGGAGGTATGGACGCTGTCCAATGGGCCATTTCCTAGTCCTAGTCAATACCAGAACTCACGGGATCGAGGCCATTGCTGTCAAAATCGCTGCCGAGCCTGCAGAAATGACCAGACTGCGGGACTGAATGTCTGGCTGTAATCTTGGAACCTTGGGCTACATTTTGGTTTTCATGGCTTGCAATTATTAAGGGTTTTACAGCCTAAAACAAAAGGCATTACTGTTTACTAAGATTTGGAGGGGTAAATGATTAAAATAGTGGGTGAGTTATTGTTTTTCATCATTTCTTTCTTGACAATAATGATCTTGAGGAATCCGGTCCTGCCAAAATCAGTCCGGGCCTGCAGAACAATAAGATCTGCAGGACCGAATGGCCTCTGAGGGGGGGGGGAACTTTTTGTATAGACTGCTTAAAGCTTTTAAAAGTCGCTAATGCAGGAATGCATCATGCCCATTGGTCGTCATGATGCACCAATGAAGTGCTGGTGAGACTGCTTGTCAGCAATTCATTGGTGCATCATGCCAACCCTCTGGGGGTGCACCGATCATGTAGGGTTAGTATCTCAAGCACTAACAGAGTATTCAAATAAACACCTGTCTTGAATATAGCCCAGGGTATTGAAATTAATGAACGCCCTGGCGCTTTTAAAATAGGCCACTATGGTAATGTCATTCGGTAGCCATGATACATTAATGCGAAGCCTTACCAGGGCTACGTTCATTTATTTCATGTTGAAAAGGAGTGGAATACGGACGTTCCATAAACTTCACATTGTAGCTCCGTATCTCACGCCCCCGTGAGATAAACCTGGCCCATATCTCACGGCCAGTTAAAGTACCCCAAATGGTCCTAACACAGAAAGATTATCATCTTTTTTTTTATTCATCTTGGGTAATTCTTTAACATTTTTGACTGAGACAACATTAATACAAAGGTTCACTCTCCTCGTCAGATAACCCTCAGTCAGACTCAACACTTGTGAACCGTTGTCTACGTATCATGCTATACAGGGTAGATACATAAGCCCCTCTCTTGTAGGCTCAGCACGATTCAATAGTGAGGTTAAGATATGAACGTTTATCTAACTATCTGGGCCTCAACAGTGCTTTTTTGCTCATAACCCCAGTTCCTTATCCAGCCATAACGCACTCTCAGACCTTTTCTTCGTCTTCAAGAAGCTGCTGGTTTCAATCCGGAAATGTTAATAAATTGGAGAAGTATACAAAGTCAACTTCTCCATACATTTCCTGTTAAAACCGTTTAGGTTCAACGGGGAATCGATCCCCGGCCGCTGGGGCAGGAGGCGAGCTCGCTGTCCACCATATCAAGCCGACGGGTGCTAGAATCCAATGGCCATGGAGTATTTGAAAAAAAATTTCCGACATACCTGAAGTTTACACACCTCGTTAGCATAGATTTCAATGGAGCCTGGTGGAGTTATTAATAGAGAACCATCCTTAGATATCCTAGATGAACATGCCATGCCTAACTTCTCCATTTTCTTTGAAATAAATAAGAATCCATTGATTTTCCATAGCGATACGTGTCGGCACCCGCCCCGTCGTCTGACCGGCTGACCTACATACGGGACCTTCCCACACTGTCAACACGAAGCCGAGCATGGTGGAGGCGGGTGGCGAAACGTATCGCTGTGGAAAATCAATGGATTCTTATTTATTTCGAAGAAAATGGAGACAAAATGTATGCGAACACCAACTAGAGATCGTATATTTGGCACTGCTAGAAGTATGGGACTTGACATGCTTGGATTCTACCCGAAAAGTGTATGGAAAGACGAGGGTATGACGGGTGGAGTAAAAACAATGGCTACGCTGGCTTGGCAAACCGTGCGGATCGGATGCACTTACAAAATGTCTTCTCCTGGATTAATTCTTGGGTTATGAGGTAAGAAATTAATACAAAATGGAGAAATATGTTCGATAAACGCTTTAATGTATGTTATGGGAACGCACAAGTGGGTTTAAGGGTTAATAATCCACTCCCCCTTCGGGTCGTGGATTATTAATCCATAAACCCACTCGTGCGTTCCCATAACATACATTAAACGCTAAGTACTGCAACGCGTACGGGTAACGTCATAGGTCACGTGGGGGGTATCCCAAGCTAGCAGTACAGAACCTGTAGGTTTGACGTTCTCGACTTGTAGAGCCCCCTTCACACGTAGTGCTTACTGCGTGTAGGGGGAATGCATATAAATAGAACATCCAGGTAAATATGGATGATCTGAGAGAGTCTATTTGATAGAAAGGTACTCTCGAGGGGGTAACATTTTTTCGACCCCCCCATAAGGGACAAAAATCACACGCGAACGTCCCCTTTTAGCCTATAGTAATGCGTGGGGTTTTCCACTGAAAACAGCTGAAATTATTTTGACCCCCCTTCAGAGGTGTTGAAAAAATTCTGACCCCCCCAGTCAAGGGGTTGAAAAAATTATGACCCCCCTGTTGTTAAAAAATGATCACTCCCTAAGGTGCATGTACTATATGTATATTGTCTGTGGGATAAATATAACCATGTGCAATTAAGTCCTTATTGAGTGCCTACTCCCTCACTCACCTGAGACCATTCAGATTAGCCATAATAGACTAACAGTGTAGGGCACACCTTAACTACTTTACCTGTACGTGTGCAGGGACGTGTAAGTGTAGGCCTTGATGTTGCCGTACAGGTATACGTTCCTGAATCTTAACCTCTCTATTAATACAGTCCTATAGTGAATGACTTGCCAGGACCAATAGCCAAATTGCATATTAATGCATCCATTGTTCCTTATAGGGTTAGATATATTCAGTGTACTACCTGCCATGTTCTAATTAGCCTACATGCACATTTAACATAGAGATGATGGGGGATGTACATTAACTCAATTATACCGCAGTGGTATACAAACCTAGTTAGTGAAAGAAAGCAGGAACAGTGTCCCATCCTTACATGTACGTTATATGGGGATATCTAGACTGCTTGTACATTGGCATATACATAAAAAGTGACGGAGTGACGCGCCATCCTCCCTAAAAAGTGACGGCGTGATGTCCTAAAAATTTTGAGTACCCATGTATAGGCATAGCCTTGGGTTAAAGACCATTTCTATTTCCAGCTTTGCTTTATAGGATCAAATTAAAGTTATTTTAACCAGTTATTGTCAAGCTCCTGGTATGAAGAGTGTTTTATTTCATGTGAATAATTACTTCCCATAGAGATAACGTTACAGGCCCGATCGTCACACCCTAAGTGGCATAACATGTCTTGATCGCCACTGCTGGTCACATGACCTACTAGTATTTAGTTGCTAAATCACAGGAATTTAAGCTGTTTGAAATCAAAATAACATGAAATAGATAAAGAACTAAACTCCCAGGCATACATTCTGACCAGTCCACCCCTGCGGGGGGGGGGGGGTGGGTGGATCGATCATAATGTACGCCATGGTCGTTTAGTTCTGGAGGGTGTTGCTCCTATTGTAAAAAGAGCTGTGAGTATGTGCCCTCTTTTCTAAACAAGTCATGCACTGATTCACTTAAGTACTTGCACTCACCACATTAGTCTGAAAAGTCACCAGGAGGGTGTTGCTCCTATTGTAAAAAGAGCTGTAAGTATGTGCCCTCTTTTCTAAACAAGTCGTGCACTGCTTCACCAAAGTACTTGCACTCACCACATTAGTCTGAAAAGTCACCTGCCTTGTTTAAAATAGAGAGAGCTGCACTACCAGCTATCTTCTCATGTCATGCGCTCTATAGTTTATTATACTGACTGACTTCTCCCAACTAGGTACCTACTCAAATCCCCCTTTTTTAGCACCGTACTTGAATGACCACTTGTGAGCAACAAAAGGGACAAGTTATAGCTACGTGAAAAGAAAGGGCTGGAAACGAGGGCATATTTAGCCAGCTCTTCCTTTTACAATAGGAGCAACACCCTCCTGTGTATTTACATGTACAAGGTGGGGTCTATATGTGGGTGCTGCTTGTCAGTAGGCTTCTACAACGGTATATCATCCTCGAGTATGAGGGTCTATATCTCATCTTTCCTACCCCCTCGGATGTGTCTGGTGCACATATGTGGGGGCACCGACACATTCCCCTGTGAAATTGTGTAATGTAGTTCTCGCCATGAATATGATCTTAGCTGTCAAAATGGCGCTAAACATCTATTACTCACTCACTCACTCACTTGTGCTACTACTTCTATTTCCTTAACTTTTTATGGTAGCATTTTACATCACTGTAATACCCCATGCATAACCTGCTCCTCACATATGTGTGAGTCCATCTTGAAACAATATTTTGCCATGCCAGTCAAAATAATATCAAGTGTAGGGATCATCTCCTTCACAAGCCCTTCCGTCTCTGCAACAACAAAAAAAGAGGAGAGGACAAAAGGATATAAAAAAAAAAAAAACAAACATTTAATAGGCATTAGGCTGTGTGTGAGGGTTATTGTGTGCTCTCCATGTTGAAAATTTTCTTCCCCAAGTTATATTGAGTCTTCAGAGGTCCAGGTAGAACGTGCTCAACACATGCGTTCACCCTGTGTAATAAATATTTAACTCCACTTGCATGACTTGAGATCTATAGACAATACTCTCCCCAACTCAGACATGTAAAGTTTATATTAACCCTATGAGGGTTGCTGATGCATTAATGCATCATGTCCAGTCATTGGCATGATGCATGAATGCAGCCCTGGCGAGTAACTCGCCAGGGCTGCATTCATGCACCATGACGACCCTCCAGGGATGAAAAAGTCCCGGAGGGTCGGCATGATGCACCAATGAAGTGTTGGTGAGTAGTCTCACCAGCACTTCATTGGTGCATCATGCCAACCTATGGGCATGATGCATTGATGCATCAGCGGCCCTTAAAGGGTTAAAAAGCTCCAGAGTTACAGACGATACCTTCGAACCTCAGACATGTAAAGTTGACATTAAAAAGACCAAGCCAGGTGTATCCAACCACTTCAGGGGGGAAGGAAAAAGCGTGTCTGGGACTGGAGTGTTCATTATTTAGATAAAGAGAGGGTATTCTTTATATCTTGAAATGGACTGAGTATCAAGAGATCGCACCTAGTTTGCAATGCAGTTATTTTTTCTTTTATTAGATATAACTAAACCTATATCTTAGATGAGTTTTCTGTTCTATCTTTTAATTTTACTTGTAAGTCAAAGAAAAGTGGATAAAAAAAGAGTAAATTAAGCTCAAAGTTCGGGGTTATAAGTTATAAGTTATTAATCAATCAAAATGACGACTTCAAGTCGTCATCCTGATGACCTAAGTCATCAATATGACGGCTCTGTATTGTCAGTATTGTCATCCTGATGACTCAGGTCATCAGGATGACGACTGGAAGTCATCATTTTGACTACCTAAAGCTGTAGTTTTAGGTATTGTCAACTTGAGGACCTAAAGTGGTCATCGCTGACTAGTTTTGGATCTTCCATGTTTTCAGTGCAGCTATAGCTCCGTGCAGGAATGACCCCATACAGCTAGCCAGACCCATAAACATGGCTGCTAACCCTTTAAGGGCCACTGAGGCATCAATGCATCATACCCATTGGTGGCATGATGCATGAATGCAGCCCTGGCGAGTAACTCGCATTCACGCATCACGCCGATACTCCTGGAGGGTCAGTATGATGCACCAATGACGTGCTGGCGAGCAGTCTGGTCAGCACTTCATTTATGCATCATAACGACCAATGGGCATGATGCACTCCTGCCCGGTCAGCCCTTAAAGGGTTAACATAAATACCTCCCATGTTCTATGTTACCATAGTGAGGTATATGGTTTGGTGTCTGTCCTGACTGATGGGGAGGGGGCGGGGCTGTACAACCTCTATCCGTGTAAACGACCACTATCTGTAGTACTACACGTAGAGGCTGACCATCCAACCACAATCTTTGTAAAGATAAACATTATCATCCAACGAGTATCTGTGTAAATGAACGCGATCTGTAGAAACTTTTCAATCAACATTTTAACCCCCCTAGATAATGTTGTGTACATCTAGAGTAAGGGGGGATCTAATGTGTCTTTGATACTGATATCAGCTATTTGGCATACTGAATTTGATATAGATAGTGTTATTTTTAGACAGACACAATAGTTGGATGGCCTGCCTCTAACTGTAGTACTGCAGATACCGTATCGTCCTGTTTAAGCGCCGGGTTTTCAAAGAGGGCCGGTCTTGTATAAACGCGGGGGGTATGCGGGTCATGATATATACCTTAAGCACTGAAAACTAGACCTTGAATAAGCGCCTGTCTTATATAAGGGCAGGGGGTGATGCCCCCTCCAAATCTATGAGCGCCTTGGCGCTTATTCACGACGATACGGTAGTGTTTTTTTTTATACAGATAATGGTTGTATGGGGGGGGGGGCAGGTGTGTAGTGACCTAGGACGGATACTCTGGTTGTTGGACGCACTGAAGTCTAGGACTAACTACACGGCCCAGTTATTTGTATCATCATAGCCAAAGCTTAGAGAGTGATCATTTTTACACCCTACAGGTGGTGGAAGTAGGTGGTCAAAACATTCTGACACCCCCTTCCAACCTACCAGCCCCCCATTGTTAAAAATGATCACTCCCATATGTAGTGGAGAAGAAATCTGTCCAGGGAAATATCTAAATTTGCTTTGACCTTATTTTTTTTCTGACTTGGATGGGTAAATGATTGATTTGTTTATTTATCTATTCATTCATTCATTCACTTGTTTCTTAATCATTTTTTCTTCTTTTCAGGATGGTCCTGAGTCCACATCAGCATTTATGGTAAGACAGTTTCCCTTATTCTATTGGAAATAAGAAGTGCCATAATACCTCGTGTTTAAGCCACACCTCAAGGACAAGGATAGATCTTTATTTCATGCAAATAACAACTTCCCATAGGATTAATGTTGAAGGGCCGATCACCACACCCCCAGTGGCTTAGCATATCTTGATTGCCTATAGCTAACACGTAACACTTGTAGATGCTAAATAACATTAATTTAAGCAATTCAAAATCAAAATAACATGAACATAAATACTGAACTAAACTCCCTTGGTATACATTGTAGTCATCCGGCCCTCGGGGGGGGGGGGAGGGGGGTGGCTGTCTCCCTCAGGGTGGATCGACCACAATTTACGCCATGATCGTTTAGTTCTGTGTATTTATGCTGCACTGAAAGTCCTCAAAGAATGCAGCATAGAATAAATGAAGCCAAACCAGCCAGAATAAACCTGTCACACCTGGTAATGACTCTTCATAAAGGAGAGCATCATGCCCATTGGTTGTCATGATGCACCAATGAAGTGCTGGCGAGACTGCTTACCAGCACTTCATTGGAGCATCATGCCGAACCTACAGGCCGATAATATACTCCCAGAGGGTTCGCATGATGCTCCAATAAAGTGCTGCTGAGCAGTCTCATCAGCACTTCATTGGTGCATCATGCCGACCAATGGGCATGATGCATTGATGCATCAGCGGCCCTTAAAGGTTTAAGCGCCTAGGTAGAAAACTCCACTGCCTGTCACTCAAGGGTTAGCATATCAGTCCGGGTCATCTGAAGTTGCCAAGATGAAGAGTCAGTATGACAGCTTAAATTTGACAGGTTCTGACTCCTTTATTTTATACTGTTCAATTAGAAGACCCTAGCGGCTCTACATTGTTTTTGTGTGATGCCAATAGACTGTAAGCGGAACTGGAGCTGGTTCTTGGCGACAGGCACTGATAAGAGATAGGATGGAACCAGCATGTCCCTGGAAGTGGGTGTTACCCAGGGACAAGGTACCCATCATGGTATGTCTTATCAGTTGGGTTTACCTCAACCAGCGAAATTCAAAATGGTGGACACACAGGACGAGTCCATACTAAACCCTATAGCAGTTGTGCTAAAACGTATGCCTGAATCCTTTTATTCAATGGAAATACTACCAAAATAAGTCATCATGAAAATAGTGTTGTCTTTTCCTTTAAGCCTATTTCTGGGTGCGTCCTATGCGAGGTGTGTCTTATACGCAAGGGTTTACACTAGAAGAGTATACCATGACACCAATAGAGGAGACACTATAGATGCGCATATATGCCCTCCCACGCCCGTAATATAGGTCCTTTGTGTCCATCTCAAGGAAGTATAGTATTTATTTATCATCCAGGGTGGGATTGAGTAAGACAGATTAGATGCTAATCTCTCCTGGGGATTCGGGTAGGGTTAAGAAAGAAGCATTCACCCATTTTCAGCCATAAATCCAGTGAATAAAATTTAAGGGCCGATAATGCAGGAGTGCATCATGCCCATTGGTTGTCATGATGCACCAATGAAGTGCTGGTTAGACTACTCACCAACACTCTATTGGGACATTATCATATCATGTCGACATTCGGTGAATGTATCAACCCCGGCTGGTCGGCATGATGTATGATAATGAATGCAGCCTAGGAGAGTTACTCACCAGGGCTGCACGATGCATTGATGCATTTTGAAAACCAATCGGCATGAAGCATTGATACACTAGCGCCGCCTATCAGTTTGTTGAAAGCTTTTTAAATTGGACCTACTTATGAGGAACACAACTTGACCAGAAGGTGTTGTATGTTTTTAATCACTGATTATTCATTCATCTATTTTTCATTCATTTTCTTGTTGTTTTCTTCTTCTTTTTTTCATTTAAAAGTATAATGCCGACTAGAATATTTTCTGATGAAATCAAAAAGTGATACTTGGGACGTTGACATATATCGCATGTCATTCGTTTCAATGCCAAAGCAGCCATTAAATAGAAAACATAATAGGACCTCTCTCCTCCCACCCCCTGTTATTTTATAGATTACATACACGGTAAAACTTAACTGTTGAATCTAAACCAGGGATTCTTGTAAAACTGAAAAGTGAACCACAGGAAATGTGTACCAGTGAACCAGTGTAGTGTTTGCACGAAGCTCCAGGTGGCAGTATTATATAACACAAATGTAAAAGGAATCTCTGTGAAAACAATGATGGATCTCTGGCAACTTGTGGACAAGGGTTCTGTTGTCATTTCAGTGGCATCTTGTTTACAGTGTATACAAGGTGATATTCAATGCAACAAACAGTTGGAGAGTCTGAATGGTTGATGGATGGCTTCACATGTATAAAAATACAGTTATGTATTTTGTATGTCCTAGATATAGGTATGTCGTGATTTCAACGGGCTACACTCTACGAAATAACTGTTGAATCTACCAGGGATCCTTGTAAAACTGAACAATGAAGCACTGTAATTGCATTGCAGTGAACCAGTGTAGTTTCTACCATGAAACGCTACAGTACACACTGTGTTACAAGCAATCCCTAGATCTGTAAAAATAACAATGGATCTCGGGATAACTTCGGGACAAGCATGTCACTGTTATTGCTATGACTTTTTTGAGAGTGTAGGGAGGAAAGTCCTGGATAGGTAGGACAAGGGGTAGGTGGGATGGTGGGTTGGGGAGGAGGGGGGGGGGGTAGTTAGAAGAAGGATGTAGATGCTCTGGCATACATTAATGTCAACAAATCTATATCAAGACGACTAAAGGTTCTTCACCTCGAATAATGTGCACGCGAACTTAAGTACGTACTAGATTCTAGACTGGGCCTCCAGCCTTCTTCCTTAAATCGTTATAATATAGTTATCCCGCACACGCCAAGTTAAGTCATGTAATGATAGATTCCATGTCAAAGGAGATTTGGTGTTGAGATTTTATATCCTCGTACTAATGTTTGTAACACGAGTGTTGATTTCACTGAGCCCAAACTCCCACTTGCCATGCCTCCAATCCTCTTCTCGGTGCGGCATTAACCATTCAATTTTCAAGATATGATTTCTTAACCTAAATCATATTAAATAAGGCTATATATCGATACTGTATAGTCATCATTTTGCAGGAATCGAGCCCTGGCGAGTCTAAGATTTTCCATGTCGGCATGATGTATGGATGCATACCTGGCGAGAAAGAGGCTTGATTCATGCATCATGACAACCGATGGGCATGATGCCAGCATCCTTATTTCTCACAGTCTCATAAGTATGGGTGATGTAATCAAGTGTCATGTTGGACGTGGTAACCAGCCGGCAGGTATGGGCCATGATACCCTGTGTATGAGGCTCCAGGACTGACCCTGCACCCTTTAAAGGCCACTACAGCATTAGTGCATCATGCCCAGCGAGCGTTTTGATGCGCCGACGAGACTGCTCGCCAGCACTTCATTGGAGCATCATGCCGACCCTCCAGGACAGTATTGACCCGGTATACAGGGTCGGCATGATGCATTAATGTAGCCCTGGCGAGTAACTCACCAGGGCTACATTCATGAATTATGATGGCTACCGGCAAAATGTATTAATTCATTATCATCGCTAATTCAAAGGGATATACCTTTTGTTCTAATCAAGGGATTTTCGAAATTCAAAACCCTATGGATAGCTAAGAATCCATCAATGACCTTAAACCGCTTCTGAATTTCTGGGAGACGTTGGGAAGATTTTTACCCCTTGATTTTTCTCCCTCCCATAAGGCGCACCAGGGGCCTATTCTCACGTATTTATAAGATGCGCCTTATACGGGGGGTAATACGGTATTGTATATATATATATATATATATATATATATATATATATATATATATATATATATATATATATATATATACTGTAGGTATATGGAAGGGGGCCAATATGACCGTCTTCTTATAGCACTACCTGCCAACGAAGGTGTACCTACCTCCCGCCCTGGTCCAACAAGAATCTGGTCACAACATGATCTGCATTCTGGACAGGGAAGGAGAAAAATAATGTAGAGGTGCTGGGATATTCCACTGCTGTCAGTCGGGCAAATGTTTGTAATCCCGGCCGATATTTTCTAAACAATTGCAATATCAGAAATCAGTATACTCACCACCAGCCAGTGGACAGAGAATGTTGAATCAACATTAATAAATATTAATCAACGTTATATCAATTTTGATTTAATTTTCTGTGCCCACTTACAACCCCTCTGTTCTGAACATCTTTTGTGGGTTGAACAAAAGATCTGTAATTTAAAAGTGTTTGCGTCCAAATGTGCAGAGGGTATACATATAGGCCTGTAGGTTATTTCTATTCCTGTATGTACCTTGTATTTTAACAGCTTTTTAAGCTTTCATATCCTCTCTTTTTTGCTCTTTATCAAAGTCTCAGCCATAATTGGTAAATCCATCCCCCGGCGATCCATACATATGGCGGAATATACGGGAGTGATCATTTATAACAATTGGATGATCATTTTACAACAATGGGGGTTGGGGTATTTTGACGGGGTGAGAGCCCCTCTGAAATGGGGGGGGGCGGGGGGAGATTTACCTCTTTTCAGGAAAAAAGGCCACCATGTTACTATAGGTCAAAAATGCACATTTGTGCGTGATTTTCAGACCCTCTGATAGGGGGTGGGGGTGGGGGGGGCAAAAAGAATTTCACCATCCAGAGTGGGGGGCAAAGTCTTTTTGGTCTTTTTTTCGTGCATCTGCGCAAAATATACCCATCACATCCCCCGTTGTTTAAAAAGTGATCGCTCCACACGGAGTCTACATCAAGCCGCAATTTCCCAAAGGATGCATCACCGTATTGACCGGTAGAAGCGCCCGGGCGCTCATTAATTTCAACTAGGCTCTACCCCAGGTGCTTAATCAAGACTTAAAACATAGTGTATTTCAAAATAGCAATACCCCTGTATCCTTTTTCAAGACAGGCGCTCATTCAAGACCCGGATCATATAGCGGCTAATACTCTGTAGATTAAGCTGATGCTTACATGCAGGGTGCTATAAGTTAGCACAGATGTGCCCAGGGGTTAGATATACCCAATGGGATACTAATGGATATATTATGTTATAGGCGGAGCTTGGTCAATCCTACAACACCCCTATCATTCCTACTACGTCACAATGGGCTTTATCATTTATCGTAAATCCTCGCGTATAAGACGCCCCTCGCATATAGGACGCACCCTGACTTTGGTTTAGTAAAATCATATAGGGCAGACCTAGGCTCTAATTTTGACCATTTTTAGTACTGTTATATAGTGTAAAATCCTTGCATATAGGACGCACCCTGAGTTGTGAAAAATCCTACAGGACGCAGTGTAATTTAGGTACATAAGCCGCATCTTATATGCGGAGATTTACAGTAATACTCCTGTAATGGCAGATTTTAAGCACCTGGGCTTTTATTAATCTCAATACTCCTGGACCCTTATTTTACTTTCAGGCCAGCGATTATTTGAATCCGGGATTTTGATAAAGTTTTAAGTGTTTATGATCCTATGGCACTGCTATAGGTATTGAAGAGGAGCGCTTATTTGAGAACCTAGATCCATTAATGCAACATCTGCCTTCCAATGGTTATGATAAAAATAACTTTAACTATAGGCCCAGTAGCTACGCTTCCCTGACCACCTTAGACGATTAATAAACAGTAACATAAATCATCTTTATAAATTACACCAAGCCTGGTGTAACCATACAGTAGTCTCTATAGTGTCTGGGCCACACCCAATCTGGCCCCAACTCGACCACTAGCGTGAGTCGTGTCTGGTACCTAGCATTTGTGGGTAAAAGAAGCTTTTTCTGCTGGTTGCTGTAGTGCTTATTTGTAGGCAGGTACCTCGCTTAGTAATCTTCCCCAGAAAATGGGGACCATCATCCCCATACACGAGAGAGGTATTCCCTAGAATCCCGACCGGGCGAGACTGGGCCACACCAGGAAGGCTGGCTGTAATATGAGATATCTTTCTTTGTCTCACTTAACCCTTTAAAGGTAGCTGATGCAGGGATGCATCATGCCCATTGGTCGTCATGATGCACCAATGAAGTGAGTCTGCTCACTAGCACTTCATTGGAGCATCATGACGACACCTCAGGGAGTGTATCAAACCCATAGGATCAGCATGATGCATAAATACAGCCCTGGCGAGGTACTCACCAGTGCTGCATCGATGCATCATGACGGCCAATTGGCATGATGCATTAAATCAATCGCTTCTCTATGCGTTACATAAGCAAGGCAAGGGATGATAATTCAGTTATCCTGATGCTAAAATGAAGCAATGGCGAGTAACTCACCAGCACTGCATTCAAGTATGTTGCCAATTCTATGTTGATTGCCAGTCTGCATGACTCCCTCAATTCTCGATTTTAATATAAGAGAATTGAAATAAAAATTTAAATTAATTCAAGTATTATGCCAATTCTATGTTGATTGAATCTCAAATCTCTGATCTCCCAGAGGTTCTGTATATTACACCAATTTATTGTGTATAAGCAGTCTCACCAGCATTCCATTTGTGCATCATGCCAACCAATGGGCATGATGCATTCTTGCATCAGCTGCCTTTCAAGGAAGAACCAGGTGGCATCATGAGTCCCCTGGTTTGTTACACATTGGTCTGATCAGATATTCAATCCACACTAAGCCTATTCTAATGACGTGACTTGCATTTCTGCTCCTCCCTTCCTCCAATTACGTCAAACTCCACGTCACCTGCGGCGTCACCTGGCCTGTTCATGACGTCATACAAGTAGCAGTGACGTCATAATTTGTAATACAGAGTATTACCCATAATTCAGCAGTGTAACTGGGCCAGCGTCTCCCTGACAGGTACTTGTAAACATCCTCAGTTAACCCTTTGAGTACACTTGGTGCATTAATGCATCATGCCCAGCGGTTGTCATCTTGTTCCAATACCACAGACCCCATATTTAGAGCCCCCTCCCACAGGAGACAGACAGTAGTGTAGGTTAGGGAATGTAGGGGGAGCTGACTGCCAACATGACTACAACATGTGAAGTAATGTAAAGAGACTCCCCACTGTTCTCTACTAGTGTCTTTATGTATACATGTAGTAGAAGCTGGCTCCAGTCTCACTCACACACACACACACCCATCACCATACCATAGGGGCTATCTAAGCGCCCCAGGCTCTTATAGGTTTCAGAACCTCTCTATCCCAGTGTCCACTGTAGTACCTCGCAAGTGTGAGTTTTATGTGATGTGCACCTTACATGCGAGGTATCACGGTATATAGATAAGACCTGTGCTTATCTGAGGTAGAGTTTTAATGCTTAAATGTTTTGTTTTTTTTACAGCCCTGGTGGGTTGTGATAATGATTGATACACTCCCAGAGGGTTGTTTGCATGATGCGCCCATAAAATGCTGGCATGCAGTCTCACCAGCGCTTCATGGATGCATCATAATGAACGATGGGCATGATGCACTCCTGAATTATCCGCCTTTAAAGGGGCTAATAATGCATCAATACATTATTTGCCGTGATGCATGAATGCAGCCCTGGCAAATGAGTAACTCACCAGGGCTGCATTTATGGCTCATACCAAACGGTTGGCATGATGCACCAAAGCAACCATAAGTAATTATGAAATGCTTCACATTGTAATGGCTTTGCGTTTTACAATGATAGAAAGGTTATTTCAAAGTCTAATGACTTATTTTCTTAGCTCTGACTGTTTGCAGGTGTTGTTTTAGACCTTTCACTAGGTGGCTAAACTTTGTACCTCATTCATCTTTGTTTAATCCCCAATAGGTCAGTATAATATAGGAGTGCATTATACTCTAACAGTATATATACAAGGCTCCCTTACAAATTGCATTTATAGGCTGAAAGCCAAGGGGCCCATTCTACACAAATCTATTCTGAGTATTGCGTATTTGTAAATGCCTATCTTTACTGGATTTAATAGTACCCGTGACATCCAGCCCCCCCCCCCACCCCACAATTTCAATAGCACAAATTCCTACTCCCTAAATTTATACAGAGGGGGGATTATATTTTATCTTAAGTTGAATACTGAAGTTCCATAGGTTTACCCTTGGAGCCCTGTATTGCACACTCCCATGCAATAACCCTACCCCGTATTTCATGACCATTTGCAGCACACTAAATGTCATAATAACTGTGGTTTAATCAATATTTTGTGTCAAATGAATGAAAATCGAAACATACTTCACTAAAACATATGAGATAAATGTAAAGGTTCACGAGGATTGGTCTGAGTGAGGGTTATCTCACTCAGACCAATCCTCGTGAACCTTTACCATTGTATAAGGCCTACTGATGTGAAATACTGGATATTTAGTCGTTTAGACCTTTAAGTGAGGAGAGTGCATAAATGCCACATAAACGCAGTATACTCACCCTGGAGAGTATACTCACCCTGGAGAGTATACTCACCCTGGAGAGTATACTCACCCTGGGGAGTATACTCACCCTGGGAAGTATACTCACCCTGCAGAGTATATTCACCCTGCAGAGTATACTCACCCTGCAGAGTATACTCACCCTGGGGAGTATGCTCACCCTGGGGAATATGCTCACCCTGGGGAGTATGCTCACCCTTCAGAGTATACTCACCCTGCAGAGTATACTCACCCTGCAGAGTATACTCACCAAAACTGTATTCATTTTTTATGTGGATCCTATAACGGTGATTCCACCACAAAGGATTTTACCATCGGGTTGCATTGGCGACGCATCGACTTGCACCGGTGACAATTTTGGATTGTCATGCAGCTATCGGCCAAAAATCTTTCTGAAATCGGGCTCTGTGGAAGGTGGTTCACGATGCTTTCCAATAGGTGGCCCATAATATCAAACTGATTTGAGTTTATCAGCCGCATATTGGCCTCTATGAAAATCAGCCCGACAATAGTAAACGATTTCTTTCTTTCTCTGGTGGAAGAGGTCAAAGTTGTGATGTATCTTTGGCTAGAGGCCCAATTAGGGGCCACTAGCTGGTTTCGGCGGCACACACTGATAAAAACTGATAAAATGGGACCAGGGACAAGGTACCCATTATGGTATGTCTTATCAGTGGGTTTTAGCTCAACCGGCGAAATTCAAGATGGTGGCTCCACTAGGCCTCCATACTGAGTCCTATAGGAGAAATTTCAGAAACCGACCCCCTATTGGCCTGAAAATTTCAAAATTATGTTTTTTTGTTGTTGTTGGAATCAATGCTTATGGGGTTGGTATAGGGCTGAAGGGTCAGCATGATGCCCCAGGGCTGCATTAATGCATCATGTTGACCAATTTGCATGATGCATTGATGCATAATGCTGACCAATTTGCATGATGCATTGATGCATCATGCTGACCAATTTGCATGATGCATTAATGCATCATGGTGACCAATTTGCATGATGCATTCATGCATTAACCGCCCAAACAGGTTAAAACAGGTTTGAAGCCATTAATATCTAGTTAAAACCAACTTGCATTAACTTTAAATTTTTGATAGTCTGGGTGCATGATAATTATCCTAATTATCTTTCCATGCGGAATCAAATTAATGACAAACAAGCATTTATTATTGGACAACAATGTTGGACTGGAATTAATGCACTGTATCGGCCAGTCTGATTAAACATCAGTGTCAATTAACCGCTGAGGATATTGGAGGGATCAAAATTCATATTAGAAATATTTCAAATAAGGAGCGCTCCAATGTCTGAGCAGGGGTATAGACTAGAGAGAGAGAGAGAGAGAGAGAGAGAGAGAGAGAGAGACAGAGAGAGAGACAGAGAGAGAGACAGAGAGAGAGACAGAAAGAGAGAGAGACAGACAGACAGACAGACAGAGACAGAGACAGAGAAACAGACAGACAGACAGACAGAGACAGAGAGAGAGAGAGAGAGAGAGGGAGAGAGAGAGAGAGAGAGAGAGAGAGAGAGAGAGAGAGAGAGAGACAGACAGACAGACAGACAGACAGAGAAAGTCCTGAGCCCTTTAAGGGCCGCTGATCCATTAAAGGATCATGCCCATTGCTCGTCATGAAGCAAATTGCAGCCCTAGCGAGTCACTCATTTATACAACATCCCGACCCTATGACTGAGGCTAATGCAGTCCTTGAGTATCGCCATGATAAAGTGCTGGTAAGCAGGCAGACTCGCCAGCCCTTGTTTTGTGCATCATGACGACCAATAGGCTTGGTGAGGTAGATGGAAAGCATTATTAGGTAATAAAAGAAAAAAAAAGAAGATGAATATATTCACTTATTTATTTTGATAAAAATACATTATGTGCCTTAAAGGTTTAGGCTGAGAGCCACCATCGTCTTTCAGTATACTGGAGAAATGGGGGGAAATTATGGAAAATAAGAATATATAAAATAAAAACCTATGACCCTCATAGGTTTGAATTCAAAACCACAGCTGTCGTTCAATACCCTGACAAAAATGGAGCATTGGGGAAATAGAGAAATATCTGTAGGCAAAAAGAGCATATATTTTATGGTAAATATGTTAAAATACCGAGGGTGAACAAGTCTTACGGCGAATTAAGCACATCCTTTGTGGTAAATTCAGATATATTTCCTTCAGAAACCATGAGATAAATGCAAAGGATGCGGGAATCTAGGACTGGTATGGCACTTGCATCATGCCGTGCGTAAAGCGCTAAATGTGAGGCAATGTGGAGGTGATGCTTTGTAATACGGCACTGAGAGTTCTGGTCTGGTTCTAACCCAATCCTTTAAGGGCTGCCAATGCATTTGTGCATCATGCCCATTGGTTGGCACGATGCACCAATAGAGGCTCACCAGCATCATGCCGATCCATGGGGAATGTGCCAACCCCATAGGGTTGGCATGATGCATGAATACAGCCCTGGCGCATAGGCAGTCAATACGAAAACTCGCGGGACCAAGGCTTTTGCTAGCAAAATCACTGCTGGAATTGCCAGACTGCAGGACTGAATGTCTCGCTGTAATCATGGGACTTTGGGCTACACTTTGTCCTTACAACTTGTAAATTGGACCGTTATAAATGTTTATACAGATACAAGGCATTATTAATTGTGGAGATTTTAAGAGTTGAATGATTAAAACAAAGAGATTTCTTTCCTGACAGTAATCTAGAGGTGTTCAGTCCTCACAAGATCAATCCGGGCCTGCAGAATGATAAACTCTGCAGGACCGAATGGCTTGTGAGGGGAAAAGGTTTTTGTATAGACTGCTGGCGAGTTACTCACCAGGGCTGCATTTATGCATCATGACAACCAATGGGCATGATGCATTGAAGCACGATTCGTTCGTCTCTAAAGGTTTTAAGCAGTGCCTGCCTAGCTCAATATCTCACCCTCAGTAACCCGAGTCTCCAGCATGACTATTTCTGGAAGCAGAAATGAACTGCCACTGAACCTTAGTAGCTAATATAAGCTATGGGTTTTCAAATAAAAGCCGATGTCAAATAGGCGCCAGTGTTAAAAGAAAAGACCACCCTTTTTTCACGTTGATTTATTTTGGTGGTCTTAGTGCTAATAAACAGGATTTTGGCATGCTTGGTCAAACATGCATTACTATAAGGGAGAGAAGCAGGCCTTTCTGCTGCATTGTATGACGTCACAATTGACCAAATGCAGCTGGGCCTGCATTGATTATCTATGGAGGCTGTTGTTAAACATGTTCATAAATAGAGTACTGAAGTGTTCAACACGTATTATATCATTTAGAAGCCCTCTCCTGGGTTATTCAATGCCATTTTCCAAAAAAAAATTAACAACCATGGTCCAAGAAAAGATATGGAGAGCATTTCGCTGTAGTCCAGCAGTGCTGTACAGTCACAGTTCTGCTGCATTTGGTCAATTGTGACGTCATACAATGCAGCAGAAAGACCTGCTGCTCTCCCTTATTGTAATGCATATTTTGGTAAGTATGCCAAAAATTGCTTTATTAGCACAAAGACTACCAAAATAAACCAACATGAACAAAGGATGATCTTTTCTTTTAAGGGGTATTGAAGCAATTAAAAACAGTATTCCAATAATCACTTGCCTCATATATAGACGGGGTGGAGGCACATCAAACCAGGTGTTCCACCGAGGCCGATTGACAAAAATCAGCACGATTTTTGATCATTTTTTAATCGGATTTGAGAGAAATAATGGATCAAAATTCATAATTTTTTTCATGATAGATTCCCAATGTATTTCCCCACAATTCTGGCAAAATTATTTTTTTTAAATGCATTGGGTAGATGCATTTCCGATTAAAAATCGGCTTCTGTGGAACACCCGCTTTATATTGAAAAGCACTGGAATGCTTAAAGATAGCTATGATAAGTCTGGGCCTCTCCCTGCCTGAAATACACAACTTTATCCCAATTCACAGTCAAAAACAGGTTTTTTGAAAGGAAAAGATAAACAAATAAAGATTTGACAAATGATATTTTCAGTACTTGATAATAGCCAAGCCCACTTATCGGAGAGCCAGGGTCTTAGTGTTAAAAACATCATGTTATGATATATATATATATAACCTATCGATCACTCCCCTGGTGCCTTTTATTCTATAAAGGCCCCCAAGGGTGATGGTATACAATGAAATGGCAATCCTTTGTAGCCTAACACCATGTTTGTAGTCTTTCATATTCATATGAGAGGGCCCCAGTAAAAAGGGAAACCCTTCGGTTTGCTGACTTCCACATTAACCGTTTACGGACCGCTGATGTAGGAGTGCATGATGTCCATTAGTTTCATAATACACCAATGAAGTACTGGTAAGTCTGCTGGCCAGCACTTCATTGGAGCATCATGCCGACCTTCCGAGACTATATCAACCTCCTCGGTCAGCATGATACTTGAATGCAGCCCTAGTGAGTGAGTTACTCACCAGGGCTGCATTTATGTTCATGCCCTTGATGCATTTATATAGCCTTTAGAGGGGTAATTCCTCTCTTTGAAGTTAAAACCAGATTTTAGAGAGCAGTCTGCACAGGATCACCATGTCACAGGATTACCATTCCCTGGGCCTTTGTGACTTTGACCCTCCCATAGTCACAAGGAGCCCTCTCTTCTACCAGGGCCCTTTATGATCCTCTTGTGTCATGTTCCTTTGCCATCATGATGCACTAATGTGAGTGTGCTCACCAGAACTGCATTTGAGCATTATACAGACCCTCCATGAGTGTATCAACCCTGCAGGGTCAGTATGATGCATGAATGAGTTTCTCACCAGGGCTGCATTCATGCATCATGACAACCAATGGGCATGATGTATTAAAGCAGTATGTGAGTGGTGTCAGACGCGCCCACTCTCTACCAGAAGAGGCCATTGACACTGGAGTCGCCCGGGTCTAGTTTCTATTCCTCTTAGACCTGCTCTCTCCCCCTTAATAAAGCCCTTTACGGACTACCCAATGTCTCAAAGTTAATGTTTATTTTTTCTCTTGATGTTCCAAAACAGCTCTGGAGGCTAGTTTGCCATGGCTGCATTAGTGCTCCATGTTGGGTTTGGCCCAAAGTAGGAATCTATGCCCTGGTGAGTTACTCACCAGTGCTGCGGAGAAGAACAAAGGGCATACTCTGTGGGCTGTCAATGTATTCATGCATCACGCTGACCTTATGGGGTCGATTTACTCCTTTATCAAACGGCTGGCAGTGCTCTGCTGCACGATAGAAGTGACCTTGAGTGCATTAAAGGAATACAGTGCAAGGCTTAGCAAGGTCACGATAGCTTAATTCCGTAAAGGGGAAATTTTCGTTAGTGTACCTACGACCTGGAGTCCTGCTGTGCCCTCCAAGCAGGTCTTATGCCGCCTCCACACAGAGATGCTAATTCTTGTTGCCCTGCAGGGGGTCCTGTTTGAGGTTTGGTCTGTCTGGAGTCATTAGGGTTGGAGGTCGTGGCTGGAGCTGCTCCATAAAATGACCACTGACCAGACAACAGGGGGTGGGTATATATTGATGGAACAGCCAGATTTCAAAACATTGACAGTTGGGGAAAATAAGAATCCGATTTTCTGAGTGTTTTATTTATCAAAAGTAGTTGATTTTAGCTGTATCTGCCAATTAGGTAATCCCACACATGCTATGCATCTTAGAGAAATTAATACACACTAAAGACATAGATAGTCAGGATAGATTGAAATATTTGACCAGAGCTCTTTACCCCACCATATATGAGACCCCCTGTGGGTTCACAGGCTGTTCCATCCTATTTATACCCTCCCTTCCCCTTTAATTCCTCTAGATTGACATTGATTGGGTACTTGATTGATTGGAATGAAATGTAAAACGTTTTATAAAGACAATAGACAACTCCTTCTTCACATCTTGACTGTCTGTTGTCCTATAATCCACTCAGATGCATTTGTGCATTATAGGACAACAGACAAGTCTCGATGTGAAGAAGATCGTTGTCTATTCTCTAAGTATAGCATCGTCATGATGCACCAATGAAGTGCTGGCAGACAGATTCACCAGCACTTCATTGGTGCATCCTGTCAACCAATGGACACAATGGGCTCAAAGGGTTAAAGTGTTCATGCAGGGTGTAAGGTAGGCGCACCCCATGTGTCTACAGTCAGCGTATTCCTTATGGTGACAGAGAGGCAGCAGTCCTGACTTTTTGGTCACTGGTCACTGGTGACAGCATTGTCCGCCTATCAAATAGTATTGCACAACCCATAACCTTGAACACCCTTTCTGTGACTTGCACTCTGGGTTTAGTATATAAAGGCTGGAGGTGCATTTCTCCTATATAAGCTTCTATCCTATTCCTATGTATAGACTAGAATTCTATACTATAATCCAGGTATAGAAAAGAAGCTTGCCCCGCAGGGCTACTAATAAAATAAGACAGAATAGAAGGTTGCCCCGCAGGGCTATGTTTTTGAAATTGATACTGATAGGGAAAAGAAAAGAAATTCGGCCAGCAGGGCTATCAATTTCAAACCTTCTATCATCTATTTTAGATTAATAGCCCTGCGGGGCAAAATTCTATTCTATGCCTTAAAAGTATCAATTTTGAATTAATAGCCCTGCAGGGCAACCTTCTATTCTATTCCTTATAAACATCAATTTTAGTATAATAGTCCTGCTGGGCGACCATCTTTTCTATTCCTTATAAGGAACAATTTCAAATAAATAGCCCTGCAGGGCAAAATTCTATTCTATTCCAAATTGATTAAAAATCCCTGTATACAACCAATAGGGACAGTATCATTAGGGTTTAGAGCTGTTCCTCTACACTGAGAAAATATTCTTACTCACATGAGTCTAGATCCAGACTCGGGCAATGTCGCCAAAATGAGTATTGTTTGAGACTCAGCCTGATCCTTGGATGATACTCAGGCAGATCCTGAGGCTGATCCTTGTATGATACTCTGGCTTTGCCTGAGTATCATACAAGGGTCAGGCTGAGTCTCAAACAATACTCATTTTGGCGACATGGCCTGAGTCTGGATCTAGACTCATGTGAGTAAGAATATTTTCTCAGTGTAGTTCTGTTAGAAGAGAGGGATGTTATCATGGTTTGAATAAACCACAATTTCTTTTTTTTATAGACATTGTGGTTTATTCAAACCATGATAACATCCCTCTTCTAATAGAACTAAAGGACCAGCCCTAAACCCTAATGATACTGTCCCTATTGGTTGTATACAGGATGGGTGACCAGTGACAGGAAAGTCAGCCTATCCAATAGGCTGACCGCGGTTGCCCTGCATGTCACCATATCAGATACGCTGACCGCAGACGGGTGGGGTGCGCTAAAGGGGAGTTGGCAGGTTCCGAACAGGAAGTGAACAAAGCGGGAACAGAACCATTAACACGACACCAAGCGCTGAGACGCATCAACCATTCAAGGGCCACTGATGCACGAGTGCATCATGCCCCCCGCCATGATGCACCAATGAAGTGCTGGCAAGTCTGCTTGCCAGCACTTCATTGGTGCATCATGCCCCCCGTCATGATGCACCAATGAAGTGCTGGCAAGTCTGCTTGCCAGCACTTCATTGGAGAATGATACCGACCCTCTATTAACAGACTGAGATTTATTAATGCATCATACTCATTTGGCATCATGATGCATGGATGCAGGCTTTAATGCATCATAACCATTGGTGCATCATGCCAATTATAGATCAATACGGCAAGAAAGGTTGACTTTTCTGAGAAGTTGTTGATAAAGATTTTGGACTTTTCATAAGGAAATCTATTTGAAAATGCAAACTCTCCTTGTCAGGCCTGCCATGTAATACCCTTTATTTGAAAGATAATTGTCTCGTGAATTCTTTGGTGTAAGTCATTTGCACATGTGGTCACTACAAGCAAAGTTACGAGCATTCTACCAAAATTCACCTAAATACAACTTTATCAATGAAAAAGTCACCCTTTCTTGCCGTATGGATCCATAACACACTATAACACACATTTCATGCATCATACCAATTCAACATCATGATGCATGGATGCAGGTCTGGTGAGTAACTCACCAGCATTATATGCATGCATAATGCTGACCCTACAGGATTAATACACTAGTGCTTCATTAGCGCATTATGGTGACAAAGGAACATGAGTGTAGAGGCAGGGCTTCCCTAGCCCACTTAAAAGGGTCTATATCTCTTCTTTTCTATCCCCTAAGGATGTGTGTGGTGCACATATGTGCAGGCACCGACACATTCCTCTGTGAAATTGTGTAATGAAGTATTCTCGCCATAAATATGACCTTTGCTGTCGAAATGGCGTTAAACATCTATTACTCACTCACTCACTTAGTGTAGAGGCATCATATGATTAAATGTGTATAGCCAAGCAAAAAGGGTCCCCCAGGGGAAAAGTCAATTTTTAAATTCAGGCCATGAACTTTCCAATGATATATCACATGAGAAAATATGTCTGCTAGTTTTAGATTTATGGCTCTATTAACTTAAATGGTTACCGACCTATTCAAATCCCAAATAAGGACTACCTTGTATATTTCACGAGATATATCAGATGATATGTATAATTAGGCATAATTCTGCAAATTAAGGAAATTGTCATATTCTTCACATTCTTTTTCTAATAAAATTCGATCTGATTATCAGATTTTTCCAATCTTTTCAACACACCGATCCTTGTGGGTGTGGCTATAAATAGTTGTTTTTTTTATTCCTCAATTTTGAGTGAAAATAATGTTTCCATGGCAACCAATATCAACAAAAGCACTGATTTCTGCCCCCAAAATGCCCAAAAACGTTCTATTTACATTCCAAATTCAGAAGGTTTTCCTTAAAAATGGAAATCTACATAAAAAAGTAGTATATAACTATTTTTGGTTTAATTTCCCTCTTTTAGGCCATAGTGGTGTGCCCCTGGTGGCCAGAATTGGTACTAATCCCCCTCGGACGGTCCGTTTAACTTGCCTCCTCACAAATACTTATGCCCCTGTGTCATCATTATGGTTGTTACTATTGATTTTGATGAAAGAGTGTTTTTTTTTACTTCTTTTACCAAGTTCTATTCACCCAAAAAGTTTCCATATATGCCACCCTAATATGTGAAAACAATTTTGGATACCTTCCTTTTAGCAACAGCCTTGGACAATAACTTTGAAGGGCTACATGAATAGGGTGCTTAAGTCCCATCATTCCGTGCGAGAAATATAGCCTCCAAATTGGACCAGAAGTTCGGTATGCAATGCTTTGCGGCCATAGACCCTGACTAAAAATATTAGTCCTTCATAAATCCTAATTTCTTAAGAGATACCCTTCATATGCTTGTGTGTTGGACATATATACAGTCAGCCCTTGCTTCCTCAGATTTTGATAATGCAAGGGAAATTGTCTGAGGAAGCAAATTATCCGAGGATTCAAGTCCAAATATAATAGAATATATAGAGGGAGTTGCAGATCCTATGTCTGAGGTTATGAGGGATCTGAGGAATCAAAGGGTCAAGGAAGCAAGGGCCGACTGTATGCAACAAGTTATAATGGTCCTTTCTTCTTGAAATTTCTCTGTTTAGAGAAATCTGCCATCTTTCAAAACCCCCCATACTTAAAGCATACCGCGTTGTGGCTTCCTGTCCAATTTCGACGTTATTTTGGCGGCCTGTAAGGGACGATGGGACTTATGCGCCCTATACAAGCCTTATGCTTAGCATATTGGATTGACATTCCAAAAGGCTCGCTACCACTACATTGGTACATCATGACAACAAAGGAACACGAATTTGAAGGTGCCAAGCCACGTTTTAAGGGTCAACACACATAACATTGAGTCGGCACTTCATTGGAGCATCATGCTAACCCTCCAGGGTTGATGCACATACTCCCGGAGGGTCGGCATGATACTCCAATGAAGTGCTGGTGAGCATCATGGCGACCAATAGTCATGATACATTAATGTATCAGCGACCTTTAAGGGGTTAACACAACACCACACCTATTCACCTTCGCCAGTTTAGGATGCTGAAAGCCTGTCTTTAAATGCTGATCACACCTCCTAGCGGGGAATAAGAGAACTAAACAGTGCAATGGTGGCCGTAATGACATGTCGAGCAGAACGCCATTAACCCTTTAAGGGCCACTGATGCATTAAGTCATCTAACGCGTCATGTGATTTCGTCGTCATGATGCATGAATGCGGATCATGCCATCGCAAGTAGACTCCTGTCGAGATGCTCCAATGAAGTGCTTTCGAACAATTTCGTTGACACACCCTTGGTGCATCATGACCAATAGGCATGATGCACTCCTGCATCTGTGGTATTAAAGGGTTAATGGCAGGCCTTCCACCTCCCCCCACTCCACCCCCATGTCTGAATAATTGCCCCCTTTCTACCGCTCACTACCAAAAATCTCCCTATTATCGTGGTGTAGAGCTCTGGGACTCTTTAAATGCTGATATGCAACGACTGCCCATGAAAAGACAGTTCAATAACGCTATTAGGTCTTTAAACTTATAAATTTAAAAACCATCAAAATGCTAATAGATATGTGATTGTTGTTTGTTACTAATCCTCATGTTGTAGTTGTATTTAGTTTATCAATTTTATATTGTGACAACTATCTTTATACTAATTAATTTGTTAATAAAAATTGATTGATAACACTCCTATTCAATTAAGACACAATAGCTATATCTTTATTGCACGGTTTTTGATCATACAACAACCAGCCTTTTATTTGTACACCGTGACTGGCTGTGGAAAAACGTCCCAGTATGCTCAATAAATCAATCAAATCAATCAATCTCTGGCTGCAATAATTCAATTAAGATCTTGTTAACCCTTTGAGTGCCACAAGATGCCTTCAGGTTCATGTTCCCATGATGGCTAGCGTTGACTATAGTCGATACCATGGTAGGCCTAGCATCGATTATAGTTGGCACCATGGTAGGCCTAGCGTTGACTATAGTCGACACCATGGTAGGCCTAGCGTCGACTATAGTCAGCACCATGGTAGGCCTAGTGTCGACTATAGTCGATACCCGTTACATAGAATTTGTATAGGAATTGAAAATAGGCTCGTCCTCTAGGAACTATACTTTTTTCAGAGGCCGTCCTCATGGCCAGGGCAACCATTTTTGCTCTGCCCTTAAAGGGTGAACCCTTAACCCCTTTAAGGGCCGCTGATGTATTAATGCATCATGCCTATGGCCGTCATGACGCACCAATGACCAAAGCGCTGGCAAGACTGCTCGCCAACACTTCATTGAAACATCATGCCGACCTTCTGGGAGTTTATGTCTCAACCCCAAAGGGTCAGCATGATGCACCGATGAAGTGCTGGTGAGACTTCATGCGGTACTCCTTTGTCAATGCGTTAGTTGTCATCATTTGTAAAGTCAGGTTTACTTGCCAACAGCAGAGGCGTAGGAAGCAAATCTTCATTGGGGGTTCCCAGTGGGGCCCCCACCTCGACCACCTTGAATTTTCAGCTTAAGCACAATAGCGCATATCCATACATATATTAAATTTGTATAGAAAAAGTAACTTTTGATGAATTTTATTCTGATTTGAGACCCAGGCCCCCATTTTCTCTACCCCACTACTATATTAATCTAACTTGATATGCAAAGTTTTAGCTCTTGTTCAATCCATAATGAATTCTTGGCAAATTCTTTGGGGGGCCCAGACATACTCACGCCCCACCTCCTTTATGATTGGGGTGGGGGGTTTCCAGGCCCCCCTGCCCACCCCCTTTTCCTACACCCCTGTCAGCACTGCATTGGTGCATCATGCCAACCCCTTGGGACATTAACCCATGGTTTTGGCTTCATGGGCGAATGCAGCACCGGTACATACAGGTGCACTGAACAGGCCCAATAATCAGACACTACTGAGAAAGAACCATCACAAGAGGTGGAGCCAGTGTTGGTGGTTATATGGATCCAGCCCAGTTTGGTTCCCCACTACTTTTGGAAAAGTGGTCAAGATTTTCCTGAAAATTCCATAATGGCCTATATTAGCGCCCCGGAGCTCATAGATTTCAACCTGCCTCTACCCCCGGCCCTTATTCCAGACCGGCGCTTATTCAAGACTCAGTTTATAATGGATTTTTCAATTTCTATGCTGCAGTACCCTCGGCGCTTTTTCAAGACCGGCGCTTATTCAAGACTTAGTTTTTATTTTATGTGAATAACTTCTTCCCGTAGAGATAGCATTGCGCCGTCGATCGCCACACCCCCAGTGGCGTAACGTGTGTCGATCCACCACAGCGGCAGATCCACCACTGCAGCCTCGTTCTGGGTGCATGTAAACATTCAAAATGGCGGACCGCCGCTCGTACGGGGGACTACGGTAACGGATTTTGTTAATTTTTAGTTAATTAAAGACTCTAAAAACATAAAATAAATACAGAACTAAACTCCCCTGGTGCCCTCGGTGGCTGATCCACCCCTCGGGAGTTGTCTCCCCCTCGGGCTAACGCCCTCGGGGGAGACAACTCCCTCGTGGTGGATCGGCCACCTCGTACACCACGGTCGTTTAGTTCTATCTATATATTGGATTTTTCAATTTCAATGCTGCAGTACCCTCGGCGCTTTTTCAAGACCGGCGCTCATTCAAAGACCCGGCGCTTATACAGGGCACTGCGGTATCTGGATACTGTTACAGTCTATCTTGTCCACAGTCAAGCTTCATGATACCCCATAGCAGCAGTATCACAATGGATTTCAACCCCAAAATCAGGGTGAATTTTTTTTATTGGACGTGTTTATTACATTAATGAACTGTTATGCTCATTTAAGTAATGCTATAAAACAGACCATTTTCCCATATTTTGATATAAGAATACAAACTAGAAAATAATTTTAAATAACCTATTACACTGTACAGCAGCATACTTTTTGAAAGCAAAAGCTGTCCAGATGGCACAGAGCACTAAACATGCAGTAGCTACGTCTTTTATACATGATGGTTCTGATAAATGGGTTGTTTGCTTTCATACGTCCTGCAGCTCTTGTTGCTAATTATAAGGACGAAAATATGGGTGTCAACCACGTGAGTGTCAGGTTATGGCTCCGGCATCATGTTCCTTTAAATTGGCTTTCATGATACACAAGTGTAGCATGGGTGCATCATGCAGGTCAGTTTACCTTTTAAAGAATGCATCATGCCCATCAGCCAGCATGATGCTCCGATGAAGTGAAATGGTCCAAAAGCCGTGACTTATTTGCGGGTTTTTAAGGTAATAATTGTACAAATGCAGAACTGACCAATCACACACCAGCTGCTGCATTTCATGCCTCATGGTGACCAATAGGCATGATTCATTAATGCATTGTGACCACTGTGGCCGTTAACTCTTTAAAGGCTGCTAATGCAGGAGTGCATCATCCCCATTGGTTGTCATGATGCACCAATGAAGTGCTGGCGAGACTGCTCGCCAGCACTTCATCGGAGCATCATGCCGACCCTACAGGTGTGCATCGTTATGACCAATGGGTATGATGCATTAATGCATCAGCAACCCTTAAAGGGTTAACGCGCCATTATGAAATCTATAATGGGAAGGAACCTCCATTGTCCTTGGGGCCTGAGATACACCTGTAGAAGGAAGCTGTGCTAAAACCTTCTCACATGTTTTGGTGTTAATTAAACCCTACTGACGTCATAACCTATAAATAAGCCTTATTTATATGTCCTGTACAAAACATATGAGCAGGTAGTAGACTGCAGGTCAGGAGACCATTTCTTAAGGCACTACGACTGCTTACAGCCACTATGACTTCACAACCTAAAGATTAGTGCCAGTGATCGTAGGTAAGCCCCTACGACTGCTCTGTACGATCAGGCCTTATGTAGCAATCACATAGCTTTTGGTAGGGCTGTCGTAGTGCTGCAGGTACTACATGACCATTACTATTTGGCTGTGTTGTCACTAAGTTAAGGCTTCCCACTATGACTTGAAAGTGGGCAGTCGTAGCCTGTTAAGAAATGACCTCCTGGCTCGATCCATCCAGCTCAAGATACTACGGGCTGGAGTCAGACCATACCATATTCACCTATATAAGCACCGGGTCTTGAAAAAGCAGCAGTCTTGAGTAGGCGCGGGGGGTAAACAGATGTTGAAATTTCAAAATACACTATAATAGTTTTAAATATGCGTCAGTCTTAAATAAGCGTCAGGGACAGAGCCTACTTGAAATCAATGAGCGCCCGGGTAACAGCCAAGACAGGGCTAAGTACAAATTCCACTTTAATCTGATTCCTATCTCAAAGATCAAAGAGGGCAATAAAGCAATTGACTGGAATACACATCCAGTGAAATGTAATGTTGATCCCAGGCTATTGAACTGGTATCGAAAGCTGCCTGCCGAGGCTAACTGCAGGCCGGTAGAAATAAATCCCAAGGGGCACACGAAGAAGCCTTTCTGTTTGCCTTTTGTGAAAATCCTCACAAAGAAAGCTACATTATGCTGGATTGATGTTATCAATAAAAAAAATTAGGAGACTTAATTAACCACCAACCCCCTAAGGTGGCTAATTAATGGGTTTAGAAGAGGGCCCCAAGCTTGTTTCTGAGCTATTCAACATGTAAATATGGATAACCTCTGGGAGAATTATTAAGTAGTCCCACACATTTTCTACTCAAATTCTATTGAAATATGATGAGATT
Organism: Acholoe squamosa; assembly: GCA_949317995.1. Classification (NCBI taxonomy): domain Eukaryota; kingdom Metazoa; phylum Annelida; class Polychaeta; order Phyllodocida; family Polynoidae; genus Acholoe; species Acholoe squamosa. The sequence goes on from OX439045.1 coordinate 6,234,725, forward strand.
TTAAAATAAGCCCTCTTCACAAATATCAGTACCTTTTAAAAAGATGTGGGTTGGACATGTTGTCCGAGACTTATGCATTTAGGTTTTAGATGATTCAAACAGAAATTAGAAGAGTGTCGGTAGAATTTGACTATGTAAGTTGTATTTATCGTATTTCAAGCATGTATGTAGTAGTGCATGTGTAAGCTCTTTGCCTTACAATCAGAAGATCCAGAAGGGTATTTTCTGACATACTAAGGCCACACTTGAAATCTTAATGATATCCCTCACTCTCATGCCATTACATCACTTCATTTAGTGGTCCTTAATGATTGCACTGGTATGACTGCCCTACCAAAAACCCCTTGTAATTTCTACATCAAGTGCTGATCATACAGAGCAGTCGTAGAGTATTATTTACAATAACCCACTCTAATTTTCTAGCTTTTGAATTGTAGTGGTTTTGTGCAATCGTAGCAACCAAAGAATTTTTTTCTAGTACCCTCTTTAGGGGAAGGACAGAAATTTGAAAAGAAATAAAGAAGAAAATTAAGAAACAGCCGCCAGGTCAATCTGTCACGTGCCCATGCTGCTAGATGCATCTACCCTACTATGACAAAAAGAAATATGGTAGGAATCAAACAGCAATTCTAGAACAAAAGATAGCTCCCCAGTTTATGCCCATGCATAAATGGGCATAAGCTAGTTTATACTTGTGATGGTCTAGGTAACAACGTAATAACCTGCTAGACATAATCCCTTCTGCTGATTAGTGATGTAAGTAACATGCATTACTAACATACCAGTAACAGTGGAATTAGTCTGGGAATTAACCCTTTGGAGGCTGATAGCGAATTACTGCGTCATACACACACAAAAAAAAAATTGCGTTGAAGAAACGACGGATTTCCTGTCCAAAAGTTTCACACAGATTCCTTATCCCACTGTACTGCCACCTGGGGCTTCTTGAAAAAAATTACACTTGTTCACTGCAATAAAATTACCAGGGTTCACTGTTCAATTTCATGAGGATCCCTGGAGGCTATTGCAAAAAGAATCGGAATCGGATTCTCAATGACGTAACTCACCTTCCAGTTCCTGGCTGTTCTGCTGCTCAGAACAAACTTCTTACCTTACACTCAGAATAAATCCTCTTAATGTAAGTCATACTGGAAAGCATTCCCCAATTCATGAAAACTTAAGAATCAATTCTATAACCTATTACCTTGCTGCAAAACAGGGGAGAAGTCATTGCTTGGTGGTAGTCAGTTCCCATTTGGGAATAGAACCTCCGACAGAATTAAATTCCTGTCCTTTCGCAACACCCTCCTGGTAGACTCGATAGTTATCTTTAAGGTATAGCGATTGGTGCATAATACCCATTGCTACTTCTTTATCAGAGGAAGAAAATGACAGCATCAAAAAATGTCATGTGTAGCGCTTTCAGTGTCTGTCCTTGAATTGATGAATATTGACAGAAAAAAAAACAAGTTCTATAAGAGGGTCATGGCTAATGACTTTTGAAGGCCATCTCCATAGGATCATTGCCACTGTAGTAAAATATGCCCTCGTATCCCCACCTTCTATAATAGGTGCATGTACACTTACACTACCAGACTACTCGTCAGAACTGTATTGGTCCAACATTCTAGCCTGTCAAGAATGGTTTGATGCCATAGCAGAGGCGTAGGAAGCAAATCTTCATTGGGGGGAGGGGCCCAGCTGGGGGCCCACCATGGCCACCTTAAATTGCCGCCTTAAGCGTGATGACGCCTATACATACCTATTTTGAATTTGTATAGAAAGATAATTTCTGGTGAATTTTGGATCTGATTTGAGACTCCATGTTCCTTATCCCACTACCATATCAATCTGGTTTGAGAAGAACGTTTTAGCTTCTTATCAAGTTCATAAGGAATTCTTTGCAAATTTTAGGGCCCCCCTGCCCCCCCCCTTTTCCTACGCCCTTTGGATCAGCACGATGCATGAATGCAGCTTACATGTATCTGTAAACTCACCATGGCTGCATAATGTGCATCATGCTGACCAGTGCACATGATGTAATCGGCTTCAGCAATGGCCGTGCCCATAGGTCAATCCGCTACCTTGGTATATGTCTGGTTTGACAATTGGAGCAGATGCAGCAGCAGCAGCAAGAGGGCGGTACCTGTATCCTGCAGCAGTGTCTGACAACTTGTTTGTTTGGTATTATAACCGTGTAAGGGCTGCTGATGCAGGAGTGCATCATGCACATTGGTCGGCATGATGCACCAATGAAGTGCTGGCGAGCCTGCTTGCAAGCACTTCATAGGAGCACCATTCTGACCCTCCAGGACTTTGTGTATATGTGCCCCTTAGACTCGTTCGTCATGATGCATAAATATAGCTCTGGCGAGTTACTCACCAGGGCTACATTCATGCATCATGTCGACCATGGGCATGATGCATCAATGCATTTAAAGGGGGTCTTGCATGCTAAAGCTGCCTTTAGAAAGTCATGTGACCACCCCTTGACCAATTAGGGCGTCGGAATTTCTCAACAGGGCGAGAGAGTTCAATAAGTTGGAACTTTGATCAGGTACCCACAATGATGATTTCCATGCTAGACGCCCTTTAAAGGGCTCAGATGCGGAGGCGAAATAATTTATTTTATATTGGATTTCTCTGCTTATTACAAGCAGTGTCTATGACAAATTGTCACCAAGAGGGATATTTGATATACCTCACTATTCCTTTCTTAACCCTTTAATGGCCGCTGATGCAGGAGTGTATCATAGTCATCATGATGCACCAAAGAAGTGCTGGCAACCAGACTCACCAGCACTTCTTTTGAGCATCAAGCCGACCCTCCAGGGCCATATCAGTCCGGAGGGTGGTCATGATGCATGAGTGTAGCCCTGGCGAGTTACTCGCCAGGGCTGCCTTTATGCATCATGGTGACCAACGGGCATGATGTATTAATGTATCAGTGGCCCTTATATGGTAAAGGGCCAAAGTCCTGTTATTGATACTACTTTGGCCTCATATACAATAAACGCCCACCATGTCACAACCATAACCCCCACCCGTATAAGCCGCGACTTATAGACATGTCAGACCTCTGGTGTGACTTATTTAGAATAGACAACAATTTTCTTCACATCGAGACTGCCTGTTGTACTATAATGCAGGAGTGCATCATGTCCATTGGTCGTCATGATGCACAAATGAAGTACTGAAGAGCAGTCTCTCCAGCACTTTATTGGTACATCATGATGACCAATGGGCATGCGGGCCTCCCCAGCCCCAGGCCATCTTTAAAAGGGGTCTATGTCTTGCTTTTCTATCCTCTCTGAGTGTGGGTGGTGTCCATATGCGCAGGCACTGGCACATATTCGTTCCTTGAATCTCCTCTTTCCTGTCCCCTCTTTCTTACATGTGTCTGGTGTCCATATGCACGGGCATAGGCACATATATTCCTTTGTGACGTGATGTCTAATGTACTTTTTCCGCCATGAATATGACGTTAGCTGTCGGCTTGGCGTTAAACAACCATTACTCACTCACTCACCAATGGGCATGATGCACTCCTGCATCAGCGGCTTTTAAAGGGTTAACAGTGGTCCTGGTATATCGTGAGCTGTTAATTACTTATACCTTATCAAACCAAGAACAAACGCCCACGTCTCCACAAGTCCATAGCAGCCTTGAACTTGTTTGTTTGATATCCCCTTAACCCTTTAAAGCGGGATAGCACGGCTAAGATGTACCCACGTTAGCATGTCATGTGACTACCCCTTGACCAATCAGAGCGTCGCAAAGTTTTAGCTAGGTCCGGTGGTTTTATTGATCATCTTTGACCCGGTACCAATGTTGAAATCGTCCGTGCTAGCCCCCCTTTAAGGGCCGCTGATACAGGAGTGCATCATGCCCATTGGTCGTCATGATGCTCCAATGAAGTGCTGGCGAGTCTGCTCACCGGCACGTCATTGGTGCATCATACCGAGCAATGGGTGTAATGCACTGGCAAGTTACTCACCAGGGCTGTATTCATGCATAATGGATCAAAGCATAAGCGGTCCTTGAGTCTTTAAGGACCGCTGATGCATTAATGCATCATGCCCATTGGTCGTCATAACTCACCAGTGTTGCATCCACGCCTCATGCCGACCTTTAGGACAGGGACAGGCCATGACAAGCAACACTGGACAAGATGTGCATGGCAAAACAAAACAGAACAGGATTGTTGTATGATTAAATCTAGTATATATAAGGAACATTTTGACATAAAACTACGCTTTATATGTAATGGGGAGGTTTATAGACATGTTTACAGCATAGTTAACTGTAGCAGAGGCATACAGACAGAGAGACAGAGAGAGATACGGACAGACAGAGAGACAGAGAGACAGGAAGAGAGAGAAAGAGGGACAGAGATACAGACAGAGAGGCAGAGAGAGACATAATGAGAGAGAGAAAGAGAGAGAGAGAGAGAGAGAGAGAGAGAGAGAGTGAGAGAGACAGACAGAGAGGCAGAGAGAGACAGAATGAGAGAGAGAGAGACAGAGAGAGAGACAGAGAGAGAGAGAGAGACAGACAGACAGACACACACAGAAAGAGAGAAAGACAGACAAAGAAAGAGAGGCAGAGTATTAACATCTGAGTAGACAGGTGCACTGCTCCAGTAGTATCTATATCACCAACAGGTGGCGTGTCCTTACCTTCCTACTGTCCCCTCTCCCACCCCCACCCCCCTACTGCCATATTGACTGCTCTACCTCCCCACCCAACCTCCACCACCCCCGCCCACACCCACACACGTTACCACCTGCTCCACCATAACTACAGCCAAAAACAGCAAGAGATAAGGACCTTTTTCAAATATTTATTCATGTTCACTCATCACTTTGTTGTTGTTTCTGTTTCATTTTTGGTGATTGGTTATGCATATGCCCCACTGCCATCTGGGGGCATCATGGTAGAATCTAAACTGCTTCACTGCAATATGATTACAGTGTTTCACTGTTCCGTTTTTTGGACATGGCTGATTCACCGGTTACTTTTAGAGTGCATGTACAGGTATGATTCAGGTGAAACAGGAATGGAATCTGAGGTAAAAGTCTTACTTTAATCATGGACACTTGGATTCAAGGAAAATGTAAAGCTAATAAATGGCCAAATTTCCTATAATAGGAAGAAATCTTTTTGATAAATCTTCTCAGTTACTTGAAGGTGCAGGAAATGTCTGCCTTATTCCTGAACACCAGCTTCTCCTTTAAGTGCTGCTGATGCAGGAGCGCATCATGCCAATAGGCCAGCATGATGCACCAGTTAACTGCCGTAAAGTGAGTTACTCGCCAGGGCTGCATTTGTGCATCATGACGACCAATGAGCATGATGCATAAATACATTAGCGGCACTTCATTGTAGCATCAAGTCGATCCTGTGGGTGAGTATTAACCAGGTAGGGTCGGCATGATGCATGAATGGAGCCCTGGCGAGTTACTCACCAGGGCTACATTCATGCATCATGACGACCAATGGGTCTGCAGGGGGAGGGGCAGACAGGGGATGGACAGGAGATGACCAGGTATATATGTACTTATATGGACATGTTTACAAGATACAACTGTAGGAAAAGAAAAGGACTGACGAAAAGAAAGAAAGCATGAGAAAAGAGGCACAGACAGACAGAGACCCAGGGACAGAGAGACAGACAGAAAAATAGATGGATGGAAAGGGATAGACAGAAAGACGGAGAGAAATTGAGAGAGAGACAGAGACAGATAGAGACAGACAGACAGACATGCAGATACAGAGAAAGAGAAAGACAGACAGACATAGAGGGTGAGACAGACAGAAACAAATAGAGAGACAGAGACAGAGAGGGAGCCAAACATAATTTATAGGGGGACAGCTAGAGATAGAGTTAGATACAGGCTGAAAACTGAAAGTTAGAGACTGGGATAATGTCACTAGAGTATGCGGCTACATTATAAGCACCCACTTTGTATAAAGTCTATAATCAAACGCTATACCAAACATCAATTAGCGCTAAGTAACAATGTGATAATGCATACAATCAAAGTGAACAAATACTACTTGACACACTGTGCGTGAGGGGAAGAATACGAATAAGGTCAAATTGACCTGCATCATTTAATAAGGTATAGGAAAAAAAAATCTTACATTTAGATCCAAGCTGGCCCTGTTTTGTCTCATAACAAAGATGGCGCCTACCGGAAGTCGGTGCTTGATGCGCACATGCGCAGAACATCAATATTTCTTTCCCGTCTCATTATACCAAAGTAAGACGAACATACTTTGCACATAATTGAAAGCTACCAAACATAAATTACATCACAAAATCCAGAATCTTCCTTGCCCAAACCATTTCTTCCTTGATTACATTAGTCAGTGGACACTTGAGATAACACATAACAAATATGGACTGCCTGTCCCTCTCGTTTCAAAATATTTGATATGTCCATACCGACCATGGAAAGCATCATAGCGCCACCATGTCGAAAGCTGTCCAATCCTGCCTTTTATACCGATTGCTTTACAACATTTTTTCAATTTCTTAATGTACCAATCATACATGGCTGGCCTAAACACACCTGAAGTTCTCCAACCGGGGAGACCTGTTGTCGTACCACTGAAATGATATACTCTTACATTTAGATCCAAGCTGGCCCCTGTTTCGTCTCATAACAAAAATGGCCCCTACCGGAAGTCGGCGCTCGACGCGCATGGACAGAACATCGATATTTCTTTCCCGCGCTCATTATCCCAAAGTAAGACAAACTTACTTTGCAGGTTAGCAAGGATACGTTATAAATCTATTTATGTCCAAAATATGGCACACCAACATAGTACATACTTACACCTCCTTGTGGCAGACAGAGTAGGGTCACGTTACAAGTTTATGTAATAATCATCACTAGTTTTATATAGTATTTATCATCATTATTTCTACTCATGTGGTTGGGACATTAAGAGCCTTTACTATATATATGATTATCTACTGTGCCACGCCCAAGCCGAACCCTTTAAAGGCCACTAACGCATCAGTGCATTATACCCATTGGTCATCATGACGCACCAATGAAGTGCTGGTGAGACTGCTCACCTGCACTTCATTGGAGCATCATGCCGACCCTTCAGGAGTGTATCGACACTGTACGGGTCGGCATGATACATGAATGCAGCCCTGGTGAGTTATTTCACCAGGGCTGCATCCATGCATCATGCTGACCAATGGGCATGATGCATTAATGCGTTATGTATTCCTTAGAGATTTTATTATAGAATCCAAAGATCATTATAAACAAAGGTTCACGACACTAATTCTATCCAGAGGCATAGATCAAGTGCTGAGTTAGTTACACAATATTGTCCTCATTCTTTGCACAGCACCAAAAACTGAATGATTCTGTACACAGGTATGTAGTTCATGTATCTATATCAAATATACAGGGGCGTGGCATCCCCCCCCCCAACAATATAAGTTATTCTTATAAAATAACAAACGCAAATGGTCAGGCATAATATAAGCAAACGTACACTGCAAAAATGGTGTTTAGATCCTAAACACAATTCTAAATATATTCTTGTCACGTTTTTCTGATCACTTTAGGTTTCTAAACATGTATAGCCAACAATGTGTTTATCTCAAGTGTTTAGAAATCTAGGTGTTCATGTTTAAAATTTTGTGTTTAGATATCTAAGAAATTTAGTGTTTAGGTGTTTATGAAATCTTATGTTTAGATGTATAAATGATTTGATAGAAATTTAGGGGTTGCAGATGTTTGCATTAAGCAATAAAGGATTATCTTGTATTTGTTTTCTTAGTTATCTTGTGGGCACATATTGTGAAGTCTCCAAAGATGTCAGCCACAGCTATATACATTTATGTATACACTTATATGTACATACTGCATAAGAATGAGAGACTTAAGAAAGTACAACAGCTTGTCAGGAAGGAGATTGCTTTGGCCTTTACAAGATAATATGAAGCAGGTGTCAGTCATGAAACCTATTGATTATTTTATGCCAATGATTGTGGTGTAAGGTGAATTCAGTCATTTCTCTATTGTTATTTCTATTCTCTTGACTTTCTATGAAATGAAACCAAGATAAATATGAGATTTGGGGACATTTGTCACAGCTATTGATTGCCGACAAATGGACATGATGCATCAATGAATGAACATACTGATGTTTAAATCTAAACACCTAGTATTCAATATGTTTGAACTCTAAACATCTAAACATGTTTAGCAAAAATGTTGATGTATTTAGAATAAAAGTGTTTATTTCCTAAATGTGTAGTTATTGAGATACCTAACTGACCTATGTGTTTAGGTTTTAAACATGTTTAGACTTAAATCTTAGGTCTAATCTCCAGATTGATAACTAAAGTTTCTCCACCAACTTATGTAGTGAATTTACGGAGCTCTCAGTCAAGTTTCATACATTTTCCCCTCTTTGTTGAGTTTAATTATATGGCCACTGATGACTTACCCATAGATTTCTCAAATCATATCTACATATATATTTGGATGTAGAATGACTATATTTGATAGAGTTTTGACAGAGAATGCTGAGATTTGAATGTACATTGAGCTAGATGGCTGGAAATTTAACATGATATAAACATCGCAAACAGGGGAAAGTTCTGGCAACGTGACTGTGGACTGTGTGAAACCACGAGACAAGGCCCGCGATTTGCAATCGGTGAAGACTCTATACTGTTTTACCAAGCATAAAGATGGCGGACCGTGATGCATTATGGGGCACATGGGACGCTTGTCACTACAGGCTCCATGCCACCCACGTGACATGAGTAAATCCCATGGTGCACCTCGCCCACTTCCGGCTGTAGCTACAGGTAAACTATACATGAAGTCCTCCTGCTACAGGGGTTTCTAATTGCACTCCACGACCAAAACAATTTATATTTTTTTTTCTATCAAGATCACATGGTGAAAGATATTTTGTATAGGGCCTAAAAAAAATTGTGTTTCCAGTTACCCGACCGACCCTAGGAAAACAGGGCAAAAAAACTTCTTTTTTTTTATTTTGAAGAATTTTGTCTCATTTTTTTCATATTTTAAAGAATCTTTTCATCTATGCCCTGTATCCTTTTCGTATTCTTCCCCTCACTCACAGTTGGATTTTTTCTGGTCCATTATTTTACAATGAAATCAAATAATTTGATAGTCCATTGGTATGTGCCCTAACATTTCCTATATAAATGTAAAAAAAAAAATTAAAAAATAAATCCGACCTACTGACCCTACCTTTTCAAGTCATGTAACTGGAAGCAAACCTTTATCTTTTTGGCCTAGTCAAAGGTTGAATTTTTAAAAGAAATCCTAGTGTCCTATGTCTGTGTGAGTTATGATGCATGAATGCATGAAGCCCTGGTGAGTAACTCGCCCTGGTGAGTCACTCACCAGGGCTACATTTATGCATCATACTTATAACACCGAAAACTGATGCACTTGAACATCATGTGCTGGCGAGTTTTCTTATCAGCACCTCATTGGCGCATCATGCCGAACCTTCAGGAGGGTATCGACATTGTATGCATAAATGCAGCCCTGGCGAGTAACTCACCAATTAGCATTGCTGCATTAGCGGCATTTGAAGGGTTTAAAATATTAAGCATTTTTCCATGTTTTGGTCAACAAAAAGAGTTTAAGTGAAACTCATTATATTATTTGTTTGGCCTAAGCCTCGTTGTGGTATTCCGCGTGACACTTGCTGTCCAATCAGATGACGCGTTACATTCTGAGCTGAATGTGGGGTGTAGATTCAAAGTGGCAGGCTCATCAACAATGAGTAGTGTTAGGTTCTCAGGCAATCATTAGGGAGTGGTCATTATTTACCAACAGGGGGTGGTGGGTATGAGGGGGTGTAAAAACTTTGAAACCCTCCTGAGGGGAGGCGTAAAAACTTTTGAGCCCTCCTGAGGGGAGCGGGAAAATAATTTAGCCTGTTATTAGCAAAAAATCCTGTGTGCTACTATAGGTGGGCGGAAAAATTTTGATCGCCTTTGAGGCACATCCGCGGAAGGACTCACCACCCCCTGTTTATAAATAATGACCACTCCCTTAGGGAACTATCATTATTTCATTAACAACAGGGTGGAGTGGAAATTAAATTCTGAGCAAATCTTGTTTACAGAGAATTTCCTTCATAAGTTCACTTAGAAGAGTCAAAATTTGTCCCTGTTTATTTTTTCATGAAAATCAAAACTAGTTCGCCTGTTCCAGCTGAACCTTTTTTTTTTGTCATTTTGTTTTGATTAACTATTTATGAATCTTACATCAGTACCCCGTACTACGGAGCCCCTAATAGGACATATCAAAAATAATTGTTTTTCTAAAAAAATATTCTTGCGAGTACTGGGACATTCTTGCGGGTACTGGGATATTCTTGCGGGTACTGGGACATTCTTGCGGGTACTGGGGTATTCTTGTGGGTACTGGGATGTTCTTGCTGGTACTGAACAATTCTTGCGGATACTGAACAATTCTTGCGGGCACAGGAATAATTTTTTTGGAAACATACTTTTGGGTACAGAAACTATTCCTGGGAATACAGAAATAATTTTTGCGGGTACAGAAACAATTCTTGCAGGTACAGAATCAATTCTGTAAGGTGTAGAAACCATTCTGCTGGGTGCAGAAATTATTCTTGCATTTCCGGGATCCAGAGAATTCTTGCAGGTAATTTTGTTAGTGACCATATAAGGACCATATAATCTCTTGAATATTCGGCAATATCTATTTGGGTAATTACTCAATTTTAAACCAGCAAAATTTAACAATGTTCCTGTACCTGCAAGAATTCTCCTGTACCCTCAGGAATGTTCCAGTATCTGCAGGAATGGTCTAGTATCCGCAGGAATATTTTTTTTGCATGAAAAAAACAACTTTTTGGTATGTCCTATTAGGGGCTCCGTACTTTCCCCCACCAGAGTTAAAGGAATTTGATCAACCCTCCTTTAAGGCAGCAAAAATGTGTTTGAGTCCCAATCATTTCCACCCTGCAGAGGCAAATTTTTATTTGTTGGGGAGGCCTCAGTTGGGGGGACCCACTATATTTTCATTTTTAAAGTCTTATATAGGGGACCTCCCCCTTATAATAGTAGGGGGGGGAGGAGACCGCTCCCCCACTTTTTTCCTGCACCATTGCCTCCCCCCCCCCCAATATTTTCAGAAAATGATCACTCCCGCCTTGCTGTTAAGTGGATTATCTATAAGGACAGCATGGTGATAGGATTGCATCAACTGTTCATTGGCTAAGGTAGAATAATTGTGTTTTCTCCTCCAGACATTAAACCCCTTAACTCTTTAAGGGCCTCTACTACATTAATGCATCATGCCCCTTGGTCGTCATGATGCACCAATGAGGTGCTGGCAAGACTGCTCGCCAGCACTTCATTGGTGCATCATGCCGACCCTCAGGGAGTATATGTATCAACCCCGTAAGGTCGGCATGATACTCCAATGAAGTGCTGGCAAGACTGCTCACCAGCACTTCATTGGAGCATCATGCTGACCCTGAGGGAGTATATGTATCAACCCCGTAAGGTCGGCATGATACTCCAATGAAGTGCTGGCAAGACTGCTCGCCAGCACTTCATTGGAGCATCATGCTGACCCTCAGGGAGTATATGTATCAACCCCGTAAGGTCGGCATGATACTCCAATGAAGTGCTGGCGAGCAGTCTTGCCAGCACTTCATTGGTGCATCATGACGACCAATGGGCATGATGCATTAATGCATCAGCGGCACTTTAAGAGTTCAGTGCTGATGGTGCATTAATGCATCATGCCCAGGTTTTTCCCCTTGCGCACTGAAAACATGGAAGATCCTAAACTAGTCAGCAGTGACTACTTTAGGTTCTCAAGTTGACGATACCTAAAACTACAACTTTAGGTAGTCAAAATGACGACTTTAGGTCATCATCATGATGACCTGAGTCGTCAGGATTACAATACTGACAGTACAGAGTCGTCATATTGACGACTCAGGTTGTCAGGATGACAACCCAAAGTTGTCATTTTGACTACCTAAAGTTGTTGCTTTAGGTATTGTCAACTTGAGGACCTAAAGTGGTCACTGCTGACTAGTTTCGGATCTTCCATGTTTTCAGTGCAGTCCATGCGGTCCTACAGGCCCAGATTGATTTTGGCAGGACCGAATACCTCAAGATCACTATCATCAAGAAAGAAATAATGAAAAACAACAACCAACACTATTTTAATCATTTAACCCTTCAAACCCTAATAAACAGTAATGCATTTTGTTTTAGGATGTAAAAAGCTTAATGATTGTCTGAATTGCAAGCCGTGAAAAAACAAAAAATAGGCCAAGGTCCCAAGATTACAGCCAGACATTTGGTCTATTTCTGCAGTCCCGGCAGTGATTCTGACAGCAATGGCCTCGGTCCCGTGAGTTCTCGTATTGACTAGTTGTCATGATGCCTGATTTCAGCCCGGAATGTGCAACTCACCTGGGCTAGCTCCATGCAAGGTGAGCAGACTCAGCAGTACCTCATTGGCGCATCATGCTGACCAATGCACATGAAGCTTTAAAACTTTAGTGGCCCTAAATGTTTCACTTGAGCCTCGGTGAATTCAGGGCCACAACAAAAGACAAAATACTGTATAATAAGGACTCAGGAGCTCATTGATTTCAAACCCACTCTACCCCCAGCACTTATATGAGACAGGTGCTTATTTGATTACCTTTGTAAGTGCTTAAGGGTAATTTCAATATTCCAATACCCCGGGTGCTTAATCAAGAACCATGCTTATTTTAGACCCTGGCGCTGAAATGGCCCACTAAGGTAGGCATAATGCATTAGAGTTTGGATTTCATTCAGCCATGTCTAAATGATAATCTCTCTCTCTCTCTCTCTAGAAGCTTACCTCTAAAAGGGCTGCTGATGCGGGAGTGCATCATGCCCATTGGTCATCATGATGCACCAATGAAGTGCTGGTGAGACTGCTCGCCAGCACTTCATTGGAGCATCATGCCGACCTTACGGGGTTGATACATATACTCCCTGAGGGTCAGCATGATGCTCCAATGAAGTGCTGGCGAGCAGTCTTGCCAGCACTTCATTGGTGCATCATGCTGACCAACGGGTGTTCTTTTCTTTTAACCTTTTAAGGGCCGCCAATGTAGGAGTGCATCATGGTCGGCATGATGTTTGAGAGACAAGAATTTTATACATTGGAGCATCATGTTGGGCCCTCCGGGAAAGTGTTAGGCCTGAAAGGTCAGCATGATGCATGAATGATGTACATTCATGCATCACGAAATGGTTGTGAAGTTTTCAAACCTTAGGTTTAGTTAGTGAGTAGAGTTTATGCACCCAAAGGATTGTGATTTGTATGAAAGGTCAAATCCTAAGTTTGAGTATTGTGAGGAGATTTATAGAATCATAGCAATCTGCAGAGTATCACCTGCTGACATTTACAATAGCTTTCCTGGAAGGACCATTTCCTGAGAATTTGCATTGAAATAGAACTTAATAAATGATTAGTTACAGCTAAGTAAGCAGTGCTTAAGGCAAGAGGATGGCCCCAGTTGAGCCTTATGTGAATTTATGAAAACCAGACTATGCCCTTAAAAGGCATGTTTTAGAAAACTGTAGTAAAGTGCCCAGAATATAACTTAACTAATACTTATGGTTGGTGAATGAAGTCAGGATATGCCGCAAAAATTAGGAGCGCACTGTAAAAAAAAAAGTCATCAAAATAACGGCTAAATCCTTGTTCGAAAGATGCCAGAGATCCATTGTTATTTTCACAGAGATTCCTTGTATCACTGTGCTGCCATCTGGGGCTTCATGGGTAACACTAGTCTCAAACATTATCTGATCAGACTGAGCTGATTCCCCCCTTCTACTATTACATAGCCATATCTGGGTAGGTACCAGTGCTTCACTATGCTTTGGGGTTTGGTTAGATTACTACAGGATCAACATTGACCCACATAGGACTGACCAATAAGCAATGGTGACCCACATAGGACTGACCAATAAGCAATGGTCTTACAAACCAGGGTTAATCCCTCGGCCGCTCCACGAATGCACCGTATGAAAAATGTTGAAACATGAAGCAGCCATCTAAGAGCATTGCCTTCTATCTGAAATATGGTTTTCAGTGGTTCAAATTAAATACATTAGGCAGGTTTAGCAGCCACTACGTGGACAATATAACGCAAACGTGCAGCATACAGCACTGCTACGTCTGCATTAAATGAGGTATGGGTGGCGTACGTCATGGTTGCTAAACGTCCCTATTAATGGGATTCTAGATAAGGGAGCGTTCATTATTTATGGCAGGGGGGGGGTGAGGTTTTCGTTCGACAAATACCTGAAAATGAAGCGCCCCCCCCACATGAATATCCCAGAATGAAGCGCCTCCCCCACAGAAATACCCCAAAATGAGGCGCCTCCCCTATGTGAATACCTGAAAATAAAGCGCCCCCCCTATGTGAATACCTGAAAATAAAATGTCCCCCCCCTCATTGATGTTCGAAAATGAAGTGACCCCCTCTCACTGTAATACACTAAAATGAATCACCCTTCCCCTTCACGCATGAAATGACACAAATAGCAATAAATCTATTACAATATATATCTCATATATATATATTTCATATATATATTTATTTTGCAGTAATTATTTTCAGTATTCACTGAATTTCAGATAGAAGAATCTTTTATATAATGATAATTTGATGATAATTTTACTCCTCCTTTTTGAGCCGAACATATAGCATTTACTAAAACTCAAAGTGTTGACCTGAAACCAGCAACAGCCACAGTACAAGGTTAATATATATCTTTATTCTTTTATTGAAATACAGCAAGAGAGTGCCAGATACTATATGGCACAGGGGGCAGAGAACAGGTCAATACTCATAATCATTTAATTTTCGTTTTTTTACATGTCGTCCCGCTCTTGTCACAACTGGGTCTTCACTATTCAAATGGTTATCATCACATGAACCATTGTTTTCAGTTGTTTCACAGATGGTTTGGTCTTCATCATCTGACATAATTTCATCAAGAACAATGTCTTCATCCTCTGAGTCATCATCACCCTCATCATCAGAGACAAGGTCATCATCTTCATTCTGCATCCTATGAGAAACATGAGCTAATATAGTTCTTATCTTATCAGGTTTCTTTCCCACAAGAGGTAGCTGGTGGTGCATCAGGTACTTATTAAGTTCCATCACTGAAAGTTTCCCAAGGGTTCCTCTAGTGACAAAGCCTTCCCAGTCATATGCGCTGACATCTTTTTGCTGTTTCTCAATGGACTCAGCTTTCCTGGTCTTTGTTCTAATGTCCTGCATCAGTTGTTTATGATGCAGGTGAGTGACATAGTCCTTGACATGGGACACTTCAACAATATAGTGCTCACTGAAGGTGTCTAGTGACTTGGGATCTTCTAGACTGAGCTGTCCCGACTCTACAGCCATTGTTATCTGTACCCTGGGGTTGAAGTCGTCAGGTTTTCTTGTTTGCCCTTTTTCATCAGTTAAAGGTGTCACATGTACAGGCAGGTAGTGGTAAAGTGGCAACTTTGTGTTGTC
The DNA here is from genome assembly GCA_949317995.1 of Acholoe squamosa. Taxonomy (NCBI): domain Eukaryota; kingdom Metazoa; phylum Annelida; class Polychaeta; order Phyllodocida; family Polynoidae; genus Acholoe; species Acholoe squamosa. Next base: position 6,250,316 of record OX439045.1, read on the forward strand.
TGGCATGGGTCTTGGTATTCTCTGCATTTCAGGTCCACTCCAGCCATTTCTGCTGCAGAAAGCGCACAATGTTCCATCCACTTTACTGCATGAACCCTTCAGATATTCCACATAAAGTAGCCCTCTCTCATAATGCTTCTCAACAAAGTCAAATATCTTCTCAAAATACTTTGCTCCAGGCAGTTGTCTAGCAGAGCTAGCTGAAGCTGAGTTATAAGCCCGCAGTTCCTCTTTGTTGAAGAAAAAGTGCTCATCTGTGCCAGTTGAGCAAAGGCCATGAACATACTCGCTGAGAACAGGAGCTCCATCTATTCTCTGAGTTATGTCACTTACAACCCTCCATGCATTCCTTTCCATACGCTCCTTTTCCAATTTATGGTACTCACGTATGTCCAGCGCCTTGATCTCGTCTTCAGTCATCCCTTCAAACTGTTTCTCTACCTCCCATTTAATTGTCCCACCATCGACGATTGCATCTCCTGTAAACAGAAAGATGAAGTTAATTTGGTGTGAATTATTTCACCACTGATTTCAACACACTCCGTGGAAATTAAAGGCCACATTATTTCTTAAAGGTGTGGAAAAGCTAGAACATGAACTCACAGATTGAGTATGACAGCGCATCCTCTGCTTCTTGTATTCTGGATTTTAGAAATAATTAATATATTAGATTACCTGTAGCAGAATTCGTCCTTTCTGCCTCATTTTGTCCGCTATCTCCCCGTGATCGATGTACTCTAACTCTGTAGTCAGAATTCTCAAGACGTGCAAGTTCTGCATCACGGAATCTGACCTCATGGTTTGAGATACCGACCCCTGGCCCAGCATCTGTCATGTGAGCGACCCTAGGCCTTACCTGATAACAATTGAATGGAGAAAAGCTTTACAAAACAATGAATGCCTTATATTTTATTAATTTGGCAAATATTACTCCTACAGAGGTGTTTTATAAGAGGGATCCATGAAAATAAAATCTTATGAAAGGAAAATTTATATATGATTTATATACTCAGGCTAGCCAAAATGAGAATATTTTTTTTAGATTTTTTTCTCAAGAATACACTATCAAACGGTCAGCAATGCAATAATCAATGAATAATTTACCTTTCGTAGCTCTAGCTTCAAGATTTCATCAATAACCATTTTGCAGGCATCGCTCACAGTGTAGAAAATCTTAGCTGCCATTGTTTTGGAATGGTCATTGAGTGTAGCCTTCAGAACATCAGCTTTTTCCTTCAGTTTCAAAGAATGCTTAGCCATTTCTGACATGTTATCAGGGAGCCTGAAATCCATGAGATTAAATTATGTACTGTATTGGCCTGTATAAGCACCGGGTCTTGAATGAGCGCCGGTCTTGAATAAGCACTGGGGGTACAGGGGTGTTGAAATTTCAAAATACACTGTAATCTAGGTCTTGAATAAGCGCCTGTGTTGAATGAGCGCCGGGGGTAGAGCCTACTTGAAATAAATGAGCGCCCAGATGTTTATACAGGCCAATATGGTATGTGTATATACTTTGGAAGTGTGTCTGGGATATAGCCCTGAATTCAGAAGTTAGACAAGAGCTTTTGGTACATTACAGTTTTATACCTCTAGGCTAGCTTCATATATGTGGGACTCCTGTTAACTCGAATTTATAAGCTGTGGTTTATATAGAATCCATGGGGCCTCCTACAGAGAATGTTTTAGAGTTTTGGGTACAGCTTATATGTAAGGTGAGCATTTGCCCATATGGAATAACGAAATAAAAACAATTAACATACTTTGGAATAGGCTGAACATCCATCAGTGATAGGAGGTGAGAAACCCTCCTACTCTCGTAAGCACGATAGGGGCACTCTGGGGACTTTGTAACCCTGGAAATGTCACCTTTCTCTGTCATGTCCATGTACTGGAAGCAGAGGTAGTGAAGCTTGGCAACATAGCCCCTTACATCATCACTGTAATGTGGAGTGTCATGCTGCTGTGGTATCTCAAATACAGAGGGGTAAGTTGTTCTGAGTCTCACAATTTCACTTGCCCAAGTGGTGCCACTTGAGTCAATAATGGCTTTGGGGCGTACAACCACAAAGTGGTGGTCACTGTTTATGACCATCTTTGTCTCACCATTCACCTGGTTGGCAGTTTTCGTCATAATGCGGTGAGCAGATGGTGTTGTATACACCAGTTTTTCGGGCCAGTCATATTTAGGGAGGTGCCTGGCACCCTCACCTGCAAGACTTAGAATGCGAATGTTCCTTGTTTTTTCACAACCCTCTGATGTTCCTCCACGAATATCAACCATTCTGATTTAAATTTTTCTAATCACTAATGCTATGTATGTTTTCCAATATTATTTTAGCTAATGAGAGCTCAGGTCTTGTGAAATTCCTGGATGGACCACCAAGGCCCATGCTTCCAATACATATAGAACAGCTCCAACGTGGCATTTCAAGGCTGGAAGCAAAGAAGGAAATGACTGAGAAGTTGAGACTTGGGATACAAGAGCAAGCAGAGGATCTCTGTGACCAAAGTGGAAAACTGAAGAACTGGGCTGAGGAGAAGTCGAGATATTGCAGTGGGAAGCTCACTGCTCTATCTAACATAGCAGTGGATATAGATAACGTGCTGAGCACCTTCCAGGACTGTCTGTCAAAAATAAGGCAGGTGCTGCAGGATCTTCCAGATGAGAGGAAGACTTCCAGACAATCGAGGTCTGCCAAAGAAATCCGACGTAAAGAGAGAAGACGGGGGGAGCTCAGGAGGCTAATGCAAGTGAAGGAGTACAAAGTTCTGCATCCAGCAAGCAAATTAGTTCTGTATATAACAGGGAAGCCATTGAATGCAGACACAGATATGATCACAGACCAAGATCTGTATCGTATAAGGTCAAAGCTTGCAAACATGTCAAGAGCCCGGCTTGAATTAGCATATACATATTTGAGTGAAGCCAGCCTCCTATCATTTGGGGCTAATCATGTGTTCCAATGGTACATAAGCCACAAATAACTATTTTGTGAATGCTTTCACAGAAGGGTGCTGTTAAAGACCTTTGGGTATAAAAATTATGTTACAGTGTAGTCATCTTCTATTGATTGGTTTGTTCTATTAAAAGAAGCCCCTCTGAATAAAGTATTACATATATACATGTTTGTGTTTGCCTTTAATTGTTCATATCCGCTTGTCAGATTATGCTGAAATAAACTGAAATCTTTAAGTCAATACCGTAAGTTCTCTTATATAAGCCGCACCCTAATATAAGCTGCATCCCCAACTTTAGAGGGACTTATCTACTTTGTTTGCTTGAAAACTGTTGTTTTAGTACTGTTCTATAGTGCCAAATACCCTCCTATAAGCCATGCCCCTTCTTTTGGCTGATACTATAAGCATGATTTTGATTCTGGTACTAGCCGCGGCTTATACGAGAGAATTTACGGTAATGTATACTTACTGTAAGACCCTGCGTACAAGCCACACCCACATATTTTTATCTCAGGCATGCCCTGAGAATGCTAAAAGCTGCACCTAATGCCCGAAAAGGTTTCCATTCCCTAATAAAATCTACATATTCAAAATCCTCATGTATAAGCTGCCTCCTGAGTAACATTCTGTAAGTTGCTATAACTATATAAAGGATCTAAAATGGCCTGTAAGACATAGCTTGTTCACAGGGTTTAAGGTCACTTTTTTATAAGATAAAGTTAGGAAGGAATCAGAAGTTATGTGTATTTAGTAAAATAAGCTTTATTTTCTACAAATATCCTCGCACAAATATCCTAAAATAAAGTGCCCCCCCTCGTGAATATCCCAAAATGAAGCGCCTCCCCCACAGAAATACCCCAAAATGAGGCGCCCCCCCTATGTAAATCCCTTAAAATAAAATGCCCCCCCCTCGCGAATGTCCCAAAATGAGCCGCCCCCCCCTCGAAATGCTCACCCCCCCCCCTGCCATAAATAATGAACGCTCCCTAAGCCCTTTGGAACATATTTATAAGTTTTCTTTGTAACCCTCAATGAGAAATTTTTCAATTTAAAAGTGAAAAAGAAACCAGATAAATGATCAAATTTATTGGACAATTCCTTTTCCGTTCTACAGAAAGGATCTTTACGTGTAGAACGCTCCATTGACACTTCAAGGAGGCCATGATTAGTTTAAAAGGTCAGAACCTTTGCCACCTTTTAACCCACTAAGGGCTGTTGATGCATTAGTGCATTATGTCTATTGGTGTTCATTTTGCACCAATGAAGTGCTGGTGAGACTGCTTGCCGGCACTTCATTTGTGCATTATGCTGACCCTTCAGGAGTTTGTCAGGCTTCCCTAGCCCACTTAAAAGGGTCTATATCTCCTCTTTCCTATCCCCTCAGGATGTGTGTGGTGCACATATGCGCGGGCACTGACACATTCCTCTGTTAAATTATCAACCTGTGAAGCACGGGATAGCCACTTAGTGCCGCTAAAGTGCTGTAAAACACAAATCAATCAATCAATCCAGGAGTTTGTGTTTCAAGCCTGTAGGATCGGATGATGCATGACTGAACCCTGGCGAGTTACTCACCAGCGCTTCATTCATACATGATTCCAACCAATGGCCATGATGCATTATAGGTCCTTTAAGGGTTAAGGGCTGAGAATGCACCAGTGCATCATGCCTATTGACCGGCATGATGCACTAATGAAGCGCTGGTCAGTCCTCACTGGTGCATCATGCATGATGATTCTACAGCCCTTGGACATAGACAAAGGTGCACGAGAATTGGTCAGCACTGAGGGTTATCACACTTCCCCTCGTGTGATAACCCTCAGTGCTGACCAATTCAAGTGCTCCTTTGTATTTATCTCAAGTTAATTTAGTCAGATATGTTCAAAATTCGATTTATTTGGCATTAGAAATGATTTTATCATCAGTTATTTGACCGTTTTGGATATTTTCCCAGGGAGTGTGATACGGGGAAGGGTTATCACACTGTGGGGTGTGATACAGAGTTTCTTGGTTAAGCCTATGGGGCTCTCGTATTCAACTTGAGATAAAACCACTATCTGCAGTACTACAGATAGAGGCTGTCCATCCAACCGCTATTTGTGTAAAAAATAACGCTATCTGTATCAAACTCAGTGTGTCAAACAGCTGATAACAGTATTTAAGACACATTAGATTCCACCTTAACTTAAGTATATTAACATTGTTTATGTGACTTAACATGTTGATGGAAAAGTTTCTACAGATAGCGTTCATTTACACAGATAGTGGTTGGATGGGTACTACAGAAAGTGTTCATTTTTACACAGATAGCGGTTGGATGGTCAGCCTCTATGTGTAGTACATTGGATTAGAGCAACCACTTTAGACTGTCATGTGAAAATTACTTCTCTATTTGCTATAACTTGAACTATCTTTATAGCCTTAAGTATCAATCTTTTAAGTCATTTCAGCCAATCAGAATAACATTTATATTTTCTCTCATTTTTCAGGTGGAAGGCATCAGAAGAAATGAATACTGAGTGGTAAGTTTCTTTTTTAGTTGTCTAGTCATTTATAAATAAAACAAGGTATAAGATGCATGAAAGGACCTTTCTGAGAAATGGGAACTTGAAAGATCTCCTTTAGATTTCAGTCTGGGATGGCACTTTTGGTGGTAGCAGCAGTAGTAGTAGCAGTGGTAATACGCTGGTTCCCTACAGGTAATTGAGGGCATAATACCCGTAGGCCATTCCCAATGACAATATTCCCAGATCTTGGGGAGTAGGGCACTTGAACTCCACTAGATGGGGGTTTCTGAACTCCAATCACAGTTTATGTTCCAAACATCTGTATAAGAGAGACAGGTTGACCATTGGGGTGCTAGGGTGCCCCCTTATGAGTAAGGGTGAGAGCAGGGGATGATTGAATGGTAATTTCTTAGACATGGCCTGCCTGTATGGTGTCCTCAATATAGGCAGGTAGCCAGCTAACAGTGGTAGTAGTAGTTTATGAAAATGTCAGAGTTGATAAGGCACATGTCAGCTTAGGTCATCTTATCAACCCTCATGAAGCCTTGAAATGCATTAATGCATCATGCCCATTGGTCGTCATGATGCATGGGGGTTTCCCTGGTGAGTAACTCGCCAAGGCTACATTCATGCATCATGCCAACCCGTCAGGGTTGAGACACTCCCTTGTGGTTTGTATAAAGGACGAGAGCGGCAGACGCCTATCGGCCGTTTTGGGAACTAGAGCATTCTGTTCATTAAGAGGAATATGTCAGTTTTTGAAGCATGTTTCTATCATTATTAGTTCAGAAGTTATGCCTTTTGATATAAATGTGCAAAACCTTTCCAAAAGACGGTAAAACCACCCCTCTACCCCCCTCTAGCTTAGGCCATAGACTTATGCACTGGTGTTTCTGCCCCTCTGGTATTCACACTCATCTTGTGCAAAAAGTAGTGTTGAAACCATATGATTTTACATTTCTATCTTGATTAACACACATTAATACACATAATTGTAGTTTTTGAAAAAACATTGTTTGTCCAGTTTGGGAATTATTCACCAAGGTCCTTCCAAAATCCAAAATGTGTAGGTACCAGTCCATTGAATTCAATGTTAAAGCATTCTACAAAAGATAGCTGGTACCGAAGAAAGTAGCGTTGCTACCCCAAATTTTTATTTCACATTTCAATTACACATCATGTAAGGAACAATTATTTCAAGCTACAAGAAAATCCTTTGTCAATTTATTTTTGGGTCACCTGGAGCCCTTGTCCTTAGGTACAAATGAAGCGCTGGTAAGGGGACTTGCCGGAACCTCATTGGTGCTAGGGATGTCATCGATATCCACAACATCGAAATATTGTCATTATTGAAATAGTGAATATCGTATCGACATCACCCATATATCGATATATAATAATGTCATATTTGAAAAACATGTTTTGTCTGATCCATCTCACATTTGTTGACACCCATATAGACATATTTGGCATTAAATTGAAGCTTACAGTGTCGGTATTGCAGTGAGATAGGTGTTATGCATCCAAACAATTTCATCTGGACATTAAATCCTGAAGCAATAAATTGTGATTTCTTTTTCCATTCTCCTAGCAAGTTAGAGGTAAGACCAGATGGGGAATCAATGATAAGAAGATAACAAAGTTGAAATGACATGGATTTTTTTTATATGAAAGGACAAAAGTAGCCCTGAGAAAGTTAGGTGGTTCTTTCAGGATCCATAGGCAGAATAATCTATGTATATCATGTGCTGATTTCTTCCTGTTTGACTCAGAATTCTGCCCATAGCAGCACATAACATTCCTCCATTCCGAATACATGATACAAAATAGCTTCTGATATTGCTATGATATCTTTTAAAATGACAAGTGGGCTCTACAGTGTATATACATGATCCTTCTTCAAAAGTCACAAATTTTGGGGCTACAGGGTACCTTGGCATACCTGCGAACATTTTGGCTCATATTTCACCCCATTTTTTGGTCCTGTTGAAACAAGCATTGTGTATCATCATAAAATCGGGAAAAAATCGGAATATCAAGACCAAAAATCGTGATAATTGAAATTGGGAAAAATGAGATGTCAATGACATCCCTAATTGGTGCATTATGCCGAATCAGCAAATATTAAAGGGTTAAGTTTCAGTCGAAATTAGGGACTTCAACTGAAGTGATAGTGCATGAAAATGGCGGACTTGATCAGTCAAACACAGACCAAAGTATGACACCAGTCTTTAGTAAGTAGGGTCCTCATAATGAAAACTTTATATCTTAAAGAACCACACAAAAATGAATCATGCCAACCACAAGGGAATAATAAATTCCTATTTTTTTCTAATACTCACTACCCAGTATGTAAAGCACACCCTGCAGATATTATGCACCCACACTTTTTTGGTTAAAAAAGGTATAAATTCCTGTTTTAATGAATGGATTTCCAAGCTTCATGAGGTATGACTGCTCCCACTTTCCTAAAATTAAGTATCGTATCACATATTTCACAAATTATGAAATCATGAGGAAATACAGTGATTGTTGGCCCCTGGGAGAGGCATTTAGCAAATTCATGATATATTCATATAACGCTATATTTCAAATACGCCGGCCAGGGCCGTTGTATTATCATTACTCAATTAGATGGCCTGGGGACCATTTTTTTCATAGATAATTATTGTCTAATTGCATATAGTTACTTATTGATTAATAGTTTTGTAATGGTGTGGATATCTGGCCAGGGTTATATTTTATGTAAGTTAAGTTCTGGGTAAATATAACTGGAGTTATACACCTGTTCTAACTGATAAAACCTTGAACCCTTTAAGGGCCACTGATGCATTAATGCATCATACCCATTGGTCATCATGATGCACCAATGAAGTGCTGGCGAGACTGCTCACCAGAACTTCATGTAGCATCCTGCCGACCCTCCGGGAGTTTATGTTTTAACCCTGTTGGGTCGGCATGATGCTCCAATGAAGTGTTGGCAAGAAGTCTTGCTAGCACTTCATCATGACGACTGATGGACATGATGCACTTCTGCATTAGCGGCCTTTAAAGGGTTGAGGGCCACTGATGCACCAGGAGTGGTGCATTAATGCATCATGCCCATTGGTCATCATGATGCACCAATGAAGTGCTGCCGAGCAGGCCCGCCAGCACTTCATTAGTGCATCATGCCGACCCTCTGGGAGTGTCTTAAGGATAGTGTATACCCCTCTTTTTTAACATTTTCTGAATATTCAATTGCATATACTTTTGTGAATTTCAATCAGAGATTCACATATCATACCTTACTTAACCACAGATTTTATGTCTTTCAATTTCCTGGCATTAGCAGGTCGGTTGCTATAGGGATAGAATGCTAATGGAACAAAAACGTTCTTTTTCATATAACGTCTTTTTTTTCTGATGGCCATATAGGGTGGAATATCATTGGAATTGATGGTTCTGATGATTTAAATGTAATCTAGAGATAATTTATGTAGCGGGTGAGCGCAGGGCTTTATATAGGGATCCCTAGGTTTGTCGCCAGGTGTCCCGGATCGGTGCTGCCACCTACCCGGAACCTCAGGAACACCAGGCGACAGTACTCACCCGCCACGCTAGACGGCACTAAACATTACTAGGGTAACTATATACCTCTACATTGTATTCAATAAACAGTGAAGCAGTTTAGGTTCTACAAGGAAGCCCCAGATGGCAGTGCAGTGAGACACTGCATTATGAGGAATATTTGTGATAAAAAGACTAAAGGCTTTGTCTCAAAGTTGTCAGAGAAGCATTCTTATTTTGGCAGCTCTTTCCACAGTGTCCATTATATATGTCTGTCAGTTTTTAGTCCTACAGTGGAACAAAAGGATTACCATAAATCAATCTCAACTCATTGATTTTGATACATGAAGTAGTGAATGACCGAAATATAATGTGCATATATCTGTTTTCTATTCATCCCTTCCTAAACAAAAGTTTCCCCATGGTAAATAAGAAATGCTGCAGGACCAAATGTTCTATTGTGAACTCCTTTAATCATTGTTACTCGCTGGGGCGGCATTTATGCTTCAGGACAACCAAAAGGTGTGATGCATTAAATTCCTGCCACCCTTCAAAATGTTGAAGACTTAACCCTTCAGAGGCAGCTGATGCAGGAGTGCATCGGGGCTATTGGTCGTCATGATGCACCAATAAAGTGCTGGCAAGACTGCTCGCCAGCACTCAATTGGTGCATCATGCAGACCCTACGGAGTAGATAAACATACTCCCAGAGGGTCGGCATGATGCTCCAATGAAGTGCTGGCGAGACTGCACTTCATTGACCAATTGGTATGATACGTCAATGCATCAGTGGCCCTTAAGTGGTTATGGCACCCTTTAAGGTATTCTTGTTTCAGCATCAGACACCGTATTATGTCAAGATACTGTACATTAAACACCACACACTACCGTAGTGGCTTGTTTAAGTGCAAGGTGCTTATTCATTTCAATACCTCTGTACCCCCAGCTATTATTTGAGACAGGTGCTTGTTTTTTTTACTGTTTTGAGTGCCCATATGGGGCAAGGTGTATGCATGGGGGTGTGCAACATGGGGCTCTATGGTGCTTATTTTACTACTGTTTTGGGTGTCCATATGGGGCAGGGTGTATTTATGGGGGGGGGTAGTAACATCAGGCTCTATGGTGCTTATTTTACTACTGTTTTGAGTGCCCATATGGGGCAGGGTGTATGTATGGGGGGTGTAACATGGGGCTCTATGGCGCTTCGGCGCTTCAATATTCAACTTGAGATAAACTCTGCGGATTTTACACAAGGGTTTACGGTATTTATCTATTCACTTGTGGCTCCACCTGGGGACTGACTGAGGTATAATACATGAGGGGCCCTGGGACTTAGTCAGCGGGGAGGGCAGGGAGGGCAGGGCAGGGCAGGGCAAGGCAGGGAAGGATAGTGAGGGGGAGGGAGAGGAGAGGGGAGGGGAAACAGGAGTGGAGAGGGCTGGCAGGGGTAGAGGGAGGGGAATAGGAAAGGGGGCGGGGAGGTAAGGTGGAGGGGAGGAGGGGATACAAACAAGGTACTTGGGGTAATAAAACCTACCACCAGACAATAGCAGTGTCTGGTCAATATCCCTTGAGGACAGCATGGCGCCTTTGGGCATCGTGCACGTCAATATGATATATGGACGAATGTGGTAGTGGCAGTAAAAGCACCCCGGCGCCTATCAATTTCAAAACACCTATACCCCCAGTGCTGTTTTGAGACTTTTTTAAACCCTATTGCTTAAATCGACCATTACAGTTTGTCCGGAGGCTTTCTGTAACAGCCATGCCCAATTTTTGTCATGATGCACAAATGCAGCCCTCAGTTACTCACTGAGTGCATCCAGCTCTAGCGAGATACCATCAAGACAATCAATGGATATTGTGCATTGAAGCCCTAATCCAATCCGTAAAGGGCGGATTGAAGAATGGTTTTGTTGGTTATATCGATTAGATCATGTATGATAAAGGCTAATACTATGGGCAGCCAGGGACCGGAAACATCTGGGAATCTGTCCTGGCATTTATTGCATTGCCAAACAAGCGTAATACCTTAATGGGCCATTTCTCATATCTAAACACTCGGGGTACAATGGGATTTTATGTCAAGGTGAATATCGATGCTCGATAGAGAAAGCACTGAGACCGCGTATTGTGTACCCCTGCTTTGAATAACCCGTGCCAATTCTGTACGATGACGTCATAGGCCCGCCGTGCATGCGCACTGTAGTTTGCGAATTCAAGATGTTGACGGTCGCATCAAAACAATGTCAGAGAACCTTATTAGATGTGAGTTTTTGTTCATTTAAAAGATTAAATATACACCCAAACACCTTGACATTAATATAAAGATGAACTCTGATCAGTTATTGCCAAACTTTTCTTCACGAGCGTTCACCTTCACCATTGAAATCAATGAGCGCCTGAGCACTTATATGGCACTTATATGGGCCCCTACAATACCTTTTATATAAGTATAAGGGTGCAGCTTATAGGGCTCAGTATTGAGGCCTAGTGGGTCAGCCATTGCTTGATCTGGCACCTGGCAAGACAAGCACTGATAAGAACCAGCATGATGGGTACAAGGTGTTACATAATGTACCCAAAAAAGCCTTCAGTGAATACAGGGAATTATCTGATTGGCTAATAATGCATCCCAGGTCAACCCTATACTGGATCCCTGTGCACCTTATACGGCCCTTTCATCAGCTGGCGCTATCAGATGGCGCTATTGGCGACCGTGCCACTTTGCTACTCCAACAGCAGGGGCATGGCTGGTTTGGACTCCAGTACCTATAATAGGTTAACATGTTTCTAATGATCTGCCTTATGGTGGGCTCATCATTTTCTTAAAATATTAATAGTGATTATTAACACACTATTTCTCTGTGTCCAGCTTTAATTTCTAAGACATAGAGCTCTATTTTACATTGCAAATGGGAAGTTTTGTGAGGAGTGTCTGTGTACTAAGGGTAAACCTATGGAGCCATGGGAGTAGATGCTTGACATGCCCATGTAAGCAGTGGGGCTACTTGAGCGCCATCTAGTGTATCAACTTGGTAAAACTAATGTATAGAAGTAGCCAAATTTAGGGGTGTGCCTTATAGGCGAGGGTACTATATATGAGGATGGTAATTCACAATGTTGAAAAGAGTGAAAATTCATGAAGAATGTGAAAAATGTAATTTCTTAAGAACTTTTATAACTCAATATGAGCCAAGATGTGCATGCCTCAAAATGCTCTTTTGAAACTCTCTCTGTGGTTATTGTAGTGTAATTCATAAAACCTATAATTTTAGGACACATCCTGGAATCGCTGCAAAATTTCAAATCAACTATTTTCCTAACGCTTCTAGAGGATTTACCAAACAATTTAACATACTGTTTTTTTTTGTTCTTTTTTTAAATTACACACTATTATTGGAATCAGGACACTTGCCTTAAAATTCACTCACTTCAGCTAAAAATCAAGAATTTTCTGAATTAGCTTCCAGTACTAGACTGTTCCAAATCAAATCCTGGGTGCGCCATATACGCCATTTTCTCAACATGGTCAGGTGCACCCTATACAATCCTTTAAAATGTCATTATCCCAGAATTCATTGGCCCGACCTGGATAAAAAACAGAACAAGCGCACTGTGCTGAGATGCAATTATTGAATATGTATATATAGACAGAGTTGAATGACCGCAGACTACATTTCATCGATCTGACCTCAAGGATAAGGCCAGAGTGGAAAAGAGGCCCCCGAGAGATGGATCTATGAAAATTTATTACAAAGAGTTTGTGAGATTGATATCAAAGTATTGAAAAGGAAACGGTACACAATTTTCCATTATAGCATATTTTTCATAGACTTTACATAAGATGAAAAATATTCTGACATAGTTAGTGACATAGTCATCATTATAGAGCAACGCAGCTGACCTATCTGATGCATGTGATCAATGGCAGACTTTTTAGCAAAAAAAAGTCTTTTTTAACAGGTTTATTGACCGAAAACTGATGCAAACTCATGTAATAGTAGCAAGCAGTCTGCCTGCTACTATATATCAAAGAGGGGCCCCTTGACTGCCAAGTAATGCATGACCACTCCTTTATTGCTATGGAGTGTTGATATTAGCACTAAATGTGCTTCAATAAATGCCTGTTTTTAGCATGATGCACCAATGCAGTGGCAAATTCACCGGCATTGCATTGGTGCATCATGCCGACAGAGCAAAGGAACCAGTCCACCCCAAATAATCAGATAACTGATGAAAACCCTTCCTTATGGAGATTTCTGGAAAACCCAAGCGATATGGCCTATTTGATTGGTAGAATCAGTGCGTAATGTTGCGGCATTAGTTTTGCTGCCAAAATGAATAATAAATGCACAGGGACGGAATTTCCATTATCACCTGAATTCCTTACCCTGGTTTGTCTGTTCCACCCGAATATTGCAATTATCGTTTTTACCCTTCAAGGTTCATGTTATGCATGTTTTCCTCCGTCATCATGATACACAGATGCAGTGCTGCCAAGAACTGCATTGGTGCATCATGCTGATCTTTTGGGAGCGTATCAATCCTGCATCTTTTCGCATGATGCAGGATTGCATCAAGAGCGTGTAACTCGCCAGGGCTGCATTCATGCATCATGGGGCTGTGGATACACTTCTGGTGGGTTGTCATGATGCACCAATGAAGTGCTGGCGCGCACCCCCCAGTACTTCATTGATGCATCATGGCGACCAATCACGCTGACCAATAGGCATACCGGCAAACAGATTCGCCACACTTCATTGGTGCATCACACCGACCAATGTGCAAGATGCACTCCTGCATCAGTGGCCCTTAAAGGGTAAGATTTTAACGCGGATGGCCACTGCTGTATTAATGCATCATGCCCATTGCTTGTCATGATGCATCAATGAAGTGCTGATGAGACTGCTTGCCAGTACTTCATTGGTGCATCATGCCGACCCTCTGGGAGTTTGTGTATCAATCCTGTAAGGTTGACATGATGTATGAATGCAGCTCTGGCCAGTTACTCACAAGGGTTCCATTGATGACGACCAATGGGCATGATGCACTCCTGCATCAGTGGCCCTCAGAGGGTTAGATTTTAAGTATGAACAACACAGTTATCAGGGGCCCATGAATAGATACAGCCACAGATAGGATTGTAGTGGTGATGTATCGGTCAAGGATGATAATATCATTCTAAAAGCCATTGTGAAATCATTGTTAATCCTCAAGAGTTTGGTGACGATTCATCTAATACTTTGTAAGTGTGCCCTTATTGAGGATAAACAATGTACAGTGATAACTCATGTATGCATCATGCGATCCTCAACATTTAAACGCTTTCAAGTATCATGCCAATGCTACATGCTTAATACGACCCGGAGGGTCGGCATGATGCTTTAATGAAGTGCTGGTGAGTAGTCTAGCCAGCACTTCATTGGGGCATCATGACAACCAATGGGCATGATGCACTCCTGCATTAACGGCCCATAAATGCTCAGGTGGGATATAGATTCTGGAGTGAAGTGCTGGTGTGCAGACATAGATAGAACTAAACGACAGTGGTGTACAAGGTGGTCGATCCACCACGAGGGAGACAACTCCCGAGGGGTGGATCGTCCACTGAGGACACCAGGGGAGGTTAGTTCTATATTTATTTTATGTTTTTAGATGGTTTAAATAAGGAAAAATTATCAAAATCCGGTACCGTAGTTCCCCGTACGAGCGCCGGTCCGCCATTTTGAATGTTTACATGCGCCCAGATTGAGGCTGCAGTACTGGATCGGCGGCTGTGGTGGATCGAGACACGTTACGCCACTGGGGGTGTGGCGATCGGCCCTGCAATGCTATCCCTATGGGAAGAAGTTATTCACATAAAATAAAAGCCAGTACTTGATTGGGGCAACCAAATTGTATGATGCACTCCTGCAGAAGTGGTCCGTGAAGTTCTAATGTTCACAACCCACATTCATGCATCATGCCCATGATGCATCTTTGCATGGGTTACTCGCCAATCTTCTGGAATCATTTATTCCTGGAACCCTGAAAACATGGAATATCCGAAACTAGTCAGTGATGACCACTTTAGGTCCTCAAGTTGACGATACCTAAAACTACAGCTTTAGGTAGTCAAGATGACAACTTTAGGTCATCATCCTGACGACATGAGTCGTCAGGATGACAATACTGACAGTACAGAGTCATATTGATGACTCAGGTCGTCAGGATGACAACCTAAAGTCGTCATTTTGACAACCAAAAGTTGTAGTTTTAGGTATCGTCAACTTGAGGACCTAAAGTGGTCACTGCTGACTAGTTTAGGATCTTCCATGTTTTCAGTGAAGGTTGGCATGAGGGACCTATGTAGTGCATACAAGAACTTTGTGTGCAGGACGAGGATACAAGTGCAATCTAAAAAGAAAGTCGCCAAAATAATGGAATCTTCATCTCAAGGTTGCCAGAGATCCATCTCTATTTTCTCTAACACTAGCCCGGTGGCCAATGGCCAGTAGTTTTTTATTCTGTCCATTGATTTTTTTCAAAAGCTTCCTTCCTACTGATTTGGGAAGCCAGTAGGCCTTTTTCTGCTAAACTCTGAATTTCAAAACTGTGGTATTTTTGATGGGGTTTTATTTTACCAGGGACATGAATAACTACAATTTGTAGGTGAATAATGCTGATAAAGAGCCCATATTTAAAGTTTCAAATCATTTATCTATTCATTTATAAAATTTCTGAGGCTACTGGCCTGGTTGGCTAGTGGCTAAAGAAGTTAGTACCGTACTGCCACCTGGGGCTTCTTGTGAAGACTTCACTGGTTCACTGCAAAACAATTACAGTGGTAATTTTTAGTGGTAATTTTTAGAGTGTAGGCAGATTTTACTACATTGGTAATAGGACTATGTAGATGACTTCCAGAGCCCAATAGTCACAACCAGTTTATTCTGCTGGATTTATCTGTCCATACCCATCAATTCAAGCTCAAGATCTAGAAACTCTACTACATATTGCATTACCTGATGTTATCGTTGTCTTCCTCTGCTTGAGTCAAGTAGGCAATTGGCGTACTGCAGAAGCAGTCCCGCAGTGGCCTGTTTTACCCTTTAAAGGGCACTGATGCATTAATTCATCATGCCTATTGGTCGTCATGATGCACCAATGAAGTGCTGGCGAGTCTACTTGCCAGCACATGATTAGAGCATCATGCCGACATGGCAGGGTTGATACATAAACTCTGAGTGTCGGCATGATGCTCCGATGAGGCGCTGGCAAGCAGTCTCACCAGCACTTCATTGGTGCATCATGACAACCCCGAATCTTTGGGGGATCGGCATGATGCGAGCAGACTCACCAGCACTTCACTGGTGCATCATGACAACCCCGACTCTTTGGGGAATCGGCATGATGCGAGCAGACTCACCAGCACTTCACTGGTGCATCATGACAACCCCGACTCTTTGGGGGATCGGCATGATGCGAGCAGACTCACCAGCACTTCACTGGTGCATCATGACAACCCCGACTCTTTGGGGGATCGGCATGATGCGAGCAGACTCACCAGCACTTCACTGGTGCATCATGACCACCATGATACACTTCCTCATCAGCGGCACTTAAAGGGTTAATACAGTCAGTACTGTAGTAAGGGAGTAGTTGTAAGGTATGGGTTAACGGGCACCAAATTGCTTGTATCCTAGGATATCAAATAAGGGGCCGGAAGCCCCGAATTTGATATCCTATGATACAAGCACTGAGGTGTCCATTAGCCCATACATTACTGGCTTTATTTCACGATTAATGCATCAGAATGAAGCAGAATGCATCAAAATGCATTCATTGGAAAGAGAACGTCTTCTGTAAGTAAGTGCTTAGTGCCGAATGCATTATTGGTGCATACATCTGACAAGTCACCTGTTAGGCATTAAATACTTATTTTATTACACGATTAATGCATCAGGATGCATCAGGATGCATCATGCATTCATTGAAAGGCAAAAAGGTAGACCCAGCTTTACCACCCCTGTCACGGTTATGGGGGAGGCAGCTCCAGCATTCTACTCACCAACCAGGAGTGTGTTGCTCCTATGGAGCTGTCAGTAGGTACCCTCTTTTCAAAAGAAGTCACACTCTGCTTCACTATTCAACTTGCACTCACCACATTAGTCTGAAAAGTCACCTGCCTTGTTAAAAACAGAGAGAGTTGCACTATCAGGTACCTACTCATGTCACACACTCTATAGTATATTATACTGACTGACTTCTCCCAACTAGGTACCTACTCAAATCCCCCTTTTTTAGCACTGTACTTGAATGACCACTTGTGAGCAACAAAAGGGACAAGTTATAGCTACATGAAAAGAAAGGACTGGAAATGAAGGCATTTTTAGCCAGCTCTTCCTTTTACTATAGGAGCAACACCCTCCAGGTTTTGTGGCATTCTATACCATCGCCGCAACAGTCTTTGTAGTGGTAGGACTCTCGCTTTTATATATGGCGATCTGGGTTCAATACCTGGTTGGGGTAGAATGGTCTTAAATTACCCAGCTAACTGGGCCCTGATATGTTCATTCAGAGGCCCAGCAATTGATGTCCACTGGGTCTGCAGAGGGCTCATCCTAGTCTTCCTGGGCCCCAGATATCATGTTACAAAAAGCAAAGGCTTAGCATATGATTTTACATTTCAAAACAATACACAACAAGTAGGTAGGTCCTAGAGTTGAGATATCAAAGACCAACCCCAGTTAAGACTAGGGACCCAGTTTTCATTGGGGGCTTGGGAAACTACTCTGAAAGTTCCACCACCACAACACCAGTGCCACCGCTTACCATCGCTCCTTTAGCGATGGTTCCGTCTAGGTCTTAAATGTGTCCCCCCACATGTAAGGTGTGCCTGATATCCATGGATAACAGGCACTGGGTGCTTGATATCCATGGATATCAGGCACACCTTACAAAGTCATGTTGCATGCATCATTGTGTGCAATATTGACAGGTATCAGAGCGGAATATCCAGAAAAATCACCCAAAATCACAGAAATCATATAATAAACAGAACTAAATGACTATGGCATACATTATCACAGATCCACCTAGGATTTCTCAACACACTACGACTGCTCTCTGTCAAGTCGTAGTCAGAGACATTACCAATATAGTATCATACACTAGTGCTTACTAATGCCTGCTATACCAAACCTTATATAATTACTGCATAGGTGCTAGTCATACAGTTGTGGGGCAGTACCTATACAATCACCTGCCTTATTTCAGAGTTTCAAGTTGTAGTGGCTGCATATAGTCGTACTGCCTTAAGAAAGGATTAATGATAATGTTATCCAGGGAGATTAGTTCTGTATTTGTTTTATGCTTTACAAGGTTTGAATGAATAAAAATGAACGATATTAATCACCGTTGCATCACAGGAGTGGCGATCAGTCGGGGTGGGATCAAAACATACTGTAGAGGTACGTTTTATACATAACCATAGCGTTGGGTACCGTCTGACGTGGCAGGTGAGTTGAGTCGTCGGATGTTCCTCAGGTTCCGGATAGGTGGCAGCACCTATCCGGGTCTGACGACGAACACCTAGGTTCTTATATAAAGACCAGGGCTCAGCCACTACGCCAGAGGCCCTTCTGGCCTCCGATCATGTAAGACCATCTTTTAATAACTAATAGCTGCCCTATCATCAACTACCGGGTAGCCGTGAGTGTGTATTTAATAAACTATCCATTGGCATACACTTGAATCACCGTCTTACTCCTTCGAATAGTAAGGCCCGAACCACCAGGTCCGTAAGACTAAAACCATTACAATACTATGGAACTGGGGCAGTGGTGATCAGTGGTTATCAGCACATTCACCCACTGCCAATGGTCGTCATGATGCATGAATGCAGCCCTGATTGGGAAATCACCAGGGCTGCATTCATGCATCATGACGACCCTGCAGAGTTGGTGCACTTTCGGAATGTCAACAATGATGCTTGTATGAAACGCTGGCAAGCAGACTCCCCGCACTTCATTGGTGCATCATATTAACAAATAGACATGACACATCCCTGCATCAGCAGCCCTCAACGAGTTTAGGACAACACAAGTAGAATGAGTAAATGAGGCCCTTGTGAGTAATTTGCGGGTGTTACAATCATGTATCACGCCGACCCAAAAAGGGTGATACACTCACATGGTTGGTACGGCAGGGGCGTAGGAGAAGGTGGGGGGGGGGCAGGACGGCCTGGGCCCCCCAATAATAAGGAGGTTCCCTATATAAGCCTATATACAAATATAGCAGGCCCCCCCAACCGAGACCCCTGGGCCCCCCCAATAAAAATTTACGTCCTACGCCCCTGTGCGGGCTTCTCTAGCCCACTTAAAAGGGTCTATTTCTCCTCTTTTCTGCCCGCTCGGGATGTGTGTGGTGCACATATGCGCGGGCACTGACACATTCCTCTGTGAAATAATGTAATGTTGTTCTCACCATAAATATGACCTTAGCTGTCGAAATTGCGGGGAGGGTGATGTGGGCAGGGACAGTGGGGCTCTAAACATCTGAGCCATAGATAATGAGAGGGAAATTTCTCAAAATCACAAAATCATTGAAAGATTAGAAGAAATATGAACAGAAAAATCAAAAATATATCAGGGATTTTCAAACTTGGGGATGTATAGAAAAAAATACAGCCAATTTAGTAAAAGAAATAACGCCTTAAAGAAAAATAGAGAGATTTGGAAACCAGGGGTCAGAATTAGGAGGCCTCAAAACTACTCTCGACTGACCACTAACTGGGTACACTACCGAAGGGTTTACATGATGCTCAAATGTAGTGTTGGATAGAAGAGGCATAGAGGCGCAAATGGCAGTCAATACAAAAACTCTTGTAACACCGGCTTTCACCAGCAGAATCGCTGCCGGGCCAGAATATTGCCAGACTGCAGGACCCAATGTCTCGCTGTAATCTTTGGACCTTGGGCTACAATTTGTCGACTGTCAAATCGGACCATTATAAAGGTTTATACAGCCTAAAACAAAATGAAGAGTTAGTTCTTGTTTTCTCTCCTTTAAATACAATAATAATCGTAAGCTATTTGGTCCTGCCAAGATCAAACCATGCCTGCAGAATAATAAAATCTGCAGGACTCTTAGAATTTCTATTATCCCTGTTAAGGGCAGCCTAGAGCATTTAACTCTTTACGGGCCGCTAATGCAAGAATGCAATATACCCATTGGTCACTATGATGCATGAATGCAGCCTTGGGGAGTAACTCGCCTCTGCTGGTGCTTACCCTTTAGGATTGATAAAGGTGTTCCTGCATAATGCTTGAATGCAGTTCTGGTGAGTAGATAATCCTGAATTACATTATGCAGTCAATATGAAATGTTTTCCCCTCCCAGGCCATTCGGCCCTGCAGATTATTCTGCAGGCCTGGATGGATTTTGGCAGGACTAAAAACCTCAAGATTTTCAATGTCAGGAAAGAAACGATGAAAATCAAGAATTATCTTACTGTTATAATCATTTAACTCTTCAAACATTAACAAACAGCAACGGCTTTTGTTTTAGGTTGTAAAAAAACCTTAATGATGGTCTAATTTGCAAGCCGTAAAAACCAAAATGTAGTCCAAGGTCTCACGATTACAGCCAGATGGCAATGTCTGCCAGAACGCCAGCAATTTTGCAGGCAAAAGCGGATGTCGTATGAGTTTTCGTATTGACTGCATTTAGCAATATGAAAACCTTGCCTACAAGGTGCATCCCCAACTTTGACCAGTCCTATAGGGGCACAGCATTGGACCATCCTTGCACACAAGGCGTACATTATTTACACCAGTAATCATGGGTGATAAATTGACTTAAGATGGGGAGGGAGGTATTTATTACCACCTCAATTCCTCATTTCTTGCACCCTCTAGATTAGAATCATCAGTAGGGCTTTAAATATGCATGACGATCTTATCAGTGGTTTATGAATGGCCAGATAACATATAAGGTGTTATATATGACTAAATGAATGGCACCAATTAGGGCACATGGGCACACAGGATCTCGGTAAATGCTTGAAGAGTGGGAGCTATGTAGCATTCAGCAACTAATTAAATGCTCAAAGAGTGAATAATATATGTTGAGCAGTTGAATGAACGCTAGGAGAGTAAATTGAGTAGCTAGGTAAATGCTTGGAGAGGAGAGGAGTGAGTGAGTAATAGATGTTTAACCCCATTTTGACAGCTAAGATCATATTCATGGGAAGAACTATATTACACAATTTCACAGAGGAATGTGTTGGTGCCTGTGCATGTGTGCATCAGAGGGGATAGGAAAGAGGAGATATAGACCCTTTTAAGTGGGCTAGGAAAGCCCATAAGAGAGGACACTGTATAAGGTCACTGACTGCATAGAACACAGCTAATTGCTTGTAGGGTAAATGTTTGGAGATTTAAAGACATACATATATATGTAGCAGCTGAGTAAATGCTGGAAGAGTGGAGTACCTGAGTGGATAAGGGGGGAGTGGAGTAGCTGAGTAATGCTGTGAGAGTGGAGTATAGTGATAATGAGAGCAGGGGAGATGTTGTGGTGGAGCATGCGCAGTGAGTGGATGTGCAGGGACTACCAGATATGTATCCCTGTGAGCTGAATATATATTAACCCTGTAAAGACTGCATCGTAGATAAATGCATCATGCTGGCCCTACCGCGTTGATACACTCGCAGAGAGTCTGCATGATGCATCAACGAAGTGCCGCTAAGCAGAGTCGCCAGCGCTTCATTAGACAAGTGCATCATGACAGCCAATCGGTATGATGCACTCCTGCATTAGTGTCACTTGAAGGTTTAAACCTTTAAAGGCTACATAATATACATTAATCTGCACCAATTAATTTATTAGCATGATTAATGTAGCCCTGGCGAGTAAGTCGAAGGTGTTTTTAATACTGGTACGGTTTGGATCAGCGGAATACACAAATGTAGTGCTGGTCTGGTACTCACATATGTATCTGTGTGCGCTGGATACTTGTAATAACCCTTTGACCCTTTATGGGCCACTGATTCAGGAGTGCATCATGCCCATTGGTAGTCATGATGCACCAATGAACATGATGCAGTAATGCATCAGCAGGGTTAAGGCCTAATGATGGCAGCCACAGCAAGCAGGACATTCAGCAGGGTGTTGCATGTAGGCGAAAAGGTAGTTTTGCCTAAGAATTGCCCCACCAAGAGCAGTCACTTTTTTTTCAATCCTGACTTTTTTTTTCTCATGTCAGTCAGCCACAAGTATCTTTCAATTAAAATGATAGCTACTCAGAAACAAGAGCACTAAAAAAGAGTCACACAGTAAGGCACCTGCTTGTGCAATACACACTATTTTTAAACAAGGCAGGTTGCTTTTCAGTCTGATGGGGTGAGTATAAGTTGAATGACGAAGCAGAGCATGACTAGATAACATGAGGGGGTACCTACTTAGTGCTCTCTCTAGCTTATGTGCAGCAGCCTCCATTCCTCCCAGGGTAATTATGCATTACCCACACCACCCCCAATCACCAAGGTACTTGTTTTCAGCATGTAGGACACTGTAATGGTAGACCCTGGAACTAGGAATAAATCAGGAGTAATTACTGGACTCTTGGCCTAGTGGTGGTTAACTTAAAGCAGCTGTTCCACTGCTGTCGGTCGGATGAATTTTCACTAATCCGAACTATTTTTCTGTCCTTTTGCAGCATCAAAAATAACCTGATTAGCGAAAATTGGCCCGACCAACGGCATTTGAATACCTTCTTGACCCATACATTTTTTAATACATCATGGTTTTTCTTGTCACGATGCATGGGTAATGCACCAATACTTCACTCATCCATTATTCCAACCTGACAGCATTGATACAAAAACTCAATATCCCCTTTTTTCGCCCACTGTTCACATCTTTTGAAAAGCTCTGTAGACGTTGATAATTGGAATAGCAAGAAAAAGAAAAAAAAGACTGCCTCCACATAATGACTTCAAGATAAGGCTCCAGTCACCAAAACAAACAAAAAAGTCAATCATCCACCCCATATGGCTGTTCTAAGAAAAAGATGCTGTAAAAGAACGTTTTTGTTCTATTTAATCTCCATGGCAACATTGTATATACCAGATTATACAAATGAATATACATGTTCTTGTGACTCAACATTTCTAAAGTCCTTAACTTTGTTTTAAATGCTGCTCTACCCCCAGCACTAGATTTGAAACTGACGCTTATTTGAGACTGAACGGGCTATGGTGGTACATCAGAATTATTTTTGATAGAACCAAGACCATCAAGAGAAGTCAACATGAAAATAGTGTGTGTTTTTTCTTTCTTTAATCTCATTATTTTTCTGGCTATTATGAGGGGATTATAGAGGGGCTTTGTAGCTGTATAATTAAGAAATTTGATCCCACTGCGTCCTTGAGAATTATAATTAAGTTTATCCTTTAAGGGCTGCTCAGGGAGAAGTGCATCATTCCCATTGGTTTGCAAGGTACCGCTCGCCAGCACTTCATTGGAGCATCATACCGCCCCTCCGGAAGTATATGCATCGGCCCTGCAGGGTTGGCATGATGCTCCTATAAAGTGCCGGCGAGCAGTCTTGGCAGCACTTCATTGGTGCATCATGCTGACCAGGCCTCCAGTAGTATACTAGCCTTGTAGGGTCAGCATGATGCATGAATGCAGTCCTGGCGGGTTACTCGCCATGGCGACATTCATATATCATGAACATTTTTGAGCTGGTGGGAAGCTGCACTGTTAAAAACAGTTTTTGAAATCCTTGTCCCAAAGTTGCCAGAGATCCGTTGTTATTTTCACGGACTTTCCTTGTACCACTGCACTGCCATCTGGGGCTTCATTGTAGAAACTACACCGCTTCACTGCAATAAAATTATGGTTGTTTACTGTTCACTTTTACAAGGATCCTTGGTAGATTCAACAGTCATTTCTTTGAGTACTGGTAATGTAGTAAACTGAATTGAATATGACTTCCGAGACAATAACCCATTTCTCAGGGAAAAATAAATTAATATGTAGCTTTGAGAGGAAAGTTGACAGGCACCAAATCATTGCCAATGGAAAATGCCTGAATACCTCAAAACTTTATATCATTATTTCTTTCCCCCAGATATAAGACATGAACTTCAAAAGATCTCTCCTGTTTCTTGTGGGATGATTTTAACCATTGGAAAATATTTTCATTGGGGAAGGAGAAATGAAAAATGCTTTAGAAGTCCTCCTTCTTCTTTGGGAACCCCTAAAGACTTAGTCAAAGGTGGTGCCCTCTTGTGGAACCTCTTAGCGGTGACCAAGTTGACTTCCTCCCGGTGGCCATTGGGGCCGGAAATGGTGGCAGAGTTCAGAAGGCGGTCATGAAGGGCCTCGGGTGGTACACTGTAAAAAAGGTGCTTAGAGTTTAAACATAATGCTAGACACTTTCTTTTCCCGTTGTTGAACACACTTTAGAAACCTAAACATGCTTAGCCTCGTAATATGATTGGCTTTTGTGCCTAGATTTCCATGTGTTTAGGTCTGTGTTTAGGTTCATTTTATGTTTACTATGGCAAGGCGTATGCCTGTTATGTGTTTACATCTGACATGTTTAGATGATGGTTCAAGTCTGTAGTGTTTAGCATTATGATATTATGTTTAGATATGGTATCCATGGATGTTAAACTTACTTCGATCATTCCATTCATTCTTCTGTATATATGGTAGGTACAGAGAACTTCTCCCAGGGAATATCATCATATATCTTGTCCACCATAGGGAGTAACGCCATGTAGGGGTAGTAAAACAGAATGGCTCGTGATCCATATATTGCAGCTTTATATTTTCTTGTACTACACAGTATGGGTGTCTATGGTGGGCATTGTTCCTTAACCCAAATCATATAGGATCCAAGTGACCAATCTAACATGTTGAATTACTTATGTTAATGTACTTGAACATAGAATTACTCAACCTTAATTTACAAATTTCTTTTATCAGATTTTAGATGTTAAGGGAGTATACCTGCTCTTAGAAAGTACATTTGAACAGTGTGCTGCCACCTAGTGTATCTTTCATATCTAAACACCTAAACATATATGTGTTTATATCCTAAACACCTAAACACCATACTGCTTACAAGCTAAACATCTAAACATGTTTAGCATTGGTGTTTAGGCATTTACAATAAAAGTGTTCAAATCCTAAACAGATGGCCAAGAATGCAATTAACTAGTCTATGTGTTTAGACTTTAAACATGTTTAGACCTCAACATGTTGAAAATCTAAACCCTCTTTTTAGAGTGTAGTCAACCCTTTCAAGGCCTAGAGCGCATTCAGGCGTCATGCCCATTGGTTGGTATGGTGAACAAATGTAGACCTGGCGAGTAACTCACCAGGAGGTTGTTGCTCCTATTGTAAAAAGAGCTGTGAGTATGTGCCCTCTTTTCTAAACAAGTCGTGCACTGCTTCACCTAAGTACTTGCACTCACCACATTAGTCTGAAAAGTCACCTGCCTTGTTTAAAATAGAGAGAGCTGCGCTATCAGGTACCTACTCATGTCACATGCTCTATAGTTTATTTATAGGTTATAGTACTGACTGATTTCTCCCAACTAGGTACCTACTCAAATCCCCCTTTTTGAGCACCGTACTTAATTGACCACTTGTGGGCAACAAAAGGGACAAGTTATAGCTACATGAAAAGAAAGGACTGGAAATGAGGGCATTTTTAGCCAGCTCTTCCCTTTACTATAGGAGCAACACCCTCCTGGGCTACATTTCGGTTGAGACACACCTGGAGGGTTGGTGTTATTTCCCTATCCATGTCCCATGTCAGTAAGCCCTAAAATGTCAGTTTTCAAGAAATGTCCATGCTCCCTTTGCATGAATTTCTCTTTCCATGTTGCTAAGCCCAGTAATGCTGCGCTATGTAATGTTAGTTTGTTGTGTCTACAGTGGTTATCGGTGTTGCTGTCAAACCCCACACTATATTGTGCCACTTGGTGAGTGCAGGAGAAGCCATCTCCTGTAGCTTGAAAATTGTCAACACTTTCTTGGCTGCTAATGCATTAATACATCATGCCAATTGGTCGTCATTATAGATGCTACATGCTATCACGCCTTAAGGAGTTACCACCGTCCAGAGATGTTGGTACTGGCAGGGGGCTGAGTGAAATTTGGTGGAGGCCATGTTATTAATGCATGATGATCTCGCGGCGGGTGGCAGCGAGCACTTTAAGTACTTGGCTTCAGGCCCTAGAGGCAAGGAGGAGGGCACTCTTTGCCATTGCTGCTTAAATGTTGCATGGGCAGTCGTTTTGTCAGCTTGACCCCTGCAGGAGTACTTGTAGCTTTAAAGGCCGCTGATGTAGGAGTGCATCATGCTAAAGGCCGCTGATGTAGGAGTGCATCATGCTAAAGCCCGCTGATGTAGGAGTGCATCATGCTAAAGATCGCTGATGTAGGAGTGCATCATGCTAAAGGCCGCTGATGTAGGAGTGCATCATGCTAAAGGCCGGTGATGTAGGAGTGTATCATGCTCATAGGTCAGCATGATGCAGCAATGAAGTGCTGGCAAAACTGCATCATGCTGACCTTACGGGGTTGATACATATACTCCCGGAGGGTCGCCATGATGCACCAATGAAGTGCTGGTAAGCAGACTCTGCAGTGCTTCATTTGTGCATCATGATCGTCAAGGTGCATGATGCATTAATGCATCAGCTGCCCTTAAAGGGTCAAACCTTTAAAGGCTAAGGCCCTAAGGCATCATGCCCAGTACAATGCTGGTAAGTCTCCTAACTTGCCATAACTTGATTCATTCATGCATCATGCTGACCGCACCGTGGGTCAGCATGATGCATGAATGTGGCCCTCTTGAGTTACTCACCAGGGCTACATTCATGTATCATGACAACCAATGGACATGATGCATTAATGCGCTGTCACCCTTCAAAGTGTCACCCCCTAAAGGACAACATAGCAATTACGGTAAATGAATTATAAACTTTAAGTCTTTTTTAACTCATAAATTAAAAATGAGGATCTCCAGGCCGCACTGCACCTCCCACACTACGTCAAAGAAGCTGGGTAGCGTGTACCGTAATCTCCCGCGTATAAGGCGCAGCCCGCGTATAAGGCGCACCTAGAGTTTTGGAAAATTCTCAAAAAGAATAAAAAATTCATAACTTTGGTTCTACTGAATGAATTTTCAAAATTCAAAAACCTATGGGTAGCTTGGGCCACCTTGGGCCCTCCTGGGTCCCATTTTGTCCTATTTTGACCAAGGGGGCATGTAAGATATCAAAAGAAAGGTCTTGGTGTCCCCCTTGTGGATCCAATGAGAACTAAAACCCCCCGTATAAGATGCGCCTTATACACGGGAGATTACGGTATGTATGCATCCTCAGTGAGTTACTCACCAGGGCTGCTTTCATGCATCATGAGGAACCATTTGGATTGAATCTATACATTCTCTCAAAGGGCCAGCATGATGCACTAATGCAGCGCTGGTGAGAGGACTGGCCAGCATCATGGCAGCCAGAGAAAATGAACCTGAGTGCATCATGCTGCCCTTAAAAGGCTCAATTCGTGGTGTTTTGACTGAAGAGACCCCATGCGGTGAGAAATGGTGTTACAGCAATGTCGTTAGCTACACCGGGGTCGACTTCCTGAAATATTAAACCGTTCTGCTAGTTATTATTTATATGGAGACTTGGTGATTGAAAGAGGTGGTTTCAGCATGCCAACAGGACAGGAGGCTCTTAGTGTGAGAGAGAGAGAGAGAGAGAGAGAGAGAGAGAGGGAGAGAGAGAGAGGGAGAGAGAGGGGCGTGTGTTACACATAAGGACCCGCTTTACGGGGACCAAAGGACCCACCTGGGTCCTTATGTTGACGGAGTGGGTCCCTATGTTGACAACATAAGGACCCTGGGTCCTTATGTTGCTGAGATAGGTCCTTATGCTGCCGAGATGGGTCCTTTTGTTGATGCAGCTTTTCTCTCTCAAAACTGGGTCCTTTGGCTGCCGGGTCACCACAGGTAGGGAGGTTTTGGTAGTTGAGAGAGGGTTTTTCAGAACACATAGGAGGGGGTAGGGGAGGGTTTTAAAGGGTTCAGGACCACAGGGAAAGGGTTCAGAAACAACGGGAAAGGCTTCAGGAACATAGGAAAAAGGCTTCAGGAAAACAGGGTCCAGGACCACAGGGAAAAGGTCCAGGACCACAGGGAAAGGGTCCAGGACCACAGGGAAAGGGTCCAGGACCACAGGGAAAGGGTCCAGGACCAGGGAAAGGGCCCAGGAACAAGGGGAAATACTTCAGGAACATAGGGACAGGGCTCAGGAACATTGGAAAAGGGACCAGGACCATGGGGAAAGGGTCCAGAACCACAGGGAAAGGGTTCAGGAACATAGGGAAAGGGTCAGGGACCACGGGAAAGGGTCTAGGACCACAGGGAAAGGGTTCAGGAACACAGGGAAAGGCTTCAGGAACCTAGGAAAAAGGCTTCAAGAACACAGGGAGAGCGTTCAGGACCACAGGGAAAGGGTCCAGGACCACAGGGAAAGGGTCCAGGACCAGGGAAAGGGCCCAGGAACAAGGGGAAATACTTCAGGAACATAGGGACAGGGCTCAGGAACATTGGAAAAGGGACCAAGACCATGGGGAAAGGGTCCAGAACCACGGGGAAAGGGTTCAGGAACATAGGGAAAGTGTCCAGGACCACGGGAAAGGGTCTAGGACCACAGGAAAAAGGTCGAGAACCACAGGGAAAGGGTTCAGGAACATAGGGAAAGGGTTCAGAAACAATGGGAAAGGGTCGAGGACCATAGGGAAAGGGTTCAGAACCACAGGGAAAGGGTTCAGGAACACAGGAAAAGGGTCCAGGACCACAGGGAAAGGGTTCAGAAACAACGGGAAAGGCTTCAGGAACATAGGAAAAAGGCTTCAGGAAAACAGGGAGAGGGTACAGGACCGTGGGGAAAGGGTCCAGGACCACAGGGAAAAGGTCCAGGACCACAGGGAAAGGGCCCAGGAACAACGGGAAATAATTCAGTAACATAGGGAAAGGGCTCAGGAACACTGGGAAAGGGTTTAGGAACATAGGGAAAGGGTTCAGAACCATAAGGAAAGGGTCCAGAACCACAGGAAAAGGGTTCAGGAACATAGGGAAAGTGTTCAGAAACATAGGGAGATGGTTCAGGAACACTGGGAAAGGGTCCAGGAACATAGGGAAAGGGTCCAAGACCAAGGGAAAGGGTCTAGGACCACAGGGAAATGGTCCAGAACCACAGGGAAAGGGTCCAGGACCATAGGGAAAGGGTTCAGGAACACAGGGAAAGGCCTCAGGAACATAGGAAAAAGGCTTCAGGAACACAGGGAGAGGGTCCAGGACCACGGGGAAAGGGTCCTGGACCACAGGGATAGGGCCCAGGAACAAGGGGAAATACTTCAGGAACATAGGGAAAGGGCTGAGGAACATTGGAAAACGGTCCAGGACCATAGGGAAAGGGTCCAGAACCACAGGGAAAAGGTTCAAAAACATAGGGAAATGGTTAAAAAACATAGGGAAAGGGCTCATTAACACTGGGAAAGGGTCCAGGAACATAGGGAAAGAGTCAAGGACCACGGGAAAGGGTCTAGGACCACAGGGAAAGGGTCCAGAACCACAGGGAAAGGGTTCAGAACCATAAGGAAAGGGTTCAGGAACAATGGGAAAGGGTCCAGGACCATAGGGAAAGGGTCCAGGACCATGGGGAAAGGGCCCAGGAACAAGGGGAAATACTTCAGAAACATAGGGAAAGGGCTCAGGAACATTGGAAAAGGGTCCAGGACCATGGGCAAAGGGTCCAGAACCACAGGAAAAGGGTTCAGGAACATAGGGAAAGGGTTCAGAAACATAGGGAAAGGGTTCAGGAACACTGGGAAAGGGACCAGGAACATAGGGAAAGGGTCCAGGACCACCCCAGCTACGACCCCAGCTACTTGTTTACGACCCAAGCTACTTGTTCATGATCCCAGTTACTTGTTCATGACTACAACTACTTGTTCACAAACCCAGCTACTTGTTCATGACCCCAGCTACTTGTTCATGACCCCAGCTACTTATTCACGACCCCAGCTACTTATTCACGACCCCAGCTACTTATTCACGACCCCAGCTACTTATTCACGACCCCAGCTACTTGTTCACGACCCCAGCTACTTGTTCACGACCCCAGCTACTTGTTCATGACCCCAGCTACTTGTTCATAACCCCCATACGACCTGGACCTTCACAACCTCTGTACTACACCCATAGTCCTACACCGTCAGGGGGCCCTCCTTATGAGGAATGCATTGGTCCTTATGTGGATCCTCCCCTTCCCACATATGGGTCCTTATATTGATCTTCCTCAATACATGGGTCCTTATGGGGATCCTCCCTCCCTATATGGGTCCTTATGTGGATCCTCTCCCTCATATATGGGTCCTTATGTGGATCCTCCCTCCCATATATGGGTCCTTATGTGGCTACTTGTTCACGACCTCAGCTACTTGTTCACGACCCCAGCTACTTGTTCATGACCCCAGTTACTTGTTCACGACCTCAGTTACTTTTTCACGACCCCAGCTACTTGTTCATGACCCCAGTTACTTGTTCATGACCCCAGCTACTTATTCACGACCCCAGGTACTTGTTCACGACCTCCACAACCTCTGTACTACACCCATAGTCCTACGCCGTCAGGGGGCCCTCCTTATGAGGAATGCATTGGTCCTTATGTGGATCCTCCCCAGGGGCGTTGGGGGTATAGAGTGGCATTGTTGGGGCTGCCATTAAGAGATTGTGGGTTATGTAGCATACTAGGAAAAAGATGCAACATAGGGACCCACATAAATTTGCACATAGGCAACTAAGTATAACAACTTTAGACATGAAGATAAGAAGAAAAGATACTTTGAGGTTTTTTACTTTCATTTTCACTTTATCTGATGAGACAAGGGAAGAGACAGTTAAATGTAATGAGAAATTGTATTTTCTGGCAGCAAAAGGACCCGAGGCACTGGAAAACACCCAAAAATGGCACTTAAAAATGTTGCTATGCCTAGATTTCGCTAAGGTACATCGGGAAGTTCCCATAGTTACTATGGTGAAGTTTTGGAAAGAAAACTACGAACAGAAGTGGGTGAAGAAAAATGCCTGCTCCTGTTTCATTTGGTTCAAAATGTCAGGGCAATGTATTATCATTACTACTCAAATTTTGGGGGTAGAAAAACGTAAAAAAAATATTTCCTGTTAGCAGCAGGAAATTAAAGGGTGATAAATACTAATCATATTTATCTTTGATATACCTGAGAAAAGCACTTAAAAGGGAGGCGAAATTCTCATTGTGGAGGTCGGCAACATAAGGACCCATTTTCACCTTTCACCCCTTAATTATGTATAGTTATAACAGGAATTATGCTACCATATCATGGGAAAATTGTCGGAAGGGGCGACCCCACCTTCCAGGTGAGTCATATCATTAAAAAATATAATAAGACAACGTGTGAGAGGCAAGGCAGCAAAAGGACCCATCCTCCCCCTGTCCCCACAGAGAGAGAGAGAGATATAGGGAGAGAGAGAGAGAGAGAGAGAGAGAGAGAGAGATAGGGAGAGAGAGAGAGAGAGAGATAGGGAGAGAGAGAGAAAGGAAGAGAGAGAGAGATAGGGAGAGAGAGATAGGGAGAGAGAGATAGAGAGATAGGGAGAGAGAGAGAGATAGGGAGGGAGATAGGGAGAGGGAGAGAGAGAGAGAGAGAGAGAGAGAGAGAGAGAGAATAAGAACACTAATGCATCATACCCATTTGATGCACTAATGCAATACATTCAAGTATTATACTGCTATGAAGTTCCATATAACTCTGCATAGAAGGAGCGCCTTATACGTGAGGATTAGCCCCTGGTGGTTGTAGGAAAAATGGTTCCAATGCCACCCATTAATTATTAAGTCTTTTTAGACTATTGGTGGCCTCTTAAACTACCCACAAGTTTTTGAATTTCAAAAATACATTGAGAAAAACCAAAGTTATTTCATTTTAAATTTTTAATCTAGGCAGACAGCTAGATAAAGGCCAGAACACAGAGGTTGATGGGCACCAGACAGCCAGCCAATGCTAGGGCCAAAAGAAATATCTATA
This sequence comes from Acholoe squamosa, assembly GCA_949317995.1. Taxonomy (NCBI): domain Eukaryota; kingdom Metazoa; phylum Annelida; class Polychaeta; order Phyllodocida; family Polynoidae; genus Acholoe; species Acholoe squamosa. The sequence goes on from OX439045.1 coordinate 6,282,478, forward strand.
ATTATATTTTGTGTTTCCAGTTACATGACTAAAAGAGCCAGGTCGGATTTTTTTTTCTGTATTGAAAAATATTGGGAGATATGTCAGATTCTTTGAAAATATAATATGATATGAAATACTTATGAGACATGTGTAAAATGTGCAAAAGATATTCATATCTAAGCTCTTAACTTTACACAGAGAGATGATCTTCATGAAAAATGGACGGAAAATCACAAAAATTCTAAGAATAAAAAAAAACACAAAAAAAACACCTTTTTTGCTAGGGTCGGTCGGGTAACTAGAAACAAACCTTTTTTTTAGGCCTAGACACAGACCTAGACAGACAGACAGGTAGAGCAGGAAGTGTGAGGGGATAGTGCAGACTGACAATGTGAAAGCAATATGTGTTTTGTTACTAGAGGCATTGGGAAATCAATATGTTAAATATCAAGAAGAAATGATCTCACCTTTTAACCATCTAACGTGTGCATCATGCCCATTGGTCTTCATGATGAACCAATGTAGTGCTGGCGAGACTGTCCATGGAGCCGGCATGATGCTTGAATGCAGCCCTGGCGAGTTACTTGCCAGGGCTGCATTCATGCATCATGTCGACCAATGGGTATCATACATCATGCTAACACTACAGGAGGGTGTGAATGATGCAATTTTACCATGACTTCATTGGTGCATCATGATGACAAATTGGCATGATGCACTCCAGCATGAGCAGCCTTTAAATGGCTTGCTATCAGCAGCGTGTGTGCAAATTTTCAGAGAATTGGGAACTATAGAGGGCAGATTTTACTACATTGGTAATACGCCTATGTAGATAACTTCCAGAGACCAATAGCCACAACCCGATTATTCTGCTTGATTTGTCCGTCCATACTTATCAATTTAAGCTCAGGATCTGCATGGCATTTTCTGATGTTATCCTGCTGTTTCGCTGTTCCTGTACTTGAATGTATAAATGTAGCCAGCCAAAGGTCCACAAGAACTGAGTCTGAGACTTTTCTAAAGCGGGTATTCCACTGCCATCGGTCGGCTGAAATTTTGCTGATCCGATTATTTTTGATTATTCAAAAGTATAGAAAAAATCGGTTGGATAAGTAAAATACTGCTACTGACAATGAAATACCAGTAGTGGGTTGTCTCAAGGGGATGTGAGCCACAAGGTTAAACCTATGGGGCATGCATATGTCCCACTGTTCCCAATATGAAATAAATTGCTTGAAGAACCATACAGACTTAACAATTTCAGATGCCGTTTTGATTGAGTCTGCGGCACCGAAAACCAATAACCATTCTTTCCTCTGCTCAAACCGCTAACGTAAATTCTCTCATATAAGTTGTAGCTTAAACTACACTGCAAAAACGGTGTTTAGATTTTAAACATGTTTAGGTCTAAACATGTTTAAAACCTAAACATATAGGTCAATTAGGTGTCTCATTGACTACACATTTAGGAAATGAACACTTTTATTCTAACTACATAAACATTTTTGCTAAACCTGTTTAGATGTTTGGAGTTTAAACAGTTGAATAATAGGTGTTTAGATTTAAACATCATTATGTTTAGATACTTGGATGTTGAATCCACACCAGGTAGCAGCACTACATTTGAATGGACTGTCTTTACACAATTATAATCAATTTTTCTGACAAATGTACCCAAACCGCATGTTTATTATAGTTTCTATTCATTAAATGTCATGAGAATAGAAAGGGCAATAGAAAGTTGACTAGATTCCCCTTACACCATCATCATTAGCATGAAATAATCAATAAGCTTAATGACTGACACCTATTTCATGTTATTCTGGAATAGACAAAGCAATTTCCTTCCTGCCAAGCTGTTGTACTTTCTCAAGTCTCTCATTCTGATGCAGTGTGTACATACATGCACACGTAAATATGTGTTGCTTTTTTTTCATTTATACTTGTCTGCACACCCTAACTCTCCGTCAAAGCATTTAGACATCTAAACACAAAAATTTATAAACATCTAAACACAAAGATTCATAGATATCTAAACACAAAGTTTAAACCTAAACACCTAGATTTCTAAACACTTGAGCTAAGCACATTGTTTGACTAAACATGTGTAGGAAATTAATGTGATTACAAAAACGTTGCAAGAATATGTTTGGAATTGTGTTTAGGATCTAAACCCCAGTGTAGAATCCAGATGCTTGTTGCAGCTTACAGTTTCTCCCAAAGTCTGGGTGCAGTTTATCCAAGGGTACAGAACAATATTTAACTGCCAATTCCCAAGCCTCAGCTACAGCCGATAGCTTCTCCCAAAGTCGGGGGTGTTGCTTATATGAGGGTAGACCGCTATAAATGAGAATTTATGGTAGTGCCTCCTACCGGGTAGTTAGGCCACTTAAAGGGATTTTGTGTTTGGTCTGCTTCATTTCCTTGCAAAGATTGACATTGATTACATGAAGTGTACCTTATACCCTTTAAGGGATGATAGTGAAATTATCAAACTCCTTTAAGGTTATGCACCAACAAAATACTGGCGAGTTTGCTTGCCAATGCTTCTTTGGTGAATCAATGGATGTGGTGCACTTAAACTCTTGCACCAATGCAGGAGTGCATCATGCCCATTGGTCGGCATGATGCACCAATGAACTGCTGGTGAGTCTGCTCACCGGCACTTCATTGGAGCATCATGCCGACCCTCAGTATCGAACCTGTAGGATCGGCATTATGCATGAATGTAGCCCTGGTTACACTCTAAGGCTGTTTTCATGCTTCATGACAACCAATGGGTATTATGTACTAATGCAATAGCGGCCCTTAAAGGGTTAAAACTGGCTTTAAAGGGTTAAATGTCATTACGTGAAGAGAAAACACACATCTTGATTCAGCTTGTTTCTCTCATGTACATTAATATCTAGACTGCCTTCTAGGAAGGGGTACAGTGTGGAGGATTACCAGGAAAGCTACCCAGCCCATTTGGCCTTATATTTCACTACTTCAGAGACTACTGACGTGTTTGATGACCTAGATTGTATATCATATTATACACTCTAAGAACTGACTGTTGAATGTACCTGGAACAACTGTAAATTGTACAGTGAAGCATTTTATTTTATGTGAATAACTTCTTCCCATAGAGATAGCATTGCAGGGCCGATCCGCACACCCCCATTGGCATAACGTGTGACGATCCACCACAGCGGCCGATCCGGTACCGTAGCCTCATTCTGGGTGCATGTAAACATTCAAAATGGCGGACCGGCGCCCGTACGGGGAACTATGGTACCGGATTTTGATAATTTTTCCTTATTTAAACCCTCTAAAAACATAAAATAAATATAGAACTAAACTCCCCTGGTGTCCTCGGTGGCCGATCCACCCCTCGTGGTGGATTGGCCACCTCGTACACCACGGTCGTTGAGTTTTATCTATGTATTTGTGGTGCAGTGGAGCAGTGTACCGTAAAACCCCGGTCAAAAGCTGGAGTTTTTTTTCTATTTTTGACCAAAACCGGCTTCTAGATTTCTCCCAAAGTCTAACCCCTGGCTTATGACCATTTTTTTTTACTATAGAATAAAGAGAAAATGGTAAAAATTTGACCCCAAAACCGGCTTATAGGATTTCCCTGAACTCGCCCCCCGGCTTATGACCGGGGACGGCTTATGACCGGGGTTTTATGGTAGTTTCTAAAATAAAACCAGAGAAAGCAGTTACCGTAATCGTACTAATACCCCATGTGTAGGCACAACCCACATATAAGGTGCACCCTAACTTTATGGATCAGCTAGAGAAATTTTAAGAAATGAAATAACGTTTTTTCTAATGAATGGATTTTCAAAATTCGAAAAGCTATGTGTAGCTTAGATGACCCCGCCCCCAAAAGCCTTGAACCACTTTTGAATTTATGGAATGCCTTTGGAAAATTCTACTCTCAACTTTTTCTCATCCTATAAGGCGCACCAGGGATTTATCCTCTCATATAAGGCGCGCCTTATATGAGAGGTATTACAGTAGGTTCAGTGCTGTGGTTGCACCCTGAAGGAATCTATGTGAGAATAACAGTGAAAGCATTTTCCAAAAGTTGCAGGAGAACTGTTGTTATTTTGATGGAAAATTTTTACAGTGTTTTTTTGTTCTCTTCTTCTTTGTTTCCAATTTATCCAATGTTATACGCAATACCTAGAAGGATTATCGCCCCAGCCACAGTACAAATAGATGCTGACTGAATGAATTATATCTTTCCGCTGATTTTGTAGTATGCGACTGTTTTGCTAGGACTGCAATTGAATTTCTGGACAATGATAATAGATAAAACCACTGATAAGTCATTAATGATTCCTGAGTTCGGACTAGCTTTATTTCGAAAAAGAACTACAAAGAAATGAAAAGAAAGAAATGAAGAGAAATGAATTGTGGTATTGCCTGAATGACATTTTAAACCATTGCTTTGTCTTCTTCAGTCCTTTGTAAGCCTAACATTGAACCTTGTTGTACATCTTCAAACCATATTTTAATTGTACACAATCTGGGAACGTTTTTATTAGAGCTCTCTGAAAATCATTTTAAAAAAATGATGTTTTCTGTTCTGCACTGCAGAAGGCTTGATAATGGTTTGATTTACAAGCTGTAAAATCTGTCACATAGCCCACTGCCCAACTTTTAGCCATGCAGTCACATGCACAGGCAGTATCAACTGCTGAGCCAGTCCTTCAGACATTTTGACGGCTACAGCCAGCATCTTTTCATATAGAATGGCCAGGTAAAGACTTCACATGAACCACATCTGAGTGATCAAAGGCCGAGGTTTGTCTGGCCCTGCCTATGGGACCAGCGAAATAAAAGAACTTCAAGAAGGGTAGGGAATGAAGCCCCAGTAGCAGTGTTCCCGTCACCCCTCCTTATCGACTAGATCATTCATCTCATAGATTCGGTCATTCATAGATTCGGTCACTGCTATGTCGGGCAAGCAGCATATAAATACCTATCTAGCTGTTAGCATATGCAGCTTATATATACCTGTCCCAAGAGAAGAAAAAGGACCTAATGTCCGAAAACCACAGAAACTCTGCTTTTACTGGGGATGCAGTCAACCAAACCAAACCAAACTCCACATTGGCTTTCTTTTCCTACTGAAGCCTCAGGGCAGCAGCCATGCGCTCACAGGTCGTCTACCTACAGGTGTGCTGTGGTCTACTTGGTGATTTTAGTTAGGAACGAGTCATTTATTGTCAGGTGGGTGGAGGGTGGGGGAGGCTTATTGGATTTATTTTTGCAGACTAGCAATTGTTTTTTCCTGACCACCCCACCAATATGATCAAAGTTATCACGCCCCCCCCCCACCACCAAGAACTGGTGTGCAAAATGACTTTGGATATGCATATGGAATTAAGTGTTTTGATGAGTACTTGAATCGCCCATAATTAGTTTTGTCCCCTTGGGGTTTGTCGCCCAGCCGTGTAAGATATTCATTACTTCCTGGAGGTTTATCGGCTTTTGGACCCCCCACTGAGGACTATTTTTTAAACAAGAATGCCCCCCCCCACCTATATCTAACAAGCCAACCCCCCCCCCACCTGGCAATAAATGACTCATCCTTTTTTCTACATCTCAGGTAAAACTGCACACTGTTAAAAATCTTCTGTAGAAAAAACGAAGATTCATTGGCAACAATGGGTGCCAATCTTTAATAGTTTTTTAACGGTCACCGTTTTTCAAAAGTCACCGTAATTTTTACAGACTTTCACCGTTATTTCTAAATATGACTAATGGTAATTAATTACATATTGTTGTGGCTTAAATGTCCTCCAAACTTGACTGTTCATGTGGATATTCAGCCTATAATATGTCATTTTAAGGATCTCATTGTAGATCCACATTGGACTATGTTATCGTTATATATGTGGCTTTGTTCCATATACAATTCATCAGGACATCTTACCGCCAGCTAGGACATCTTAATCATTATGACCATAAATGAGTCTTTCACAGACTCATCATGCCCTTGAAAAGTTAGAGTCACAACCTATGAACATAGATTACCTCATAACTGTTATTTTCTCTATTCCCACATAATGGGTGTCCATGGTACCTCTTCTACTCTCCTTTCCAAAATTAAGCTGTTTTACACTCATTCACTGTAACATCAGTCAATCTGACAGTGTTTCATTGTAATAAAAATAATGGTGAAATACCGTAAAATTTAACAATGATTCTTTGTAAAATCTATGGAACTTTTTAACAGTGCAGATAAATAACTGCCTTGTAAATTCTGTTTTCCTATGATCATCTTACAAGTCCGGATAGGCATTTCTCAAGATGGCACAACTGGACCTCTTCATATCAGCCCTCACTTTAATGCCATTACAGCCCTGCATCTAGTGGTCACGGATGATTGCACTGGTACGACTGCCCTACCAAACCCTATGTAATAACTTCATTAAGTGTGGAATATAATCAGGTGCTTAGGAGCAAGGGGGGCCAGTCATAAAGCAGGGGGGCCTGAGTATGTTTGCCCCCCCCCAAAAAAAAAATATTTGCCATGGTAAAATGGACAAGAATCTAAAACTTTGCATCTCAAATTAGATCAATATGCTATTGGGATGGGGAACATAGGGGCTTGAGCCTAAAATCAGATCCAAAATTCACAAAAAATTACTTTTCAATACAAATTCTATATACATATGTATATCCGTCATCACGTTTGAGCCAACAATTTAAGGTGGTTGGGATGGGGTTCTCACTGGTCCCCCTCAATAAAGATTTGCTTCCTACACCTCTATCATTTTTTTTTTGGGGTACAAATCTTTTATTGCTGAAAATATGTACAGTCAGTTTACTAGGAAACGACATAAGCCCACGCTCACAGGGCGGCAGTGTCACAGGCGGCACAGGTTTTCCTTGCATTGGAGTATCCTTTCTGCTTGCCAGTACAGGAACGTAGGGTTTCGCATCAATGTCGCAGCAATCTCGCGGCGAAATTGACGCGACATTTACACGAAACCCAGTGCTCCTGTACTGGCAAGCAGAAAGGATACTCCAAACCTGTGACGCCTGTGACGCTGCCGCCCCGTGACGCCTAGTGGAACCCTGGCATTAATCCACTATATACATCACACAAAGTATTTATAGCTGCAATAAAAGCTGGGACAGGTCAGTTTGTGTGTAAACTGGTTATGACCCTCTCACAGTGTATATTCTCTTTTTTCATATATTTTAAAACAATCAAACATTATGTATTTACATATTTCTCAGTATATAAGGCTAGATCTCATATGTTATAGAACTCTGATAACTTGAGGGTAGTTACTAGTACTAGTATTCCTTAGACAGTATTAACAAATAGTCAATAGTGCAGATAATTAATTATAGATTCTTGCTGCAACTGCCAGATGGTATTGCCAGACTACCTGATGTTATGGTAGCTATTTTCAGGCTCAGAGTGTGAAAGAACCAGCTCAGGTGATAAGAGCTTAGACAGGATATAAAGTGCAAACCTTGCTGTTAATATTTTAGTTATCCCTTTCTTGGATGGCAATATAATTATAATAACTATAGGGTTCTACAGAAAGTCATACAGAGCAGTCATGGGCATAACCCCTACGATCACATACTCTAATTCTGAGGGTTTTAAATCATAGTGGCCATGTTTAGTCATGCCATCTTGAGAAACGCCCTCCTGGCCGTGTAAGATATAATCATCCATTCCTGGAGGGGTGAGCACACTTTGAGACAGTTAGGTGAATGGCTTCACATATTGGTCTTCTTTTCCCTACAGAAACTTCCGTGAACACTAAGAGGTCATCCACCTGTGGTATGCACTCTAAGAAATAACTGTTCAATCTACCAGGCGTCCTCATACAACTTAACATGGAACCACTGTAATTGTATTGCACCCAAGCAGTGCAGTTTCCAGGAACCGGTTCAAACCTGGCTAATCGCTATAAAGACAGTTTCTGGGATAACCTACAGGTCACTATAGGATTCTAGACCCATACCCTGTGGATCCACCATTTTGAATGTTGCTGGTTTTTCTAAAAGTTTATAGATTATATGATGGGTACCTTACCCCTGGATAGCAACTATTTGCAGGGACAAGCTGGTGCCATCTTATCAGATCTTATACCATGGTTATAACCTTTCAGAACGATTTTGGGTGCCCAAACTGGATTTATCTGAGTGCTTTATCAAAGGATAGAGGTGCTGAGTTGACACTTGATAATTGACAGTGTTCTTTTTCTATACTATTCGTATCTGTGACCGCAGGTCAGGGTTAGCCTTGACAGTGTTCCATACAGGAAAAGCTCAGCATGGTTAGGACTAGAACCAGCGATCTTCTGATCCAAAGTGCTTCATCCTATCCACTAGGCCAGGGGCTGGACAATGGTGTGCTTCGCCTCAAGCTTTTATCTGGCCCTAAAGTCAACTTGTGCATCCATAATCACAATATATCATTATCAGTATATGTTGCCAGAAACCAGCTCACACATCCCTCACAGCTGTGGCAGGTAGAGGCTATTAATAGAACTCTGACAGCCTGTGTGTCGCTAAGGGAAGCCCCACAGTGATGGCTCCCTAGAGGCGCCATATTGGGAAGGTGTAAGTATAATATGTAAAGAATCCTAATATCAAACCTATCTCAGGTTGAATATGATGGAATTCTAATATTAGAATCAGATCTCATCTCAGTGTGAATATGGCGGCCCCATAGATTTTATCCTTTAGGGGCCGCTGATACAGGAGTGCATCATTCTCACTTATCAACATGATACCGCCATGAAGTTTTGGAAAGACTACTCGCCAGCACTTCATTGGAGCATCATGCCGACCCTCGGGGAGTTTATCAAACTAGTATTGTCAGCATGTTGCACTAATGTAACTCTGGCAAGTTACTCACCAGGACTGCATTTATGCATCATGACGACCAAAAGGCATGATGCATTAATGCATCAGCAGGCCTTAAACGGTTGATTAAGGAACCCTGCATCCGATAAGCCTTTCCCATATCATACTACCAATTTCAGCGCCCCAAATATAACTAATCATATCTAATGCTAAATAAATGGTACATGTATGTATACATTTATACAAAGTCAATACAAATTTGTTTAATTTGAAAAAAATTAAATCTATGAGTCCAGATTAGCTGCTATCCCATTTTTAAAGAACTAAGTTCTAGACTGTGACATGACAATCATACATACTTGTGACAGGCTCAGGAAGCTTTACATGGCCTGTGGTCTGTCCTGCAGGTTTAGCTATTGAAGGTCTACATAGTGCATTATTTAGAGAATACACAACGATTTTCTTCACATCTTGACTGTCTGTTGTTCTATAATGCACAAGTGCATCTGAGTGCATTATATAACAGTTGTGATGTGAAGAAGATTGTTGACGATTCTCTAATTAATGCGTCACGTCATGATGCATGAATACGGCCCTGGTGTTTAAACCACTATCTGCATTCATGCATCATGCTAACTCTGTTCTAAATGATTACCATAAAAAAATAGCACCCTGAGATTTTGACTTTTCTGCAAGCTGCATTTCGGGTGCTAAAGGGGTTCCTGTTCCTTAGACTAGTTCATATACAATGTATATAAAATCGCACCTAAAAGCCACACTCCAACTTTAGGAAACCCCTATAAGCTGCAGTAGGGCTCTGAAATAGTGGGTCTTATAGTGCCGTAATCTCCCGTGTATAAGGCGAGTCTTATATGCGAGGTTTTAGTTCTAAATGGATCCACAAGGGGGAGATCAAAACCTTCATTTTGATATGTTACACTCTCCTGAAGTCCTGGTATGGCATAAGGGATTTCATTGCGGTCCATGGGACACTAGCTACACATAGCTTTTTGAATTTCTAATATCCATTCCGCAGAACAAATGTTATGATTTTTTTTATTTTTCTGATCAAATCCTAAAACTCTAGGTGCGCCTTATAGGCGGGCTGGGCCTTATACCCGGGAGATTACGGTACATGTTATAACACAAGGTGTAGCATGCCTCTTATGGCAGACCAGGGGGACGATGTGCAGCCAATCTACATGTTGCAGCTTGGACAATATATAGCAATTAGCCTTATACGCAAGGTTTTACGGTAGTCAAAGATGGTGTAATATGACATTTTGCCTCCTGGCACTGCCTTATCTACACTCAGGGTCTGTGTGTGGGGGGGGACGAGGTGTAGCCAATCTACATATGGATGTATTAGGTGCTGTCCAGTCAACAGGCATCCCATAATAACAAGTACTACACCAAGGTGTTAAAATAGTTGCTATTTCTTGCCCTGCCCATTGTATACATGCTGCATCTTTACTTTGGGAGAAAACAAAGGTTGCCATTTCTTGCTAAGTAAAATGATGCATATAGGTGACACCCTGAGTTCAGGATGATCCTATAGATAAGCCATACAGCTGGGCTTATGCTAATAGCTACCTACACACTTGGGCTTATGCTAATAGCTACCTATACAGCTGGGCTTATGCTAATAGCTACCTATACAGCTGGGCTTATGCTAATAGCTACCTATAAGCCACATACAAATTTGGGATGATGCTAGAAGCTGCATCTGAAAAGGTTACCATTTCTTTGTGTGGTCCTATAAACTGCACTGAGAGTCTGAAATGGTGTATAAGCGCTGTAAATACCTAGATTCTTTTCAGATGTAGCAGTCGGTTTGTGTAATATGACAATTTGGGTACTCTATCTAAGAGGTGTCTGTGTGTGTGTGTGTGTGGGCAGGGGGGTGATGTATATTCAATCTACATATGGATGTTATAGGTGCTGACCAGTCAACATGCCATCCGACAAGGAGCACGATTCCACCAAGGTTGTTTATTGTAAACCCTGCGTATATGCTGCACACGTTTTTAAGCCGCACCCTGATTTGGGTTGAAATCTATAAGCTGCAACTTGGGTATGAAAAGCTTGCAATTCCTTAATAGCGTTTATATATTATGTTAAAACCTGCATATTTTTTTTTATATAAGCCACAAGTCATTGTAAAAGCCATAATGGTCTGATTTGCAAAATGTAGCCCAAGGATTACAGCTAGACATATGGTCCCATGGTCTGCCAATTTCCGCCAGACCGACAGTGATTTTGCAGCCAAAAGCTGTTGTCCTGCAAGTTTTCATATAGACAGCAACATGGGAGCCCGAGTCCACCAAGGTGTTATATTTTAAACCCTGATTATAAAACATTGGTTTCACTGCCATCAGTCAGGGGAATATTTTTTTGCTAACTGATCAATTTCTTTCTATACTTGGTCCGACCAATAGGAGTGGAATACCCACTTCAGATTAGCAAAGATTTGCCTGATCAAAGGCAGTGGAACCAACATTTTCGCTGCATATCTTGGAACTAGTTGATGCTGTTAATGATGGTATCTTAATTAAAGCCATAAAATTGTTTTTCCCTAATCTAAAATACTCTATAACTGACATTAACCTTTTTGATATAGAAGAGTTCATCAGATCATGTTGCTTGAACACACAGTCTGATTTAAAAAAAAACATGAGGAATGGATCTGAAGCCAAGAGGAAACTGCAATTAGCAATGAGAAAAAAAGGTGCAATTACCCTCAACATAATTTGCCCTGAGGGGGCTTTTCAAAAAGGTGTCAACGTTAACCATTTGAAGCCAGCTGATGCATTAATGCATCATGCACATTGGTTGTCATGATACATGAATGCAGCCCTGGTGAGTAAGTTGCAAGGGCTGCATTTATGCATCATGACAACCCTATGAAGTTGATACAGTCCCAGCGGGTTGGCATGATGCTTCATGAAGTGCTTACGAGCAGTCTCACCAGCACTTCATCGGCGCGTCGATGCACAACAAATGAGCATGATACACCCCTGGATCTAGAGCCCTTAGAGGGCGTATTTAGAATTAAACTATTTTATTTTGATTCACCCAGTTTTGTGAAATCTGCCTGGTAAAAACATAATGATCAGCACTTGAGACTTACTCAGTTACAGTGCAGACGGGACGCGGACAGAACTCAGACCGGACATGAAATTGAATCCAGTCCCGTCTTTGCTGTTTGTGGGTAACCAGGACTCAGATTGGTTGCAGATTGAGCATCCCGTCTGCGTCTGGGCAAAATCTGCTATATCAAACATTGTTAAGGCCAGCACAAACATACAAACTGGTCACAGACCCGATCCAGACGCAGACCAGATTGTGGTGAGATTAGGGTGGTAGTCTGTGTCCAGTCTGCAACCCCCTCTTTTTAAGTCTGGCTCAGGTCTGAGGGAAACCAAGTCTGTTATAGCCCTACCATTTCACAGACCGTCCGTGGAGAGTCTGAAAATATCTAACACTGTTTGATATTGCAGATTCTCCCCAGACTCAGACTGGACCCTGAATCTGCGTCCAGTCTGCGTCTGAGATTGCCGCAAACATTGCAGACGAGACTGGAACAGCGTCCAGTCTGCGTCCAATCCGTGTCCGATCGGTACTGTTTGCGCCGGCCTTTAGATATTCAGGGACAGCACGGACGGTCCGTAGAATGGTAGGCTGATAGCTTTTCTCACAGACTGAGCACAGATTACCACCCTCATTTAACGACAATGCGGTCTGAGGTCAGTTTGAATGTTTGCACCGGCCGCTGATGCATTAGTGCATCATCCCAATTGACTGTCATGTATCATTGGTGTCTCCAAGGGGGCACCAAGAAAGTATTTGCAACACATTGTGTTAACTGTCCGGTGTTTGATGTACTCAGGAACTTTCAGCATGATTTTACTATATTGTAGTTAAAAGTTTTATGAAACTAGTCAGAAAAATCTAAATTGCAGCTCATTTTCTGAAGAAGGTTCCCTTAGAGAAACACTGTGATATTGAAGAACAGAAATAGACCTGAAGCCAGCACGAAACTGCAATTAACCATGAAAAAAAGACAATGTAATTTACACCAAATTGACATAAAGAGGGTGTTCAACAGCGACGGTACTTTGATTGAATTCACCAAGTTCTGAATGGTCAGCTTATTCAACCTTTTAGCTCCTTAAGGGCCGCTGATGCAGGAGTGCATCATGCCCTTTGTCATCACGATACACTAATGAAGTGCCGACCAGCACTGCTCACCAGCTCTTCATCAGAGCATCATGCCAACCATACATGACTGTAACAACCCTGTAGGTTCAGCATCATGCATGTATGCAGCCCTGGCGAGTTACTCGCCAGGGCTGCATTCATGCATCTTGACAGCCAATTTGCATATATTCATTAATGCATCAGCTGCCCCTTATGGGTCAAAGGTTTAAAACATTATGTTGTCCACTGCAGACTGGCTTAATAAGGCTGGAGTGTCGGACTTGTTACTCAATAAATGTCTGGCCATGGGGTCAGCTGATTGCTCACCGACCCCAACCCCATACCACCATAACAAACCACCACCACACACAGCTCACAGTCTAGTTCTATGATCCCAGTCAGCACGTCCACAAGATTGGATTGCCTTCTGGGCTAGCCCAGACATGGGCTCAAGTTGGTAAATGTCAGATGGGGCCCAGGTGGGCTAACCCCTGAAACCTCTTTTCACCATTTATATACGATCGCTACTGTCGCCTCATATCCTGGCCACATCTGGTAGCTCAGACATTTACCAGCTTGAGACCATGTCTGGATAACACAGAAGGCCCAGAGGAATCCCACCTGGGGCCTTGTGGACATGCTGGCTGGGATATTGGCTCACCCCCCCCCTCCAGACAGCACCAGTATCACCAGTCCTAGTTATTTGACGTCTTAGGCCAACAACATTAGGAATTGTATTAGTACTTGTTTAGACCTCTAGAGAGAACCTGCCTCTACTAGTAGTAGTATAGAGAATTGGGACGTATTCTCAGGTCGCCTTTTGGGTGACTGTTTATGGGGACAGCCACCAATCACTCAATAGGATTTTATGGAGTGAAATTGTAGCTCACATAGAACTAAAGAGTTGAGTACAAATATTTTGAATCTATCTGATACTGCCCATTGGTCGGCATGATGCACCCATGAAGTGCTGGCAAGTCTGTTCGCAAGCACTTCATTGGAGCATCATGCTGGCTCGCTGGGGGTGTATCAATTCTGTAGGGAACACCTGCCTCCCTTCAAAGTTAGACTTACCGGCCCATCCATCCACAACATGTGAAATCCATGGCAGAAATTAATGTTTCACATAAAACCTATGCACAAGTAAGATAGGCTTATCAGTTTATAAGAGCTCTGCCATCTTTTACTTGGATATGAATTATTGATATTATTCGTTTATGGTTCCCGATTCCATTTTAGTGGCAGTTGAGATATTGTAACATGCTGGTTTTTTGTTTGTTAGTTAATTCATCGCACGATTATAACATGATACAGTACACTCTCCAATATCAAGAAACGAAATATCTAGAAATGGGTTATTGCCTTATAACATAAAAGCTATAGGTAGATATAGGGGTACATTAGTGGTTAACATTAACCCTTTAAGGCGACAGATGCCTTCAGCAGGGTCTTGCCAAAATATAAACTAGGAAGAACCTGTGCAAAACAAACTAAGACTATTTGGACAGTGGTATTACTACAATTTCTTTACAAACCCAAATTGACTACAACCAAACTTTGTGTAGCCTAACCTTATGTATTTGTTGCAACCAAGCTTTGCTGTACCAATAGTTTGGAGATGATTTAAAATTATATGGGCACATGCATTTTATTGCTGGATCAGGAAAACTAATTAGCCTGATGTGCTAAAACATTAGGAGTCACTAAGGGTTGACCCTTTAGGGGCCATTAATGGGTCATAGCCATAGGTCGTTATGATGCATGAATGCAGCCCTGGTGAGTAATTTGCCAGGGCCACGTCCATTCCAACCAAACACGATAGATAAAGTCCCAGAGGGTTCACATGATGCACCAATGAAGTGCTGACAAGACTCCCTGTCAGCACTTCATTGGTGCATCATGAGGACTAATTGGCATGATGCACTTCTGCATCAGCGGCTCTTAAATGTTTAAAGGGTACAACCAGTCGGAACCCATTGAAAATATAAAGCCAATAGAGGACATAGTAAACTAATTGTAGCAGACATGCATGTATTGTATTACCTGTATCATACACATACTTATTCCTTGAATATGTTTTGTCATAAAGCCCACAAAACCCACCCATCCATCAAATATTGGCCACAAACCTTTAAGTGGCACTAGCGCTTATTGGCCGAGAGACTTGTCTCCTCGGCCATATATACATCATGTAGGAGGGGGACAGCAGGTCATGTCAAAAACAGCCAAAAGTCCTCTACTATAGATCAGCTACTGAAATCAGTCAACCATGACGAAGACTGTGGTGTACCAGTGTACTAGTACCAGTGTACCAGTGAATTGCTATTATTCCAGGTCGTTCTGGGACGGGCTGATAACTTCCACACCCACTCTAGGCGCCTCTAAGTACCTGTAGTCAATTGCTATTGTCCCAGGTCATCTAACAGCGCCGCAGCTCTGTCCCCTAGAGTCTCTGAGTGTTTGTTCAATCACTTCATAATTACACATCTCTACTACGATCTCTCGGCCATTACATCTGTGATGTACAATTCACTCTTAATAATGTCCTCAACCAAGCGTGATCTCGTTGAAAAGCATCATGCCCATTGGCTGTCATGATGCATGAATGCAGCCCTGGTGAGTAACTTGCCATGGCTGTATCCATGCACCATGTCAAGCCTATATGGTTCATCCTTTATCTCAAATTGAATACTGCAGCTCCATAGGTTTAACCAAGGAGCCCCGTATTGCATCCCCTCATGCAATAACCCCACCCCGTATTTAACGGCCATCTGAAGCTCCCTAAATGGTCAAAGAGCTATGATAAAATCCTAATTCTATGTCAAATAAATGTACTTTTGAACATAATCCCACTAAAACAACATGAGATAAATGTAAAGGTGAGATAAGCCTCAGGCAGACCAATTCTCATGCACCTTTACCATTGTCCTGCAGGGTCGGCATGATGCTCTAATGAAGTGCTGCTGAGCTGACTCACCAGCACTTCATTGGTGCATCATGACTACCAATGAGCATGATGCACTCCTGCATCATGATCAGTGCCCCTCAACTGGTTAACTTAAAAGGTACAACCAGTCGGCACGCATGTGAAAAAATAAAGCTTATGGCAGACATAGCAAACTAATTATACTAGACATGCATGCACATACTTGGTCCATACATTTGTTTGTTCATAAAACCCACGCCTTTTTCTCCACCCAGGAACCCACCCACCCACCAGATGGCGCAGACGCAGACAGGGTTTAGCTCTTCACGCGCGGCTGATGCATTAATGTATCATGCCCAGAGGGTTGGCATGATGCACCAATGAAGTGCTGGTGAGACTGCTTGCCAGCACTTCACTGGAGCATCATGCCGAGCCTCCGGGCATATGTGTATCCATTACATAGAGCCGGCATGATGCATTAATGAAGCATGGGGAGTAACTCACCAGGACAATACTTAAAGCATGATGCTGAACCTATGGGGTTTACATTTATACAACCACAGGGTCGGCTTGATGCTCCAATGAAGTGCTGGCGAGCAGTCTTGCCAGCACTTCATCGGTGCATCATGCAGACCAATGAGCATGATGCACTCCTACATTAGCGGCCCCTAACGAAGACTTTCATGGTTAACACCTATACATGATAACTAACACCCATTACTCTCTAATTTCAGATGTTCATCTAGCAGCCATAGAAGCTAGTCAGGAGCGCCATTCGGCTAGATCCCGGTGATGGTCGGCCATTGCTGTAACCATCAGTGCCCTAACTACTGCATCATCACCATGGATACCAGCATCAGCAACAGCAGCAGCAGCAGCAGTAGCATCTCCTATTGGTTGCCATGGTTACCAAGATGCGGCTATAGGAGTAGTTATGGCAGGTGCTACACCTGTGTGTTGGTCTATCTGGTTCTTCTTACCTGTATGACCAGCGCCACCAACGGCCATAATGGCTACTATGGCTACAGTATGTTATTACCAGTATTCTATATACATTGGGTTTTATTTAGGTCTAAACCTTTAAAAAAAAGACCACCCTTTTTTCATGTTGAGGCATTTTGATAGCCATTGTGCAAATAAACAAGATTGTGGCATACTTACTGGAATATGCACCTCTCTAAGGGAGAGCAACAGGCCTTTCTGGTGCATTGTATGATTATGTATGAAAGCTGTTGTAAAACATGTTTATATATAGAATATTTAAGTGCACAAGTGCAGTACTGTGTCATTTAATGCCAATTATCAAAGAACATTTATACCATGGTCCGGAAAAAGATACAGAGAGCATTTGATTGTAGTCCACCAGTGCTGTGCAGTCACAGTTTTTTTATGTCCTATAAAATAGGCATTTATTGTAACTGCACATGGCGATTTTCTGTTACAATATGAAGACAGGATATACAAGATTGGATACATTTGTTTCCTGGAATAGATATAAAAACAGTTTCACTAAAAGCATATTGGCATCATGTTGGTATGCCGGTAATTCCAGTAAATTACTATATAGCATATCCAATGGTGTTTCTATGGGTTGACAAAGCTTGTGTTTGTGTATGATTTCAAGAAATCTCTAGTACAATATAATTCTAATCACATATATCATTTCAATTTACCTGCCTGCCACTTTAAGAACATTTCTATAAACAATATGAACAGGGATGAAATTATTTACAATTGATGATAATGAACAAGTTAACACATGTTCACCTTTGTACTCAGAGCTTAGAAAATGTTACCTAATGTTGCACTTCTGCTTCATTAGGTCAATTGTGACGTCATACAATGCAGCAGAAGATCCTGCTGCTCTCCTTTATTATAGTGCATAGTTTAGTAAGTATACCAAAATCATGTTTGTTAGCACAAAGGCTACCAAAATAATTCAACATGAAAATAGGGTGGTCTTTTCTTTTAAAGGATTATAGTGCACTAATGCATCATGCCTTTTGGCCATTATGATGCACTGTGGATCCAGTATGTTACCAGTATTTTCTCTTTTCATCTTCATGTTTTTAATCATCCATTGTCTCAATAAGTATATTTGACACATATGAAATGTTCCCTCAGTAGAATTGTTTTTCATGACGTGTCAGAACATACCTATAAAATTGCAGTAAACACTATTATTCTGAGCACATTAAAATTTTCCATTTTACAAATTGTTTCCTAAATTAGTTTTCTCCTCAAGTGGATGGCCTTAGCTGGCAAAATTGTGGTAAACATATTTCATCCTTCACATCTTCTTGACATTAACCCTTTAAAGGCCGCTGATGTGGGAGTGCATCTTGTCCATTTGTCATCATGATGCGTAGATACTGGCCAAGGCTGCAGTCATGAACCCATGCTGACTCTAACGGGTCAATATATACTTAATCCCAGAGGGTCGGCATGATACTCCAATGAAGTGCTGGCGAGGAGTCTCGCCAGCACATCATTGGTGCATCATGACGACCTATGGGCACTTCTGCATCAGCGGCCCTTAAAGGGTTAAATACATGAGAGTTAAATCTCAAAACTCTAGACAACACCTATTTTTCAAACACCTTCCTTCTATATATGCATTATCGCGTGACCCATATTTCTGGTGTCACAGGTAAAATACCACAAGGACAATTACTTACTGTGTAATTTATTCCTTTAAAGGCCAATGATGCATTAATGCATCATGCTCACTGGTCGTCATGATGCACCAATGAAGTGCTGGTGAGACTGCTCACCAGCACTTCATTGGAGCATCATGCAGACCCTTCGGGGGTTTGTGTATCAATCCTGTAGGGCTGGCATGATGCATGAATGCAGCCCTGGCGCCCCCGACACTTACGGATTTCAGTATCACTCTATCCCCAGCTCTGACATGAGACTGGCTCTTATTTGATAATGGTAAAGGCAAGACACTGTGGTCTGGGTCAATTTGTATCACAGTAGGTGGCCCTACTGTCTATGCATGAACCTATGGACAGTGGTGCCACCTAGTACTGCAAAGATGATAGTGGATATCCACTGTCATCTTTGCAGTACTAGGTGGCACCACTGTCTAAAGGGAGAAGCATAGACAGTAGGGCCACCTACTCTGATACAAATTAACCCAGCCTAGAGTGTCATGCCTTTATATATGTACATAACCATAGCAGCCTAGAATTCTGTGTTGTTTCAGCCAGTGCAGTTTCTAGAGCTTACGGTCGATACATTTGGGCCAGAAATATTTTGATTGATAGATGATTAAATAATGCCAAATTGATTTTACCATTATTAAATCATGAAATTTAAAAATGAAATTGACCTAAAATAGCTGCTGTTCAGAATTAGGGGACTTTACCCTTGTACCAGGTGCAATGGTAACAAGACCGAGTCTCATAGAACAAGGTATCCCATGCTATATCCACCCATACATAGCACACAGAGAAAGGCATACATTTCCTCTTCTTTTGGTAATAATATATCTTATCCTTTTAAAAGAAAAGACCCTCCTTTTTTCATGATGACTTCTTTTGGTATTCTTTACTATTGAGAACCAGATATTGACATACTTAGTAACAAATCTGCGACCAGAAGGGTAGAGAGCAGACATCTATGGTGTGTGCTATGATGTCCCAATTGGTCAAAATTCAGTTTGGAGCATTTCTTGGGAACCTCTGTCTATTTTCTTAAAATAATGCTAGTCATTTCCCTTTATTCTTTCACCTTACAGTAACCCCGTCAGACCCTATGGTGGTCAGTGGTTCCACACTGGAGCTGAACTGTACAATGAGCGAAGAACTCGAGGGCCAGAATGTCTCTAGTATCTACTTCAACCACGGAAACCGGCACTTCTCAGACCCCTTTGTCAGGGTGGTCAATGATAGAACAGTAACACTGCAGTACCCAAATGCATTTCGGAATGACACTGGTCACTGGTTCTGTCGAATTCCAAGTGTTCCTGAGAAGCCAGGCGACAACACATCTAAGATGTTGGGACAGCAGTATGTCACTGTAGCAGGTATGTGGGTCAGTTGTTGTTGTAGAATAAGAGGCCTTTCGTTATCTACATTGATCAGTTGGTGTTGTAGAAAAAGGGCCATTTTATCATGTACCTGGGTCAGTTTGTGTTGTAGAATAAGGGGCCTTTTGTTATGTACATGGGTCAGTTGGTGTTGTAGAATAAGGGACATTTCATTAAGTATGTGGGTAAGTTGTTGTTGTAGAAGAAGGGACATTTATGCATGTGGATCAGTTGCTGTTGTGGAATAAGGGACATTTCATTATGTACATGGGCCAGTTGGTTTTGTAGAATAAGGGGCCTTTCATTATGTATGTGGGTCAGTTGGTGTTGTAGAATAAGGGACATTTCATTATGTACATGGGCCAGTTGGTTTTGTAGAATAAGGGGCATTTCATTATGTATGTGGGTCAGTTGGTGTTGTAGAATAAGGGACATTTCATTATGTACATGGGTCAGTTGGTGTTGTAGAGTAATGGACATTTCATTATGTATGTGGGTCAGTTTGTGTTGTAGAAATAGTGACATTTCATTAGGTACATGGGTCAGTTGGTGTTGTAGTACAAGGAACATTTCATTATGTACGTGGGTCAGTTGGTGTTGTAGTACAAGGGACATTTCATTATGTATGTGGGTCAGTTGGTGTTGTAGAATAAGGGACATTTCATTATGTATGTGGGTCAGTTGGTGTTGTAGAATAAGGGACATTTCATTATGTACATGGGTCAGTTGGTGTTGTAGAATAAGGAACATTTCATTATGTATGTGGGTCAGTTGGTATTGTAGAATAAGGGACATTTCATTATGT
Source organism: Acholoe squamosa (assembly GCA_949317995.1). Lineage (NCBI taxonomy): Eukaryota > Metazoa > Annelida > Polychaeta > Phyllodocida > Polynoidae > Acholoe > Acholoe squamosa. The sequence goes on from OX439045.1 coordinate 6,303,259, forward strand.
ACATGGGTCAGTTGGTGTTGTAGAATAAGGAACATTTCATTATGTACGTGGGTCAGTTGGTGTTGTAGTACAAGGGACATTTCATTATGTATGTGGGTCAGTTGGTGTTGTAGAATAAGGGACATTTCATTATGTATGTGGGTCAGTTGGTGTTGTAGAATAAGGGACATTTCATTATGTACATGGGTCAGTTGGTGTTGTAGAATAAGGAACATTTCATTATGTATGTGGGTCAGTTGGTATTGTAGAATAAGGGACATTTCATTATGTACATGGGTCAGTTGGTGTTGTAGAATAAGGAACATTTCATTATGTATGTGGGTCAGTTGGTGTTGTAGAATAAGGGACATTTTATTATGTATGTGGGTCAGTTGGTGTTGTAGAATAAGGGACATTTCATTATGTACGTGGGTCAGTTGGTGTTGTAGATTAAGGGACATTTCATTATGTACGTTGGTCAGTTGGTGTTGTAGAATAAGGGGCATTTCATTATGTATGTGGGTCAGTTGGTGTTGTAGAATAAGGGGCATTTCATTATGTATGTGGGTCAGTTGGTATTTTAGAATAAGGGACATTTCATTATGTATGTGGGTCAGTTGGTGTAGTACTATGTGTATTTTGGTCTAAGAGTGAGTAGTATATGGAATTGTTGCATTGGGTCAGGTACAGTGTCTAGCCTTCAAGAACAGAAGGGATGGAGGGGGATTGATTATTTAAACTTGGAGGGATCTAAATGGATAAACGGATTTCTACCAGTGTTGAAGGGATGCGAATGAGGAAATTCACACTTCTGTAGATCAAAGGTAAAGCATTACCTTAGTCATTATGGTGTAACTGATATATTATTTGATGTTTTCAGACCTCCCGGTAAAGCCAAACATAACCGGCTGCGTCGTGTACAATTGGGAAAACATGACATGTACATGGGAACCCAAGAAACAGGACACAGGCATCACAACGAACCAAACGCTATACTGGACATTGCAGTAAGTGTTTTAAAATACTTACATTGAACACTGCTGGGGCCGCTAAATCAGGAGTGCACCATGCCCATTGGTCAGCATGATGCACCAATGAAGTGCTGATGAGACTCCTCGCCAGCACTTCATTGGTGCATCATGACAAGCCTTTAGAAGGGTATCAACTCTGTCGGGTAAGCACGAAGCATCAATACAGCCTTGGTGAGTTACTCACCAGGGCTACATTTATGCATCATGACATCCATTGGGCTTGATGAATTAAAACATTATTAGCCTTTAAGGGGTGAGCACTGCCTGACTGTATAAAGTGCACATGTACTGTAAAATCCCGGTCATAAGCCGGCCCCGGTCATAAGCCAGGGGGTGAGTTCAGACCAAATTTATAAGCCTTTTTTGGTTAATTTTAAACTTTTGCAAAACCCCAGTCATAAGCTAGTTTGGGCCCCTGAACCCCCCTTACCTCCCCTAAAACAAAAAAAAATGTCACCACTTTTGGGGCAATTTTGTGGAAATTGTGAGCATTTTACACAGACATTTCTCTCTGTTAGCTATGGTTATCTATGAAATTTGATTGATTTATTATAGAACAGATCTAAAAATGAACTATCAGAAAAAAAAGCTGTCTTAGTTATTAATTTCTATTGATTTCTATTAAAATATGGTTCAAAAACCTTTAAATCTTTGGAAAACCCCGGTAATAAGCCGGGGGTAGACTTTGGGAGAAATTTAGAAGCCGATTTTAGTCAAAAATAGAAAAAAAATCCGGCTTATGACTGGGGTTTTACGGTAGGTAGTATCATGTAAGCAATAAAGAAATTACGTGTTCAAGTTGATATAGTGCTGAAGGTTCGCCGTAGGACATTTGAGGTAAAATCTCTTAAAACTTGTTGTCAGAAACTGTATGAACACTTTTATTTGGGCAACTTTAGATGACAAATTAGGTTTTGTCTAAAAAATGTATTTCAGTCAACAGTAAAATTCTATTAGGAAAGTAATTAGTCAATTTTTGATGCTTTCAAAATAATAATTTAATCAAAATGTTCATGCAGTGAGATTTTCATTCGGGGATGGCTATCTTAGTTTGAAGCCGAACCAAAACGCCTACCTCAAACCGATTCAAGTTGTCTAAAATGTGTTATGACTAATAATTTCATAAGCACTGGCCTATATATAAATGCTCTACCTGCTGAAACATTTTGAATTGCAATTGTAAGAATATGAATACCTGTCACTCTAGACTTGTACAAATGTTATTCCATCAGTCACCACCCCTGTAAAGCTAGCATATTGACTGCATTGTCATAAAGAGCCCTCTACCTTATTGGCCCGTATAAGCGCCTGAGTCTTGAATAAATGCCCATCTTGAATAAGCGCTGAGGCACATGGCCTCTGAAATGTCAAAAACCCCATTATATTCTAAATCTTAAATAAGCACTTGTCTTGAATAAGAGCAATGGGTAAAGACTACTCGAGATGAATGAACGCTCAGGTGCTTATAAAAACAGGCCAATACGGTATATCGGCAGTTAAATAAATAATATTTCGCTAACATGACTTATAACCATATGTACTGCACTGAATTGTTCTTTATCCTTCATGGTTACCATGGAAACAGCATGTGTTGATTTAACATACTGAGGTGTATCAATCATTTAACTATGGCAACTGCTTATATTCCGATTGTACATGACAACATTGTAAATATTTAGAGTTATCTTGGTTATCTTTTATAACACTTGTGGAGCTTATTGAAATGTTCAACATTTAACCCATACCTCTCTCTTCTGCCTTATTAACCATGATTTTGTGGATTTCAGCTTTTTCATGCCTATTTCTAATAGTCTTTCCATTATTCGGCTTACCTGGGAGCTTACCATATATTGTCATTTAATGCGGATGGTTGATGTTACTATTCTATTACAGGAGAGGTCAATTTATGGGCCTACATCTTCAAACTGTCGTTTTTGTTGTTTTTCGCTTGCTACTAAAATGTATATTGTGTCCATTATGTGTATCACATGTCTTAATTAAGATTTTGAATCACAGAGGAATCTAATTGCTTGGTCTATGCAGCCATCTTGTTTTGTTGTTTTTTTTCTATTGTTTTTTTTCCTGCCTATTGAAATAACCCATGTTGTCATTGATGGTAGTTCGACCGGAGAAATGTGTAATGAACAGTCAACTTCTCTAAGCTACAAACAGGACCTTGAAATAATGATCGATTTTAAGGTTTAATTTACCCAAACCATTCAAAAATAGGAAGATTCATGTACATATACCATACTTTTATATTAAAGCACTGGGGTGTACTTTTATATCAAAGCACTGGAGTGATAATAGATCATTTCTAAAGTTTCATACTTTTTAAGATATCACACTCCTGGTGCATATATCTTTTGAGACACTTAAACCATTTACCACCATTGGTGCATTGATGCATCATGACCTTTGGTCGTTCTGATGCATGAATGCAGCCTGGGTGAGTATGCGCTAAGGGTAGACACTCATGAATGCATCATGACGACCCTGCAGGTTTGATACACTCCCAGAGAAGGGGCATGATGCCCCAATGAAGGTAATGGCAAGCTTCATGGGTGCATCATGATGGACAATGCACAATGCACAAATACAGTAATAACCCTTAAATGGTTAAATATAAAAAGTTTATAAGTGGTGCCCAGGAGCAATTATCTTAAATCAGGGCTAAGGTGTTTTACAATGTTTTATATAAAATTGGTTTTTAACCAAGACCTTAGTGGATTTTAAAAATGCACAGACCTATGATCATCTTGGAGCCTCTCCCAACCCCTTTCACCACTTTACAGGGATAGAGGAATCTATCAAAGACTTCATAGAAAACCCTCCTCTAACTTTTGCTGCTTCCCTAAGGTGCACCAAGGGCCCATCCTCATGTATAAGATGCGCCTTATATGCGAGGTATTACGGTGGAGTCTTATTTAAATCGTGGAAATTACAAATAAACACCCAACGTCTGTCACCTTGGATACATAAGTCAATTTGCTCCAATTAGATGGCCCTAGTTACCACATAGTTAAGCTCTTTCACTTGTGTTTAAAAAGAAAAAGAAAAACCTTTCTCAAAGGACAGAATAGGTGCACACCATGCATTTTTGGCTTTGATTTAAGTTATTTTTTTGGGAGTGTTGTCTTTGGATAGTCCCTATTATTGAGACCAGGCATTGCTTTCCAGTGAAAGCCACTAGGTTTAAAGAAAGAAAAAGATTCATCCAAAATTTAGGTTTTGTTAAGTATTGAAGTTTTTGAAAACTTCAGAATATATGTATACAACATATGCTGGGAAATAGTAGTTAAGACTATATATAAAATAATGCCCTTTGTATATGATATAAAGCTCTTTTAACACCCAAATTTTGGACAGGTGTCTATTTGAGACTAGTTTAAATATTTAACAGTTATTTTGAGGGTCCATCCCCCACTACATGATGAACGCTCCCATATTTCTGAAGCAATACACCACCTTGTAAATTCAAGGCAATTGAAGGCACTGTCCCTGATTTAAGGGCATTTGAAAGGACTTCATCACATTCAGCAGTTTTGTGGAGTAGCCCCACCCTCATCCCCAGACCTTGATTGGCTTCCAAACATACCTGTCATTGTTGAATATGGCATTCATATATGACTCGGTAAGTGCACTCACTTACTGCCCCCTAATTTCTCCCTGCCTCCTCTCTTGGGGTCCGTTTGGCAGTCAGTGGCCTCTTCCGATCTGAGTAACCCCCCCCCCCTTTGGGGGCTGACTATCTAATCTGGCAGCCAGGGCCACTGATGCATTAATGCATCATCCCGCTGGGTCGTCATGATGCATCAATGAAGTGCTGGCGAGCAGTACTTCATTGGAGCATCATGCTGACCTTCCAGGACATTATGTATTAACCACATAGGTTTGGCATGATTCTCTAATGAAGTGCTGGTGAGCATTCTCGCCAGCACTTCATTGATGCATCATGACGACCAATGGGCATGATGCATCAATACATCAGTAGCCCTTAAAGGGTTATATGTTGGCCATAGTGGTGACTATAGAGCTCTGAGTGGTTGTGGCACTGGTAATGTGTAATGACTGTGATGGCAGCTGGTGACAGTGATACATAATTAAAAACCTCAACCCAACCGCTAACGACACATGATGCGTTAATCCTCCAACAGCCGCCAATGCAGGAGTGCATCATGGTCAGCATGATGCACCAATTCAATGCTGGCATAACTGAACATCATTACTGACCCTTCAGGAGTGTATCAACACCATAAGGTTGACATGATGCTTGCATGAGTTACTCACCATGGCTGCATTCATGCATCATGATGACCCTGCAGGGTTGAGAGTGAGAGAGTGAGTAATAGATGTTTAACGCCATTTCGACAGCTAAGGTCATATTCATGGCGAGAACGACATTACACAATTTCACAGAGGAATGTGTCAGTGCCCGTGCATATGTGCACCACACACATCCTGAGGGGATAGGAAAGATGAGAAGTAGACCCTTTTAAGTGGGCTAGGGAAGCCCACCCTGCAGGGTTGAAACACTCTTGCAGGGTTGGCATGATGCACCCAAAAAGTACTGGCAAGTAGATTCACCAGCATTATATCAAGGCATCATGACAAGCAATGGGATTAAGCAACCCTTAAAGGGACATGGTCCAATTTTTTTTCTAATAACATGAGATTTAGGTGTCTGTGAAGCATTTATTGTTATATTTAGCTCATACAGGCTTACAGAGGGAGGTCCTATGGACCTTGCCATGGGCATTTTGCAGAGTATCTCAAATGGATGGACTTTTGGCGTGCACTCCAAACTAGGAGATTGGGTATAAATCTGACAATTCCTTCAAACATGACCTTACATAGGGGGAAGGAGAGCAAATAAAGGAGGTACCATAGGAAGTGTGATCTATGTGAACATCCTGGTTCATTTTTGAGAAAATTCTTCTTTTATTTTTTTTTTGGCCCCATCCATCAGATTATGCCACTTTAAAGTGTGTGTGTCATGCAGCCACTAAGGGTATAGTAGGATGCAGCACCACTCAATGTCCTGGTACCTATATAATGATTTATTCAAACACACCTGGGTCAGATAGTTCTTTAACCCTTTAAGAACTGGTGATCCAGGAGTGTATCAACCCCATAGGGTTGCCATGATGCCATGGCGAGTTACTCCATATGTGCGGGCCCAGTGTCTGGCCCTGCCTATGGGACCAGGCAAATTAAAGAACACTTGCTATCCCTCGAGAAGAGTAGGGGAATGAAGCCCCGGTAGCAGTTTTCCCCTCAACCCTCCTCATAGATTCATCTGATACATTCAGTCATCGATAGATGTGGTCACCGCTGTGATTGACAAGCAGCATAGGTAAACCTGTCTAGCTGTATGGACAAGCAGCTTTTAAATACCTGTCCAGACTGAGAAAGAAAGGACTTCATGTCCGTAAACTAATGAGGCAGTCCCATGAGGTGTAAAGGCTTGGGACGCTAATCAAATCAATCAATCAATGGCGAGTTACTCACCTCCTGCACAGAATATACCTTGGGTTTAGGCAAAAAAGTGCAGCTTGGGCTCAATTTGGGTAGTTTACTACTGGTACTGTATAGGGCTCAGTATTGAGGTCCAGTGGGTCCGCCATTGCTTGATCTGGGACCTGTCGAGATAAGCACTGATAACAGCCTGCATGATGGGTACCAGGTGTTACATAATGTACCCAGAGAACACTGCAGTGAATGGAGGGAGTTTTCTCATTGGTTCATAATGTTACCCGGGTCAGCCCTATAGTAAGATATCCTGGCCTATAAGGCGCACCCTGATTCTAGCCACATTGTATTCTCAGCTGTAGTTTTTCACTCCATCATAGATGGTGGCTCAGAGTGGTCCTGATGGGTTGGGAGGGAGGATGGGTATTTGGAGTTCAGTTTAGTGGTTGGGGCCTTTCAGTAGTCATGTTTAACCATTTAAGGGTTGCTGATGAATTAATGCATCATGCCCATTGGTCGTCATGATGCACCAATGAAGTGCTGGCGAGACTACTTGCCAACACTTCATTGGAGCATTATGCCGACCCTCCGGGAGTATATGTATTAACCCCGCACGGTCAGCATGATGCTCTAATAAAGTGCTGCCGAGCAGTCTCGCCAGCACTTCATTTGTGCATCTTGAAGACTGATGGGCATGATGCACTCCTGCATCAGTGGTCTTTAATTGGTTAAGTATTGGTTAAGGGTTGCATGGCGGGGTTAAGGGTTGCATGGCGCCATAAGGTTCATCAGTCCTGGCATGATGCGCCAATGCCGCATTTGGAGTATCTTGACAGATGTGCATCATGCCATCCCTTCGTGAGTGTATCAACTCTTTAGGGTGAGCATGATGCATGAATGCAGTGCTGGTGAGTTACTCACCAGGGCTGCATTCATGCAACACGACAACTATTTAGAGCACTATTGGTCCATAAAGGTTTAACCAGGACACGTGCAGAGATGAGAAATATCAATAAACATTGACACTGAATTATTGAAACATCCTATCCACTTTCTATGTCATCACTGTTTCCCCCTGTCTATGCCCGTTGAATAGCACTTCTCTCTATCACCAGATCCCTTTCTCTTTTACTCTCTCTTTCTCTCCCCCCCTCTCTCTCTCTCTCTCTCTCTCTCTCTGTCTCTCTCTCTCTCTCTCTCTCTCTTTATCTGTCCCATACCTCTCTGTCCCTATCTCTGTCAGTCTGGCTGTCTTTTTCTCCTTCCTATATCTCCCTCCCCTTGTATCTCTAGGTTGCTATTACTCTCTCTCTTTCTCTCTCCCAACTCTTTCCAGCATCCTCCCACGCCTTGTTTCTCGTCTTTCTGTCTCATTCTCTTGCCCCCTGCCCCTCCATTCCTCATCCTCCTCCTCCCCCCTCTCTCTCTCTGTCTCTGTCTCTGTCTCTGTCTCTCTCACTTGTTCTGTGTGATGATTGCTCTGCCTCTGTCTCCCTCTTTTTCATTTCCTTGCTTGCCCATTCTCCCCTGGAATCTCACTACTTCTCTCTCTCCCACTGCCTCTCTGTCTCTCTTTCTCTATGTCTTTCTCTCTGTCTATCCATCCCCCACACCCTTCCCATCTCCATCCATCCCCCAGTCTGCCCCACCCCTCCCACTTTGTCTGCAAATCGTTTGCATGATAACTGTATACATTCTCTCCCCTTCCCCATTAGGGGAATGTCAAGCCAGTTTTTGAATCAATTAAGGTACTGTCAACCCAGTTTTTTAACCCATTCAGGTAATGTCAACCCAGTTCTTTGAACCAATTACATGTAAGAATGATGCACATCCTGCAACGTCCTACATCCCGCTCTTCTTTATAAGGTCATTATTTATCAATAGGGGGTGTGCTGGATTTTTGCGTGGACGGATCAAAATCTTTCATGCCTCCCTTCAATGGCAGTCAAAATTTCTTTTACCCCCGCGCCAGAGACGCAGAGAATTTTCAAGCCTCTCTTAGATCTATAATAGTGCGCAGCCATTTTCTAAAAAGCAAGTAAATTTTTGACGCCCCCTCTCAAGAGGGGTCAAAATTGTTGACGCCTCTCCTCTGGAGGGGTCTGAAATTATTACAACCACCTCAACCCCCCCCCACGTTGATAAATAATGACCACTCCCTAAGGTTACCTCTACTTACCTCTCTTCCTTATGATACCGAAGGTATTATGGAGGCAATGTCTATGATTGACCTCGTAAGGACCGCTAATGTATTAATGCCCCATGCCCATTGGTTTTCATGATGTTTGAATGCAGCCCTGGCGAGTAACTCACCAGGGCTACATTCCCTATGGTATTGATTCCCCCTTTACAAGTCAGGTACACCATAAGAAAAGTCATCAAAATAACAGGGGAATCCTTGTCCCAAAGTTGCCAGAGCTCCATTGTTGTCTTCACAGAGATTCATTAGTGTCGTTTTGGACTTTATTGTAGAAACCTCACTGATTCACTGCAGTGTGATATAAATAAAAGAAATTCAGTTCAATTCAATTCAAATGTCTTCAAAGGGAGTATGATGGACGAACCCTAGTAGATTATGACTGTACGTGGATAAACAATGGTGGGTTTGAAAAGATGTAACTAACAAAGCAAAAGACCATTCATTTTCTCGCTTCCCAAACCAACCTGATCTCCTTTCCTTCACACCCCCTTCGCCTTTGCCTATATATGTCAGATTGGCTGTCAGATTGTCTGTCAGTCTGTCTCTGGCTCTCTAACTCATGATCACTCACTCGCTCTGTCTCTGTCTCTGTCTCTCTCACATGTTCTGTGTGATGATTGCTCTGCCTCTGTCTCCCTCTTTTTCATTTCCTTGCTTGCCCATTCTCCCCTGGAATCTCACTACTTCTCTCTCTCCTCTCTTTCTTTCTTTCTGTCTTTCTTTCTTTCTTTCTTTCTCTTTTTTTCCGGCCCTTCATCCCTCCACCCCCTCTCTTGCTCCCCAGTACCTCTCTAACATTCCCCCTCCTCTCCCTTTCCCTTCATCTATCTCTCTCCCTCCCCCCCCCAACTCTCTCTCTCTCCCTCTTATTTTTCTCTCTCCTGCCTTTCTCCCCTCAGCCTCAGCCTCTCACTCTTGCCTCTGCACACCTATCTCATAATTCCTCTAATTCCCTCTTTCCCTCAATCTTTCTCCCTCCTCACCTACAGCTCTTTCCCCCATTACATTTGCTACAGGTGTAAGGTATAGGCCAATGACAGGATGTATATAGGTATAAATAGGTGTAGGGACACCTTATATATGAGAGTTCCTCTTTAGAAGGGGTATCCACTAGTCAGGTAGTACTAGCTGTTATTACACTCTCCACATTGAAGTAGCTCACAGCGAGTCATATTCATAACCCGTTATGTGCTGCATATAGGAATTTTAGTCGTCATGATGCATGAATGCAGCCCTGGCGAGTAACTCGCCATGGCTGCATTCATGCATCATGCCGGCCCTACAGGGTCGATACACTCATATCTGATCAGCATGATGGGCTACTGTTGAGTTACTCAGCAACACTTCTACGTTAGTGCATCATATCAATGATGAAGCAACATAAATGCATCATGCTGCCTTTAAATGTCTACCTCTATATATGAGCCGGAGCAGCTCTCCTAACATGTAAACAGCTCATGGTGGGTGAGCGGGTGATGGCAGCCCCGGGCTGCTCGGGCTCACTGTCAGTAGAGTCGTAGTGCTGTAATTACAGGCTGTGGTCACATGAGAAGCTAACACAGGTGTGGTACTGCTCACCAGGTGGAGTTATCATCAGTTAGGCCAAAATATGGTGGGAAAATAAGGTTTTAACCCTTTAAAGGCTGTTAACCCTGTCAGCGATTTTGCTGGGAAAACCCAGAGTCCTGTGAGTTTTCGTATTGACTGCTAATGCATTATGCGGATTGGTCGACATGATGTATGATTGCAGCCCTGGCGAGTAACTCACCAGGGCTTCATTCATGCATGATACCCACCCTACAGGGTTGGTACAAGACCAGAGGGTCCAATGAAGTGCTCAAGAGCTAATTCATTTTATCTCCAGTTGAATACGACAGGTTTAACCAAGAACCTCTGTTTCACCCCCCCCCCCAGTGTGATAACCCTTCCCCGTATCACACTGCCAGGTAGATCATTGCAAATGGTCACATAACTAATGATGAAATGATTACTAATGCCAAATAAATGAATTCTTGAACATTTCTGACAAAGATAACTTGAGATAAATACAAGGAGCACTTGAATTGGTCCCCACTGAGGGTTATCACACTCGGTTTCGCCTCGTGTGATAACCCTCAGTGGGGACCAATTCTTGTGCACCTTTGTCTATAGCCCTTCATTGAAGCATCATTTGTAATCAATGGTCATGATGCACTCCTGCTGCGGCGGCCAGTGTGTTACTGCTCATTCACCTGGGTAGTTATCACCAGTTAGGCCAAAATCTGATGCATTATTTTGCGGTCTGCCACAGGTGTGCTACTGCACACTCACCTGTACAGTAATCACCAGGTAGGCCAAATGGTGGTGGACAAATAAGGTGTTAACCATTTAAAGGCTGTTAACCAATTGTGCCGATCGGTCATCATGAATGCACCCATGGAGAGTAACTCTCCAGGGTTGCATTCATGCATCATGACAAATCTACGGGGTTGACATGATGCTCCAGTAAAACGCAGAATAGTAGACTCGACAGAACCTTATTGGTGTATCGTGGAGACCAATGGGCATGATACAATCCTGATTGCTCAACTTTGTAGTTATCACCAGGTGGTCCACAATCTGGTGCAGCTTTAGTGCAGTCTGTCACTGCTCCCTCACCTGTATCATAATCACCAAGTGGGCCAAAATCTGATGTATTATTGTAGTAGGCCAAAATGCAGTGCAAAAAAAAAAGGTGTTCATCCTAAAAGTGTAAGGCTGCTATTGCATCACTTGGTAGGTAACTCACCAAGGCTACATTCATGCACAATACCTACCCTACAATGCAGTTTAGTTTAGGCTGGTCAATTCCTCTATAACCCAAATTCCTCAGACTGACAAGCAATGCTCTCATACTGACAAAAGAAATTCATCATATTTTCAACTTAGGTAGGTCACGACAATGAGCTAAAGTTGTCATTTTGGCCACCTAAAGCTGTAGATTTAGGTACTGTCAACTGTCAATCTGAGGACCTAAAGTTGTCTGCATGCATTGAAGAGTTTCGCACCTTCCTAGGTTTTCAGTGTGATGAGTCGTGTTACCTGCTCAGTCACCGTGAGCTGCTCCCTGTCATTACCATCACCACAACATCTACCTGTACCTGTGGCCTTTCCCACATATTTGGTTAAAATCTTCTATATATGGCCAATGCTCATGAAACTGGGTCACATGGAGAGAAAGCATCAACTTTCACACCCTACATGTATACTCATTTTCCTTAGATCTACTTCTTAAAACTCAGTGAAAAGGAAATCAAGGTTTGAAGGCAATATATATTTATGAGCCATTGTTTATAATGACTGGTTAAATCAAAGGTTTCACAGAATACATTTTATGTTTTGGGTATGTTAGAAATTGGAATTCCTTATGAAGGATTATGAGCAATAAATATATTGTTACTGACCATCACTGATTTTTCACATAGAATAGTACAAACCAGTATCTTAGATACAGTATGAAACCTCATTAAATTCACAGAAGGTAGACGATTACAGATTTTTGAATAGTGTATGAGAATTCATTAAATTGAAATGATAATGGCAGTCACATAAATTTACTTTCTAGATTTAATTGTTTTGGCCCTGACAAAGGGTGCATTTCTAAACAAAGTGTAGAATATAGATGAAGGTACGTACTCATGCACAGCATGACTATTTGGATTAGCAAATACGATTACAAAATGACTCGACGAGATGAAGCAAATGTTTATTCTTGACATATTTTGGTAGCAGATTTTTCAGCTTTGATTATCCCAGTTCTTCAATTCTGTTTTAATTTTCTTTCGGAAGCAGATTTATTTTTCAGTTTGACCCTTCTTTTTCCTTGAACAGCTTACAGTCCACTTTTTCTAATTATGGAATATTTTCTTCACTATTTCCCTTTTTATGTTCTTTTTTCATGTTCAATTTTGCTTTTATAAAATATTTTTGCCCACATTTTTTGTCATATAATTTCAATATTACACCATTTTATCCCTACACAGGATATACTCGGAGTCCCCTTCCTATTTCCATTGCCCCCATGCCTTAGCGAACATGTGCACGTGGAAGGCTTTAGATCAGATGGACAGTCTGAAGGTTGGCAGAGTCTATGCCATTTTCGTCGAGGCAAAGAGCGCTATTGGTGCCGTAGCGACACACGTCAAGCTTCTGTATACACAGAATCTAGGTATTATCGAGTCTGACATTTTATGTAGCTATTGTAACCAAGCTATATCCACCATATGGACAGTCACCATTCACTCCACTAGAGGGCGCCATGGGCTATGTGCAGAGGAGGTGTAAGAATAATAACGACAAGATGCACTGCTCGCCACGAGTGCATCATGAGTGATTGCGCTGCATGGATATTTGGATTCAACCCGTCAAGGTTTACTCTACAATGACCATTGGACAGCATGATGCACCAATGAAGTGCTGGTGAGTCTGCCCACCAACAGTTCATTGGAGCATCATACCGACCCTTTGGGAATGTGTCAGTCCCACAGGATCAGCACAATCGATGAATACAGCCTTGGCGAGTTACTCATCAAGGCTGCATTCATGCATCATGATGACAAATGGGCATCATGTCCAAGATGTCTGAATATATACATACATCTTGCTGACCCTACGTGGTGGCTATTCCCCCCCCCCCCCGGGAGGGTCAGAATGAGGCTCTGCTGAAGACTGGCAAGCAGACTTGCCCGCACTTCATTAGCGCATCAAGTTGACCAAAAATGTTAAGTTGATTAGTTTCAGTATTTCCTACAGCTAGAAGCTATTGTTTAAGTAAAATTAAAAATCTATTAAATATGCACAAAGTCAAGGGAACTACTGATATTACTCAGCTTTACAATTTCCTCAAATTTGCTTAAATCCAAATGTTCGTGCAGTGCAAAAGCTTGTGGTGAGCTCGCTGCTGCTGCACCAAACCTCGGTAACAGCTCTCACCTACTTATCAATATTAGCAGCTGTGCAGCTAGGCTGGCCTGACTATCACTACCTTCCTCTGTCACACACACCATCTTTTACACGAAAAGACCCTTCAAACCTTAACGGGATGTATATGGCGCTTCAACCCAAAGAAATGCCAACTGTGCACCGGCGCATCATGCCCAATGGCCGTCTTCATGATACTTGAGTGCAGCCCTGCCAGGGATGCATTTTAGGTATTATGTAGACCTTCCAGGATGGTAACCTTGATTCACCAGTGAAAATCTGGTGACCAGCCTCACCAGAATTTCAATGGTGCATCATCAAGACCAATGGCCATGATGTAAATTTGCATTAGCTGGAATTTGATGACAATATACCGTTTGATCATCATTAGTCGTAATTCAAGATGCATCATCTTGACCGAGTGGGGTTGGTATATTCCTGAAGGGTAGGCAGGATGCATTAATGCATGTATCAATGTTACTGATATTGCATGAATACTTGGGTTAATGCAACTTTAAGCAAATGCAAAGCTGATGAATAGCTAGATCTCCTTCTGCAATTGATGAAGGTATCTAAAAGAGAAGGTGATTTTTCCATTAATCAGTATTATGATGTACCTAAAGTTGCTAAATCCAAATGTCCATGCAGAATCAAGATTACTGGATTTTTTTTTAATCACAGCGACAAAGGGCTTTGGATTGTAAGCGTCATACGGCCCAAAAAAAGGTTAATACTGGGATCTCTAAAGTCTAAATTCCTTACTGTATAAGTAAACTTAATATTAAGTAGTAAGTATGTATTGTATATGGGTTATAACTACCCAGTTTTAAGTCCCTCTTGGAGTATGGTGACGAGTGATTCAAAATGGTGGAAGCCACTTTATTATCTACCCTGGTCATTGGACTCTAACTTAGCTGTCTCTCTGAGTGGTTTAGAAAAATAATGATAATCATAGGACATGGGAGTGTTGGTTGTGTTAAAAATGTAGATATATTTCAGAGGAAAATCCTCTGTAAATATAGTGATAACAATTGGATGGAAATAAACCAGGGTGAAAGTGAGTGTACATATAATATATAGGTATAGCTGAGTTTATACTCTTTCACTCATAAATATATACTAGCATTTTTTTGTCATTATTCTTTTATTATGGGTCCTGAAGATATATTCCCTTTTTTGCTAGGTATATTTGTAATGTGGTTTACTGTTAAAAATGCAGGTTGAAGTAGTGAAGTATGATCATCACCCTACCTTTCCATTTGTAGATAGGAGACATACTGTGACCTATGAGGATAGAGGATAGATATATGTAGTACCAAAATAGGTACTCCCTAAATATGTACATTTTGTACACACTTCCATTATTTTGTAAAAGGCTTTCATATTGCAACATCATTTGCTTTTAAGGAAACTTAACGTTACACAAATTCCTCATTTGTTGCAACTTAAAGCAAGTTCAACCAAAATGAAACAGAAAAGTTGGCTTAATAAGGTTACTCCATGTTGCAGAAAATTTGGCTATGAATCTGTTTTATATTGGGTCTGCTGTTACTTCCATATGTTCATGCAATGTATGCCTTATTCACATTATGAAAAAAAAAATTCCACAGTGTTCCACAATAGGATTTAAAAAGGTTCCTCTCCCCTACATAAAAGAGCTAAAATAGATAGCCTCCATGCAGAGAGACCTAACTTAACATAACATAGAGCAAGCAAAACAATTATTCATTAATAAATATTTTTATTTTCTTTCCAGATTGACATCTTTAACCAACAATTCTAACTGCTAACTGTAATAAATGGTTTCCTTTTTAATACCTGTGATAAAAATAAAACATCACGTCGAAATTATTGGTTCCGTTGCAGGTTAGCTCCCATTCCGAGGGATACTAATTGGTACCATTGCCCACACCCGAAATCCCCACAACCCGATACCAACTCTTGCAAGTGGCTAAAACGCGACGGTGCAGATAGTCTTCAACCTGGACGTACATATTGGCTATATGTGAAGGCAAATAACGAACTGGGCCAAACTTTCTCGACTGTGAATAGCGAAGGTTATGATACCAGCACACTAGGTAAAAAAGCCTGATAGAGGATTTGGTATCCCTAGTTTGACGGGCCCCCTTACTTTATATAGAGAGCCTCAGAGCACACCACCCTGCAGTTTTTCTCCAGTTTCACCCCATTCTCTATACCATCTATAGAGCATTTTAGTCTCCATCTGTAGAGGGTCTGTACTTTCATAGTCCGTGAATTTTATGCCAGTCGGATAGGGAGCTACTAGACTAGTAAAGGTGGCATAGTACTTTTGTGCGCCATGCCTTTTGGTCGACACGATGCTTGAATGTAACCTAAATGAGTAAATCACCAGGGCTGCATTCGCGCATCATGTCGACCCTTCAGGATTGATATGATCCGATAAGGACGGCATGATGCATGAATGCAGCCTTGACAAGTTACTCACCAGAGCTGCATTCATGCATCATGCTGACCCTACAGGGTTAATATATGTTCCCAAAGGGGCAGCATGATGCATGAGTGGAGCCTTGATCAGGTACTCACCAGGGCTGCATTCGTGCATCATGTCGACCCTAGAGGTACTCACCAGGGCTGCATTCATGCATTATGTCGACCCTAGAGGTACTCACCAGGGCTGCATTCATGCATTATGTCGACCCTACAGCGTTGATATATGGCCAAAGCGGCAACACAGAGTATAAATACAGTCCCGATGAGCACTTTATTGAGGTACTATGCTGCCCTTAAGAGTCTAGCCAGCCCCTGCAGGATAATAGTACTGCTTTAGTCTGCAGAGTTGTTCTCATTTTTTTCATACATTTTTCTTTAATACAAGTCTATAGAGGCAGGTACCACACCATCTCCCCCCCCCTCACTCCCTGCACACCTCTTGCATGGCTTCCATGGCTACCTTGAACTAAGGCCAACACCAAAAAACACCAACTTCCAATTAACAGGTAGACTCACTCACTCGTTGAACGCTTTGCTGAGCCTCTCCAACTACTAGGCCTATTTCATACACATACACATGCTTGCTGGTAGAAGGCTTGTAATAATGGCATAAGGGAGTGATAATTTTTTACCAACAGGGGGGGGTCGGTGGGTTTGCGCAGGGACAGGTTAAACATATTTCGACCCCCCCCCCTCTCGAGGGGGTAAAATTTTTTCAACACCCCCCCCATAAGGGACACAAATCGCGTTCGGAAGTCCCCTTTTAGCCTATAGTAAAGCGCGGGGTTTTCCACTGAAAACAGGTGAAATTATTTTGACCCCCCATCAGAGGTGTTGAAAAAATTCTGAGCCCCCCCTGGTCAAGGGGTTGAAAAAATTCTGACCCCCCTCAAACCCACGAGCCCCCCCCGTTGTTAAAAAATGATCACTCCCTAATATCCTTGAACACATACACACTCTAGTTATCATATAATGACTCCCTCCAATATGAATCACTTCCTCACCATATCACAGGTAAAATGGTGATTGTACAGCCTGTTTGAGAAATGAGGGAAACAAACAGGTCATGTTAGAAAAGAAACATTGCATACAATATCATTAATATTGCAATGTCCTTTATGATGTATTGAATTACTGCGTAAAAAAGAAGATTGGTCTTGCCATATCAAACCCTTCGAATGCCCAATGATGTCTCTTCTAATTCATCAATTTTCCTAATGCGCCCAGTTGTATAGTTCCACAGCGCATCATCATGATGCCCGTTTAGTATAATCCTTAGTGAGAAGGGTTTGCATGATTTAGAGAATAGACAACGATCTTCTTCACATCGAGACTGTCTGTTGTCCCATAATGCATGAGTGCATTATAGGACAACAGACAGTTGAGATGTGAAGAAGGAGTTTTCTATTGTCTTTATAAAACATTGTACATTTCATTCCAATCGATCAAGTACCCAATCAAGGTACATCCAGACCAATTCATGGTACTTGACTGCTTTACAGCTATGGTGACCTTGCTCAGGCGTGCACTGTACTCCTATAATGCACTCAAGGTCACTTCTACCGTGCAGCAGAGCACTGCCACCTGTTTTATAAACAGTTATGAAGCACTGGTGAGTAAGTGAGTGAGTAATAGATGTTTAACGCCATTTCGACAGCTAAGGTCATATTCATGGCAAGAACTACATTACACAATTTCACAGAGGAATGTGTCAGTGCCCGTGCATATGTGCACCACACACATCCTGAGGGGATAGGAAAGAGGAGATATAGACCCTTTTAAGTGGGCTAGGGAAGCCCGCACTGGTGAGTAATGGGATATACTGTGTTTGATTATTATGCGATCGGTCGAGTGCATGAATGTTGTGGTTGATAGTGTCACCTACAACCTTCTTGTACTAGGGTGACAGTGTATCGGTTAACCCTTTTAGGGCCGCTGATGCAGGAGTGTATCATGGTCATCATGATGCACCAATGAAGTGCTGGCGAGTCTGCTCACCAGCACTTCACTGGAGCATCATGCCGACCCTTCGGAGACATTTCAGCCCTATAGGGTTGGCATGATGCATGAATGTAGCCCTGGCGAGTTACTTGCCAGGGCTGCATTCATGCATCATGATGACTAATGGCCATGATGCATTAATGCATCAGTGACCCTCAAAGGGTTAACAGATTGATAAAATGGGACGAATTAAATGTACATTTGGTACTTGTTTTACCTTCTACTACTGTCAAACCCCATGTATAAGCCCTGGCTGGCGACCTGCCTCTATGGTCAGGGACATCATACAGGCAGGACGTGTCTAAGAAGTTACTAGTCAATCATCTTCTGTTTTAACCCTTACTCACAAGAGGGCGCCCTAGCACCTCAATGATCAACCTGTCTCTCCTATACAGATGTCTGGATATAGTCTGTGATTGGATAATAGAAATACTCCCATCTAGTGGAGTACAAGAGAACTTCTCCCCAGGGAAAATGCCATCAGACATGGCCTGTGGGTATCATGCCCTCAAATACCTGCAGGGGACCAAACACGTGTATACGCTACACCCTGTGTCCATGACTTCACCATGAGCTGGACCAGAGCCCCACTCCTTAGTTAAGTCTATATAACTAAAATGCCTCGTATAAGCTGAACCCCCAGTTCAGGATGGATCTTTAACCCTTTAAAGGCCGCTGATGCAGCCTTTAAAGAACACCCTTTTAGAACATGTATAAACCCAATAAGGTCGGTATGAAGTGCTGGCAAGCAGTCTCCACATCGCTTCATTGGTGCATCATGACGACCAATGGGCATGATGCAGCAGCCCGTAAAGGGTGAAGCAGCACCAGGGGTCTATGGTCTTTGAGCCGCGGCTTATATGCAGCATTATAGCCAGGGATCCACTGCCGCGAGTAGCACTACGAATGTTGTCGTGCGTGTGTTCTCGCAGAAAACGTTCCAGTAGTGGATATGCTGCTGCGACAGAGGTCATGCGACGTCATTCGCAGAAATCAAGATGTTTTGATTCTTGCGACTGCTCTCGGACGTGTACACGCACGATTACATTCGCAGTGCTACTGGCGGCAGTGGATCCCCCTTGTATACGGTATGATTAAAGGACAGTACAGGGCAGGAGAACCTTATACTATCAGAGATGAAAGTCTTCAGGGAATTCCCTGATTTCAGGGATTTCGAAGTTCCAGGGCCCTATACACACATTTATATAGAAACCCAGATTTTTGGAGCGAATATTGGACCATTTCAGGGATTTTCGTGCTCAGTGACTTTCATCCCTGTATTATGTCATGACTGATACAAACGTCACTATAGAACAGTACTGGACACGCCATATTCAATGGGGGGATGGAATACAATGTTGCCGTATTCAATGGGTGTCTGCCATCTTGGATTTTGAACAGCTCTGAGCAATTTTCTTAATTAAAAAGCAAAATAACCACCTAGGACATGACATAAATGCAAATGTCCACTTCCATGGGATTTTTTACATCGTATTCTCCTCAGTGGGACTGGTTGTATCCCACGAAGCCATTATATGTATTCCACCTCAGGGAATACAATGTAAAAATAGCCCATGGTCATGGACATTTGCTTATATATCAAATTTCAATTCTGTATTTGAGTTTAGTCCACTCCAAATACATCTATTGCATCCCAAACTCAAATCAAATGCTGGTGATACCAAACTGCATGAGCAATCGGATTTAAGGAGCTTTAGGCAGTCTTAAAGTTGATTAATGTCCGTATTTACTTCAAATTGAAGGATTTTCAATACAAGAGAAAATTGCTCAGAGATGTAGGAAGTATGGGTGTTAAACAGATTTACAACACGTTTTAAGTTGCGTTAATCCAAATGTTTATGCCTTGACATGAGCAGGATTTTAAGTTCGACTTCAAATAACAGAGAATCAAGAATGGCTGGTAATCTTTTACCAGTTTAGAAGGTAACGATTGGGAGTTTTAAAAGGAAAGACTCAGTAAGGGGATGGACATGAAAAAAATGCAGGGATTTATTGCGATGGGTTTCAACGTGATTAGTGCTGGTAGCACTTAAAAGTATCTGAAATATATCTCTAGAAGTCAAGAGTTTCATTGTGCCTCAAAGATGGAGTTTTTTTTTGGTATTTCTACTCTAAGGGCTAGGCTATGTGCACGTGTTACATTGATTAAGATATGTATGAAATCTACAAAATGACAGTTGAATCCAGTAGGTATCCCTGAAATTCATGGCTAAAATGTTAAGCAGTACCTTTGTAATTTGTCAGAAAGAAAGAAAACTTGTTCAGTTATTACTTCCAATCATGGTCTAGAATATTGTACACAGCATTTTATTTGGAGTTGCAAGCTGCGTCAGCGGCTGGGAGCATAGCGACCGTAGCAACTTCATAATGTTTTCAGTTTTCTCCCTGTCACCTATGATGTCATTGGTGATGTCATTCTGCCTAAGTGACATGTCCCACGTTGCTAGTGATGTTGCCATCTATGAGCGAAACTCCTATCTGTGGTCCTTGCCACATTTTTCTTGTGTTCAGTTGATATGGGGATGGACATGGCTATGTGACACATCAAAGGCATCAAGAAAACTGCCAATATCAATCTTGATAACCATGGTATCTAATTAATATGCATCATCATTTTGCTGTTCCTTGGCCATTTAAGCAAAGATTTTATAAGAGAAATGTTCTTAAGGTACTCCCTTTTGATAATTTGCTTTCCAGTGTTACCTATTTTTCACCTTAGCTAATGCCACATAGGTTATGATCATTTTTCTCAAGGACATTTCCATGAAAGGGTCTCAGTCTGGGAGGAGTTCTTTTTCAAAGAACCCGTAAGATAGATAAGATGTAGTTTAAGTATGAGTTTTAGGTACATGGGTACTATACATGTCAAATAACTGTTATCTTGTAGCTTCTTTGAAGGAAGAAAATTGCCCATTCTATTTACATTTAAGTTGACACTTCTGTAGTATAGACAGTGAAAAATGACTTTTTTCTAGTACCATAATCTCCCGCGCACCTCGCATAAAAGGCGCACCTAGAGTTTTAGAAAATAGTCAAAAAAATGAAAATTCATAACTTTTGTTCTACTTAATGAATTTTCAAAATTCAAAAAGCTATGTGTTGCTAGAGCCCCCAGGACCCCCAGCCCCCCTAGATCCTATTATGACTTAGGGGGGAGTGTAAGATATCAAATGAAGGGTCTTGGTGTCCCGCTTCTGGATCCAGTAAGAACTAAAACCTCTCGTACAAGACGCACCTTGTACGCGGGAGATTACGGTAGTGGGTGATGGGGCTTGGAATTACTGAAGATCTGGTTAGATTTTACCAGATGTCAGCTAGGTCATCACCCATTCATTTCTGCTGCCAAAAAGCATTACATAGCTGACAAAAATGATCCATTTTAAGAAAATGATTGTCAAATTGAAAGAAAAGATAATTTGCTAGACAAAGATTATAAGAAAACGATTTTTGCTGTGTTGTGATGGGTCCAGATTGAAGTGACCACAATAACAATGGAAAATTGGGTAGCCTTGTATTGAACCATATATAGGTTTATACCATGAATATTCTCCCACATATTCTCTGTACTAATAATCTTATATTCTCTCTCTATGTATGTCTCACTAACAGTCTATTTACAAACGCCATCTTTCAGAACACCTCCCAGAGCACCCGAAGCCATACCTGCATCCAAGATGGCCGACAGGTCATCTAGATAACAAAAACGCATGTCCCATACTGATAATACCCTTAATTAATTGCGCACCTCCAAATACATACAAACCAAAGTGTTACCATAGCAACCAAATTGCACTTAACTAATCCTTTTCTTTACCCTCCCCTATCATTCCCTATTAAACAGTCACAGCGGCCTTGGCCAATGGGCATGCCCACATCCCACTTCTAACACCTGTACATGGAAAGAGTTTGACGGCCAAGATTACTACAGGGAAAGCAGCGAGTATTATTTGGAGGTTGAGGCATTCAACCGACTAGGCAGTAAAGCAACAGGGCTCGTACTCTTTGAAACAGAGAATCTAGGTATTATTATACCGGTGGTATATATTGCCCGTATATATCTATATGATAGGTGTTCCCTTTATTTGTGGATGATGCCTGTTTTTAAATCCCTCACCATAACCTTTTAAGGGTCGCATAATGCACCATTGTTCCATATCCGCTGACTGTCAAGATGCATTCATGAATGTTGCCCTGTTAACTTTTAACTCATTACCAGGGCTGTATATATGCATCATCCATCATGCTGGCCCTATGGGGTTGATACCTGAGGTGTCAGCATGATGCACCAATGCAGCACTGATGAGACATTGCCCAGAGCTGCATTGGTGCATCATACCTCGAGGCGAACACGGAAGTTGGGCATTACGCTATACTTAAAGGGCTCGTTATGGAATGAGGAAGACGAGATGGCACGTGATCGTAGCATGGCACGTGATTGTAACACGTGAGTGTCTGTTCCGAAGGCCGTCCTCTTTGACTGTATGTGTTATGTCAGAGGACGAGTCTACCACACCCACCACCCATCCATCCACCACCCATTGGTAACATCACCACATTACACTTAGTTGTATCATAAGACCTGTATTACCTTACGTCTCTTTCTGTCTGTCTGTCTCCAAATCTCCTTTTCTTCTGTCCAATTCTCTGTCTGTCTATCTGTCTGTCTAACTACCTAGCTATCTTTCTCTGTCTTTCTATCTATTTCTCTATCTATCTATCCATTTATTTATCCATCTATTTATCTATCTATCTATCAGGAACTGATTTAGATATTGGGATCTGAAATGTTGCCCCAAAAGAAGGGGCGCATCCCTCCTTTTTGGCCACACCCCCTCTTCGGTCTATCAATCTCTCCCTGTTTTTCTAATCCTACCTATCCCTCAATCAATCAATCAATCCATCTATCTAAATCTCTGTCTGTATATCTATCTATCTGTCTTTCAATCTATCTGTCTTTCTATCTATCTATCTACATCTATCTGTCTGTCTATCTCTGCCCACCTTTGCATCTTTTCACACAGGACATGCATCCCAAAAGTCAACTCTATCTGTCTCTATTCCCTTTTCCCAACTCCTGCAACTGCTCTCCCCCCTCCCCAAACTGACCATCCATACCCTTTCCAAACTGTAACCTGCATAAGGCAATCCCCATTAGGTATGAATATATATGTGTACATTATCCTACATTTGTAAGACGTTGGACATGGGAACGGGGGAACTGGCATACCACCTGACCAAGGGACTCCCATTAGCATTATTGATTTGGAGCCGTTAGCCTTTTAAATCTGTAAGGACTGCACAATGCCACCAGGTTAAGGTTCAAGTACCTCACCAGTGCTGCATTGGTGCATCAATCATGCTGACCCTATGGGAGTGTATCGACCCACAGGGTCAGCATGATACATGCAAGAATGTAGCCCTGGCGATGAGGTACTTACCAGGGCTGCTTTCATAATAAAACCATGACAGCATTGCTAATTAAAGCATTATGCAGTCCTTAAAGGGTTAAGATAAAACAACTTATGTCTAGACAGAGGAGCAGTTGGTGCTATAGGACATTATAAGTTCTTATTAGTATGCATCCAGTGGCACCAGTTTCAGGGGGCAGTGCACAGTTTCTACCTAGTACCAGTATTATATATCGGAATGCCGCTCGTCTATTGTGTGGAGGATATATATACAGCCGCAAATTATTTCTCTCGGGACCTGATGATATCTTCCTACCCAGAGACATGATCCATTTTCGAATTTCATGAATTTAAGCTCTAAGTATCGCATAGTGCATTAACGCATTATGTCCAATTTGTTTTCATGTTGGCAAACTGTATCTATGTATCATGCCAAGCTGCCCACATGGACCCCATGTGGAAACTCAATGGGCTTTCTGGGCAAGCCCAGATGTGGGATCAAGCTGGTTAACCATCTGGGCTGACAGGTGGGCTAAGCCCAGATACATATTTCAGCACTGACACCGCCTGGGCCCCACCTGGCAGCCCAGATATTTATCAGCTTGAACCCATGTCTAGGCTCGCCCAGAAAGCCCAGTGGGTTCCCATCTGGTGCCATGTGGACGGGCTGTTTTAGACCTGAATCTAGGCTCGTTAGCAAAATTTGCCAGCGCTGCATTCCTGAATCATGATAGAGAATGGGCATAATGCATTTATTCACTATCAAACCTTGAAGTGAAGGATGCTTGAATATGATATCCTTTGGGTCCCTTCTCTTTGAAATATAGTCTTGAACTGGTCAAATATTCCATGTTGTTCTAAGTCCTAAGTTTGAGATATTGTGGTTAATCTATGTTTTTCATCGGCTTGATTTTTCTGTTGTCAGTTATAACCTCTAAGCTATTATTTTAGTTTCTATGTAAGATTTTATATTGTTTGCCAATTAGTTTATTTGTGAGTTTACGAGGTCTCGTCAAATATATTTCTGTCTGAAAAATTATGATGCTGAGGATATAGTTTCATATACCCATGTGCAGCTGAAAAGAAGTTCCTGTAAAATTATGTAAAAGGTTAGTCCCTGCAATCGAGGGATCTACAGGGTTTTATAGTACCCGAAGAAGAAGGGTACTATAAAACCTTGTACGCCCCGAGATTAGGTGGTCTAACCTACTTAGAATACGACGCTTTTTTTGACCGAGGTGACTTCGGCATATAGCCGCCCTCAAATTCAGCCCAGAGTTACAACCATCTTTTTGTATCTCAATGATAAAAGGGAAAAGATGAAGTCAAGTATCAAGGCGTTTTTCATGGTAATTCTCCAAGATAGTCCAAAGTTACTCCCTTCAGGGGTTGCATAGCACCTTAGATACCTAAGGTATCTTGTGTTCATATTTGCTATGGCTATGATTTCCATTTTTCCTTCTTTCCATAATTTGCATCTTCATTAATGTACCTGCTCAGGTGGCATTTTCAGCATTTGGTCAGGAGCCTTTGATTGGTTCATTAAGGCCCTAAATTCCATAGTCATTTCATATGCATTCTGCACCTGTTTTGATGTTTCTCACATAAAATAGCTGCAAAATGATGATTTCGTGACCTGGGGCTTGTGGCCTCATGATGCTTCAATGCATATTTTCTTTGGTTGGCATGATGCACCGATGCACAGATACTGAGTCGTATTGGTGTATCAAGCCGAGCCGCTATGATGCATCGATGCATTATGCTTACTTAAAAGGGAATTTATCCTTTAAGGACTACTGATGCAGGAGTGCATCATGCCCATCAGTTGTCATGATGCACCAAGGACTCCCTAGGCATAAATTAATGCATCTTGACAACCATGCACTATTAGCCCTTAAATGGTTCATAAATGCTGCCAGAGTAAAAAAGAAAAAAGCTATTAGGCCTCCCTTTAAAATATATGTCTGTCCAGGGGGTGGGAATTTTCAGACCCATGAGGGAGGGAGGGAAAAACATTTTTTTATGAAAATATTTTTATTTGTCATGAACATTGTAAGCGGGGACAGCATGAATTTGTCATTACGTTTTAAGATTTTGTGATTGGAAACCTTGTTTCCTGTGCTGATGGATGGAAACATTCTGAAATTTTCACAATTCAGGAAATATTTGCCCATTCGCACGCAAAAAAAAAATCCACCAGGCCTTTGGAGAGGAAACAAACATATTTTTAAATGTGGCCTTATTACAATTTGCACTGTCTACTGGTTTCCGAGGTAGCAGGTTGTCCCATGGGCGCGGCCATTGCTGGAGCTTGTTACTAGCAAGTTCTACTGATAAGACCTATCAGATGGGTACCAGTTGGCCCCCAAGAGGTCCGCAGTGAATAGTTGCGATGATTTCATTGGCTAATAATTACTCCTGCTAAGTCCATTTCATATAAGTCAGGTGCACTGGACAGCTTACAAAACCGTGGTTATAAAATGGATTATTTGTTTCGTAATACAAAACTATATTTACACCTGTAGTCTGGTCTAACCATATCCTTGGTACTCGAACCCTGTAAGGGCCCTTGATGCAGGAGTGCATCATGCCCATTGGTCTTCATAATGCCCCAATGAAGTGCTGGCAATACTACTCACCAGCACTTCATTAGAGCATCATGCGGACCCTCCAGGAGTATATGTATGAACCCTGTATGGTCGGTCAGCATGATGCTCCAACGAAGTGATGGCGAGCAGTCTCGCCAGCACTTCTTTGGTGCATCATGACGACCAATGGGCTTGATGCATTAATGCATCAGCTTCAATGCATCAGCGGGGTTTAAAGGGTTAAGGGCGGCTAATGCTTTAATGCATCATGCCCATTGGTCGTCATGATGCATGAATGCAGTAACTTGCGAGGACCACATTTATGCATCATGCCGACCCTTCAGGGCTGATGGACTCCCCCCCGGGTCAGCATGATGCACCAGTGAAGTGCTAGTGAGCAGATTGGCAAAGCTTCATTGGTGCAGTGTGAGTAACTCAGTGCTGCATATAAGCATCATGCTGACTCTGTGTGGTTGGTGCGCTCTGAAACTCAAAGATTCCCACTGATGCATTAATGCAGTGTTGGTGAGTAGAACCGCAAGGGTCGCATTGACGGATGCATCAAGAGGACCAAGGAACAGCATCCTGGATACATAATGTGGCCCTTGAAGTCTAAAGTAACCTCTGAGTCACCTCTTGGGTTAATAAAAACACATCGTCTAACCATTTCACTGCATTTAAAGTGGTAGTGAATGCTGTGTAAATGTCACAATGGCATTTTTATGTTTATTTTCTATTGTTGAGGTGATATGGTCATATCCAGATGATTTCCAATGTCCATATATATTGGAAATAACAAGGACGACAGAGTGTGATAGAGAAAATGAGGCCTCAGCTTATATGCAGGGTTTAAGACTGAGATCAACAACATACAGAGATACAGGTGCCTGCAAACAGCAGATCCAGATTTATATTTGAAGTCTTTAAGGGCTGCGTATTAAACTTCCACGCTGATCATTGGATTTTGCTACATTTTTTGGCATTATGCACCTACCATCATTGCATGGATGCACCATGACTTAAATTTTACATGATTTTACGGATGCCCTTAAATGGTGAAAAGGCCGTTTTTTCTGAGATGACTGCAGTTGAAATTCCACATTTTAAGCCATGCTTATAATAGTTCTTTGCATTCTGACTGTTTTCAGCCCACACTCCAGCAATAGGCCATTCTACTATTGCCCCGTATCGGGGCCCTGTTGGTGCAACTGGACCAAAACTGGGGACATCAGGGATAGGCTTAACTTAAGCCCTTATCTCCCTTACACTATATATGTCAGGGCTGTTAACATCCTGAAACTATCTGGGGTCCGCTCAGCGTATCGCAGAATCAGAGCAATTGATTTAGGTATGAGACAAGCGGGGCATATTTTTGTATCAAAGTGAAACATAAGAATGGGCTTTAAGTCAAGATTTTTGCTTCAATGGTCCCCCTCGGGCAAAAATTTCAAATTTGAAAATTTCAAATTTTCTGGATGATTAAATGCTCCTGTCTGATTTGTGAAAATTCACATCCTCCTCATTCTCAAAGACAAAAGTTAGAATTATGTATATATGCTATTGCATTAACATTCAGATTCAAGTTACTTTAAGCAAAGTGTAACTTTTTTTCATAGATCTGTTTCCTTGCACTGAAAGTACATTTAATGAGAAAAAAATAATTAAAGCTGTCAAAGGCTGCATGGAATAGGACATTTTCTCATATTTACAATTAGCTTAAAGTTGCATAAATCCTTATGTTCATGCAGTAAGGGATAAGGGAAAGATCACATTTTCTGTATATTCTGTAAAATTTGGCCCATATACATTCTGCTATCCCTATCCCCTTTTATGGAGTAACGATATCCTCTAGAATGAATTCACAAAATTCATGAATTTAATGGGATTCATGCTTTTGTGATCCTGTACAGATAGCAGTACATATCATGCTTCATATGATTTAAGGAATCACTAATGATGGTTATTTCAATAGATCACTGATTAAGTTAATGATTACATGTATGAAGAATTAATAGTGATTGAACTGATAGTTTGTATGCCTTATGTTGACCCCTGGACCATTTAAGTGCTGTTAATGCATTAATACATTATGCCCATTGATCAATGAGTGCACAGACCCCGTACGCAGCCTCGGTGAATTACTCATACTCACCAAGGCGGGATTCACGCATCATGCACCATACAGTGTTCGGCCACTTAGAAAAAAATTTTCAGCTTTGCGGATACTTTTCTTGACAATATGTTGCGGGAGGGAGTTTTTTTTTTTATTTACTTTTATTTGGGTTTAGAGTGATGAGGGAGGGTCTCTTTTATTTTTATTTACTGATTATTTTTGTAAAATACTGTTACAGTATTTTCATCAACAGATCTCTCTCAAACCTCATGTAAATGACATTCATACATTGTTGATGGGGAAATGGGGATTGATATGCTTTTTGAATTATGTTTCCACTCAAAATAATTGCTGAGATATGAACTATTTTTTCTATGGAAATTTTTTCTCAGTGGATGCGAGATTTTTACACCTTATTTTTTTTAGGGAAATTTGCAATAAATATCTACAATGCGGCCCAATGTATATGGTGCGGGCGGGTCTGCAAAGCTGAAAACCTTTTTTAAGTGGCCCTAGTACTATACTCCTTGAAGGTCGGCACGATGCTCCAATGAAGTGCTGGTGAGCACTTCATTGATGCATCGTGCAGAACAAGGAGCATGATGCACTCCTGCATCAGTGGCTCTTGACGGGTTAAGGAAGACGTGGGCATCAAGGCTGCATGTTCAATTAAAATAAAGATGCATTTGTCTGTGGTTTGTCAGGGCTGCATCCATGTATCATGTGAAAGCTTTTGGAGTGTAGCAACCCCATAGCTTTGACATTATGCAGTGCTATAGGACTCAATAGATTAATTGTGTTGTGTTCAAAATGCTACAGCTTTTTAGCATCTCAGTAAGTGTACAAAGTTGAAGCACGTGAAAACACCCAGAATATAGGCGAATAGGCCAATCATGATATGCAGAAAATACAATGAAATTAAACTGGAAAGAATTATGAAAGGAATCATCATCAAATTATCAAGATCTCTAACTGTCTAATTGAATTTCAACAAGTTTTGTGGTGAATCGAGCTGATATATTATATGCCCAGAAACAGACAGCACACTAGGTGGAAATAGGTTATCAGCAAACCACATAGTTAAATGGCAATTCTGAAAAAAATGACGGAATCCTCGTCCCAAAGTTGCCAGAGATCCATCGTTATTTTCACAAAGATTCCTTGTCAATCAGTAATGCAACCTGGGGCTTCTTGTAAAAACTACACTGGTTCCCTGCTATATAATAAGAGTGGTTCATTGTTTAGTTTTACAAGGATCCCTGGTAGATTCAACCGTTATTTTTTTACTGTGGCTGGTTGAGAACCTACTGCATGCAGATTTGGAGTAATGAAATATTGAAAAAAAATATGTAAAGGTCATTAATAATAGCTGCATTTGATTTAACTTGAAGAAAACTTAAAAGAAAATGATCAAAACTACTCTAAGCTGCATGAAATTTGACTATTTGTCAGCTTTACAATTTGCACAAAGAGCAAGCAGGCATTGAACACTGATTTTGTTTTATCAGTGACATGCAGTTCCGCACATAATACTGAGGTACCGGGATCATTAGTAGGGGCGCCATTGCTTGAGCTAGTACCTGGATAGATAAGTGCTGATGAAAGCAAGCCGTCATGATTGGTATCAGACATTATGTAATGCATCCTAAAACATCTGCACTGAATGAAGGGAATTATCTCATTGATTCATAATGTACCCCGCTAGATCTGTATAAGGCACACATCCAACTCAAGGCACTCATAGAAGGCGTAGGCCTAATTGGGGCTTGATTCCTGACCAGTCTGTTACTAATTCAATTTGAAAACACCCTGTGTCTAAGGTGCACCCAGCCTTTGAGAACATCACATAAGGAGTCGTTAAGCCCTGATTTGCATGAGCAAAACAGCTTATATACGCAGGATACTGAGTAATAGCACCAGGAATTTCTCCCTGGGAAGAATTAGCAGAGTAAATGCTAAAAACTGTGTGCAAGTTTACAGGTTCTGAGGCTTAAGCCTCAGGAGGCCATTCCTTAACACACTACGAGTGATGTCCTTTAAATCGTCCTGCTATGTCTTATAATATTGCCGTTACAGTATCGCACACTAGTAGTCACTAATGCCTGCAACACTACGACTGCCCTACCAAACCTTATGTAATCTCTGCATAGCTGCTAATCGTACTGAGCAGTCGTAGGGCAGTACCTACGATCACCTGACATATTCCTTGCAGGCTCAAATCCTAGTGACCGTGTGTGGTCGTAGTATGTTAAGAAATAGCCTCCAGGTATACCGCTGCACATGATGAATGGAGACTCGTTAAAACCCCATCATGGACTGTCGGCTGATGCAGAGCAAACAGGATCATTAAAAATGATTACTGTCTAGGCTGTTTCTTTCACCTATCACTTGTATTGCTACGGAAATTACATTTTTTTAAGCATTAAGTATTCATAGTTCTCTGTTCTTTTTCTTATTTCCAGCTCTCGCCCCAAAAATCCCTCCGTAAAATGGCGGTTCTACAATTGCCCCTTTTTGGGTCCATACTGGTGCAATTGGACCCAGGCTGGAGCTTTTAATGATAGGCCTTATATCAGTCTATCTGTCTCTTATACTGTGTATGCCTGGGCTGTCAATGTCCTAAATCTAACCGGGGTCCGTTCGGAGTATCACAGATTCAAAGCGATTGATTTAGGTGTGAGACTCAATCTCTGAAATAAGACATGAAATTGATTCAAAAGTTAGGATTACTAATACACTGGTCTTCTTTGTTAAGATAACATATTGAAAAAACTTACAAATTGAGATTCCAACGTATATTGGGTCAGCATCTGAAAAAAATACAGTTACTAACCAGCATTTTGGTTTGCTCCAAATATCCGTGATGGCAATTCTTTTACCTACCATCAATAACATTATTTATGTGATGAGATGATAAGGACCTCCTAGCCTCATTCAAACATCCATAGATGTGATGGACAAGTAGTAAAATACCACGATTTAAAACTAATCTTGAAACCAACCAATCAATCAACTCAGCCCTTGTGCTCAGTATGTGACCCCAGTGGCTGCCTAGCCAGCGTCCAGAGTTTCTTCTGGCTACATTGTTCTGCTTTGTGTGTATCACACTGATCCAGATGTAATTGGAAGGTGAGAATATGAGGCAAGGGACTGTGTTGTAATGGTTATAAAGTCTGCTTTGGAATTGAAAGGCCCAGGTTCAATCCTAGCAGTCCATAACATTTCAGGCAGCCATTTTAGTTTCAGAAACTGATTCT
This sequence comes from Acholoe squamosa, assembly GCA_949317995.1. Lineage (NCBI taxonomy): Eukaryota > Metazoa > Annelida > Polychaeta > Phyllodocida > Polynoidae > Acholoe > Acholoe squamosa. The sequence continues at coordinate 6,334,739 of OX439045.1, forward strand.
AGGGAGCTCGGCTACATTTCTTGATCCTACCTTTAAGACAATCGCAACAATTATGATACTTCAATCATAAATTAGGGCGACAGATGTTTATGCGCCTAAATATATTAGCATGCCTGACCAACCATAAGGTAATCACTGCCCCAGCTGTACCAACCTAGGCCAGCATAACAGACAAGGTTTTGTAGCTCAGTTGGTAGAGCATTTGCTCTTGAGTTGGAAGGTCCCTGGTTCAAACCGCAGTGGAACCAAGAATCCATGTTTACTGGACTACTACGCTGGCAGTTTTAGTAGTTTGCCTGTACCTGGGAAGTCACTGGCAGGAAGGGGTACCCCACTCTGATATTATTTTCGTATATTCAGCACTCAGTTGCTGGCTATGGATTCTGCAAAAGCGAGATTGACTATAGCCAGCTAGCGACAGGGTAAGAATGGAGAAAAGTGCTAGTGAAAAGAGAGCCCTAGAATAATCTAGACCTAGGAAAGCCCTTCAAAAGCATATGTTCTTCTGGAGGTGTTCCAGCAGAAATAGGCGAAAGGTAGTCTTCTGAAGGTGTTTAGGAGGAGTGTAGGGCAATTTTTCTATGCGGATAACAAGTCTCCATAGAAATAAAAATAGAGTGCCAATTTGCAAACTGCCAATGAATACTCCCGGTCATCACTCTGGGCACATTTGTCCCCCCTCAGGCTTTGCCCTCAGTGATCCTTGACAGTATATACAATGGTCGTTTGCCTATGTCTATACATACTTCCAAATCTGAATGAGTCTTCCAGACTGACAGCCACCAGGTTGGTGTGGCAATCAGGGTGCCACAGCTCAGTTGGTAGAGCACTCACTCCAAAGTTCAAAGGTCCCAGGTTCAAACCAAAGTGAAACCAAGGATATATTTTCAACATTTACGTTCGTAATTCCTCAACCAAGAATCCTGCTACCATAACAATACTTAAGCTGTTTGGTTTGAGATATGCACTGATGACTACAAAAATCAAATATGATAAAGAAGATGGAACTACTTGTTTTAAGGATTTCAGAAGGGAAAATAAATTTGAAACAGGTATTCTTCCTCCAAAATCATCTTGAAACAAGTCATTTTAACTGCCCCATAATATTTTACATATAATAAGAAATATGTTCATAATTTAACCATGGATGATAAAACAAAAACAAAACTCCATTGATATAACAGTCATGTATTGCATAGCCTTTGATAGTGCTGAACTACAAATATGCTTTTCTTAAGTCAAATATGTCCTTATGGCATTAACCTGAAATAAGTGACTTTTTTGGAGAGGGGAGTTATATTTGCTGGTGTACTTTTATATTAGATAAGGAGTAACATGATGGAATACACCAATTCTGTGTGTACAAAATGTCTATATTTCCCCCATGTATCTATTACTAAACAGCCCCACCCTTGTAGATATGTTAACTGCATGGTTTGGCCTAAGTCCAATAATGTATGACAATTCCTTTTCAGGAATCACAACTTATGATGTTACATGATATCATGTTATCCTATTCATTAATCTACCTGGTCTAAGAGTAATGCTTTAAAGACATGTATCATTGAAATGTAGTTCTAAATCATAATTGTTTTGTGTACTGAAATCATTATCATTAAAAATGTAGATTATATATTTCTTGAGATTATCTGGAAAAATTGAATTTATATATATTTCACTCACATCTAATCTGAATAGAATTAATGAAAAATATTGCATGAAATATTTTATATATGAAGTTAGAATCTGTATATATTCTATTTAATCCATCTTTAATCAACATGTCAATTTATCATTAGCATATCACTGGGTATCATGTGTCAAAGTGTTCTGTTTTGTTCTCTCTAGTGAAGCCAAATAAAGTCAAGAACCTAAGGGTCTCAGACAGGGGAGCCAATCATATTAACCTGACATGGATAACACCCGCGGAACATAAAGACATCATCTATAAGGTCCGCTACATGTCCGCACGCACACAAACATGGCAGGTGAGTACAATGCTATAAAATTTAGGAAAATATCATGTAATACAAATTTACTGAATGAGTATTGGAATTTAAGCGAAAGACCACCCATTTTTTTTATGATGACCTTTTTTGGTAGTATTTTCACTGAACAAAAAGATTCAGGGGTACATTGCAGAACCATCTGTCTGTAAATAAATGTTGTTTTTACCCTGTTTCTATATTTGCCATCATTACTAACTATAAATAGTCCAATTTTAGTTCCCTGTTTAACTGTAAGGCTCTTATACACTTTACCTTTACCATTAAAACCATATTTTGTAACAGCCCCAATATACTCAAACAATGCAGCATCTGATGGGTCTGGTCTCTTGTGACGTCATACTCTGCTTTAGAGAGGTCTCTCTCCTAGCCTTACTGTTCAACTGTATGCCTGAATCCTTTAGTTTGATAAAAAATACTACCAAAATAAGTCATTATGAAAATAGGGTTGTCTTTTCCTTTAAGGAAGTTATAAATGTAAACTGTATTCATCCCCCTTTATGTAAGCTTTTGATTAATTAATTTCAACATCAAGCCAACAATTTAGTAGATTTATGAATAGGGCCCCCAAGTCTCATGGTGAAATTGGCATAAGAATTTGCATTAACAAGTAAGTAAGTAATTTTTATTGGCTTAACATTCGTTCAATACAGGATTCTCTTCAAGCAAGCCAAAAGTAAGCAAGAAGTAATCAAAAATAGACATTCAGACAGCATATAATCAACATGCATGAAATGAAAATCAAGTATCAAGCTAAAAGGGACGTCTACAGAGCCTATCCCAGAGGTCCATTTTCCCTTGTTGATCCACTTGATATTTTTATGAAATGATAATCATATTTCAGGAGGTGAATGTGACATCACAGAAACGCTCTGTACGGGTACACCTTAGCGGGTTGATGCCATATACATGGTACACTTTAAACGTGACCTGTCTGCCAAGATCAGGACACGGGTTCTGGAGTCAATCGTCTATTGTACACAACAGGACCGCTATGAGCGGTAAGTGATGACAGTTAATCTACCATAAATGCCCGCTCATGAGCCAATCTCAGTCTTAATGAACAAGTAATTAATGGATAATTCATGATGCGTGTGTGTTAGCAAAGGATAATTACACGAGGGCGCAGCCCAAGTAATTATCCTTTGCTAACACACACAAGTCATGAATTATCCATTAACTACTTATTTTATTACACGATATCAATAGATAATCAATAGAATATCAATAAATTCAAGTTGAAAACAAAAATTGTTCCCCTTCCCCGGGACTCGAAGCCTGCCATAGTATGTGTACATACACCACACCTCGGTGCCCGGTAGCCGTTGGTTTGGTCTCGTCCCGCCTACCTCTACAAGCTGAGCGCAATGCACTACCCACTAGACCACCGGTACACACACCTCTGCGCCAGGCTTGGCTTGGTTTGGTTTGAACGCGTCCTGCAGACCTTGCCGTTATGGGAGCAGTAGCGACAAAGCTGGGGGGGGAGGTTCACAACCCAGACTGCAAGGGATTTTCACACTTTCAATGTATAATAGTTATATGTGAGTGCCCTCCCCGGGCTTTGTATCATATCAAGACCTGGTTCTAACCAAGCATTTCTCGTCAGTCCCTGTGGCCCACTGCATAGGGAGTTGGATTTGGGATCAGGAGACTGCGGGTTCGACCCCTACCCTGGTAATGAAAATTTTGTAGGTTTTAACATGTCACATATGACATGTAAGGAGGCATGTTATCCATGGATAACAGCACCGGGTGCCTGTTATCCTTGGATATCAGCACACCTTACAAAAGTCATCATGCCATGCAATACTGACAGGTATGTGCATGGGAATATCAAAAAAAAAAATCATAGAAGTCGTGTAATAAGTGTGGAGTATCCCATCCTTGTCGCCAGAATCCGGAGTTGGAGGACAAATAATATGGACACAAATAGGTTTGTTGAATTGCCATGGTTCCTCTCTTGTACCGGAAGTTGTATTCTTAGCAAAAGCATTTTGATGAAGGAGTTACAACGATATCATAGGTGGTGATTCTGGGTGTATTTCCCATGTTACAAATACACAAACACTTCAATAAGACAGGAAGGGGGAGTCTTTGGGGAAATACAGAGAGTGATCATTTTCTAACAGGTAGCAGGCAGTAGGTTCGAGGAGCTGACAAATTGTGTGACCCCTTGACTGGTCAAAAATAATTTTTCCAGACTTGAACTCCTCCAGAGGAGGTCAAAATCTATTCCGTGCATTCGGCCACCTCCCCTGTTGTTAAGAAGTGATCAGTCCCTAAGCCGATTTTTGAGCAAATTCTTCACTGGTTTAAATCACACTAGGGGAGCAGTAAACCAGTTACACCAAACTGGTGCCCCTCCAGCTTTGTTGTAGTAGAAGTACATATTTCTGTGGATCAAAGCTGAAAACAATGCATAATATCTGAAATACTGTAACTGTACATTAATTTTACTGCAATAGAGAAATTTGTACCAAAATATTCAACACTCATCAAGATTTGGCCAAGTTGATTTATGAGTATGACTAAACCCAATTCAAGTGAATCTTTGCAGTTATTTCATGTTATTTTGGTCAGAATGTTCAGAACCCTTTTAGAATGGCACTAAATATTTACACATTTCATGATACCAGGCTGGTCTATCTCATGGTAAGTGTAAGAAACAGGGCTCCAATGTTAAACCTATGGAGCGTTCATATCCCACTGTTCCCAATATGAAATAAATTGTTTATTCATATTTCATACTTCAGTGCCAGGCGCAGCACCCGTGATACCTCCGGGTGGATTCACCATCAGCACCGACCATGATAACCCTGACAAGCGGAGAGTGGACATCCTTTGGCAGGTTGGTGTGATATGTGAACCATCCTTACGCAATTGTTCTGAAGTTGCACATAGAAAATATTTAGATATTGGAGTATTCATTTACAGCTCATCAAGGGCTTTCATTTGGTATATAACACTTGTGTGTGTTGAACCAGGTGAACCTCTACAGATTTTCTGTCGGTAAATTAAATCGGATCAGTTAAAAATTGAATAAATGGAGATAATTGACAAATTAAACATATAATAATTTGTGAATCCTATATAATTCCTATGTGATTCTATATGACCACGAAAACTACAACTAGGTCTCTTAGGCATTTGGGGCTTTAACTCAGTTTAGTATGCAAGGATTCTGAAAGATAATCACCCATATGTTAAAAAAAAATGCTAAAATATCAATTTTGACACTGAACCATTTGAAAAGGCGATATCTAGGCTTCTAAATATGCGACTTCAGTACCACTTTGTAAGGATGGGTCACATATTTGTAAACTTAATCTGTCATATCTGGTTGAGTGAAGGTCATTTTAGGCCCTGCAATCTAAACAATCCCATCGACCACCTCAAAAATTTTCCTAAAACGGATTTGTTTTAACACTCGGAACCAGAATTCCATGGAATGAGCACAGGGGTCGTTCCCAACGGAAGGTATTTTGCACAGGTCCATCTTACAAAGTAGCCCGCATGTATGAATTAAGCTTTTTAACCATTGCTTAGTTCTCTTAAAGGATAATTCATTTCTAGTTGTTACACCAATCTCATACAAACAGTTAGGCTAAAGTTTCTTTGTATCCATAGCATGCCAGAATGAGTCTAATGTGTGACACTATTTAATATGCAGCTACACATATCATGTATTTGTCCCCCATGAACACTTGGTCACCAGCATTAATGCTGAGCCAGAGGCAGGTGATTTCAGTGATGAAAACAAAAACAAAACTGCCAATTCATAGCCAACTGATAGCCATTGGTCACTGACGGATGGCTTAGGGACAGTATCCTTAGCCCTCCCCTGCTTTCTAGTTCTATTAGAGTTTGGAGTATGATTATTTGGTTCACTGATATTCCAAATCTTTTTCATTCCATTATCAGTGCACCCCGGTGGCTGATGGGCAGCCGCCATTGCTGCTTGTGACATCATGACCTCATGACCTAGTTGGACCTGAAAACAAGGCTCGCGGAAATCAGCTGCCTATAGCTGCAGCCTGATTACAATCACCTGCCTCTGGCTTGCACAGTGATGAAAACTCCCATAGCATTAAGGTCCAAATTTCATCAGTGGTGCGAGCCAGAGGCAGGTGATTTTTGTCCACGGAGCAGTGTATTTTATTTTAGCTCATTGTATTTTTTGGAGAAACCTCAGCATGTATCGCCTAGCGGTAGTTTGGTTATCTTTGATAACCTATTGTATTGGTCATTGGGGCAATACATACTGTGCATGAGTGGCTTACGGTGGCTTTCCACAGAAATTTCCTTGGTTTTTTTTTCACTATTATGAATTTTAACTCATGTGTTTTTGTCCTGTGTTTTTCAATTTCAGGCCATCCCAGAGCCATTGCGGAATGGTGTGATAAAACAGTATAGGATAAAGTATGGTCCTCATATTGAAGAATTTGAGCTTGAGCCTCCTGGCGTCATGCGGTACAAACTGGTACTAGACAAGGCCACGACTTACATGGTGACGGTAAATGCAGCTACTCAGGAAGGCTACAACGAATCTCTCGCCTTAAACCCACTCTTGATACCTAATGAAGATAAATGTGAGTTATTTCTTCATGTATTCATTATAACAGTGATGAATTTTTTTGGTAGTCATTCCTACTTTTGTGATAAACTGCTATAAATTTTCAACTTTTTGATTCCTATTTTAACAAGGATAATATATGCTTCAATGCACTATGCCCACTGATCAGCATGATGCATCAATGCATCATGCCCCCGATCAGCATGATGCAACAATGCATCATGCCCCCGATCAGCATGATGCATCGATGCATCATGCCCCCGATCAGCATGATGCATCGATGCATCATGCCCCCGATCAGCATGATGCATCGATGCATCATGCCCCCGATCAGCATGATGCATCGATGCATCATGCCCCCGATCAGCATGATGCATCAATGCATCATGCCCCCGATCAGCATGATGCATCGATGCATCATGCCCCCGATCAGCATGATGCATCGATGCATCATGCCCCCGATCAGCATGATGCATCGATGCATCATGCCCCCGATCAGCATGATGCATCAATGCATCATGCCCCCAATCAGCATGATGCATTGATGCATCATGCCCACCAATCAGCATGATGCATCAATGCACCATGTCCATTGGTCATCATGATGCATCAGTGCATCATGTCCATTGGACATCATGATGCATCAGTGCATCATGTCCATTGGACATCATGATGCATCAGTGCATCATGTCCATTGGTCATCATGATGCATCAATGCATCATGTCCATTGGTCATCATGATGCATCAATGCATCATGTCCATTGGACATCATGATGCATCAATGCATCATGTCCATTGGACATCATGATGCATCAATGCACCATGTCCATTGGACATCATGATGCAACAATGCATCATGTCCATTGGTCATCATGATGCAACAATGCACCATGTCCATTGGTCATCATGATGCAACAATGCATCATGTCCATTGGTCATCATGATGCAACAATGCATCATGTCCATTGGACATCATGATGCAACAATGCATCATGTCCATTGGTCATCATGATGCAACAATGCATCATGTCCATTGGTCATCATGATGCAACAATGCATCATGTCCATTGGTCATCATGATGCAACAGTGCATCATGTCCATTGGTCATCATGATGCATCAGTGCATCATGTCCATTGGTCATCATGATGCATCAGTGCATCATGTCCATTGGTTGGCATGATGCACCAATGAGTCATGCCTATTAGTAATCAGCATGATGCATCATGTGCTTTGGTTGGTATGATGTATCAATGCATCATGTCAGCTTGATGTAAAATTGCAGACTTTTGATGATGAACCTTCATGTACTTAGGTCATTAAATGGCCAACAAAAACTACCGTAATCTCCCACGTATAAGGTGCATCACGAGTATAAGACACACCCTGAGTTGAAGAGAAACGTATAAGGCTCATCTAGGGCCTGAATTTTGTAGGTTTAATACTATTCTATGGGAAAAGTACCCCACCTATAAGGCGCACCCTGAGTTTGGGATGATTGTATAAGGCAAAGGAGGCCTCGGATTCACATATAAGACGCGCCTCATACGCTGGAGATTACCGTAATTGTATTATCAAATGGCAGCCTTTTTGCCCAGAATAAGAAATAGGATATGTAATAAAGATGAATTCACTAGTTAAAGAATTATATTTTGTCTGCCTTTTGAGTTAAGGAATCATTGAGACTTGACCTTGAACCTATTGTCTATCAATTCACAGTGCCACCCAAACCGTCCGAGGTTGTATCCGTCGCCTTGGAGGTTGCCTTTGTATTTGTCAATTGGACGGCTGTGAAAAACGCCGTTGGTTACACCATCTATTGGTGTAAGGGTTCCTCACAATTTGCCACCTGTGATGTAAGTTTCATTTATATATATTTATACAAAAGGTGTAGTTCTTTTGCTTTTGAAACAAAGGGTGCCAGTATTTGATTGAGTGCCAGTCAAAAATAAGCGCCGGGGGTACAAGGCTCATGAAATATTTCTTTATCACTAAAACTAGAGCCTGAATAAGAGCCTGTTTTTTATGAGTGCTGGTCCACTTGGAAGGAAAAGTTGGGTTTTTTTATGCTAAACAAGAAAAATGTGGCAAGGACCACTGATAGGAGTTGCCACTCCTTTCCGTGGCCCAAGCCACATTTTTCTTGAGCTCCCAAAATAAAAAGCAAAAGAAAAAAAATCAGAAGGGGGGGGGGCTTGGCCTATACATAGTACTAAAAGAGAAATGACACTCCAACGTCTGCTCTACTAAAAGCATCACAATAAGTTTACATGCTTAGGGAGTGGCCATTGGTTATCAAACAGAGGGTGGCGTTAAATCTCTTCGTAAAAACGTTTGACCCATCTTGAGGGGGACATGGGAGGCAAGATTTCAAGTAGGAAATAAACCAGTGTCTGAGTGTTCCAGGTCATGTGACAGCCCCTTAGTGATATTACTATGGCGACGGGAGGGTAACAAAACACATTTATGACAGCTTAGAAACTCTTGATTGAGTATTCGTCAGACTGAAAAGTGGCATAGGCCTAATCTTGGCAGTGTAACACTCAGGACCGTCATATGCCTAGGCTTACAGTAGCCCCCCCCCCCCACCACCAACAGGCCAGCCCAGCTCCCCTCTTTGTCACACAATGAGAATCCTTCAATGGAGCCTTGCAACCTAGACCCCACATGGCCAGTATTCTCACATAATCCATGAAAAATAAATAGCGGATCATCTTTTCTGTGATTTTCTTGTAGATTTAGATTTACTGGCTAAGTGGTAATGTCCGAAGTCCATCATATTTTAGAGATCTTGGACTTTGAATACTTCACGCAGCATGGAAGCACAAATCTGTCTATACGTCCGTGTCTCACAGCGCCCGGATTCAGAAGGCGCTGTGATCGCCTCCCGTGACCCTCCCTACATCTGTGCATAACAAATCCCTTTGTTGACATTCGAGTTTGGTACTTTAGAGATGTCCAGACAATATTTTAATCTTACGAGGCTACTTTCATGATAGTTATCTAGCCCTAGTCAAGAAATGGTTGTTTGATTTTAAGATCTAAAAGAGTAACAGTTGCTTGAAGTCAGTCAAGAATGGCCTTGAGAAACTGTTGGCCACCATCTTGCTTTTGGGTTGTTTCGATTTGAGCACCTGTAGTCTCAAACCTTTGTGTATAAAAACTGATAAATATTGGGATATGACAGAAATTTCTACTACTGGGTATCTAAAATATTTATTTTTGTCAAAACCTATAAATACAACTGAACAGTAGTTAGTGAGAAATCTTTTGAAAAAATAGAACAAAATGGGTGGTTTGAGGCTCAAGCCACTTCCAGCCACTTTTGGCAGATCCAAATAACGTGATATCAGTGCCATATAGCGCTAGCGGCCACTAGGCACAGAGAGCGCCAGCGGGTTTCGGTGTAATCTGTCTGGGGAAAAAGTGTGGGCTGTGTGCACGTGACATGTTACTATTGCCCTGTGACATCACTTATGGCGTCACAAGGCGATCGTGACGTCACTCAGCTCCCACGACGAAAACTGAAAACATAATAGGAGTTGCCCAGCGATGTTGCTACCCAACATAGCTGTGGTGCTATGCACCAGGCAACTCCTAAAAAAAACCTGTATATTTGGTTCCTAAGTTTGCAAATCTTTTTTTTTTTTTTTGCAACATAAAACAAGAAAAATGTTGCAAGGACCACGGATAGGAGTTGCCACTCTGCGGCCGACATGTGATGTCACGGCCGCTGTATGACGTCACAAATTGCGTCACAAGGTGACCGTGACATCACTGACAAACCGAAAACATAATGAAGTTGCTACGGTCGCTGCGCTCCCGGCCGCTACACCAAAAAAAAACGTCAAAACATGTACTCAAAAATCGTTTCTATTTCAGGTTAAAAACGTTTTTATAAGGTGTAAGAAACGTTAATAATTAAACGTTTTTATTTGGTTGAAAAAGCAAACATTTTTATTTAGTAAAAAAAAAATGGTTGAAAAACACTTTCAAACGTTCTTCACCAAAACCAAATAAAAACGTTTGCAAACGTTAAAAAACGTGTTTTTTTTTGCCAATTGGTGGGCATCAAGACTGCAGGGGTGCTTGAACACGATGGTACGATACGCATTTTATCAAGCAACTGTCATCAGCAATTCAGCAAACTTATTGCTGCTTAGGGAGTGGTCATTATTTTCAACAGGGGGCGGTGGTGGGTTTTCGCGTGGATGCGCGAATAATTTTTATGCCTCCCCTCAACGGCAGTCGAAATATTTTGCGCCCCCGCTGGAGGCGGGGAGAATTTTCACACCCCTCTTTGAGCTATAGTAACACACAGGCTTTTTTGCTTAAAAGAGGGTAAATTTTTCTTAGCTCCCCCCCTCTCAAGAGGGGTCAAAAAAATTTTAGCCGCCCCCCTCCAGAGGGGTCTGAAATTTTTACGCCCCCTCCTCAAACCCACCAGCCCCCCCTTAAAAATAATGACCTCTACCTAATATACGATTCTTTCAAAGTGAGGATGCAGCTTATGTGATGGTAACTGACAGAAAAAAACAGTACTAGACTGCCACAATGTACCACCAAGATCACAAGTTGCTTAACCCTCTAAAGGCCACTGATGCAGGAGTGATTCATGCCCATTGGTCGTCATGATGCACCAATGAAGTGCTGGTGAGACTGCTCACCAGCACTTCATTAGTGCATCATGCCGACCCTACAGGGTTGATACATATAGGGGGTGTAGATGGGGGGCCCCCCATGTCACATGTCGATTTAAAAAAATGGCCATGTCCCCATGTCAATTTTAAGAAATGGTCATGTCACCATGTCGATTTTAAGAAATTGTTCATGTCACCATGTCAATTTTAAGAAATTTTTCATGTCCCATGTCACTAAGCCTAAAATAGCCCATGTCGCCATGTCGATTTTAGTGGTCCACACCCATCATATACTCCCTGAATGTCGGCATAATGCTCCAATGAAGTGCTGGTGAGTAGTCTCACCAGCACTTCTTTGGTGCATCATGATGACCAATGGGCATCATTAATGCAGGGCCCTTAAAGCATTAAAGCTACATGCATTCATATATTCCTGCAATGCACATTCCCTGAAAATGAATGCAATATTTTTGGGTTTTTTTTCATATGTTAGAACTAAGAGAGTGAGAGGAGGTTGGAGTCAGTACATGTCAACTCTACCTTCTAAAATATGTCACTGGTTTTTGAATTTACTTAAAACTGATTGAATAACTATTTCTATGCATTTGTATCTCATGAAGTCTTCTTTTCTTCATATCTTTCAACTAACAGAGTGAGATGAAGTGGGAGTCAATAGATGTCAACTCTACATCATTCAATGTGACACTTGACAGTGGCTCTGACAGCAAACAGTTTATATTCGGCGTATCTGCAGAGCTGCTTTGGGACGATGGAGAGATTCGCAAACGGAGAGAGAAGGAGAGCCCCTTAGTGGTCAGCAGTGGAATCTTATGGAGCGACTGCACCTATGATATTACCAAACGTAGGTAGTTCATTATATGCAATGTTACAATGTATCTGGTCAACTTCTTGATTATTCTGTAGACCCCTACTTCAATCCTCCTGTCTTCCTCTGTCTGTCTGTCTGTCTCTGTCTCTCTCTCTCCTAATTCGGTATAATTAAAACTGTTCAAAGTTAGTCAAGGGACCAATACAGATGGCCCTCAAGCATATTCTGTAAAATCCCCTCTGGCATTTAACTTTTGTTCAATCATAAAATATTACCATAAAAATACAATTTGGCCCTTCTCCACCTGCAATTCATTGTTGCTTATACATATAATTTTCAGCTGTTGGTACGCCTAAATCAGTTGACCTTTCGGATCAACCAAAGGCACTCTCCATATCTCTGACCTGGGACCAGCAGAGCTGCGGTGAAACCATCTACATCGACAAGTATATAATATACTACTGCAAGGTAGTCGACTGTCCGGGTAAGGAAGTTATCGATAAACTAGAGGTAGTAGCTTTTGATTGATTGATTGATTGATTGAGCAGCATTCTTACTATGAATACTATCTTAGGTGTAACTGAAAGATGCAGATCTAATATTTCATTAACTTTTTATAGTTGCAATTCAAAATTGGGAAGGTCTGTTACAATTATATTCTTGACATAGATTTAAAAAGGTATGAAAGAGATACACGTATTGGCCAAAGAGGTGCTTTAAATCATATTCTTGCCATAAGTTTGGAAAAGGTATGAAAGATAGATGTATTGGCCAAAGAGGTGCTATAAATCGTATTCTTGCCACAGGATTTAAAAGGTGTGAAAGAGAGGGCAAAGAGTTGCTTTAAATAATAATCTTGCCAAATATTTAAAGAAGTGTAGAAATGTAGGTAAATGGTCCTGTTTTACTTAATACAGCAGAAGACAGTGAGGAGGAAGGCGAGGGTATAATGCAGGTAGATGTGGACAGTAGCAGGGATGACTATACCATAGAGGACCTGGAACCGACAGAGTACCGCGTGTGGATGCGCAGCTACTCCTCCTATAGGGAGGCACTCTCAACCCCCACAGAGAAGAAAACTGTCACTGTCAACCCATCAGGTAAACTTTAAATATATCTGGTTACCAATCAGGTAACTTGTTGTGTATTATAAATGTGACCAAGTCTCACCAATCTCATGCAGTCAACCAATCAGGTCTTTTATTATATATTAGAGTTGTAATTAGTGATTAATCAGATAACTTCTATATCATAGCTATGACTACCATGCATCCAATCAAGTGATTTCTTTTAATTATAGATTAGTCATAAAATACAACAAGTAATTATTATCGGCTAGCTTAGTAAGATGTATGTCAGAACCAAATCACTTTTTACTAACTAAACTTCTCTAAGAAATGGTATGGTGTTTGGGATATTGAAAGGAACAGTGCTAGGTGGTACCCAGAAGCTTCTCAGCATTTCCTGCAACCAATGTTACCACATGTATAAAACAAAAATATATGTATATGTGTTGTTGTTGTTTTTCATTGTAGGACCTACAAAAGCATTAATCGCAGTTCTCAGCGTTCTCGGTCTCATTGTGCTGTTCTTTATCGTGTTTGGTTTATACCAGGGATACAAGTAAGTACATATAGCAGATGATATCCACATACCAGGTAGTTTTTACCAGGTTAATACACTAGATGGCACTCCAGTAGCCTGGCTGCTTACATGGGCATGTCCAGCATCCATTTGCAATGTAAAATAGGGTTCCAGGTCTTAGAAATCAAATGCTGCACACAGAGAAATAGTGTGGTTATACTCATATCTATATCTATAGAAAATGGCGAGCCAAGCATAAGCAGACCATTACAAACATGTGGGTCAATTACAAGTACTTGAGTCCAAACCAGCCGAGGTCCTGCAGATCTTTTTCTTCTGAAGAAACAGTTCATTTCATCAATACATCTGTCAAAAACAAGAGTCTACTTTAAGAAGTATTTCTTTAGCATTACATAACTCTTAACTTATAATGTTATGGGCAACTTTTATACATATATATATATATATATATATATATATATATATATATATATATATATATATATATATATATATATATATATATATATATATATATATATAATATATATACACCAACAAATAATGCCTACCTTTAGGCCAGGAGCTAAAAGGTATGCACCAACATGTTTGTGATTGTCTGAAGAGGTCTGAAATTGTGTAGACCCTTCTTAATTTAATAAAATCATGATGTTTGCCAATACTTGACAGTCTTAATAAGAGATCAAGTGGACTAGCAACACTTAAGTATTATGACTTAACCCTTTAAGGGCCGCTTATGCATTTATGTTTCATGCCTCTTGGTTGTCGTGATGCATGAATGCAGCCCTGGTGAGTAACTCGCCTGGCATGCATTGAAGCATCATGCCGACCCTACAGGATCAAAATACTCCCATAGAGGTGCAGGCGAGCAGCCTCACCAACACTTCATTGGTGCATCATGATGATCAATGGGCATGATGCATTCCTGTATCAGCGGCTCTTAAAGGATTAAACCTGGAAGGGTCACATGATGCTTTCAGGCCCATGTTTCTTTGTAATCATGATACACTAATGCAGTCTGGTTGGGTTAACTTCTTTGCATTCTTGCATCAAGCTGCCTCCTCAGAACTGTCTCATCTCTTTAGGCTCCTGTACAGTTACATGCCAGGGCTGCATTCATGCATCATCTCAACAAATGGGCATGACACATGAAAGTGCCATTCAGCCCTTAGGCCACACCAAAAAAATAAGTTGGTCTACAGATTTTGGTTTTGAAAAAATGGTGTGCGCGACCGAATTTTTTTTTTTTTTTAAGAATATTTTGCCGTCCAATGGATTCCTTGCTGGAAAAGTGAGGCGAGCGAAAAAATTTTTTATTCTAACAAAGAATTTGTCAAACATCACAAAGAGAAAAATTGTAGAAAGTGAAGCGAGCGAAATCTGTAGACACGATTTTTTTCAAAGAAAAAAAAGTTTGTATTTCCGAAAATATGGAGAGGGAAAAATCCGTAGAACAACTTATTTTTTTTGGTGTGGCCTTAGCCCTTTAAGGTGTGCTGATACAGGAGTGCATCAAGCCCATTGGTTGTCATGATGCACCAATGAAGCACCTATGAATTTGATACATAAACTGCCGGAGGGTCGGCATGATGCTCCAATGAAGTGCTGGCGAGCAGTCTCGCCAGCACTTCATTTGGGCGTCATGACCACCAATGGGCATGATGCATTATTGCATCAGCAGCCCTTAAAGGGTTAGAGGTCTAAAGTGTGTACACATGACTAACATGTCCACTTTTCGTCTTTAAGGATGTGTCAGAAGAAGGTCAAGGAGAATGTCAACGTTCGCATAGAGCGGCCGCCTGAAGTAACCAATCATATCGACAGGGTAAGTTACTACTCTGGATTTTCACCTATTGCAAAACCTTCTATAATTCACTCAGCATATTTCTTTTTATATGGAACAATTCAACATTATCTGACCTCAGATTTTTTATATTAATCCTTTTGTGTTTAGTTGCATAATTGACAATATCACTATTCTGAGAACTCTTTGTCTTTCAATATACATATCAATACAGATCAGTTCTGACCCCTGAGTTCAGAAGAAAATATGAAAACATTTTAACCTTTTAGGAATCAATTCCACCTTCAAACCAACCTGACCATTTGGATTCAGATTTCTGACCAAAAAAAAAGAGCAATAGTTTGACTGGTATGAGCCACATCTTACACAAATTTAAGTGGCACCATAGCTGTAAAAACATCATATGAAATGATCGGCATCTAGGGTATGAGTATGCCATTCATTATTGTACATGTTATAGTTGCATAACGCTTGTACAAGCAAAACCCAGTAAATAGTAGTTGTCTCATTTTATAACAGTTTGAAGATGGGAAGCCATTTCCTTAGTATAATTTTTAAACGGTATAATTTTCTGGTTTCAGAAATTTGATGGTGATGGGGATGACTACATGGTGCATTACACCAACCTGGTAGATCAGGATCAACAGTTGTCAGAACACAACACGCTAATCCGGGAAAACCAGGACAACGCGCAGAGGGAAAAACCAAACCACCCCAATGGTGACATCAATGCCAGAGTAAGTCAACACATGAAAGATTTTTTCCTTTACCTTTCCTTTTTTTCCTCATGTTCCTTCCCTACTTTTTTTTAGAAACTTTTCCACCTCATTTGATGTGTTGATTTGTTTTTACAACATGGAGGGAGTTCAGTTGCTGTTTTCATTTCATAATATCTGTTTACTTGAAATGGGTACACAAACAATTTAGTCCATCAAGAGGGGAGTCCAAAGCTAAGAAAAAGATAAGCAAAAAAAGTCCCATATTAAGTAAAAGAAAAAAGAAAGCCAGCTAGTTTCTACATTTGTATATAGGGTTAGACAGGAGAATATTGACTCATGCTGGCCTCTGATGACTTGTCCCAGCAAATTGTCGTTATCTGTTGCCATGATTGGTCATCAATGGTGACTCCTTTTTGAGTGATAACTCACTGCGTCATGTTTCGCCACTGTGTGTCAGTCTCACATAGCATTGCAATTTATCACAACAGTCACCAACATGATCTCACTCACTGCGTGAGTATGTGCCACCCCTTGTCATCCCTCACAAAGGATGGTGATTTATCACCACCATCGCCAACATGGATCTAACTCACTGCGTGAGTATGTGCCACTGCCTGTCAACTCTCACTGAGAATGGCAGCTTATCACAACCATCGCCAACATGGATCTGACTCACTGTGTGATTATGTGCCACTCCCAGTCAGGTCTCACTCAGAATGGCGACTTATCACAGACATCGCTAATAAGGATCTCACTCCCTGCATGAGTATGCGCCACTCCCAGTCAACTCTCACTCAGAATGGCAGCTTATCACCACCATTGCCAACATGGATCTCACTCACTCCGTCAATGTGTGCCACTGTCTGTCAACTCTCACTCAGAATGGCGACTTTTCACCTGCATTGCCACATGGCTCTCACTCACTGCGTGAGTTTGTGTCACTCCTAGTTAATCTTCTCTCAAAATGGCGACTTATCACCACCATCGCTGACATGGATGTCACTCACTGTGTGAGTGTGTGCCACTGTCATCAACTCTCACACAAAATGATGACTTATCACCACCATTGCCAACATTGGTCTCACTCAACGCGTGAATTTGTGTCACTCCAAGTCAATGCTCTTTGAGGATTGCATCATCTGTCACACACTCTCACTCAGAATGGCAACTTATCACCACCCTTGCCAAAGTTGTTGAGACAGCACCACTGTTCAACATGTAGCCTATCTAGGAAGTGTGGGCATGAAGTATAAGTCCCATACGCATCAAATGTGCTTTGTTTCACGATGATTATCATGTAATACTTCAGAGTTGAATCAAACAAGATTATATAGAGAAAATATCAATTGAATTTAGATAGAGGTATCTCTAAAATGAAAGCAACTATCCTTAAACACCTTTTCTGTGGTTACAGTAAAAATACATAGGGAAATATCTACATGAACACCTTGTATGTGGTTAGAGGGAAGATACATATGGCAATACCTTCTCTGACAAAACATACTTTGATCTGACAGATGTGAGGTTGCATGATTACCAATGTCGATGATCATGAGCTTTTCATCTAACAAGGTGAGTGATCACCAGCGTCACCATCACTGGTGAGTCTGAGTGATCACCACTCTCGCCATCCATGGTGAACCTGCGAGGTGAGTGATCACCCACTTCCCCATTCCTGGTGAGTCTGAGTGATCACCATCCTCGCCATCTGAGGTGAGGCCATGTGATCACCACCATTGCTATTCCTGGTGATCTTGTGCTATAGCGACGTCGTGTTCCATCTAGCGACATGTGTGAGCCACTTCACACAGGTTGACGAGGAGTCACGACAATTTGCTGGGGTGTCTTTCCCCCGGCACCCTTCACACAAGGGCCAAACCTGACTGACCCAATATCAATGCCAGAGTGAGTCTGAGTGGTAGCCTTTTAAGATGGGGGGGGGGGGGCACAGCGCAGGGGATAGCAGGTTTCTTTGGTGTTTTTACTTGGTTTTATTTCTTAAGGGGGGAGGGGTAAAAAGGATTAGACTAAAAAGGGAAGACTACTGGGAAAACACATTTGACCCATGTGAGGTGAGACAAATGATTTCACCTCTTCCAATCCAAATATGTCACATTTTCTCACTCCCATGTTGGCAAATAAATCAACAGGTTTCAGAGGTTTCCTTCCCTCTTTTACCCTTTTTTTTTTTTTTTCTTTTACTATTCCACTATTACCAGTACCATAAATTTGGTTTCTTCAATTTCAAATTATCTAAATATTAAGATAAATTTTCTATCTTCATATTTTTTCTTCAATATGCAGATATATTATAATTTGTGATATAGGTGACTATGCACCATTTATTTTTATGCATATGGACATGTGCATAATGGAAACCGTGTTGTGTTCCTAGAATATGCTCCAAACATATTGCATTTCTGGATCATTTCCATTAATGCTTAATTTATTTGAAGTTGTGTGCACAGTGTTTGCCTTGAGTTGTATTCATAGAAAGCTAAATAATGCTCCTGCATTTAATTATTAATATTTCTTTTTGTAGAACCATCCTGCTATAAATTTGTTAACCATAATCTGACTTCCACCTCCAATTATCTGTCTTCTAAAGATATGTTTAACCAAAGTAATCTTAACGTTTAAATGTGCACAAACTTATCTAGACAACGCACTAGCTGCAATAGAAAAAAAGTCATTTTTACATCCCTACCCTCTTATGTTTGTGTCAATGTCCTAGACCCCTGTGTCTATAAGACCAATGTGTTGTACATTATCCCCCTCTCCTCTTCTTGGCTTTTATGCAGCTATTAAAGAAAATTCAATAAACCTGCCCACTAATGATATGCAAAGCTGACGTCCATTTTATTGTATTTTTGATATCCTGCATTTTAGCCGCAAAACCCGCCGAGCTCAGAACCCTCTTTTCAGTATGTGCAGCGGCCAGGACCCTTGGCTGCCATGCCCCCTGTTGGAGTTACGTCGGGTTACATCAGTCAGGATGCACTGGACGGGCTGCAACCTGAAGAGCTCCTTGTTAGTGTTGAACCCCTCTTTTTTATCCGCAGGGACACTGCATGACACTACCTCTGCCAGGCCAGGGCCTGCTTCCCATCCATCCAATATTTCTATCCTTTAGGTTCCACCAAAAGCCATTTTCTATCCCTTTACCACTTTTCTTTTACTGAATTTTCTTATTCAAAAGAGAAATTTGGGGGGGGGACAAAAAAAACAACTTTTAAACACTTTTTCTGGATATTTTTTTCTAAACAAATTACTTAATTCTGTCATATCAAAAAGAATAGGGGGCAATGAAAAGGTTTGATTGCCAGCTAGGCAGTTTTGGTGGAACTTCTGCTTTATATAAGACCATTTCAGCAACTTAAGCCACACCCATTTTTCATGTGAAACGATTATGAAGATTACTTGCACTGCAAGAACATAAAGATTTATCTAAATTTAATGTGGAATTTAAAGCTCATTGTTGGTTGTATTTCCAGCAATTTCATCTTAGTCACTTCTCTGAATAAAGTGCATTTAGTCAGTTGAAGACACAGGATATACAACCATACTATTACCATATTCGGCGCAATTAGCACAAATACCCTGTTTTTGGTGACATTTCAAACTAGAAATTGCCCACAAATTATGGAATTTCAAGCCCAATTAAACTCTTAACTACACTAGACATACATTTTAGACTTTTTTAATCGCACAGTGTGCTAATTACCTCGAATACGATACTCGTCTTTCATCTTTGCTAACATACTGACATCATATTAGAATGTAAAAAAAAGGCTTTTGTTATTCAAACTAGTAGTACTTTGATGATGGAATATCCATAAGATTGGAGCTGAAGTTGGTGAAATGGTTGAAATATCTTCTGCAACCTTGCCAAGGATGTCAAATGCAGTTGCTGACAATAAGTCAAATAAATCTGCTTAGTTAGGATAGGGCGGGCATACAGACCGTGCTGGGAAGATATGATACACTTGACTAATAAATGGCCATTTTGTTATACACCAAACCTAATGTTAATTAGTACTAAGGCCAAGAAAAATAAAAGCTGTGTTTCCAGTAACATAGCTCAAAGTGCTAGGGTCGGTAGGTCGGATTCTTTTTTTTTACATTCATATAGGAAATGTTAGGGCACATATCAATGGATGTATCAAATTCTTTGATTTCATTGTAAAATAATGATGAGAAAATGGCAACTATGAGAGAGGGGAAGAACACGAAAAGGATACAGGAAAAATCCTCAAATAGTAATGAAAATCTCTTTAAAATATGAAAAAATGAGACAAAATTCTTCGAAATCACAAAACAAAAGTTTTTTTGCCCCTGTTTTGCTAAGGTCGGTCGGGTTACTGGAAACACACCTTTTCTTTATTTGGCCTAATGCAGAGACATTGCCTCTTTAGGAAACCATTGACTGGGCCCTGTTTTTCCTTATGTTAAAATGTATTAAAATGATACAAAATAAGTCAGATATGGACAATACATACGGACACATACGGACCTCCGTATGTCACATACGGACGTCCCTATGTAACATACGGACCTCCGTAAGTCACATACGGACGTCCATATGTCACTTTTAGGATACCACCTGGTACCCCCCCCCCCCCGTATGTCATTTTTCCACATACGGAGGTCCATATGTAACATACGGAAGTCCGTATGTGTCCGTAAGATAGGGAAAAACAGGGCCCTGGGTACCTAAGTTGTAGCCCGTATCATAGTGAAGTTCAGAAAATCTAAACAGTTTTGATGTATCTTTTGATGGCAAGTAAAATTTTCACTTGGGGATAGCTAGTTCTCTGAATATAGATCGGTGGTGTTATTTTACTAACATGTCTTCTTCATTTGCATGATAGACTATACATTCCCTCTGGTATAATATCTGTCCCATAGGGATTCAAGGTTTTCATTTGTCTTTGAACAAAGTAGGGGAGGTTATAGCCTATCTAAAAGATATGCTGCTATAATTTGGCATGTAATTGACTTTTATCCTTTGGTTTGCATTATGTCATGAATGTACAATGCCGTGGTCAGATCTTCCAAGTTTATGTTCATCAATGTTTTATGAAGTATCAACATTGTTATGCAAATTGGAAGATTTGGTCCAACTTGTGTTTTCCTTCACATGCATAATCAAAGTCATGTAAGGTATAACAGTGACATCATAATGGGATAACTAATTATCCTACCAATTATTTATCATTGGATGTGACATTCTTTTAATTGAGCATGATACTAACACCTAACAGTAACATTGAACCTGAGATGAATTCCTTATTGACCTACTTCGAACAATATGAAGAAATTTCACTGGCTATGAATTGTAGGGAAATAAAATTTGCATTTGTTCGTATGACAATGTTTCCATATTTAAAAAGCTTAATTAACTTTAAATCAGAATGTTCATGCAATTATCATATAGAGCCTTTGACTGCACACTGAATAATCAAGCCTAAGTCTGCATATTTATCTGGAGTTTCCATCAGTAAACTTTCATGATTCAGCAACTTGCATGTTCCTTGACACTCTGGGATATGTTATATTCTTTTTTTGTTTCTGAAGACTATTTATTTATTTTTCTAATCCAAGCAGGGAAAGTAGGTTTTGATTTTATGCATCATGCCCAAATGGGTGGCATCATGTGCTAATGGGCGGCATCATGCCCAAATGGGCGGCATCATGCGCTAATGGGCGGCATCATGCCCAAATGGGCGGCATCATGTGCTAATGAAGGTCTGGTGAGTTCGCTTGTCAGCACTTCATTGGTGCATCATGTTGACCCTCCCGGAGTGTAAGAACCCTTAAGGCATAGCATGATGTAGGAATGCACCTAGTCAGGGCTGGACTCATGGATTGGTTCACTCTTGAAGTGCAGGCATCATGCACCATTGTTCTAGTTTGTTATTCATTGGAACTCCATTGGTGCATCAAAATTACAAGTACATGTGAACTTCGAACCTTTTTTCAGTCTTTAGTTGGTCAATATATGACAAATATGACAAAATAGATTATCTATAGTCTTAACAAGTTAGTAATACAAGAATCTTGACAGGATTTTTCTTCAATTATTGCTTGACTCGTTAATCATGTAAATTTCTTTTTCTTAGAAATTGTTATAATTTATTTTTCCTCAATAGGCCCGGATGTACCTTGGTGACAATTCAAAAGGGGGACGGAAACTCAATGGAACAGCCTCTGATAACCTATCGCAAAACGACATGGTGCCCTTACAATCTCCTCCCACTGAATACGATGGTGTTATGGAGGATCTAACCGGAGCACCGAGAGCCTTGCCTCCAACTCCTCAGGATACGGCAATGAAAATAGGGCCTGAAGAGGGCTCGTATTTAGGACCCGTGGGAGGAAATGGTGGGAAGACAGCTCCGTCATACAGCAACAAAACAAACAGCAGTCAGCAAAGTGCAGGCTCAGCCATCCCGAGTTACAGCAAGTGTGGACTCCCTGATGATGGGGAGGGTGGGCAAAAGGTTGAAGAGCCTATTTATCAGATAGTAGATGGGGATGAGGAGCCTTTAGAGGATAGCCCTGCTGTTACATCACCTGTTCCCCCTCCCTCTGCTTCAACAACAGTAACTGCTTCTGGATACCAACCAGAGACAGGTAACATTAACCTCGATCCAGGTGCTACGGCCCAGGAAGCACCAGCTGGGAACTATATAGGTTCTCCAATAGCTCCAGCTACACAAACATACACAATATTACCCAGTGGAGAGAAACCCTCGCCACAACCAGTAATCAGTAATCCTGGGTATGCTACGTCTACGCAGCAACCTAGCGGTAAAGGTGCACCACTGCCCACCAGCCAGGTAACACATTCATTACCTGATTCTGGGTGTGCTGTACACTATATGTGCACAGACAATCCTGCCAGTACAGAGACACTACCGCCCACAGGGATGGCAAACTCTTCCCTCCCTGCGGGCTACTCGACATGTACGCACAACCCTGTTGCCAGTAATGGCGCACTTTCACCTGCACAAAAGGCAACTACTTTTATAGACCCGGGGTATTCTGCATCTACAGAGGAACCAAGTAAAAAGGTGTCCTTGCCTAGTGTAGGTGGGGCCCCTGTAGGTGGAGCCACTGTAGGGGGCGGTAAAGATACCGGCCATGGTAACAGTGGTGTTTCCGCATACTGCCAATTTCTGTCTCAGCAAGACCCTGGGTACCTCCCTCATGGGGGTACTCAAGGTGTGGACAAAGTGGAACAATGTGCTGAGTCTCCACCTCAGAGAGCTACTGAGAGTGTGGATAAAGTTGAACAATGTGAAAAGCCTTCTCCTCCTCCTCAGATAGCTGCCTCCTCATTTGCTGATGCTGGAACAGGTACCTCAGACTATCAACAACAAAAACCGCCTGCGCCTTCAGTACATGGCGATTACTGCAGTGCAATGCCTCCATCTAATGAAGGCATTACTGCCATTAGTGATGTTGACATGCCACAGAATGGACAGTTCACAATGACAACAGCTCAAGTACCCTCTGGTCAACTTTCATTATCGCCTTTCTCAGATACTCCCGCCATGCCATCACTAAATGTTAAAAACAATAACAATGGCTATGTAACAGTCAAAATGTGAAGTTTTAGAGGACTAACCCAGGCCTCGGTACCAAGCTTGTATCACTGTAACAAATGCACCTTTGCAGTGCATCAGCCCTCAAATATTATGCTTGTTACTGGCGGTTTTGGCATATATCACAATAGGGTACAGTTGGATACCTGGATAAAGGACGGATCCAAGACCATCACCATGCCCAGCAAGACGGCTGGGTTTGTTGTATTAGATAGACTTGGTACCGGAAAAAAACCTTTGGTGAATTATAGAGGAAGGATTCTCAGGATGAAATCAGAAGTTACTTGTCATAAAATTTGTTACACCAGAATCTTTTATTTTTTTTTTTTATATTGAATGAATTACTGCTTGCTGTCAGTTCAGAGAAAACAATTAAAGAGTTACTTGAGCTACATCAAAAATGTTTTACAGCAGAAAATGGCTGATATTATCTCATATCAAAGTTTCATTATTACCCATCTTACATCTGGGTGGCATCTGGCTACATTTCATGCACTACATGATTACTGTTGATGCCCTCTTCATAGATCTTAAGTAATTGCATGTCCTATATTTCATAAGGGGACAAAGAGGTAATTCAAATTGATAAGCACAGATACCCTTAACAGGGGTAGACACTAACAGTTTGAGCCTGTGGCCACCTGGGACAACAGCCTCAGAAATCTATTGGCCCGTAGCTAAAGCTGTTGGCCCGGGCTTTGTGATAAATACGTTGAAAATTAGAAACTCTATGATAGGCATTTTTACTGGCAATATTAGCCTACAAGTTAACATCCCTGGTGCACAAAAATAAAATTAAAAAAAATACCGCAGTTTTGAATTGTGTTTAGTGACAGAATTAAAGGGGGGAAAGTCCACTGGACACCCGGGCCAGTAGGAAGCTTGGTTTTGAAAAAATCACTGGCCAGCACTCAAAACTACTGGCCATTGGCTACCGGGCCAGTGTTAGTGTCTACCCCTGCCTTAAGAAAGCTATTATGATATACATAAAGCTCAACTTGAGATGCGAAGGCCTACTTGAAGCCGTAAGATTAAATGTCAACTGACACAATTTTTACAATAGACGATCATTATCATATTTATGTACCAGTACTGGGGAGAGAAGGATGAGACCATCTCCCATACTTATTTCTCAAATCCACCAATGTATAGACAAGCCTCATAACTGATTCATGCGACTGCCATCATTTCATCGGTTATATTAACGCCGTTATTTGTATCATGGTACATGTGGTTGTTCGTCTGTATGGTACTTTTGTAGTATATATTACACTCTTTTACTTACAAGAGAGTGTCTAAGTATTGTATCAACCTCTTCATTTATATATCGGTGCTTATCATAATGTACAACTGGGAGATTGCCTCCCTCTCACCCTCTCATGTTGGTGTATAATCTGATCATGATGTCCCTAATCTAACGAATACTGTACCGTTATGTTTAAAGACAAACGCTACAGGCTAAAGGGGTGCATCCACTGCGACGGATGAACCATCCGTCCCCCTTCATCCGTCATTTTCTCCATAGAAATCAATGATAAATGATACGGATGAAACCCACGGATGGTCCATCCGTGGGCAGTGGACGCACCCCTTAACTGGTAGATGATCATCTCTTGATAATCTCAAATAATTGTGGATAATCTTAGTTTGATATACTAGAAATAGGAAAGAGAAAATCCTATGTCTCGGTGCTTACTTTTATTTTAAGACTATTTGTGTGAAAATTCCTTAAAAATAGAAATGAATAGGGAAAGCAATTTTTCATATTTTAACCTTATATTGGTCCGTCTGTGAGACTCTTTGAATATATTTATAAAGGACATCAATACAAACATTTTAAAAGAAGAAAAGGGGGGCCTCACAGTTGAAATGAAAAAGTTATATTTTTTTCAGTAATTTAGAAATTAGCTGCAAATATGTGGGAAAGGTAGAATACTGAATATATGGTGTGAAACGTAGAAAAAAATATTTGGATGAGTCAGTATTTATTTTCAGCAGCAGTCGGCTTTTGTGTACCGTGTAGCATTTGCCTTTAAATGTCATATTTTGAATATGCGCCTGTTTTATATAAAGCCACTGAGGATACATTTGGTGTTGCAGCACCAAGAAGGCTTTGAAAGATCACCCATTATGTAAATAAGGTCCATGCGAAATGATCCTTCTGAGAAAATTAAGTGCCCCTGCATTTATTTGCAATGATACAGTATATAGGTATATTACGTGATTGATTCTCATGACGGTTACCAAAATCTGACTGAAAAAAATAACAAAACTGTTTGGAGCCTTGTTGTAGTCTGATGGAATTAAGCACCCATGGGATCTATCATCATCTGAGGAAAATGAATGAGGTAGAGAGAGTTCCCACCGTTTACCTAGAAGGTTTGTGAGAGGGATAATTTAGAAAGCTTAAAGCATTGAGACATACTTCGAATTCCTTTTTTCCATCAAATTTTGGCCAACCGATGAGAGTAGATGGTGTACATAAGTGTATATTATTGTACTAATTATTGTAAAGCCAAATCTCACTGGTTCGCAGTTTAGTGTACATATCCTAGACATGACAGTTGATGTTTGTAAGTCCATGTGTTAGAAAGTGCTCTTTATTTTCTCAATAGGAGGTCAACAAATATTTGCCCGAAC
Organism: Acholoe squamosa; assembly: GCA_949317995.1. NCBI lineage: Eukaryota > Metazoa > Annelida > Polychaeta > Phyllodocida > Polynoidae > Acholoe > Acholoe squamosa. The sequence continues at coordinate 6,361,168 of OX439045.1, forward strand.
ACACAAAACTTTTCTGTACACTTCAGGTACATGTTGAGTTTCTATGTTGAAAATAGGGGAATTTTTTTTTTTTTTTACCCCCAACTGCTCTGCAGGGATCAAAAGTTTTGAGCCCCCTTAACCACCCCCCCCCCTCAATGAAAAATAACCAAAAGGATAAAGAGCTAGTGCACCCTCATTAAACTATAAGAATAGCAACCCCTAAGAATTTACAGAAGATAATTCCTTTTCTAGATTCATATAAAATGTAATTATCATTGGTTCTTAAGGATCTTGGCATCTATAGAGAAAGGGGGTTAGAGAAAGGCTAAAGTCACCTGTGCCTAGCTCCTATATATCTCAAAATGTTACTACAATCTATACTAATACCTCAGATAATCCTCAATTAAGTGATCAGTTTCTACTCACATTGAACCTATATGGTTGTAGTATGATTAGTAGATAGCACTATCAAATATTTTTTATCTACTTATCAGATTTAAAGAGAGATTAATGAATGCTTTAAGATTAAATTTGTGAATGATTACCAACTGAGGCCTAGGAAACCAGGGATGACCCAAAAAGTCTTTGTCATTGGAATAACGTATTAGACACTACATGAGCCTTTGGATTCAAGCAACTTCAAGTTCAAGAAATTTTAGCCAATCTTGTGATTAAAGTTACATTATGTATGTTTGGAAAATTCTTTCCAATCAATAATAATCATATAAGCAAATAAAATAGAGCTGAATATATACTGATCCTCATAGTGAAGGTAAATACTCTAATTGTAAGTGAGAAAGGCATTTCACACCAACAGTTGTGGCTCTTCTGTGGTCTGTGAAAAGTAAAAACCTGAACACTGCCTCTGCACAAGTATTTGAATTTAAGTTACATTGAGAAAAATGTAGGAGTGAATGGTGACTTTATTCTTTTAACTTGTTGTGAGGAAATCTATCAAACGATGTTCAAATCTACCTAAAAATGAGCTTTTATTAGCTTTATAATTTTGTAAGTTGCTTTAAGTTCTTAAATCCAAAAGTTCATGCAGTGATAAGGTAAATTTATCTCAATTCAAAAGTATCATTTAGCCAAGAGGCCTCCATATACAGTATAACAAAGCCATAAGAAGCCTTACCAGACGCAGTGTACGATAGAGTTGTCGAATCTACTTGGCAGGGGAAGACCATCCCTTCTTCAGCATATCCTCATGCCTTTTATAGCTTTTTTTAATAAAACATTTCTTCTATATTCCTGAATATATTCTCAACTATTTTCCACATGTGCCTGTTATTGTTGATGATATTGGTTGTATGATTCCTTTTTCATTGTACCTTCAGAGATATAAGCGATATAAGTAAGGTAACCTGTATCGCATGAACATTTGAATTTAAGCAAATCATAAACCTGAGTATTAGTAGGTTTTTTTTTCTTCAGTTTAAAGTAACTTTAAACTAAATTTTGATTAGATCCTATTAATATAGTTGCAATTAGGAAAAACATTTTTCACACAGATTTATTTGTTTTAGTTAATATAGAGATTTCCTTAAATTCAGATTTTCATGCAGTGCTCTTTCTGGCAGCACCTATCAGTGACCCTGTGTTCCTGATAAAAGTTATTTACTGGTACATGTAGTTACAGACTTAGGCCTTTAAAGGATGCCCATTGCTAGTCATGATGCACCAATGAAGCGCTGGTGAGATTGCTCGCCAGCACTTCATTGGAGCATCATGCCGACCCTGCAGGGTTAATCCATAAACTCCCGGAGGGTTGGCATGATGCACCAATGAAGTGCTGGCGAGCAGTCTCGCTAGCACTTCATTGGTGCATCATGACGACCAATGGGCATGATGCATTAATGCATCAGCGGCCATTGAAGGGTTAAACGTAATATCCTTATTGTCTCTCATTGACCTTTTGATAAAATGCATTTTGTAAATAATTCCTGCCAACCTCATTATCACATTTCTTGCCACCGAGGAAGCTTTTTGTTGTAGATTAGTCGACAAAGAAACGTAAGGTGATCTAGCTAAATAGTTTTGTTGATTATTGGCTACATGAATTATTCTATCAGTCTTGTTATGATAGGTCTGGGCTGAGTGAGTCCTGCTCCTGGCTGTAAGGGTAGGTTGACCTAAAGGCGTCCACCCTATAAAAGGAGCATTTAACGGCTTTACTACCTGAATCAATATTGCTAAACCATTGATGAGCATTGAATCAACCAGCTGGTAATGTTGGTCTAGCAGCAATACCCATGTAAATGGCAATTTTGTTGAAAGGACATATCAAAGTATGTGGGCGTCTTCAGTTTAACCTACCCTATGGGTGATATTACTTATGTTAGGCCACCCTTAAAAATGTGTTCGTTTCCTGTCCAGAGGCCTGGTGGATTTTTTGTGAGAAGGGGAAAAACATTTTCTGAGTTCTGAAAAGAAATTTTTTTTTTTGTCCATCAGCACAAGAATCTAGATTTCCAATCGCAAAATCTTAAAACGTAACAACAAATTCATAACGTTCCTGTTTATGATGTTCATGACAAATAAAAATATTTTCCTATAAAAAATTGTTCCCTCCCTCCATCATGGGCTTGAAAAATCCCACCCTCTGGACAGGAAACAAACATATTTTTAAGGGTGGCCTTATATGTCCAGTACCATTGCATGAACATTTGGATTTAGGGATAATTAATGGCTGTATTTAAAGTTGCTCAAAACTGCTTCATGTTGCAGAAATAGGCATTACGTCAACTTAGCATTTAGCTTAAACCCAAATGTCCATGGAATATGGGTACGTAAGGCACTACAGCTGTTAAAGTATTGTAATTCCGAGATGACCCCGCGTATAAGTCACACCGTGAGTTGAGAGGAAACCTATAAAGTGCACCTTGGTGCTATTTTTGGCAGTTTAGTACTACCCACATATAAATTTACCATGCTTATAAGGTACACCCCCTCTTTTAAGAACTTCTGTCAGGCCTTAAATTTGTGTATAAGCTACAACTTATGTGACAGAAATTATGGTATTAGATATTGGTATTTTGTTGTGTGGTACATGAACATTGAAATGACTACAGATGAATGAAGCAAAAAAAAGGGTAAAACCAATCTTCAAAAAAGGTATTGATAAGGTTTTTCACTTTTTCTCAGCTTTCACTGAAAGAAAAATTAGTATTACACTAGAATTTTGATGGACCTAATGTCACCTATTTGCCATTTAATGGTTGTGAACACGGTGAAATTGTTGTCAATTTCGATTAGATAGAGATCGAATATTTCAAACTGCTGCTAACCGTTTGTTTTCTGTGCAAAAAAAAATCGGAATTTTTTTGTGTGTAGACAGCATTTTATGAGTAAAGATTTATAAGTAAATTGCTGAATTTTCTATTTGAGAATACGATTGCAATAACAGAGCTCATATTTGTTCAAAGATTTATGTGAGCCTGGTGATTTAAAACCATGCAAATTCTTCTCGTTGAAAGAAAAATGACATTCTGATAATCTGGATAATTTCAAGATTGAAATTTACCCACCGAGCTTATATATGGACACAAGTTCATTCTTGCATAAATAACACAAGTCGTATCTTTTGGTCTGCTTGTCCTTACCTCACAAATCTGATTTCATACATCTATTGCTACAGAAATGTTGTAATCACAGGCAGAATTTTAGGCTGCTAGCATATGGTTATGTATATCATATATAAAGGCAAGACACTCTGGTCTTGGTCATTTTGTATCACAGTAGGCGGCACCACTGTCTATCTTTTTCCGGTTACGTCTTTTGGGGAGAAGCGCTAACGTGGCGCCATTTTCGCTTGTAAAATATGAGCAGTAGACTTTCGCATTCCCACCGGAACCACTGACACACTTCCGATCATACCGTTTCTCCCCGAAAGGGTTCACGTCTTTTTCCCATAGACAGTGGTGCCGCATGTACTGCAAAGATGACAGTGGATATCCACTGTCATCTTTGCAGTACAGGCGACACCACTGTCTATGGGGGAAACGATAGACAGTGGTGCCGCCTACTGTGATACAAAATGACCAAACCAGAGTGTCTTGCCTTTACCATTACACCCAACATATTCAATAAGCAGCCTAGTATTCTATGTTGTTTCAGCCTGTGGTTGTATTGGTTGTGTTCAGTGATTGGTTGTGCACGAAAGGCTACAGAACCTATCATAGTACCCCCTCGTATTAGGTGCACCCTGAGTTTAATCAAGACCTATAAAGGCGCATCTGAGGGCGGTTTAACCACTTTAACCCTTTTAAGGCCGCTAATGCAGGAGTGCATCATGACCACTGTTCGTCATGATACACCAATGAAGTGCTGATGAGACTGCTTGCATCATGACGACCTATGGGCATAATGTACCTTTGCATCATAGCTCCTTAAAGGCTTAAGCCAAATTTTACCCCGCCTATTAGGCACCCCCCCCCTCTTTGAGGAAGTTCTATAAGGAGCAGTATATGCTTCAGAACCGTGCATAAGCTGGAGATTTTATGCGAGGTACTATGTTTGTGGTACTGAAATCTTTTCATTGAATGTTACAAACAGAACTGCATTTACTTTTGGATTTAAGCATTCTGGAATATAAGAAGTATTATGACCGCACTCCTTGAACAATGTTTAGTCAAGAAATAAGTGAAAGCTGCTTACCATTTTGTTGTGATTCATCAATGCATCATGACGACCAGTGGGTATGATGCATTAAAAACATAATTATTTAAAAATAGCAGATACCTTTTAAAACTTTCAATTTCCTTAATTGCATTTATTGACATTAAGATGATAGCTGATTGATTGAATTTGAATGATTCTGTTGGGTGTGAATATATACAAGAATATTGATAGGGGTAAAATTGTTATTTCATGGCTACATTTTATAAAGCTCAATTTTGTGTTCATTTAGAGGTATTGCTGGCTGGCTCCCTGGATTAACTGTACATGTTAACAAAGGTATTTGATCTTTGAACATGTGTTTTATATGTATATGGTAGTTTAGCCATGCTGTTGCCTTGAATGCCCTGGTAGTGTGTCATCCTTTGGCCATTAAGGGCGCGCTAATGCAGGAGTGCATCATACCCGTCTTGATGCGCCATGATGTGCCAGCGAGTCTGTGCACCAGCGCATCATGTTGACCCTCTGGCAGTGTATCAGCCACATAGGGTTGGCATGATACATAAATGCAGCCCTGGCGAGTTACTCCTCATGGCAGCACCCATGCATCATGGCCACCAATGGACATGATGCACTAATGCATAAGCAACCCTTAAAGAATTTAGGGTTCAAACTATAGTAACATGTGTATCTGCTGAAAATCTGAATCAAATGTTATGTAATATCAATTGGGAGTATCTTGAGAGAATATAATTATAATATATGAATATTGTACATTGAACATTGTTATATGAATAAATATTTAAAAGAAGGATATTTCTGTGTTTATTTCATGCTGAAAAATGAATTATAGATCATTCAAGTGAATGCCTTTTTTGGGGATTTTGAGGTCATGAAGGTTTCCACATACATAGGGGACATGCACATTGGGCATAGGCGGCAAAACACATTTTTGGGTGTAAAGGAAATTTAGGCTCAAATGCCCTAACATATTCAAATATCAAGGAAAAGTTCGTACATCCTTTAGTTAATATATGCCCAAATTCTCCAAGAAAAAAAAATACACCAATTCAAAGGATGAAATCCCATAGCTTCCAATAATTTCAAAACCTGATATGTAGGCCCTATTTCCTTAAACAAATCCCCTAGGCAGAGGACAGGACGCAGTGGTGGGGATAATATTGGGCATTGAAAGGTGTTTTATGTGACCCATTCTTCCAAAATAAAGGGCAAATTGCCTTCTCAAGAACCTAGATATCAAGAAATAAGCTTTCGTAAAGCGGATGTCAATTTCACTTTATAAAATGTTTTCAAGCCGATCTTATAAATTTAGCACTTTGATTATCGTTATGCCATTATGACCTACATGGTACTACTTGTAGCTTAGGAAGTGATCATTTTTTAACAACAGGGGGGCTGGTGGGTATGGGCGCGGACACACGGAAAACATTTTGACCCCCGCACTCTCAATTGTTTTAACCCCCCCCCCCATTTTGAGCACTGGACTATCACGTAAAAACACCCTGATTCTGCCTAAATCTGCACTGAATAAAATGTAGATTCATTATTTCCAATCTAACCTTTGAAAAAATGGGTAAGCACTTTGAGAAATGCCCTCCTGGTATTTTATCCAAAGCAGCAAATGTTCAACAGCATGTGTAGTGGTTTTATATTTATTGGCATTATTTTCAACATGGTTATTGACCATTCAGTGTGCCTGCAGTATTCACTTCTGACCACAATCGTATATGACTTTCGGTTTTCTGCGGGATTTCCTTCACTGAGACCTGAACACCTAAAGCTTTGAGGCTCCCTCTCACGTCAACCTCCAGTACTATCGCATGGTCACACTAACCTAAAGCATTTTATCATACAGGCCTAATTTGATATGCTCGATAGTCTATTAATTGAAATCAACTCTCAAGACACCCATTGCTCGTTATGATACTCGAATGAAGGGCTGGTGCAAGCATTTCATTAGAGCATCATCATCATAGCGACCCTCCGAGAGTCTTTTAATATTGCGCCATAGGGTTGGCTTAATACAAGAATGTAGCCCTATTGAGTAACTTACGAGGGCAACATTCATCCAGTCCTGTGCATGATGCATTAATGCACTAGTGGCCCTTAACCCTTTAAGGGGTGATGCAGAAGCGCATCATGCCCATTGGTCGGCATGATGCACCAATAAAGTGCTGGCGAGACTACTCGCCAGCACTACATTGGTGCATCATGCCAACCCTTCTGGGAGTGTATCAACGCCATAGGATCTATATGTTACATGAATGCAACCCTGGTGAGTAACTCACCAGAGTCGCATTCATGCATCATGATGACCAATGGGCATGATGCAAATTAATGCATTAGCAACCCTTGACGGATTAAAGGTTGAAGGGCAAATATCGGTGCATGAATAATAATGCCGACCCTCTGAGAGTGTATCAACGCCACATTATTTTATGTGAATAACTTCTTCCCATAGAGATAGCATTGCGGAGCCGATCGCCACACCCCCAGTGGCGTAACGTGTGTCGATCCACCACAGCAGCCGATCCGGTACCGTAGCCTCGTTCTGGGTGCGTGTAAACATTCAAAATGGCAGACCGCCGCTCGTATAGGGCACTACGGTAATGGATTTTGTTAATTTTCAGTTAATTAAAGACTCTAAAAACGTAAAATAAATATAGAACTAAACTCCCCTGGTGTCCTCGGTGGCCAATCCACGCCTCGTGGTGGATCGGCCACCTCGTACACCATGGTCGCTTAGTTCTATTTATGTATTGATAAATTACATGCATGCAGCCCTGTTGAGCAACTCACTAGATCAAAGATGAAACACAACACATCTTTTATGCTATCAGAATCGTTTATATGTGGCCTGCACAAACATCTGAATTTAATGAGTATTAATCATTGTACAAAACCGAGGGTAATTATATATACAATACATGATGAATTGGCATTTGACTATTTTTACCTGTGTTGTGATGTCATTGGGCAAAGTCAGCTTCTAACCTTTTGCCAAAGTCTAACCCAGTCATTACCAGGTTTTAAACATAAAACATTTCCAATAAAACAATTTAAAAATTACCAAGAAAATCACCTCAATACATTTTTCTTACACTTCACCCAGGCTTAGTTTGTGGTAAGAAAATGTAACTAGGGAAAGGGGGCCTTATTGCACCCTGCATTAAGAACCCTTTTTGCAGATCGTGTCACAAATATTCTTAATCCTTTCAGAGCCACTAACACATTAGTACATCATACCCATGGGTTAGCATGATGCACCAACTACTGGCGAGTCACTACTTGGAGCATCATGACGACCCTCAGGATATAACGACACCTTATACGCGGAGTTGAATGCAGACAGGCCTCACCGAGGTGAATACGATGCAAAATTTTCCATGGGAGTGGACATTTGCCTTTATGTCATGGCCTATGGGGTTAATTTGCTTTTAGATAAAGACAAACAGCTCAGCTCCATTCAAAATCCAAAATGGCAGACCCCATTAAATACAAGCATATTGTATTCCATGCCCCCCCATGGAATACGGCTGTTAAAGTGCTAATCTATAGTAACAATTGTATCTGCCATGGCATAAAGCATCAACCCTTTTGGCAATATGCATGAATGCATTATGCCAAAATACTGGGAACCTTTGAAATTGTCACCGTGCATCATTTTCTAAAACCCCTATGTCACGAGCATCAATTTTTAAAACCCCTCCTGCTCAAACATCACATTCTACCCATGTGTACAGGCACCCAATGAGCATGGTGCATGCGTGCACTTCTGGCTGTTGAGCAGTTGGCCTTTTAAATTGCTTCAATGCCCAAGTTCGTGCAGGAAAGCGTAACATTGACTTTGGATATTTTGTGCACTGGGACGGAAGCCGCCATTTTGATGAAACGTTACACGTCCACATGGTGACGGCTGGTGATTACATGGAAAGTAACCATTTATCTTTCAACATTTAATTGACACCTTAAGGGCCGCTGGTGCAAGAGTGCATCATGCCCATAGGTTGGCATGATGCACCAATGAAGTGCAGATGAGAATGCTCACCAGCACTTCATTGGTGCATCATGCCGACCCTCCAGGAGTGTATCAACCCTGTAGGGTCGGCATGATGCATTAATGTAGTCCTGGTGAGTAACTCACCAAGGCTGCATTCATGCATCATGCCAACCAATTGGCATGATACAATAATGCATTAGCGGCCCTTAAAGGGTTAAAAGCTTATAGTGCATTAGTCATTATGATAATTGAATGCACATTTGTCGCCAGAGCTACATTCATGTATATTTGCCAACCCCAGCGGGTCTGGCACACTCCTGAATGGTTCGTAAACTTATGATTCATGAATGCAGCGCTGGGAAAAAAGGGTCTGAAAAATTTATTCATCACAATGGATTAATGAATGTAGAGTGCGTATCTGAACATAACCGTGTAAATGAAAACTGAGAATTATACATTTGATGAACTACTTTCAATTTCAACTGAAAGTAATCACATTATTTGGTAAATTTATGAGTAGATAGATACCCCTATGTTCAGGTAGCACCACACTATGTGAATATTATCAATGAGGTAGACTTGATACATCTATATTTTGTCGAACATTATATAACCTTAGGTAGACACTACAGCTTATAGATCAATTCAGACCCTAGATGTCGCTAACACTATTCAGGTTGTGCACTGAAAATGTGGGCCTCTATGAAGGTGATCAGTATTGATGACTTAAGATCCTCTTTCCATGTTGATGACCTGAGGGGATCATGTTGACCACCTTGAGTCTTCACCTTCTACCACCAGGGGGCCCTAGTGTACAACAATGGAAAATACAACACCCACTCTGTTGAATATACTGATTCTAATCATTAATGCTCTTGATCATGGATGTTTATGAGATGGAAGATGTGAAGAATATTATCACACTGGAATATTAATTGATGAAAAAAGAAAGTTGGGCAGAATTATCAAAGGCATAAGTATGTTAAACGATAGACACCTTTTGTGTAACTAAAACTATAGTTAAAACCATGGCGACAAGCTAGCATTTGTTATACAAATATCTAATATGCCGCGTATGTTAATGCCCATAATAAAGGCTTGGTCGTAGGGAGGAAGGGGGGATTTTGCTATTGTTGGAAATGATGATTAACAAATACTTATTAATGACAAAAAAAAAATCATTTACATCTCCTCTCTGATCTGGTTAGACAGGTAATCACATGTAATCAGGATCATATATGATTACTTCAAATATCACCAGGTACCCCCCCCCCCCAGGGATCATAAATAAGATGTCTAAAAGTCATCACTACAGAGTACCTTTTTAAGCTTCGTATTTTCAGTGTGGGTTTTACAAGACGTTTTTACCTGCGTTCTACAGTATCAAAGTGAGTTGTTGTCTTTCCAATCGTCAGCTCGAGTACGGTCGAACACATGGGTGTATGACACGTGGGCATAATATACATTATATTAAATAACCATGCATAGCCTATCAAACTAGTTTTTTTTTTAAATAATTGATCAGAATAATTAGTACAGTTCAGTCTTTTGCCAAAAGACAACTTCTTTCATAGCTAGCTATACATCCGGTATTTCTATCTACATGACAATAGTGTATACGTCAGAGCATGCTGTATTCAATAGTACATAATTTTAGTTTACACAATCTCAAATTTCAAATAATTTGCACGGGGATGTAGGACGGAGGGGTGACATCATATCAAAGTTGATTCCTTATTTAAACCATTCAAACACGGTCTATATCTAATTGGGAATGAGTGAATAATAATATATCGTACATACCAACTTAATGTCAGCTATATCTGGCAACATTGATAAATCATCTATCACATGTTAATAAATGCTATACATTTATAATATCCAGTTCATGGTTAGGCCTCTGAATGGCCACTAATACCCATTTGTCATTATGATGCACCAATGGTATGCTGGTGAGACTGCCCTCCAGTTCCTGATTTGTGCATTGGGCTGACTCTCCAGGCGTGTATGAACACAGGCATTAAAAGAAAAGACCACCCTATTTTTATGATGGCTTGATTTGGTAGGTTTTATATTGAATAAAATACGGTGGCATACTTAGTATTAAGGGCACTCTTACAAGGGCAGACATCAGATTTCCCTGCTGCATTATGTGACGTGACAATTGGTCATATTACATATTATACTTTAAATTTCGAGACTTAAGTGTGCATTTTTATTATATTCTGTAAGATAGCTCGGTAGAGTTAAATAATGCTAATTGTCAAAACAAATATGCAACCACTCCCAAAAGACACCTATGAGAACCATCTGTTCTGACCAATTGTGATGTCATACAATGCATCACATGAGCTTCCTCCCTGCCCTTGTAGGAACAGATATGAGAGTATTATGCCACAGTACTTTTGTTTAATATGAAACATACTAAATGAAGCCATCATCAAAATAGGGTGGTCTTTTCTTTTAATTCATTAGTGGCCCTTATATGGTCCTAACCATTCCTAGGATTACAAAAATTCGATGACTCGTATAATACCTGCAATGTGCTTACAATCTCCTTTGGACATCAATATGAATATGAATACTTTGATTTATTCATATAGCCTGTAAAGAGTATGTGAGTTTATAATTTTTATACATGGGTGATGCATTTTATTACACACATTGTTGATCAATTGAAGAAAACATTTTGAAACAAATTATTTTAGTCTAGAAACACCCCTTTGTAAAAGAAAAATACATATATTGTACATATTTTCAGCTCCTATTGCCATTAAAACTGCTTTTTCCAATTCAGTATGACAAGTTCTTAAATGTGGAGAGACATAGGAGATTCCTTCCTGAGATCATCAGTCATCTTAGTTCATAAAGGAAACACTAGGTGGCTCTGGTGAGCACCATGAGTGTTGTACAGTGAAGTCTATACAAAGGTAGTGGTTTATACAATGGGTGCAACCATTGCTGAATCTGGTATATTGGCAGTGCTTGTGGTGCACCAGTAACCATAGTAACATAATCCAGTATGTGTTTTGTCTTGGTTATTCGGAGATTCTTATTTAATGCATTAGTCACACCTACAAAAATGTCATTATTTCTTAAAACCCAGAGGACATCAGATGAGATATATTAGCACCGGGCTCTCAAACCTGCATGTGGTGCTATTTATCAATGCACATGCACAAGTATTCTTGTGACTCTCTATTGACAGCAGGAGGGCATTTCCTAATAACATAAATCATCATTATCTAACAATACCATCAAGGTACAGAGATATTAACTCATGGAATTGTTTGAAAATTGTTGAGATACAATATAGAGGTCCAATAATGGCTTCTTACACAACTATCGTTGTACCGTCTGGTGGTGCGTTTCAACTGTCACCACAAGTTCCTCCATTCCCCCTTGCTCCTCCCCTTCCTCCTGCCCCTCCTCCTCCCCTCCGCCCCCCGATATCGCTGTATGTCATACAGCCGAATTCACATCCTCGACAGTCTCACAACGAGGCTGGTATATCGTACCAAGCGTCTCCATTGTCTCCAGCGTCTTTCTCATGGCTGCCACCTGTTGTCGATTCTCGAAACTAGCGCTGTGGAATTTGTCCCTTTTGATAAACTCGGTGTAGTAGTAGCGTAACTGGGCCTCCTGGTTTTCCCTCCGGACATATTTCACCATTAGGACAATCATGGCGAAGGCGTAAAATGACAGGACGATGATTATATACAGGAGGGCATCATGCGGGCTATCAGCTTTGGGTTGGTTTAGTGTGGCAGTGATCGAGCCATTCTCGCATACGACCTTTTCCGGTCGAACACCATGAAGGGCTGCCACACGGGGTACAAGCGCAGGTGGCTCTGTGGTTGAATTCAATACTGAGGCCATTTTGAGCTTAATGATAACAGCACCCAAGTGAATTGACCTTTATCTTGTCCTCATAACCTAGTTCAAGTCCTTTTGAGGGGATATTTGTTTATTTCATTAGAGGCAATTGACTAAGGAATCTCAAAAACTTCACATAGGGCCTCCTGTTCCCTAGATATCCGTTAGAAAGGTCTATAATTCAGGCAAGAATAAGCCTAGCACTGAGTGTTCAGTTTTCACAGGGCCTTTCGAGATAAGTTATAACTAATTGAGATATAAGTTACTTCTCCCTACAATTTATGTCTCTTCTCACTACAATTAGGATACCAGCAATCATACAGACTGTCTGGAAACCCAAGGAGCCCTAAGGAGCCCACACAGAGAGAGGTGCAAGGATTAGTAAGAAGCCAGCTTCCAGTGCAAAAGGTCCTCGGTTCAAGCCTTGGCAGAGCCAGACTTATGACCCTCCAACTAAAGTCTCTCCAAAGTGATATAGGGATCACAGGGTGTGTAGATTTCACAGTCTTCAAAGATTTGGGAGATAGTGGGTGAGCAATTGAGATATTTCTGCCTCTCCTATTGCAATTGAGAAAACAGCAAGAAGAATAGCAATTAAAGTCTCTTGTTGGAGAGGGAATGGGAAGATGGAATGTTTCAAGTAGAGGTTAAGACAAATGTTAAGAGTTCCGGTTCTCAGGACGGTGGGTAGGGTAAAATGAGGACATACATTAAAGGAAACAATTCAGCGTGGATTGCAGATGTATCGATAACCGCTCTTAAGTGCTTTCTTAGATCTCCTGTCAGATAGCAAGACTTCAAACTGCCATTATCTTTCTGTAGTTTCTATACTTCACACAGAGCGATCAACGCCTTTTTACCACTTGAAAGCCAAAACTCTGTAACGAGAGATATTGGTATGAAATATAATCTCTGTGATAATGTGGCCACCCTGAGCCACCAATGGATAATTAATGCTAGTTGATGCAAATGAGATGAAGTCTAAGTAAGAAATGTGGTTGGAGAGTGACGCCTCTGGCACAGAATTGAATCTCTCAGAGATTCAATATCCCCATGTTGATTCACTGTCTTAGACAGAATGTAAAGGTTCATCCACAACTCTATAAGAAAACCCACAGCACCTATTGACCCCGCTGTGGCTGTGGGTATGGAGATACGGCGTATCCCTCTCTGTCTGTCTGTTCCTCTTTGAATGGCCTCCGCTGACGCTGATCCCCGGTCGGCTTAGCTTGTCGCTCTGTAAAAGCCGACCGTCACCAGCAAAGGCCTTCTTTACCTGTGTAAGCCTCAGGCGCCCTCCGTTAAGATCAGAGAGAGGCTGACAGGAACAGGAAATGTGTGGGTGGGAAGGGGCCTGTCAATGATAGGCTGGTCACCTGATCGTGAGCATCTGCTTCCTGCCCTGCTTACTTCCGGTTAATGGACTGCCAGCTGGTGTCGACTCATGAAAACACTGTAGGGTTGACGTAGCATTAGGATGACGTCACCGGAAGTGTTATAGTGAGCATGCAGCCTAGTTGACGTCAATGGCGTCTGGTCTTATATCCGGGAACATCGCACAATGGCTCCCGTAATTGCTGATGGTGTGCTATTCTGGAATATAAAAGAAATATGGAATGGCTTAATGTCAATGAAAATATTAAAGATAATACATGTGCAATGTTTGAATCTAGAAAGGGGTAAAATCACATTGCTCATAGATGACGGAAGAATGAAGCCGTGATCGAATATATAATAGGACTGCACTTATTTTATATGTTGACACTCTTAGGGAGTGGTCATTTTTTTTAACAACAGAAGGGGAGGGGGGGTCGGGTGGGCAATAAAATTTTAGCCCCCTTTTTCGGGGTAGGACAACAAAAAGTCACCCTATTTGTGAAGAAACTGGTTGTGTCGACACTTTGCAATGCACCTCTGTCTATAATATAAGCTGCTCCTTGGGGTGGGAAATTTTAATTGCAGTTCTATAGTGTCAAATCCTTTAACCCTTTCCACCCCTGTGTTTCCCAAATACAGTGTTATAGTACTGCATAATGCAGTACAGGGAGTTAAAGGGTTAACCACGTATAAGCCTCACCCTGAGTTCAGGGCAGACATGTCAGAATACTGCGCCAAGGACATAACATTGTTGATATTAAAGCCAAGGAGCTAAGTGCCTAGTTTCATAGGGGGGTAGAGGGGGGTTGGCCTTCACTATAGGACTGTATGGAGTAACCTATCCTATAATGTACAATCCTTGTTAAAGCCACGACTATTGTGCAGTGTTTTATGGTAGGTTTTTAATGATTTTTTTTTCAAGTTAGAAAAGAATTTTATTGAACTCACACAATTCAAAAAAAAAAGTGGTGGATGAGTACAATATATATGAAGCCTATAGCATTCTAGTCACAAGTTGCAAACTAGCTTTACTACCAGAACACGAGTACATATTAATAGAGATCATGAATAAGGTACAAAATATATAAATGAAACAAGTTGATAAGACTAGACTTATGGACAACACATGCAGAATGGACAAGACAATGATAACTTCATGTCACAGCCAGAGTAGATACATTGGTGATAGTATAATTAAAATCAAATCGACAAATCCAGTTCAGAACATGAAATTAATCAGTTCTATTATTCTTATTCGTACTTTGTAGATAATATGATCACCATTAATACAAGTGTGCAGGACGAAGGGATGGGGGTGAAAAATAAACCAGAAAACTGAAAACCGAGCTGACAGTTATCAGCTAATACTACATCACAAGGTGATCCCCACATAGTAATCTCCTGTGTGTGTTGCAAGATTCTCGAAAAACACGAAAATGTTATTATAGATGTCTGTGCATTAGGCTGCTATTCAACTGATTAGATTAATTCACATGCCCACTAAATCTTACACTTTATTGGGGAGGGATGCCCTGTAAGAAAAAAAAAATACAACATAATACCGATGACATACTAAATATAGCTTTGGTATAGAATTTTGATTTTGATATAGTATATGTGACATATCCATCATTGATATCAATGCTTCTTGGCTACATCAGGCATCCCCTAGTGGATCCTAGTGCCAACCCCAGCATCCAATAATCTCCTACCTTGTCATATGCATCGCCGAGTGCGGAGGGAAGGGATGTGAGGGGTAGGGGTGGAGACGGGCAGAGATGCGAGGAGAGACGGAGACGGAGACAGACGGAGAAACAGCCAGAGAAAGAGAGAGAGCGAGAGAGAAAGAGAGAGAGAGAGAGAGAGAGAGAGAGAGAGAGAGAGCGAGCGACAGACAGACAGAGACAGAGACAGTCAAAGAAACAGAGAGAAACAGAGAGCGAGACAGACAGACAGAGACAGAGTGAGGGAGACAGACAGAGACGGAAAGAGAAAAACACAGAGAGACAGAGAGACAGAAACAGACAAAGACAGAAACAGACAAAGACAGAGTAAAAAAAGGTATGAAACAAAGAGAGAAACATAGAGATATCTTCCAGTCGCTGAGAGAAACAAAGAAATGTTCAAACACACAGGAGGGTGTTGCTCCTACAGTAAAAGGAAGAGCTGGCTAAAAATGTCCTGGTTTCCAGTCCTTTCTTTTCATGTAGCTATAACTTGTCCCTTTTGTTGCTCACAAGTGGTCATTCAAGTACGGTGCTGAAAAAGGGGGATTTGAGTAGGTACCTAGTTGGGAGAAGTCAGTCAGTATAATAAACTATAGAGTGTGTGACATGAGTAGGTACCTTGTAGTGCAGCTCTCTCTATTTTAAACAAGGCAGGTGACTTTTCAGACTAATGTGGGGAGTGCAAGTACTTAGGTGAAGCAGTGCACGACTTGTTTAGAAAAGAGGGCACATATTCACAGATCTTTTTACAATAGGAGCAACACCCTCCTGTCCTTTCTTTTCATGTAGCTATAACTTGTCCCTTTTGTTGCTCACAAGTGGTCATTCAGGTATGGTGCTAAAAAAGGGTAATTTGAGTTAGTACTTAGTTGGGAGAAGTCAGTATTGTATAGTATAGAGTGTGTGACATGAGTAGGTACCTGATAGTGCAACTCCCTCTGTTTTAAACAAGGCAGGTGACCTTTTAGACTAATGTGGTGAGTGCAAGTTGAATGGTGAAGCAGAGCGTGACTTCTTTTGAAAAGAGGGTACCTACTGACAGCTCTTTTTACCATAGGAGCAAGATGCTCCTGAAATTATCTAAGAAAGACAGCGCTATTTAGGCAATTCTGACCTTAATGAGTAACTCGTAGCATGATACACTCCCAGTGGGCCGGCCTGATGCACCAGTGTAGTGCTGGTGCACGTTTGGCCAGCACTTCATTGGTGCATCATGCCGACCCATGAGTATGATGCACCTATGGCTATGGATTAGTAGTTGCTGTTAGATATGAAGGTTCAACTACACGAACAAATTACTACATCCCTAATCCATAAATGGGGGTCTAGATGGGGGGTCCCCATGTCCTTTGTCGATTTTAAGAAAAGCCTATGTCAAATGTCACTAAATTTGTATTTTCCTCTGTCCTTGTCACTAAGCTCCATCTCACATGTCGATTTCAAGTAAAGTCCATGTCCCCTGTCACTATCTTTTTCGACCCATGTCCTTGTCCCTTGAAGCTCCATGTCCTTTGTCGATTTAAAGAAAAGGCCATGTCACACTGTCGATTTTAGGGGTCTAGACCCATATAAATGTTTGTGCCGTTTTTGTTAAGGCAGTGATAAAAAAAAAAGAATAAAGGTTTAAACAGATATTTGCTAACTAAATGGTAGCTAAAGGTCCCGAAATAATGTTGGACGTTCATACACACACGATGCTGTTAATAACTCCCTGAGATTTTAACCCATGTCCTCCTGTCCCCAGAGAGGAGCTGACAACAAATACATAACATGTATGTACATATATAGATCCCCCCATGCGGATTGTTGAGTAACACCTGATTGACAGCACTCATTACACTCTAGATAGCTCGTTGACCGTGAATATGCTGAGTCATCGCCATTCTGACATCTGAAACATACTGTCACAACAGAGTGATGTGACAGTGAATGTGCTCAGTCATCGCTCTGACACCTTAGGTGTCACACCTCAGTGATTCCGTGACACTGAATGTGCTGAGTCATTATCGTGACACCTCAGATGTGACACCTTATTGGCTTATAATGGTGCCGTGTCACATCACACCTATTGAGGTGTGATGACACCTAATATGACCCTCACTGCCACAACTGCGACCTCAAGTGAAGCCGGTCAACGTGATTGCCATCAATAGTCCCTCCACTTTAGATACCCCGATTGTCTTAGGGGCATATGCCACCATACTTTTAGGGTCTTTTCAGGGTTTTCCTGTTGTTTGATTGATTTTTTTTTTTTTTTTTTTTTGGGGGGGGGAGTTGTAAGTCTGTGTTTTTTTTGGGGGTTATTTAATTTTTTGAGAATGTATTCATTCATCTATTTTTGCATTTACCTTTCTTTATTTTCCTCGCATGGATTAGTATCCTTGGCGAGGCTTTTTGATGGACTGTCCATATACATATCAATTGCATACATTGCAATTGATAAATTATGACTGTGCTAGTTTTACATCATATGCATAATTGTAGATGTACTTAGTCTCCGTTCACATCGACTATTGAATATGAATTTAATCACATTATGCAGTGTTTTAATGATCACGGGTAAACCGTATAAATATTGAATTCTTTTCAATAGAAATGAATATATATCGATGAGGAGGTGTACACATAGGGAATCTGGTTTCTAAAAGTCATTAGAGATGCAGCCCTCTGTTCTAGATACTTAATGGGTTTGACTAGATCTCATTACTGTATACTGCCTACAAGCAAAGTGCCAGTCAACACCAATATTAGGTGATAATTATTTGCTTTCCACTATTTTAGCCTTTTAAGGACCGCAAGATACAGGAGTGCATCATGCCCATTTGCCGGCATGATGCACCATGCAATGAAGTGCTGGTGAGACTGCTCGCCAGCACTTCATTGGAGCATCATGCCGACCTTCCAGGAGTATGTATACATATCAACCCAGTAAGTTTGGCATGATGCTCCAATGAAGTGGTGTATCATGATGACCAATGGTCATGATGCATTAATACATTAGCGGCCCTTAAAGGGTTAAACTCATTGCCATGATGCACCAATGAAGTGCTGGCGCGCTGACTCACCAGCACTTCATTGGTGCATCATGACAACCAATGGGCATGATGCACTGTTGCCTTACACCTTTTAAGGGGCATACTATGCCCCCCCCCCAGGCTGATTTTTCTTTACAGTCAGTATAATCAACCCTGCAGGGTGTTGGTAGGGTGCATGTAAACTGCCCTAGTGAGTACCTCACCTGGAGGGTGTTGCTCCTTTTGTAAAAAGAGCTGTGAGTATGTGCCCTCTTTTCTAAACAAGTCATGCACTGATTCACCTAAGTACTTGCACTCACCACATATAAGTCTGAAAAGTCACCTGCCTTGTTTAAAACAGAGAGAGCTGTACTATCAGGTACCTACTCATGTCACACACTCTTTAGTATATTATACTGACTTCTCCCAACTAGATACCTACTAAAATCCCCCTTTTTTAGCACCGTACTTAAATGACCACTTGTGAGCAACAAAAGGGACAAGTTATAGCTACATGAAAAGAAAGGGCTGGAAACGAGGGCATATTTAGCCAGCTCTTCCTTTTACTATAGGACCAACACCCTCCAGGGCTGTAGCATGCATCATCATGAGCCAGGATATTTAAATAGACCTTTAAATATGGATCAACACGGTAAAAGGTACGCCCGCGCACCCCCTCGTGGGCATACCTTTTACCGCCCTTACACATAGCAGTATGAGTAGAGCCTATAGTTAGTGAGTTACTCTCCAGGGCTGTTTTCACTGCTATGATGTATCAATATTGTTGAACAAGACCCTGTGCAGCAAAGTTGGGGTGCTTATTATAGCGAGGGTTGCCGTCGACCCCAGCGCCACTCACGGTCGGGGGTTCGGCCTCCTTTTGGTGTGCCAATGACATCATAGTCCATACATAAATTGCTCCTGTTCTCTGCCCCATAGGGCATCTTATGTGTGGGGTTATACTTATGCAGAATATATTTAGGAATGACCATCATTTCAGGCCTCAGGTGCTGCTTACATCATTCTCCCAAAGCTAGGGTGTATATGCAGAAACAGTCTAAACACAGAGTGTTAAGATACCAGAAGTACCGCAGGCAGCATGGATACAAACATTGTCTCCTGATTGATCTGTGGTCACCTGGTGTATTGCTGTAGAAACGTCAGGGGTAGGGCAATGTCTGCGCCCACCACCTAACCCTAAGGCCCGCTAATCTAATGAATAACATTAGATTAGTACCAACATGCCCAAAATCAAACACCAGGTGCACAGTTAAAGAATTCCCTACAAAAAAGGGTGATTCACTGGCACCTGCATTGCCAATGAATCATCGTGAAAATACGGTGAATTCCCATTGAAAACTGCGGAGAATCCTCATACAGTGAACCTTAGGAGGATGAAATCACCGTTCTTTTAAATTATAGTGAATCACCGTAAAATTTTATGGAGTTTCATTGCTAACTTTAGGGAATTTTTTAACAGTGTGCACCTTTTGTCATGTTGCTGAAGTAAGAGTGTGTCCTATACACAGGGGGCGCCTTATAGATGAGGCACTACGGAACCAGTAGTATGAGATGCCGATTGGCCATAATAAACTAATTAACGTTGAGGGATTGGATAAGCCCACTATTCCAAATGGATGCTGCGTGAGAGAATTAAAACTAATTAATGTATAGTGCAAAAGTAATGAGGTGCAACGTAATGAAGTATTAACCCATTAAGAGCCATACCATGCCTAAATCATTTCATCCCTTTTTCCATTTATCCATTTAAGGGCTCGCCAGCACTTATTTGGAGCATCATGCCGAACGCCCTGGGAGTGTATCAACCCGAAAGTGTCGTCATGATGCATGATTGTAGACCTGGCGAGTTACTCACCAGGGCTACATTCGTGCATCATGACGACCAATGGGCATAAGGTCAGTTATTTTTCTAAGTGGACCCTGTAAGGAAACAGCAATTGAAGGTTATATTATGTGTATTGGTCCCTAATAATTACAAGTGTAAATTAGATTCATTTGGGCATTTAATGTCTTTCTACAGTGGAGAACCCTATACGGCCTTCCCTTGCAGTGGGGGGGGGGGGTCTAGTAGAAAAGTATGTACGCAAGGGGGCTCCTTGCATACAGAGTGCAACAAGGGGGGTGGGGGGTCTATTTTTCAAGAAAATATGCGTACATAATTAATGGATGTCCCCTAATCAATCGCATGGCAGTTTGTTGGCATGATGCATGGATGCAGCTCTGGTGAGTGACTGGATAGGACTGCATTAAGGCATCATTCCAACACCATGGGGTTGATGCAATGCAACAATGAAGTACTGATGAGTCTGCGGTTGACCTGTTTCATTAAGCATCAAATCACCTCCCAGCAAATTTTTCGTCATCTGTCGCCATGATTGGTCATCAATGGTGACTCCATTTTGAGTGATAACTCGTTCCATCATCTTTCGCCACTGTGTGTTAGACTCACGTGGTATAGCAATTGCTATTCCTGGTGATCTTGTGCTATAACGACGTCGTGTTCCATCTAGCAACATATGTGAGCCACTTCACACAGGTTGACAAGGACTCACGACAATTTGCTGGGCTCATTCAGATTTCCTCTAAACCACTTAGCAACAACAAGTACATGTAATTGGTTTCTTCCCACTCTAAATGAGCAGTGGTTGAGTCTCCTTCATTATCGGGCTATTTATCCTGTTCTTTTTTTTAGTTTCACCGGACATGGACTTACAGACTTCTTTCTCGATAGGGCATTTCTTAACTGGAAATTTCCACTACCCAGATGCGATTTATAGCTTATGAACAATATCAAGGGGCGGATTATAGGAAAGGTTTTAAAAAAAAATCAAGGTATGGCTTTCAACTCTTTAAGGGCCGCTGATGCATTAATGCCTCATACCCATTGGTCGTCATGATGCACCAATGAAGTGCTGGTAAGACTGCTCACCAGCACTTCATTTAGAGAATAGACAACGATCTACAGGCAGTCAAGATGTGAAGAAAGAGTTGTCTATTGTCTTTATAAAACGTTTTACATTTCATTCCAATGAATCAAGTACCCAATCAAGGTATATCTAGAGGAATTGAGGGCACCTGACTGGTTTACAACTATGGTGACCTTGCTCAGCCGTGCACTGTATTTCTATAATGCAATCAATGTCACTTCTATCGTGCAGCAGAGCACTGCCAGCCGTTTTAAAATGAAGCATCATGCTGACCCTGCGAGAGAATATGTATCAACCCCATATGGTTGGCATGATGCTCCAATGAAGTGGTGGTGAGCAGTCTTGCCAGCACTTCATTGGTGCATCATGACGACCAATGTGCATGATGCACTCCTGCATCAGCGTGAGTGCACCTTATACTAGTAATCAAGTTTTAAGGTAAATATATTGTAATGCCTGCGTATGAGGCACACCCTGCATATGTTAGAAAAATTTCAAATTGTATAACTTATGGTGTAATCAATGGATTTTTCAGAACTCAAAAGTCTTTTGAGAACATATAAGGGTTCATGTGCAGCTTTTAGCATTTTCCTAAAGGGTGTGGCTTATACGTGGGTGCGGCTTATACACGGGTTTTACATTGATTTAGAATGACATGAGGTTTATTTATAGAGGTTACTCTGCAGCTTGTGTGATGCTTTGAAGGGTTGGGTGAGCAGGTGATTGAGTACTGACCTAAATCCAAACCCTTGGGAGAGGCGAGTTGGGGGGGGGGTAGTCAGTCTAGGTATGGGTACTGACTGCAGGACCGACCCTGTCGATATGTACAAAAAAAGAGAAAAGAGGGACTGTCAATGACCTGAACATTTAGAAAGATTGAGTTGAGCTCACCCCCCCCCCCCGCTTTGTTAAAAAAATTTCACTCCCTAACACACAGTTGTGCCCTTTACAGGCGCTGTCAGCTGACTCTGAAAAATGTGGGGATGGAGGAGCTGTATGACTTTTCTATATTGTAAATTATCAACCTTTTAATGGATGAATAAAGTTACGTTTCCTCTTACAATAAAAATTGGTCAAAACTGGGGAAAGCTGTAGAGTCAGTTGGTACCTACCATTAAAACGATAATATCTCTCCACTGTTCTCTGACCTTAGAGTACATACGGTGCTCTTGGCACAATGAAAGTAGCTCATGCCTGAGTGGGTACCCACCCCCTGGGTCAACAATGCTACCAGTACTGTAGGGTACCTGTACCTAGTACATACACATTTAACAATGCTACTACTACTGTAGGGTACCTGCACCTAGTACATACACATTTAACAATGCTACTACTACTGTAGGGTACCTGCACCTGGTACATACACATTTAACAATGCTACCAGTACTGTAGGGTACCTTCACCTAGTACATACACATTTAACAATGCTACTACTACTGTAGGGTACCTGCACCTAGTACATACACATTTAACAATGCTACTACTACTGTAGGGTACCTGCACCTAGTACATACACATTTAACAATGCTACTACTACTGTAGGTTACCTGCACCTGGTACATACACATTTAACAATGCTACTACTACTGTAGGGTACCTGCACCTAGTACATACACATTTAACAATGCTACTACTACTGTAGGTTACCTGCACCTGGTACATACACATTTAACAATGCCACTACTACTGTAGGGTACCTGCACCTAGTACATACACATTTAACAATGCTACTACTACTGTAGGGTACCTGCACCTAGTACATACACATTTAACAATGCTACCAGTACTGTAGGGTACCTGCACCTAGTACATACACATTTAACAATGCTACTACTACTGTAGGGTACCTGTACCTAGTACATACACATTTAACAATGCTACCAGTACTGTAGGGTACCTGCACCTAGTACATACACATTTAACAATGCTACTACTACTGTAGGGTACCTGCACCTAGTACATACACATTTAACAATGCTACTACTACTGTAGGTTACCTGCACCTGGTACATACACATTTAACAATGCTACTACTACTGTAGGGTACCTGCACCTAGTACATACACATTTAACAATGCTACTACTACTGTAGGTTACCTGCACCTGGTACATACACATTTAACAATGCTACTACTACTGTAGGGTACCTGCACCTGGTACATACACATTTAACAATGCTACCAGTACTGTAGGGTACCTGTACCTAGTACATACACATTTAACAATGCTACTACTACTGTAGGGTACCTGCACCTAGTACATACACATTTAACAATGCTACCAGTACTGTAGGGTACCTGTACCTTGTACATACACATTTAACAATGCTACTACTACTGTAGGGTACCTGCACCTGGTACATACACATTTAACAATGCTACTACTACTGTAGGGTACCTTCACCTAGTACATACACATTTAACAATGCTACTACTACTGTAGGGTACCTGCACCTAGTACATACACATTTAACAATGCTACTACTACTGTAGGGTACCTGCACCTAGTACATACACATTTAACAATGCTACCAGTACTGTAGGGTACCTGTACCTTGTACATACACATTTAACAATGCTACTACTACTGTAGGGTACCTGCACCTAGTACATACACATTTAACAATGCTACTACTACTGTAGGGTACCTGCACCTAGTACATACACATTTAACAATGCTTCTACTACTGTAGGGTACCTGTACCTAGTACATACACGTCTAACAATGCCACTACTACTACTACTGTAGGTTACCTGCACCTAGTATACAGTTCACCCTTTCAGTTAGGGTTTAGAGCCCTTGTGTTTGGTTTCCACATGATTTAGAACCCCTAGCCAGCATATCCACACGGGAGCCCAGTCTATACAAACGTTTATCATTTATGCAGATCATATTGTTCTTATTGTACACATTTAACAATGCTACTACTACTGTAGGTACCTGCACCTAGTACACACACATTTAACAATGCTACTACTACTGTAGGGTACCTGCACCTAGTACATACACATTTAACAATGCTACTACTACTGTAGGGTACCTGTACCTAGTACATACACATTTAACAATGCTACTACTACTGTAGGGTACCTTCACCTAGTACATACACATTTAACAATGCTACCAGTACTGTAGGGTACCTGCACCTAGTACATACACATTTAACAATGCTACTACTACTGTAGGGTACCTGCACCTAGTACATACACATTTAACAATGCTACTACTACTGTAGGGTACCTGTACCTAGTACATACACATTTAACAATGCTACTACTACTGTACGGTACCTGCACCTTGTACACACACATTTAACAATGCTACTACTACTGTAGGGTACCTGCACCTAGTACATACACATTTAACAATGCTACCAGTACTGTAGGGTACCTGCACCTAGTACATACACATTTAACAATGCTACTACTACTACTACTGTAGGGTACCTGTACCTAGTACATACACATTTAACAATGCTACCAGTACTGTAGGGTACCTACACCTTGTACATACACATTTAACAATGCTACTACTACTGTAGGTACCTGTACCTAGTACATACACATTTAACAATGCTACTACTACTGTAGGTTACCTGCACCTGGTACACACACATTTAACAATGCTACTACTACTGTAGGGTACCTGCACCTAGTACATACACATTTAACAATGCTACTACTACTGTAGGGTACCTGTACCTAGTACATACACATTTAACAATGCTACCAGTACTGTAGGGTACCTGTACCTAGTACATACACATTTAACAATGCTACCAGTACTGTAGGGTACCTGCACCTGGTACATACACATTTAACAATGCTACCAGTACTGTAGGGTACCTGCACCTAGTCCATACACATTTAACAATGCTACCAGTACTGTAGGGTACCTGTACCTAGTACATACACATTTAACAATGCTACTCATACTGTAGGGTACCTGTACCTTGTACATACACATTTAACAATGCTACGACTACTACTGTAGGTTACCTGCACCTAGTACACACACATTTAACAATGCTACTACTACTGTAGGTACCTGCACCTAGTACATACACATTTAACAATGCTACTACTACTGTAGGGTACCTGCACCTAGTACATACACATTTAACAATGCTACCAGTACTGTAGGGTACCTGTACCTAGTACATACACATTTAACAATGCTACTACTACTGTAGGGTACCTGCACCTAGTACATACACATTTAACAATGCCACTACTACTGTAGGGTACATGCACCTAGTACATACACATTTAACAATGCTACCAGTACTGTAGGGTACCTGCACCTAGTACATACACATTTAACAATGTTACTACTACTGTAGGTTACCTGCACCTAGTACATACACATTTAACAATGCTACTACTACTGTATGTTACCTGTACCTAGTACATACACATTTAACAATGCTACTACTACTGTAGGTTACCTGCACCTTGTACATACACATTTAACAATGCTACTACTACTGTAGGGTACCTTCACCTAGTACATACACATTTAACAATGCTACTACTACTGTAGGGTACCTTCACCTAGTACATACACATTTAACAATGCTACTACTACTGTAGGTTACCTGCACCTATTACATACACATTTAACAATGCTACTACTACTGTAGGGTACCTGTACCTAGTACATACACATTTAACAATCCTACTACTACTACTGTAGGGTACCTGTACCTAGTACATACACATTTAACAATGCTACTACTACTGTAGGTTACCTGCACCTTGTACATACACATTTAACAATGCTACTACTACTGTAGGGTACCTGTACCTAGTACATACACATTTAACAATGCTACTACTACTGTAGGGTACCTGTACCTAGTACATACACATTTAACAATGCTACTACTACTGTAGGGTACCTGCACCTAGTACATACACATTTAACAATGCTACTACTACTACTGTAGGGTACCTGCACCTAGTACATACACATTTAACAATGCTACTACTACTGTAGGTTACCTGTACCTTGTACATACACATTTAACAATGCTTCTACTACTGTAGGGTACCTGTACCTAGTACATACACGTCTAACAATGCCACTACTACTACTGTAGGTTACCTGCACCTAGTACATACACATTTAACAATGCTACCAGTACTGTAGGGTACCTGTACCTAGTACATACACATTTAACAATGCTACTACTACTGTAGGGTACCTGTACCTAGTACATACACATTTAACAATGCTTCTACTACTGTAGGGTACCTGTACCTAGTACATACACGTCTAACAATGCCACTACTACTACTGTAGGTTACCTGCACCTAGTATACAGTTCACCCTTTCAGTTAGGGTTTAGAGCCCTTGTGTTTGGTTTCCACATGATTTAGAACCCCTAGCCAGCATATCCACACGGGAGCCCAGTCTATACAAACGTTTATCATTTATGCAGATCATATTGTTCTTATTGTTCTGCAGGCCCTGACTGATTTTGGCAGGACTTGATTCCTCAAGATCATTATTGTCAAGAAAGAAATGAGGAAAAACAATAATCAACTCACCATTTTAATCATTTACCCCTTTAAATCTTAATAAACAGTAATGCCTTTTGTTTTAGGCTGTAAAACCCTTAATAATTGCAAGCCATGAAAACCAAAATGTAGCCTAAGGTTCCAAGATTACAGCCAGACATTGGGTTCTGCAGTCTGGCCTTTTCTGCAGGCCTGGCAGTGATTTTGACAGCAATGGCCTCCGTTCCGCTAGTTTTTGTATTGACTGGTCCCCAGATGTGAACCCACTGTGCTTTTTGGGCTAGTATCTGGTCTTAGCCCACCTGGGCCCCATCTGCTGTCAGCCCAGACATTCACCAGCTTGGACTCATGTCTGGGCTAGCCAGAAAGCCCAGTGTGTTCCCATCTGGGGCCCATGTGGACGTGCTTATCAATGATAACTTTGCTAGTAAACCTGTTAGGACTACTCCGGGGGGGGGGGGGCACTTCGTATGTCTTGGTACCACATGTGTGCGGCTGGCAAGGCCACTTCTTGACCAAAATCCCCCTAACAAGGGTCCTATTTTTTTTTTTTAAAAATCCCCCTAACAAGGGTCTACTTTTGAGAAAATCTCCCTAACAAGGGTCTACTTTTAAGCAAAAGGCCAGCGTTTCGGGCAAATTTTGCAGGTTTTTCAATAAAACTTTCCTAGAAATTTCACATTTTTGAGTCAATTTTCAAAATGTGATTTTATGGATCAGATTTTTCTTCCAAAACATGGAGTTTTTGGCTAAAATTCCCTAACAAGGGTGGACTTTCAACGGTAAAATCCACACACCCCTTCCCCTGTTGATAAATAATGACCACTCCCTTAAGATGAGGATTTACATACTGGTGTCCTGATTACAACACCCACGCGGCTATCAGGTTCATCTTTTAGCGGAAGTCTTCAACAATTACTCACATTGACACTCATCCAATCCTACACTTCCCACCCACGCACCATTCAACTACACCTTCTAAGTCATACCAGCACAGGAGGGTGTTACTCCTATAGTAAAAGGAAGAGCTGGCTAAAAATGCCCTTGTTTCCAGTCCTTTCTTTTCATGTAGCTATAACTTGTCCCTTTTGTTGCTCACAAGTGGTCATTCAAGTACGGTGCTCAAAAAGACAGATTTGAGTAGGTACCTACTCAGGAGAAGTCAGTCAGTATAGTATAGTATATAATGTGTGACATGAGTAGGTACCTGATAGTGCAGCTCTCTCTCTATTTTAAACAAGGCAGGTGACTTTTCAGACTAATGTGGTGAGTGCAAGTTGAATGGTGAAGCAGAGCGTGACTTCTTTTGAAAAGAGGGTACCTACTGACAGCTCTTTTTACCATAGGAGCAACACGCTCCTGTCCTCGTCCCCTACAGGACTGTATGGGTGACGGAGGTGCTCATTAACTCGTGAAGATTTACCCGGTATTTTAATACCTCATTATAAGTCATCACTAATTTCTTGCATTAACACTCACCCATTCCTATCCTCCTCACACACACACACCATTCAACAAGCTCTACTAAGTAATGGCCTGTTTAACCCTTTAAAGGCTGCTGATGCAGGAGAGCATCATGCCCATTGTCCTGAGGGGGGGCGTGAAAAATGTAACCTTCTTTTAGCAAAAATGCATGTGCCGTACTACAGCAGATCAAAGAAGGGCGCGAAAATTCTCTCCGTCTCCAGCGTGGGGTCCCTAAAAATTTTGACTGCCGTTGAGGGCATAAATCTTTTTCCGCATCCGCACGAAACACCCTCCCCCCCCCCCCGTTGATAAATAATGACCACTCCCCTTTTAGTATATACCGATCTCCTATAGGGCTTTATGTAGATAGATAAAACTATGACACTGATCCACCCCTATACATTACGCCCACATGCTATTTAAGGTATACTAGAATATCAGGGGTCTAGAGTTTCTCATATTGTCTTTGGGATTAACCCTCTAAGGCTTGATAGCGGAACATTTATTTCATGCGAATAACGACAGCCCATGGGATAACGTTAGACCCTGCATGGTCACAGCCCCAGTGGCATAACATGTCTTGATCGTCACTGCTGGTCACGTGACTTAGTCAGATGCTAAATCAAGTGAATTTAAGTACTTTTAAATCAGAATAACATGAAATAAATACAGAACTAAACTCCCATGACATATATTGTGGTCATCCACCCCTCAGGGGGTTGTCTCCCTTCGGGGTGGATCGACCACAATGTACGCCATGGTAGTTTAGTTCTGTGTATTTATGCCATGGCTGATACGCACATTACTATAGAAGAGACCTACTTACGCCGTATTCAATGGGGGAATAGAATACGATACTTGTGTATTCAATGCCGCTGTAATATACAAAATGTCGCTCCATGAGAAATGTTTCCATGGAAATTCAAGTTACACTTTGCATTAATAAGCAAATGTCCAAGACCATGGAATATTTTTGCACCGTATTCATTAAGGTGAGGCTGTCTGTATTCAACGATGCCTTATAGGCAGAGTTGAATGCGGACAGGCCTCACCGAGGTGAATGCGGTGCAAAAATGTTCCATGGGAGTGGACATTTGCATTTATGTCATGGCCTATGGGATTAATTTGCTTTTAGATAAAGAAAAACAGCTCAGCTCTATTCAAAATCCAAGATGGCAGACACCATTTAATACAAGAATATTGTATTCCATGGCCCCCATCAAATACGGCTGTTCTAGTACTAATCTATAGTAATGATCGTATCTGCCATGACATAAATCATAGTTCTACGGCGTAGGGGCAGTATCATTAGAGTTGTTGTTTCTTCAATTTCTATAAGAGGAGAGGGATATTATCATGGTTTCTTCCTTTCAAAGAAAAAAACTATTTGTTTCGAGATTAAGCAAAGTTTATCACTCTCCTAGCAGATCTTTCAATCCCAGCGCCATAAGATTTAGAGGTGGCAAAGTCTGTTGGGAGAACGCTGGAAACATTTTGCATGGTGGCGACATTCTGCATGCAACACCACCATCTTGAAATTTGTACAGAGCTAGGTAGTTTTGTATTTAGGTATGGTTATTAGAAGTTTTACGATAAGAGAATGATTGAACTAGTTAAATAACATTATGTTATGAATTGTTGATGTGAATAGAAGACAAGGGCCATGTTGAAAAAAGAAAATTTCCCAGGCGTAACACTTAATACGAAACTAAGGGCTTGACCTCTGCTGCTAGCTCCCAACCAAGCTGAGCAAGACAAGATGGCGGATCAAAACACACCAGGACGTCTTGATGCCTTCAAAATGAGTAAATATCATTATGTTTCTTCATTTAAATGCAAATTCATCTCTAGGGCCATGGCATAAATGCAAATGCCCACTCCCATGAAATACCTTTGCATCGTATTCAGAAAGGTGAGGCTGCCGTATTCAATGAAGCCATTATATGGTCGTGGACATTTGCTTATATATCTGGATGATGCATCATGGGGCCCTTACAGGGTTAACCCTTTATAGGCTTCTAATGCATTAATACATCATGCCCATTGGTCATCATCATGGGGCCCTTACAGGGTTAACCCTTTATAGGCTTCTAATGCATTAATACATCATGCCCATTGGTCATCATCATGTGACCCTTACAGGGTTAACCCTTTATAGGCTTCTAATGCATTAATACATCATGCCCATTGGTCATCATCATGGGGCTCTTACAGGGTTAACCCTTTATAGGCTTCTAGTGCATTAATACATCATGCCCATTGGTCATCATCATGGGACCCTTACAGGGTTAACCCTTTATAGGCTTCTAATGCATCAATACATCATGCCCATTGGTCATCATCATGGGGCCCTTACAGGGTTAACCCTTTATAGGCTTCTAATGCATTAATACATCACGCCCATTGGTCATCATCATGGGGCTCTTACAGGGTTAACCCTTTATAGGCTTCTAATGCATCAATACATCATGCCCATTGGTCATCATCATGTGACCCTTACAGGGTTAACCCTTTATAGGCTTCTAGTGCATCAATACATCATGCCCATTGGTCATCATCATGGGGCTCTTACAGGGTTAACCCTTTATAGGCTTCTAATGCATCAATACATCATGCCCATTGGTCATCATCATGTAACCCTTACAGGGTTTACCCTTTATAGGCTTCTAATGCATCAATACATCATGCCCATTGGTCATCATCATGTGACCCTTACAGGGTTAACCCTTTATAGGCTTCTAGTGCATCAATACATCATGCCCATTGGTCATCATCATGGGGCTCTTACAGGGTTAACCCTTTATAGGCTTCTAATGCATCAATACATCATGCCCATTGGTCATCATCATGGGACCCTTACAGGGTTAACCCTTTATAGGCTTCTAGTGCATTAATACATCATGCCCATTGGTCATCATCATGGGGCTCTTACAGGGTTAACATTTTATAGGCTTCTAATGCATCAATACATCACGCCCATTGGTCATCATCATGGGGCTCTTACAGGGTTAACCCTTTATAGGCTTCTAATGCATTAATACATCATTCCCATTGGTCATCATCATGGGACCCTTACAGGGTTAACATTTTATAGGCTTCTAATGCATTAATACATCACGCCCATTGGTCATCATCATGGGGCTCTTACAGGGTTAACCCTTTATAGGCTTCTAATGCATTAATACATCACGCCCATTGGTCATCATCATGGGGCCCTTACAGGGTTAATCCTTTATAGGCTTCTAATGCATTAATACATCATTCCCATTGGTCATCATCATGGGGCTCTTACAGGGTTAACCCTTTATAGGCTTCTAGTGCATCAATACATCATGTCCATTGGTCATCATGATGCATGAATGCAATTCTGGTGAGTAACTCGCCAGGGCCGCAATCATGCATCATGCTGACCCTGTGGGGTGCTACACCCTCATACGGTCAGCATGATGCTCCAATGAAGTGCTGGCAAGCAGACATGCCAGCACTTCATTGGTGCATCATGACGACCAAAGGGCATGATGCACTCCCGCTCTAGCGGCCCTTAAAGGGTTAAAACCCCCACATGAGCTTATTACAAGGACCCATATGAGGCTGCCAGTAATGATAAACCCATTACGGACTGCATCTATCAACACTTTCTGGTGATTTCTCAACACGATGCACCAACTTCAGAGCTGGTGAGTAACTCGCGAGCACTGCATTTTGATGCATCATTTTGACTATACAGGGTGGGAATGATGCATGAATGCAGCCTGGGCAAGTCAGCTGCTTGTACTGCATTCATGTGTCATTATAACAAAGGGTCATAGAGCATTAACCCATCAAGCCCAGTGGTCATCATGATGCACCAATGAAGTGCTGGCGAGACTGCTCACCAGCACTTCATTGGAGCATCATGACGACCCTCTGTGGCGTATCGACCTGGCACAGTCAGCATGATGCATGAATGCAGCCCTGGCGAGTTACTCACCAGGGCTGCATTCATGCGTCATGATGAGCAATGGTTTTATCTTTTTCAAATTAACCAATGGGCATGGTGCAATAATGCTGTCCTTTAACACACCATGCAGCCCTCAAATAGCAAGGGTTTCCATCCTACCCCGCAGAAGCTATTTTCCATATAGACTAATGGCACATTGGGAACCTGAGCTGCAGAGGAGCTAATAAGGCGCCCACACCCACTATAGAAAACTGCTGTTATGTACAGGAAGTACCGTCATACCCTTGAACAGGTTCAGGACTAACCTGTTTCTTAGTACACCCTAAGATTCAATGATAGTCCCTGGATCATGGGGTGTACTAAGAACTTAGTACACTGTTTTATCATCAAATTTCTCTAACTTCTTCATCAAAATACATTATTCTAAAGTCACCTAAAGTGCATGGGGACTATATTTTACATATGCACTTTTTTACAGAACTAAAATCAGAATATTCTCTAAGAAATGGCTATATGTATAAATTTCCCCCTAGTCCTGGTATAGTAAAATCTATTTGCTAATTTTTTGTTAAATTTGCTAATAAATATGAACCCACAAGATTAAAGAATAGACAAATGCCTACAAAATGACGTTTTCATTTTAGCCAAGTGTTGTTTAATAAGGGAGTAAATGTATTGTCGACGGACCGTTACAAGTCATGAACATGAGCAACTCAGGAGTCCGGAGAGTACAGTTGATGAATCCACTTTATTGTAGTGTTAGGCAGGTACATGTTGGCATGGTGAAGTACAATGTGTATGCTGCCCACTTGATCAAGCTAGCTCTATACCAAGGCACTGTGTGTCATGGAGACTAGGTGTGGAGAGAGGAAAGTAAAGAATAAGAGAGAGTATCCCAAGCTAGTCCTGTATTCATATATATAGGAGCAGCTCGGGGTAGGCATGACGTCAGTCTTGGGAGAAGCATGACGTCATGCTTAGGGATTGGCAAGACCCAGTGTGCCTTGCATCATCTCACCCTGGAGGGGGGGAGGGGGCTTGCCTAAAGGTGGGTCGAGCTGCCCACCTGTTGGAGGAGCAGCTCGATCCCTGATTGGCTAGGAACGGAGGTGGGTGTGAGCACACTCCCACCCCGTACCTAGGGTTTAGCGGGGGTCGAGGTCATGACCCCTAGCCAGGATCCGGAGGTGAATCTGAGGTCACTGGCCAGGAGAGGCAGAGTTGGGTAGAGATACCTGGCTCTGTCAGATCCAAAGGTTTGGTGTAAGGGAGCCTTATAGGCGAGCTTGATCATTCGGCTTAAAATATTTCATATAATAATTAATGAACCTTGAATACCCCATTGACATATCCCCACATTCCTATTCGATTCTACGCGAATGCAAAAGGTAGAGAAAGTTCTTATACTCGTCATTGGTGCATTCAAGGTTTGGCAAAAATTTATAAGGTCACTCAAAACCTTGTGTATAACTGGCTTAATACCGGTATAAAAATTTTAACATACATACTTGAATCATCCACTGTGTATATAGGTCTACTTCTAAGAACAATGACATCCTCAATAGTGAGGCAGGCTTCGTTTGAAAAATACATACAAAAAATATCGTCGGGCCTACAAGGTTGTGGTGACAGTCTCTACTGTGTGCTAATTGCTATAAAAATCTTACATATACATGCAAATCAAGAGAAAACACATGGATGAGAAATACTTCGAGAATCCTGGTGACAATAGCGATACTCATTGCTGTGTCCTGCCTTGAGCAATCAGGGCAGAAACAGCAGCCATACTCTGTCACATATACCGGTTCCTGTATGAGATCAAGTGTACATAGTTAACAAGTTTGTATAAAAATACATGGTTCAAAAATATATCCTCTACATGTCTGGATATTGACTAGGTCAGTAATCTTGCAATACAATAAATACAGAGGAAAAATGTAACATGCTGGCTAAGACTAAAACCCATAAATACAAATGCAAACTGTTTTGGGCTTGAAGAACATGGTATCGTCCTTTAAGAGAAAAGGTAACTTTGTTGGGGGGGGGGGCTCTGTGGCACCTAGGTTTCTGATTTCGCTCAGTATCCTCACAGAGTGGATTAGTGTTAAGAAAACTTACATGTGGTTTTAAATGTTTCACAGTACAGATTGAACTTTTTATATCAGCTTTCTTGAAAACCATTCAGCGTATAAATTTGTAAACGTCTGGTGACTCTGGGAGTCCCATGGGTGGGGGGTGGGAAAAATTGTGTCCCTACAATGTCAGATTAGGAAGATATAAAAGTTCATAATTTTGCATGTATGTGCAGTCCTAGTACTTAAATTTTCTCAATTTCGTGCCAATGCTACTTGGTGGTAAGTTGTAGTGTTCCATGGGGGATCTACAGAAATGTCTTCCAGCAGCTGATTTTCTCCTCTGTTTGGCTTCCATGTTGTAGTCGTCATCAAAGGAGTCTATTCTAAATTGTGAAAAAGAGGCTTCCATGAAAGCCATGTCTCCAACCTCAGGGGAAGTTGAGGAGGAGGAGGATGAGCTGCTGTCATCAAGGGGTGGGTCGATTGTCGTGTTACTTCTTGGTGGTGGTGTTGGCTTGAAAGAGTGTCTTTTTGAATTTCTGTCGATGGGCCTGAAGGTGGTAAAAGAAGGTGAACTGTGTATTGTGGCTTGTTCCTGGCTTTGATAATAAGCACAGGGGCAAGCAAAAGTTCCTGGACCGTCCAAACATAAAGTACACAGGTTCAAGGTGGGTGGCCTGGTTGGGTGTACAGGCTTGGGGGAGAAGTAGCTGTCCTTCCAAACCGCATAGCCTGGTGGAATTGGGGTTCCAGGCCTGTTGGTTGCAAGACCTACTTGAGTGTAGGACCTGCCGGTGCAGCTTGTTGGGTGACTGGTGGTGTTGCTTGGGGTCCTTGGGTCTATTGGGCCGGTTGGGATGGCTTCTTGGCAGGTTTTACTAGCCCTGCTTACTCTTTGGTGGCACCTTCTGCTGTAGGGGCTTGGCCTGGGTCTGTAGATGGAGGCAAATCTGATCCCAGGCCGCGCTTGCCTTTGTTGCCCTTCTTCTTCGGTGGTCCTGCAGACAGAGACAAGAACAGAGGGGTGTCTGACGTTAGAAACAGGTTAAAAGACGTATGGTTCACAAGGTGGTCCACAAAAATACCGAATTTGACCAAAGAGGTTAATTTGTCCGTGTGTCGACCATGAAAACAAGATGCAGTAGCATTGGTATTGTAAAACTGTGGGGTGGTGGCTGTAAATTAGGGAAAAATAATTTAGTTCATGGACCTATAGTTTGTTTGTTTTGGGTTGCAGGCAGACTACGGTCAATACGGAGAAAGGACATGAGGTTAATGTTATTTTCCTTTCAACGTACAAACCTGAATGCAGAGCTCAATTTATTCACTTGGCTTAGCGCGGGTCCTGTATCCAGGGACGCTGTGGTTAGTTTGTCTTAGTTTCACCAGGTGGTGGTAGTGAGCTGGTGCTGCACCGTAATGGCGAGGAGTCGAATAAGTTATGGGGAATAAGTACAGGTATGACCCGCTCAGATCGACTCCTACCTGTGTCGATTGCCTTGAAGGAAATTGTGTTTGAGATGATTTGAAGGAAAATTTATTTTTGGTCGAAATGGGGGGCGGAGGAAAGAAAAATAGAAAAAAGAAAAAGAAAATTTTATCCCTCGCGCTAAATTTTTGATCCAAGGTGCTATAAAAAGGGGCGCTCGTTCGTCTGTGATGTCATAATGTTACATAACCAGGATGGAGGTGTATGAAGTCGAGCTGGTAATGCCCAACGGCACCATTCTGCACCTCACTATCACCATGTCAGGTGGATTGTAAGTATTTTCTGACCTCAAGGGTGATTATGGATTTTGAGAATTGGCTTATTCAAAACGTGGAGCCTTGGTTTAATATGGCTTTTAATTTGTATTTCAGCAACACGCAGATCCAATGGGTGATCATCCCTC
Organism: Acholoe squamosa; assembly: GCA_949317995.1. Taxonomy (NCBI): domain Eukaryota; kingdom Metazoa; phylum Annelida; class Polychaeta; order Phyllodocida; family Polynoidae; genus Acholoe; species Acholoe squamosa. Next base: position 6,397,626 of record OX439045.1, read on the forward strand.
CTGGCGGGGCGATCAATGGCTATTGAGGTAAGTTCGATCTAAGCAAGTCAAAGTCTGAACATGTGCTAATGTTGTTGTTGTGGTAGAGATGCCGCGTGCGGGTGTCACATGACCGATGGTAGTCATGGTGACGGCCGTGACGTCCGTCAGTTTCGGTGTTTGGAACGAAAACCAAGATGGCGCCGAGCTGCCGCGTATGGCGCGAAAGTGGTCGGGCCAGACGCTGCAACCGGTGCTAATACCGATGAACATTAATGTAAGCCGATCTATTGTGTTGGTTAGGTTAGCTGTGGTTATCATGCTGTTTTAGCTGAGTGTTGATAATGATGGCTGTGTGTGGGTGTGTTTTGGGCGTCTTTCGGGGGTTGGGGGGTTCAGTGTGGGGCGGGGGGGGGGGTAAAGGGTAGGCTAGGTGGGCGGGGGGGCGATCCCCACATAAGCGTCTTTGCGGCGTATGTGTAAAGGCTACCTGCCATCCCCACATAAGTGTGATGGTACCTTCCAAACGCTACTGACATTTGGGTATAGCCTCGGAACGGTCCAAAGTTATATGATTGTGGGGGTGGCCGGTAGTCGCTGGGTTGGGACGGTGGTCTCCGTCATGAACCGAAACTCGGCCATGTTGGAATGGTGAGTCGAAATTTTACCTACCATAGATTGTGTAATAGGCCCTCTCAGCCAGTTTGAAATTAAACACATATAGGCGGTTGGGATGCTGGGCTTCCTGGGGTTCAGGGGAGTTGATATAGTGAGCTCGGATTGCTTTGCCGCTGCCTGGGCCCGAGCTTTCTATCTGTTATGCTCTCCTGTATCGGGGGGACGGTGCCGTGGCCAAATTCGCCGGAGCACCCATCATCACCGTGTGGGGACACCTGTTCTATAAATAGAGTGGGTGGTTCCCCCGTTGTTATGGTAACGGGTATACTGACAACAAACGGTTAGCCAGTGCACACGTGCTCTACTGGAGTAGTTACTTAGATGAAAGTTTGATCTTGGGGGGGGGTGGGGGTTGGGGCTTTGAGTGGGGTTGGGGACCCTGGGAAGATGGTGTAAAGCAAGGGGCTCGGTGTAACCGGGCTGGGTAGTTTATGGGCCTATCCCCACATAAAAGGTGATATCCTCAGGGGTGGGGCTATCCGGTGGATCGTTCATGGAGAGGGGTCGGGGTCTGTTTACATGATCTTAACAGGGTGCGGGGTGGCCTAATTGCCGCCTTTTTCCAATTGATGATCCCTACATGTGGCCTTGCTGTGTGTTTCTAATTAAAATAAATAGACTTACCGCTGGGGGATGACTTTTTGGGCCTTTCATCCGATGTGGTGGGGTCAAAGAGATATTTGTCTGAATCCGGCTGTAGCTCCAGGTTAGTGAACTTAGTGAGTTCCACTAAGCTCCTAGAGGTAGAGGGGGCTTCCATTTTGGGGCAAAAAGGGGATCTATATCTGGTGGGTGGTGATAGCTGGGGCATTGGGACAGTGTCTGATGGTGAAAGCTGGAAATCCGGCTGTCCCTTTTCCTTGATTACCAGGGTCAAGACGTGGGGGCTGGATGTTAGGGCCTTGTGTAGCCGTAGCCTCCAGAACAGAGGGCATCTCGGGTAACGTTCCAATTTAACTTGCTTGATTTTTCCGGCGATTATGAAGGTCACTTCCCCCTTCTACTCCACTTCCAGATGGCGGCCGAAAGGGCTAGTTAGCCGGGGCTTAGCCACCTTGGGTGCCATGATGGAGAAAGGCCACAAGTTTCTGCCGAAGATCATCCTGCCGACGACGAAATCATAGGTCCTACCCTCTGAGTGGATTTGGAGGACGAATTTTGGCATCTCCGTGATATCATCCACTCTAGCTAGGTAGGGCCAGTGTCGCCAGCATCTCCTGGCCAGGGCGCGGGCCAGGTACAAGGCTAGGAAAACTAGGATCCAGGCCCACATGGTATCATACCTGCCGGCCTGGTATGGAGGCTGGTATTTCTCCAGGCTGCTTTCTGCATGTGGCGAAGTTGTTGCCTGAGGCGGCCACAAGCTGCTGATGTTCAGCACTAGCTTCCTTAAGGTGTTGAACTTTGCCGCGTCCGCCATGGTTGGTGTCTTCAGCGCAATGTGCATGGTGACTAGCTGCGCCAGTCTCGTCACGCGCAGCTGACCGTGGCACGTGATTGCACAGCACAAGATGGCCAGTAGCGGGGACAGAAGATGTAACCAGGGGGAATATTCCAGATGGTAGCCAAGATGCATTAATGTATTTACTGACAAGAAGGGTCTTGACTTGGTCAAACCCAGGGCGGCTTTCCTGAGGGCTATTACTTCTTTAAATATGGGCAATAATCTTTGGTTGTGGAGGTGTTTTAGATATTCAAAATTTGGTAGATCTAGGGTCCGGGGAATGGTTGTCATGGTGAAGCCTGAAACATTGGCTGGTGGGTTGCCAAAATGGCGCCATAGAGGGAGGTTGATGGGTATCCTGACGAAGGGCCGTAATGTGGTGTTATGTATGCAGGAAAGATTTGAATTTATCATTATCATCCCAGCATTTCTAATTGAGCACATGCATGGTACTGATATTACTGAAGAGGCTGCATTTTTAAGCTCAATTTGGCCTTCATTGGGGCATAGCATAAGTGAGGGCGATTCATTGGTAACTAATAGGTAGTCTGAGTGTGATATAGACTTAACTAAGCGTGGAATGGGGGCGGACATGTGTGCAGCAAAGCTGCATGTGTGGTGTACTGCGTCTGGTGTGTCTAACAGTAGTGACAGGGAGCATGTGGGGTTTAGGGGTGATAACAAAGGTAGGGGCCGGTCACAACTGATAAAGGTATCGTGTGTACACAGGTCCATGTCGGCTTGTTGTAGCTCAATGTAGTGTGAGTGTGTTGGTGGTAATGCTATGAACGGGGGTAGTTTTTGTAAAAGGGTGTATCCTATTGAGTGGGGGTTGGAGGTATCGAAGGGGATGGGGAAGGTTTCTGTTCTATATATGGAATAGGTATTTTCCCCTAGACCTATGGGTACCGGTATGGTTATAAGTAATGTGGTATTATCATTCCACTGTGCTCTAACTTTCCTTTTGTAGTAGAAGTCTACCGGTAATTTCAGAATATTTATTTCTGGGTGGTTGCTACTGAGGGCGTCTGAAAGGTTATTCAGTCCTATTTCTAATGTGTCGTGTGGGATGAGGGTGAGGGGTAGCTCGCCCTCCATGAGTGAATTTAGAGCAGATAATAGGTTGCTTAAGTCATCATGGAGATCGATGAGTGATTCTATTTGTGAATTTGCGGCCGAGAATAGCATTGAGTAGAAGGTATCCTGTTTGGTTTGTGATTCCAAATTCAGAAAAATGTCAGAAAGATTTGAGTCTAAATTTTGAAATCTATTTGCTAACAGTGATAAGGCGTCATCTGTGTCATTTTGGAATTCTGAGAAGGCGGTGAGTGTGTGATAATTATATTCTGACATATTTAAAAGGAAATGTGTGGCTAGTTCCACTACATGCATTTTGGTAGCGAATCTTTTGTCCAACTCTGACATCTCTGAATTTAGGATATCAATTTCAGGCTGTGTTCCCAAACCTACCAGGATTCTCAGGATATCTCCCATGGGCTGGCCTGGGGCATTTCTTGGATATCTCATGCTGGGCGGGCTTACAATTTTGATTAGGTCATTCAGTAGGGTCTGTGATTTGTAGAAAAGGTTATCTAACATGTGATCCAAGTTTGTGGCTGTTTGGGTTATGTATGGGGGTGCGCTGGGTTTCACTAGTGGAGAGATATTGTCTGGTTTTCTGAGGGGCTGGTCTAGGGTCAGGTTTAGGCTTAATACTAGTGGGTAATCCATGTAGTTGGAGAGGAGGGGTTGGTCTATTTTTGGAAAAATCACTCCAAAATTTGGTCTGAAGATGGTCCTTTGGTTAGATTCCTGGTGTACCAATCCGACAGTTGTGGCTAGGATTGCTGCTAGGGTAGTCATCAGGACTGCAGCCCTAAAAAAAAAAAATTTTAAAGAATATGTAGGGTCTTAGAAAAATGATTTTGAAAAAGACATGAGGGAGCGGCGGTTTGTGTGTGTGTGTGTGTGTGTGTGTGGGATGAGGGTGTTGCATTGGGTGCTTGTTTGTGTGTGGGGGGTTATGTGTGGGGTGTTGGTGAGATAAAAGGTTTGGAGGAAACAGGGGTGTGGGTTAGGGTGGTGTCTTTGTATGACCTTGGTTAGTAAGGTGTTAAAGATAATTGTAAGAAATATAATATGTGAATGTAGGTAGCTTACCCCTGCGTGAGTCTAAGCCGGGTACTTGGAGCCGGAAATATCTGGACCTGCCTGACCAGTGATACCATTCAAAGATGGCCTGTTGGAGAACCAGATCTATCGAATCGTTGATTGCTAGACTTCTGCCTACACTTGTAAAATGTCTAGGCAGGTTAGCTAGCGGCTTCTCTGAAGCCAGGAGCGTCCTTGCGCTCAATAGGGCTAAGTAACTAGCCACATGCTGGTCAAACCTCGCCCAGATAGGTTTAGTGGGTGTGTCAGAGCACACCATAGTGAGTACTGTTTTTATCACAGCTTGAACGCGATCATTGGTTAAGTCCATCTGCTTTAATACAGCAGGATTTGTCAAATAGAAAGCCACGTCACAGGGAGATATTCCCAGGACCAAGTTCCTATACCGGCAGATCAGAGATCTTAATTCAAGGATTTCTCTATCAGCGTCCAATAATCCCACAGGACCCAATAGGTCATGTATGGTCCAGCAATCAATGGTATCCAATCTGTGGTTTGGAAAGAAATCAAATTCTGCAGGGTAAGTCTACCTGTGTAATAGTTTTTGGTTGAGTGTATTTGAGATATTAGGTTCACACGAGATGGAGGATTCAGCAGGCACAAATATTGGGCAGTGAAGAGTGAAGATCATTCAACTTTTTCTAGATACTCTGAGCTCACACTACCATTGGTGAATTGAGGAGTCTGGGCAGTATGACAACAAATATGTCATTACCAAATACAAGAACGACTGATGGTCTATGTACTAAAATGGACACTTAAGACAGGCCTACCTGGGCTGGCTGCATGCCCTGTTCGCCATGGTTGTCTCCAATCAGGCACTTGCTCTCAGAAAAACGGGAAGTGGTTGGAGATGGTGTATTATTGAGAATGGATAAGATTGGGGTGGGTCAAGGCTTATAAACCTGGTCGTGAGGGAAGCTAACCCTCAGTCGCAGATCTCCCATATAGGTATGTCTTGCCCTTAAAAGGCTTGGCCTTATCTTATTGGATGAATGCAGTGGGGGCAGGCCTGCCCCGTATGCAAATCTCTGGTGGTCTCTGCGCTGAGGCCTGGTATGTATTGATTAAAAATTGGAATTTTTAGGTCAAGAAGGTTGGTAGATGCTGGTCAAGGTTATGATTGACCTCTGACCGGGTGGGTTTGCCTGCTTTGTGGAAGCCTGGCGTGAAATTGGGGCTGTGGTTGATTACAGCCAATCAGAAAGGTATTCCTCCTGCATTACCGGATCTGAGAAAAACAGGGGTGCAAACATGGTTGGAGCATGGGAGACAGGAACTCCTACAGTAGGCGTGTCGGTGGCAAGAATACCGAATTTAACAGGAGTCCTGACAAGCCATCAAGCCGGTGTATGAATGTATAAAATAAAAATTTTATACATATACCCTAGAATGCGCTGCTGCCTTGGGTAGTATATGTGGCGTATCGAACCATTAAATGTGGGTGTGCTGAAGGCGTCCATGGGCGCGGAAAAACTAAATCTCCAAGACTCATTTCAGTGTTATGTAACTTTCATACAACGTATGACAAAAAGGAAAAAGGGTGTATTGGTGTTTTTGAGAAAAAAAGAAAAAGAAAAAGAAAAAAATTGATGAATAGAAAACAGGAAAAATAAAATAAAAGATCTGGGATGGGGGTTGGGTGTTGGGAGGTTTCTGGGAGGTGGTCAGTATTTGGTGTTGGACAGGTGGCGCGTGGGGTGCTGGGTGTAATGTGGTTGGTATGTACGTGCTCTGAGGGTAATGTGTTTGGCAAATTAAGTGGGGGGGGGCGGTTGTGGATGCGGATTTCTGCACTTGATCAGGGATCAAGGTGTAGGCACGTGGTGGTTATCCAGATCACTGGTGCATAGGATGGAGGTATGTTTGACTTGCAGTGTATTTGGTTGTGGTGTTTTGGGGGGGGGCTGTGCTTTTTGGTGTGTGAGAGTGTGTAGTTTGCGTATTTATTTTTGCTGATGGCGCTTTTTAGCCTTTTTTGGTGGTGAGAAACTGACAATACCCTTTTTGGCTGGTCTCCCTCTCTTTCTTTTTGGTGGGGGAGTGGGGGTATTGGTGGAAGGTGTTAAGTTCAAGTCTGGGTCGTAGAGAGATAAAACCGGGCCAGTCTGTAGTCTTTTGACTATGGCTTTGGCGCTGGCTTTGGATGTTGGTGTTCTCAATCTGGACACATGTACTGCTTTTTTGAAAACTTTGCCATCCTGCAATCTTTTGACGATTGCAGTTACTGATGAGGTCATTTTCACGATGATATATGGGCCAGAGTAGGTAGGCTGCAGCTTTTTACTTGTGTGTTTTACCAGCAGGTTGGGAATGTGTAAATACACGAGCTGACCTGTGGCATATGTACTAAGTTCTGCTGAGGCGTCGTGTTTTGCCTTCATCTTTTTGTGAACTTTGATCATGTTTTCTGCTGCCTTCAATTGAATATCATCCCTGAGGTTGAGCAAATGTAGGGCCATACCTTCCCTTTGTTTGGTATCACTTAGTGATGTGCCTAGTGCTAGGGCTGCTTCTGTTGGTAAGTGAGATTGTTTGCCAAATACCAAAAGATTTGGTGAGTAGCCCAGAGCGCTGGAGACTGTATTGTTCATGCTGAAAATTACAGCCTGTAAGAAGGTGGACCAGTGTTTTTGTGATTTTGACACAAAAGCTCTCAGGGAGGATTCAATAGTCTGGTGCTGGCGCTCACATAGAGCTTGTGATCGGCTCCAATGTGCTGACCCTGTGACATGTTTAATGCCAAATTTCTTGCAGAAAAGTGCGAAGAATTTTGAGGTGAATTGTTTGGCATTATCAGTGTTAAGTACTGATGGTGTACCGTGGATGCAAATGACTCTTTGGAAGAATCCAAGTGCCACAATGGCGCTTGTGTTTTCCTCAGTTGACCATGCAGTGACGTGCCTAGTGGCGTGGTCTGTCACCACATGTATGTAGTGTGAGCCATCTACAGCCTTGGAGAATGGGCCTATAGTGTCCATAGTTAAATGGGAATAGGCAGTCAGTACCGGTTCACGAAGGGTCATAGGTGTTTTGAGATTTTTGGGCTTCTTTTTGGTGGTGAGGCATGCATGACATGTGCCACAAAAATCAAACACCTGTTTGAACATTGAGCGCCAGTAGTAACGTGACCTTATGGCTGCGTAGGTTTTCACTGAACCCAGGTGGCCACCTAGAGGTGAGCAGTGGGTGGATTCAATGAGGGACTCTGCCCAGATTTCTGGGATCACGATTTGTAATGTAGGATCCAATGAGTGGCCCATTACAGTATCTGTGATCCTGAAAAGAACCTCGTCAAGAATGATGAACTGATCATGGTTTCTTAGAATCTGATTTATCAAACCAGAGTCATGTGGCAATTGACCTTTTTCAATGTAATTTAGCATGGATGAGGCAAAAAGGTCTTTTTGTTGAGCCTCAATTAATGCTTCTCTTGATGGGGTGAGGGAGTGATGTTTGCAAATTTTGGTGATGGCACTCTCAGCTATAGGTAAAACCTTCTGAGATAACTTGACCCTTCTAGCATTGGCGGCCTTCACTGAAACCCTGGGTGACCTGGGCGCACTGGGTCGACCCCTTGACCTAGTTGTGGTGGATTTGACCTTCTTAGGTCGGGTCGGCTTGGTGTGCTTGGTGCTGGGTTCTGATTGGCCGATGGTCGGGGGTGTGTCTTGTGTGTTCCGGGACTGGGCCCTGGTCAAGACGCATAGCTCTGAATATCCCTTGGGTGTTTCAGAATATATTCTTTCAGAGCTATTTTTCTTTGCAACTACTCCTCTTGGTAATTTTCCTGTGCTTCCCCAAATTCTTCCTCCCTTTAGTATCGATCTGGGAGGTCCCATTAAGACAGGGTTATTTGGTACTGGCGCGTTTGATTTAAAAACCTTGGTCATGGTAATATCAGAGAAAGTCACTTTCTTAGGGGGAGGATGATCTGTCCCTTTGATCTTATTGGTACTGGATCATCAGAGCTTGGTGGGTATTTCCTCCTGGAGAGGAAATCAGCCACAATGTTGGCTCTGCCCTGCAGGTACTTTACTTCAAAATCATATGACATGACTGTATCCACCCATCTAGCCAATCTTCCATTTGTGATATTCTCTTTTTTATTAAAAAGAGAGACTAGGGCTGTATGGTCTGAATACACTTTGAAGTGGGTTCCATCCACATAGTGGTGGAATTTCTTTACCGCATAGACAATACCTAAGAGTTCCTTGTCTGTTATACCGTATCTGGTTTCTTGAGGGGTCAAACCTCTTCCTGCAAATTCTATTGGCCTGTAGAAACCATGTTCATCAACCTGAGTGATCACGGCTCCCAGGCTGTAATTGCTTGAGTCAGTGAAAATCACAAAAGGCTTCCTGTAATCAGGGAATTTGAGGATGGCTTCCGTGCAGATTGAGGCCTTGATTTTCTCAAAGGCTCTTTGACAGTCTGCGGTCCATGCAAAAGCACTCTTGGTGGCATCGTAGAGTGGCTTCATTATGTGGGCAAAACCCTTAATGAATCTTTTGTAGAATTGTGCCATACCATTGAAACATCTAAGGTCATGGATGTTTTTGGGTGGTGGGAAGGTTTTGACTGGCCAGATTTTGTCTGGGGAAGGTGACACACCATGCTGGTCTACAGAAAAACCCAAGAAATCCATCTTGGTTGTGCCAAATTCACATTTTTTCAGATTTCAGTTTGATATTTCCCTTTATGAAAAGTTTGAGTACCTCATCTAGATCTTGTAGATGTCTCTCCCAGGTGGGACTGTATATAGCTACATTATCGACGTAGGCTACAGCGTTTCTGTATTTACATTTCATGAGCAGCTGTTCCATAACATTCATGAAGGATAGGCCTGATGTTTTGAGTCCCATGGGCAATACTTTTGCCATGTATCTGGTTCCATTTGCAGAGAAGGTGGTGATAGGTCTGGATTCTTCCGCTAGGGGGATCTGGTGGTAGGCGCTGTAGACATCTAATTTAGAGAAAAACTTGGCGCCTGTTCTACCAATTTGCTGCATGAGATCGTCTGCCCTTGGGAAGGAATATGAAAAGGACTTGAGGTTTTGGTTAACCTATCTGTAGTCCACTACAATCCTCCATCCTGATGCTACAGATCTGTCACCTTGGGGTTTTGGTACCAAGAAGGCTGGGGAGTTCCACTCACAAGGCTTTGTACATTCCTCAATTACTCCCTGCTTCAGGTGTTTCTCCAGGAGCTCTCTTTGAAAAATCTCCTTGTGTGGGGACATTCTGTATGACGGTCTGTTACAGGGTTTGAAGTCTGGGATCAGTTCAAGTTTGATCTCATTCTCTACATTTAGACCGATAGCACTGTCATTAAGTACAAAGGCCTGCCTGTTTTCTTCAACAATATTGCGGATTTGCTCCTTCTGTTTGTCATTGAGCTGCTCACAGATTTTATACTTTAGAGGCTCGTTGCTTTTAGGGAGCTGTTGCAATGGATCATCCCCACAATTAATTGGGAAAAGATCTTTGGCAGGTCTGCTGTCCTTTTTTGAAGGCTGCTGGTCTTCAAGGGAACCTATGGGCACAGCTTTTTCGATATTGAAAAGCTTGAAGGTACCTAGGGTGGTATGTCTTTTTTTTAATGGTACGGGAAAATCATTTGGATTTGCCATAGTTACCGGTATTAATTTTGACTCTGTCTTGGGTTTAACCAAGGCATGTTTGATCAGTATTGGTAATCTGAGACCAATGTTTTCAGTGATGCCTGTTGAGTTGATAATGTCCTGTGGCCCAGCTACAAAGGCATTTAGAGTTGCCTCAGAATTTGGTGGGATAATTGAATCTTCAGTAGGTCTGATTGGGTACCCTATGGGAGGTTTTGGTCCGAAACTGAGCCTGGCCTTGTATTTGGTCATAAAGTTTACGCCAAGGATGAGTGGGTGGTTCAGTTTGGGGACAATATGGAATTTACAAGAGAATTCTGCTCCCTGAATCAAGAATTTTAGTGTTATTGAGTTGTTTACCTGTACTGAGGATTTGTCTGCTAGGAGTACAACAAGTCTGGATCTGTTACCGTGAAGGAAGTTAGGGCTGTTTGACACTCTATCTGCCATTTTCTGACTGATGAAAGATAGGGAGGCACCTGAGTCTATCAATGCTCTGTATAGATGGTCATTTATGTCGACAAACACAGATCCCTTAGTCAAATCAGTATTAATGTAAGAGACCTTACCTTGCTGCCCATACTTATCTGTTCTGATCCTGAGTCGCAGTCTGGTCACCCTCTTGCTGTCGTCCTCACAGCAGTCCTCACTGTCTGAAGATGAGCTGTAATCCAGCTTTGGTTGGAATTTAATTTTGTTTTTGCTGGTAGGGGGCCGTAGTGAATTGAGTTCTGCATCACTGTGAACACCGGTAGGTTGATGGCGTGTGGGGGGCGTTCCAGGTTTCTTTTTCGCTGAGGTGGGGGCGGGGTTGCTAGGTGCAAGGTAGCCTTCCCCCGAAACCTATTCATTGTCATTTGTATCGTGGCCATCCTCCTCATGGTCATCCTCTTCTGGGTTGCTGTCCATGTTATTGAGGTTGGCTTCACTCTCTGATTCAGAGGTGTATTTATTTTGGTCCCTTTTAGGGTATCTGCCAGGGGTTCTGTCTCTGGGTTTTCTTTTGGCCTGAGATATGTCATCAGTGATGGTGAAATCAGAGGGGACCACGAGTTTCTTGAAGGAAACTTGATTGTTGTCAGTGGGGATGGTGGCCACAGGGATGAAAAATACGTTCCTGTTGCTGTCACTGGACTGGGATCTCCTGTAGTTACTTGGAGAAGTGCCCCTGTTGTTGTAGGGCTGGTTGTTTCTGTTGTAAGACTCGGATCTGTCGCCAGAAGGGGTTCTAAATCTGGTCCTCCTGTTGTTGGGGTCAGATTGGCTGTTAAAACCACTTCTGTACTTGGCTTCATATTGCTTGCTGTAGCTACCACTGGGGAGTCTGTCTTCCTTCTTTTGGTTGTTATTTTGGTAGTTGTCCTTTCTGGATCTCTGATAGTTATTTTTCGTGTTGTTGTTCTTGTTATTATAGTAGCTGTTGTTGTGGCCCATGGCGCAGAGATCTGCTGATTGGCTGGAGGCCTGGGCAATGCTGTTTGCTTCTATGTTCAGCTCCTGCTTGAGTGCTAAACGTTCAACGTCAGCTATTTTCTCAGGAGTGTCGGACAGAACCACGTTTTTGATTTCTGGTCTGAGGCCATTTAGCAGGTAGTCTACCTGAACGGATTCATCTAGGTTACTGTTGGCCAGCAGTAGAGTCATGTCTGAGATATAATCCTCTACAGACTCTTTTGGTTGCTGTTTTCTGGTCCTGTACCCTTTAATGATAGTTGCAGGGTCAAGCTGGCCAAAACGCTTCAGGAAGGCTGTGTAAACGGCTTCTGCGTCATAGATGATGGGTTTATCAAATATGTTGGCGTAGAACCATTGAGCAGCTCTGCCTTTGAGGAAGGTGTACATACATGATGCATGTAGGTCTGGTCTAGTGGCGTGGACGTTCCTGATCCAAAATTTGAATTCTGCTATGAATTTGAAGGCAGATCTGTATGGAGATGGTTTGTCAAAAGGCTCAGGTTTGTTGAAAGAGCTCATTTGTACTGAGGTGAGTTTGTCATGATTGAAGCTCATGTTACCCATACTTCCAGTGACGTGTGCAGGTGCCTGTGGGTATGGGGTTGAGTATTGGCCTGTCGCACTCATAGTTGTTGGAGTGTGTGAGTGCAGGGTCTGCATAGGGATGGGCTGGTGGTTGGGGGTTTGCCCTTGAGGTGAGTAGTATACACCCTTGTAAACCGAGCCCAGGCTTGGTCCAGCGGCTGGTTGCCTCTGAGATGGCGCTCCTGCTGCCATCTGGTGTGAAAAAGGGATACTACCCATTCTGTCTTGGCTCTGATGGTGAGAAAAGGGCGTGGCACCTGTAACACCTCGAGCTGTGTTGTCTTGAAAAGCGCAGGGTGGTGTCAAAGTGTTCCCTGGTGTGAGGGCTGTTGGGTTTGAACTACCAGTTGTTCTGTTTACTCCCTGTTGGAGACCATGTTGTTGTTGGCCTTGAGGGGGATTTGTTGGGTTGGATAGGCTTGGTGCTGGAGGAGGCGCTGTTTGTTGCTGGTCAAGTATTCTGAAGATGTCTGACTTCATGTCGTCAAGATTTCTGGCGATCCTGTCATAGATTTCCGCAGTCATAGCTTCAGTCTGCTTTAGGGTAGCTTCACTCCTTTCTACTGCAGATCTGTGGACAGCTGTCATGCCGCGCTCCATATTTGATTTCCAAGTGTCCATTGTATCCAGTCTGTCATTCACCCTGGAGAGCTGTTCTGCAGTGCTGCTTCCAATCCTTCTGATTTCAGTGGAGATAAGGCTGATTTGACCGGCTAGTTCATTAGATAATGTATCACTGACAGCTGCAGTGCACTCTCTTATGATGTCTCTGGTCATAGCTTGGGTGTCGTTTGGTGGGGGTTGTGCAGAGGACATGTTTCTGGTGTTTTTGTGTCTGTTGAGATGTGGGAAGGTTGTCTCTGGATCTTCCTCTGATGTGCTGGAGCTGGTTAGTGTGTTGTTTGGTAATTGTGGCGTTGTGTTGAACACACTAGATGTAGCTCTGATGTTCCCCCTGATGGCGTTATCTACACTCCTATCAAGTCTGTAATATGGGGTTCTGCTTCTAGGTCTAGGTGAGCAGGACCTGGCTCTTTTCCTGGGGCTAGGGTCTAGGGTGTGCAGGGGCAGGGAAAAGTATGATGTATTCCTGCTGCTGGCGCCGGATGACAGGTTATCAGAAGTGGCAATGCCTTCTGGGTTAGAAGGATTGTAGTATGTGCTAAAACAATCAGTGGGTGGTCTTGAGCTAGGCCACTCTTCGTATAGCAGATTGTTGATTCTGGCTGCGAAGGCTGAGGGGGATTCCTCGGATTGGCTGCTCCGAAAACTGCAGGGGTTTACCTCTACAGCTCGTCCTACAGCGTGGCTTGGTGCTAGTCTCCACCTGGCGAAAGCTGACCTTATTCTCTCTCCCCAGTAATCAGCGTCAAGCTGTGTAGGTGTATTTGGTTCTTGGACTATATAGTTGTCCCAAGTCAAATCAGTATGACTGGTGTTTACAGAGTTTGTTGAGGATGGGCCAGTACTGGTATTGTGCTGCTCGGGGTGAGTGGGGATGCTTTCCAAAGCGGCTTGTAGGTGGGGTGATCTGGCTTCCAGGTGGGAGTCAAGTTCTAGGTGGCTCGGTGTGTGGCACACAGGTGAGGTGGTAATATTGCCTGGTATTCCAGCAAGTCTTAAAGATGGAGAGTCTGAGGCAGACAGGCCAGGTAATGTTAGATTTAACTCTGGGGCAGGTGATGCCACTGGTGTACTGGTCTGTCCTCCAGTATTGTCTCCAATATGAGTGGGTGAAAAGGTGGTTTTTGTTTTACTCACAGGTGTTGATTTTTGTAGAGATGCTGGTAATATTGGGTCTAGAGTCAGTGCATCAGGTGATGAGTCTCTCTGGGTGGGTTCCTGATTTGGTGTTGCTTCTGCTGCTGCTGCTGCTGCTAGCTGGTTTTGGGTCGTGTCTCGTCCCGGTGTTGTAATGGCACGTTCAGGAGTTGGCTCTTTGGGCGTTGTCTCACTTTTATTCATGGCTCATGAGAGGTGGTAACAATGGAATCTTCAGAGGGTTTCTCCACCATTGTCGACGGACCGTTACAAGTCATGAACATGAGCAACTCAGGAGTCCGGAGAGTACAGTTGATGAATCCACTTTATTGTAGTGTTAGGCAGGTACATGTTGGCATGGTGAAGTACAATGTGTATGCTGCCCACTTGATCAAGCTAGCTCTATACCAAGGCACTGTGTGTCATGGAGACTAGGTGTGGAGAGAGGAAAGTAAAGAATAAGAGAGAGTATCCCAAGCTAGTCCTGTATTCATATATATAGGAGCAGCTCGGGGTAGGCATGACGTCAGTCTTGGGAGAAGCATGACGTCATGCTTAGGGATTGGCAAGACCCGGTGTGCCTTGCATCATCTCACCCTGGAGGGGGGGAGGGGGCTTGCCTAAAGGTGGGTCGAGCTGCCCACCTGTTGGAGGAGCAGCTCGATCCCTGATTGGCTAGGAACGGAGGTGGGTGTGAGCACACTCCCACCCCGTACCTAGGGTTTAGCGGGGGTCGAGGTCATGACCCCTAGCCAGGATCCGGAGGTGAATCTGAGGTCACTGGCCAGGAGAGGCAGAGTTGGGTAGAGATACCTGGCTCTGTCAGATCCAAAGGTTTGGTGTAAGGGAGCCTTATAGGCGAGCTTGATCATTCGGCTTAAAATATTTCATATAATAATTAATGAACCTTGAATACCCCATTGACAGTATCATTTAATGTAAATGTAAGTACAAAATAGTGGAGTGGTTTCACCATCCCACCTTTGACCCCAATAATGTATGCACAGGTAGGTGTCATGGTCCAGTGACCAAGGCTCTGATTGGCCCATACACCTGCAGAGGTGAGTGTCATGGTCCAGTGCACACACAAGTGTACTAAGATCCCAGTACATCCTAAGACTGTGCATGGTATCAGAATCTTAGTACAGACTAAAATCAGACTCTTGTACTATGATCCTGGTGTGTCCTAACAAGGTATTCCCGTCTCTAACCGGTTGAAGTATGAATCAATAGCAGCTATCTTGAAATTCCATACACATCTCCAAATTCCACTTGCGCAAAGGCATATAATAACGATTAGAAGATATCAATTATAACAGTATCCATACAAATACCAGTACAAATTAAGTTACAGTCAGTGGCAAAATGGATATAGATGACCTTGCCAACCACTGGCAGCCCAACTGCAGGCCTTTTGCCAAAGAAGGTACAGTAGGGCTAGTCCCCAATCGGTACCCAACTTGATCCGTGCCCTTTTCCTAACCTCTCCAGTTCTAAATGCACACTGAGAAAAAAAAATCTTACTCACTTGAGTCTAGATCCAGACTCAGGCAATGTCGCCAAAATGAGTATGATTTGAGACTCACTCTGAAGCTTGCATGATACTCAGGCAGATCCTGAGGCTGATCCTAGGGTGATACTCTGGCTTTGCCTGAGTATCATCCAAGGATCAGGGTGAGTCTCAAATCATACTCATTTTGGCGACATTGCCTGAGTCTGGATCCAGACTCAAGTGAGTAAGATTTCTCAGTGCACCCTTTTACCTGAGTGCTACCTGCTCTGTCCATGGATTTACCCGTTAATAAAGCTGCTGATGCAAGGGTTCATCATGCCAATTGGTTGTCATTTTGCACCAATGAAGTGCTGGCGGGTCTGCTTGCTAGCGCTTCAGTAGAGCATCATGCCGACCGCCGACCCTCCGAGAGTGTATCAACCCCTTAGGGTTGGAATGATGCTTGATTGCATAACAAGCTACTGCATTCACGCATCAGGACGACCAATCGACATGGTCCGTTAATGCATTAACCCTTAATCTCCATAATATTGCATATAATTATGCAGTTCTATACTATACACTGCAAAAAATAACTGTTAAATCTACCAGGGATCCTTGTAAAAGTGAAGAGTGAACCACTGTAATTGTAAAGCAGGGGGCCAGTGTAGTTTTTACAAGAACCCCCAGGTAGCAGCATGTTGTTACAAAGGAAGCTCTGTGAAAATAACAACGGATCTCTGGCTACTTTGGGACTCGGAATTATTCATGATTTTGACGACATTTTTTTACAGTGTAGCACTATATTTGGAAAAGATGGGATGGAAAGCCTTTGGATCAGGTATGTTTCTAGAAAATATTTTTTTCAAAAAATTATTAAATGTACAAGGCTACATTACAGACTATAATATAAAAATTGATTGGCAATGTGTACCAGCTTTTAGATAGAATATTTCACTGGCAGTGAAAGCATTTGAACTCGGATACGTAAGGTTAAAGATTGGCTACATGAAAGGGATAGGGCAAATAAAAAGTTGTGTTTCCAGTTATCTGACCGACCCTAGCAAAACAGGGCCTCCCTTTTTAGGAAATTTTCCATATATTTTTTCATATATTTTCATTGACATTTCTGTTGGTTCTGAGTCATACATATCTTTTTTCACCTTTCTCATGTTTTTCATAGTTTTACCATAAAATTTACAAATGTGGCATATCTACCCATACATTTCTACACAGATTAATGAAAATGGAAAAAAAAAACAACTTTAATTTAAATCCGACCTACCGACCCTAGATATTTGAGGCATGTAACTGGAAAATACAACTCTTTTTTTTTTTTTTGCCTAGGCAGGTAGAGTTACAAAAACGTGTTTATATTTTCATGAGCAGCAAGTGCACCCTTGCTGATCAAAGGGCAGTTGTAGCCTTCTCCTTGTGGTCGGTTATATGTTTTTGGCACTAGATGAGTTCTAACATTTGCTCATGTTGTATTGATTCTATACAGAAGATGATATCATCGCCTCAGTGCAACAAGGTTACATCTGCTTATTACACGATTTCTGTGACTCACAGTGCTTTTCCTGGATATCCCAGTTCTGATATTCCTGCATATTGTGCGACACCTTATGAGCAGATCCCAGGTGGATATCAGCACTCTCTGAGGTGGATATCAGCACAGTTTGGGGTGGATATCAGCACTCCTTGTCCATGTCACATGTCACATGTCACATGTTAAAACCCATGAAATATCCATGGTAAGGGTAGGGCTCGAACCTGCAGCCTCGGATCCCTAATCCAACTCCCTATGCATTGCGCCACAGGGACTGACGAGATACGCTCGGTTCGAACCAGGTCTGGATATGATACAAAGCTGTGTGCGCTGTCGCTGTCCGCTGCCGGGGGAGGAGGTGTATTATACACAAACATAACCGCGAGACCTGTTGAACGGAGAAGGCGCGGTGGTCTAGCGGTTAGCGCTTTGCGCTCAGCTGCGTGAGGTACACGGTTCGAGCCCCAGTCTGGGCGAATCTTTTTTCGCCGTGTGCGCTGTCGCTGTCCGCTGCCAGGCGAGGAGGTGTATTATACACAAACATAACCGCGAGAAGCTTCTTTTTTCGCCGTTTGCCCTGCAGGGCGACGAGGTGTATGTACCGATCGTGTACATACACTATTTTTCACCGTGTGCCGCTGCCAAGCCTAGCCAAGACGGGGGCTGCCGCTGTCCGCTGCCGGGCGAGGAGGTGTATGTACCTATGGCAGGCTTCGCGTCCCGGGGAAGGATTATTGTTTTCAACTTGTTTTTATTGATATTTTATTGATTATTTATTGATTTTTTATTGATTAATCGTGTAATAAACTTAGTAAGGTATGGGCTAACAGGCACCTCATGGCATGTATCGTAGGATATCAAACTCGTGGCCTGCGGCCACTCGTTCGATTTCCTACGATACATGCCATTCGGTGCCTGTTAGCCCATACATTACTTAGTTAATATTTCAAGTTTTGCAGGAGAGTCAAAAGAAGTGTTGCACTTACTAAAGCACACAGTTGACACAACCTTCTTGCACTGAGATCTGTGGCCACACCTATCATAAACAGGGTTTCGATTCTTTCATAGTAGGTAGATATAGTTCGATAGATGTTAAAACCGAAGAACACTCAATTTTGCCAAAAAAGGTCAGTTACAAACTTGTTGCACGGAGGTGACGATATATACACTCTAAGTATATGACAGCAGGGTATTTCTCAACACATCACTACGCACCCTCAAATCATACACTGTTAAAAATGTCGTTGAAAAAAACAAGGATTTCTCGTCCCAAAATTGCCAGAGGTAAATCGTTATTTTCACAGAGATTTCGTTATTTTCGTAGAGATTCCATGTACCACCCCACTACCACCTGGAGTTTCTTGTAAAAACTACACTGGCCCCCTGATATCTAATTACAGTGGTTCACTGTTCATTTTTATAGGGATCCCTCATAGATTCAACAGTTATTCCTTACAGTGTACCCAAGTTCCCATAGAAATGGCAGTTTTGGAGTTGTAGGGCAGTGAATTTAAGCATAGTGCATTGTGAAAAAGCCTCCTATATAATGACCTGTCAATAGTATGCACTATTGAATGTTTGATTTCTTTTCTTTTTTTCAAATTAGGTTAAATTTTCTACAATGAGGAATGTCAATCTTAGTGATAGAATAGAATTCTAAGCATACTTCTCCAAGTCAATCCTCCATTAGCCTAAGCCCATTGTCTTTGAATAATCACGAAGTGTGCAGGGAATTTCAAAAAAAACTTTAATCTAAGTCTTGAATAAGGGCAATGCACAGCACGTATAAGGCACACCCTCGAAGCCAGACCTATAAGTTAAGGCGCACCCCTCTTTTAGGAAGTTTTATAAGGAACAGTAGGCAGGGGTAGACACTAACGCTGGCCCGGTGGCCAATGGCCAGTAATTCAGTAGGCTGTTGCTCCTATTGTAAAAAGAGCTGTGAGTATATGCCCTCTTTTCTAAACAAGTCGTGCACTGCTTCACCTAAGTACTTGCACTCACCACATTAGTCTGAAAAGTCAACTGCCTTGTTTAAAATAGATAGAGCTGCACTACCAGGTACCTACTCATGTCACACGCTCTGTAGTTTATTTATAGTTTATAGTACTGACTGACTTCTCCCAACTAGGCACCCACTCAAATCCCCCTTTTTTAGCACCATACTTGACTGACCACTTGTGAGCAACAAAAGGGACAAGTTATAGCTACATGAAAAGAAAGGACTGGAAATGAGGGCATTTTTAGCCAGCTCTTCCTTTTACTATAGGAGCAACAGCCTCCTGAGTGCTGGCCAGTGATTTTTTCAAGACCAACCTTCCCACTAGCCCGGGTGGCCAGTGGGCTTTTCCCGAACTAACATCCCAGGGACTAACTTCTACTGCATCATCTGGTAGAAAAGGCTGTCATAGCTATGAGGATGCAATCATTAAAACATCAGAGAAAGTATGTTATGATGTGCTAGAAAAATAAGTCTAAAGTGGGTCCTCCAATAGAGCTGATTTTTGGCCTGATTTCGAATCAGGAACCATCGGGTATATACTTGGGTTATACTTATAGCTGTCTCCTGAAAATATCTAGCATGCTTGATATTTCTGGACAGCCCCATTTTTAGGCCCGATTTCGGGCCCTAACTATGTCCAAAAAAATTATTTTTTTACTAAAAATCATGCACAAGTTTTTGCCCGATTTTTTTATTGGCCATAATGGAGGACCCACTTTATGGTGGTGTTGGAATTATAACATACTGACAGATGTTGTCCTTCAATTATTGGCCTATGGTACTTTCAATTGGTGTTTATGCATACTAGGAACATCAAGAACAATAACTTCTAGGTGAATATCTCCAATAACATGCCTATCCTAGGTGTTCAATTTTTTTTACGTTTTGAAAAAAAAAATTGTTTTATGTAACACAGGTTATTTCAGCTTTAAATACCAGGCCAACAGGTTTAGCTGTGGGCCAATAGATTTCTGGGGCTTTTGGCCCGGGTGGCCAGTGGCGAAACAAGTCTACCCCTGGTAGGCTTCAGATTCGTGTATAAGCCATGGCTTATTACGCAAGCTACTGCAGTAATTGAAATGAAGACCAGTAATCTCTCTTATATAAGCCGGCAGTCTCTCTGGTCAATAACCACTGATGCCGTATCCAGGGACTTCCTCTCAATTATCAATTATCTTAAGAGCCAGATGGACCACTAGTGTGAGTCATCTCTGGCACCTAGCGTTTATGGGTAAAAGAAGTTTTTTCCGCTGGTTGCTGTAGTGCTTATTTGTAGGCAGGTACCTCGCGTAGTAATCTTCCCCAGAAAATGGGGACCATCATCCCCATACACGAGAGAGGTATTCCCTAGAATCCCGACCGGGCGAGACTGGAGCAATATGCCGACAATATTGGAGTGTATTGAACCTTTAGGGTTAACATCGAGCATGAATGGATCCTTAGTGAGTTACTCACCAGAGCTGCATTCACGCATCATGACAACCAATGGGCATAATACACTCCTGCATCAGCGGCTCTTAAAGGGTTAAGTGTGCTGTTGATAGGTGAACAGCTGAATGGGGTCCTACACCACCAACTAATGAGTATAATCTCACTAATGACGGACTGGCAGATATGGAGGGCGTTTCTTAACATACTACAACTGTTGCACTTTGAATCATAGTGGGAACCCTCACTCTAAAGCATGTATTATTCCACTGCCACCGGTCAGCCGAAGTTTTAGCTAATCCGACCAATCTTTTCTATACTTTTGCCTGATCAAAAATAATCGGATTAGCATAAGATTTAGCACCTGACGGTAGTGGAATACCTGCTTAGTGGCACTACAGTACAAACCTACATATTGGGGTGAGTCAGGATTGCACTGTTAATAGACTGCCCTACCAAACCCTATGTAATGGCTACATAAGGGAGTGATCATTTTTGAACAACAGGGGGGGGGGGCTGGTGGGTTTGCGCGCGGTCGCGTGAAAAAAATTCCACTGAAAACAGGTGAAATTATTTTGACCCCCCCATCAGAGGTATTGAAACAATTCTGACCCCCCGGTAGGTCGGATTTATTTTTTTTTGATTTTGTATAGAAATGTACGGGCAGACATGTTGGATCCTATGATTTTACAGTAGAAATATGAAAAACATAAGAAATGTGAAGCACATGTGAAAGATATGAATGACAGTTATGGATCGTATATCAGTAGATGAGGACCTAGATAAACTGCATGAAATGTTGATGAAAAAATATGAAAATTACGGGAAAAAAGCCTAAAAATTGCCAAAAAATCTCAAAAATTCACAAAATAAAAAAAAATAATTCCAAGATCGGCCCTGTTTTGCTAGGGTCGGTCGGGTAACTGGAAACAAACCTTTTTTTAGGCCCAGGTGCTGGTCATACAGAGCAGCCGTGACACATTACTTATGATCACCCACTCTAACCTTAAATTTGAGGGCTTTTAATCATAGTGGCTGTGTGTACTTGTAGTACCTTAAGAAATGCCCTCCTGAGGGAAGTCATTCGTCTAATTACTTTGCTTGGCAGGGAGCAGGAGGATTTTGTGAGACCATTACGACAGACAGGAAATTAGTCATTTATATTGACACTAGAGGAAGAGGCAGGGACATGGAAGACAGGGGGCCTGGATGGGGGCGCTGATGTCACATATACATTTTAAGAAATGCACATGTCACATGTCACTTAAATCCCCATGTCCACTGTCACATCGAAGAACCAAGGCCAACATTAACAGAAACATTTAATCTCCTTATTGACCCGGTGTATTGCTACAGAAGCTTTGGGGAAAGGGCTATGGCTGTTCCATGACCTACCCACCAGAGCCATATATAAGACCAAACTGCTAAACCAAGCCCCTGCTGTACCCAGTTACCTGCCTTGTTCTCCATTTGTAAATATTTAAAACTTTAAGCTAGTCCGGGGGCATATTGACTGCATAGGGTCAGCATGATACATGAACTTAGCCCTGGTAGGTGTTGCTCCTATTGCAAAAAGAGCTGTGAGTATGTGCCCTCTTTTCTAAACAAGTCGTGCACTGCTTCTCCTAAGTACTTGCACTCACCACATTAGTCTGAAAAGTCACCTGCCTTGTTTAAAATAGAAAGAGCTGCACTACCAGGTACCTACTCATGTCACACGCTCTATAGTTTATTATACTGACTGACTTCTCCCAACTAGGTACCTACTCAAATCCCCCTTTTTTAGCACCGTACTCGAATGACCACTTGTGAGCAACAAAAGGGATAAGTTATAGCCACATGAAAAGAAAGGACTAAAAACAAGGGCATTTTTAGCCAGACCCTCCTTTTACTATAGGAGCAACACCCTCCTGGTAGGTTACTCACCGGGGCTGGATTCAAATTAAACAAATTGACATAATTGGTTTCTGGTTATCGGGTGTTCATTTATTATCAACAGGGGTTTGGGGGATTTTTGCGCACGTGCAAGGAAATCCATCTCTCAGAGGGGTCATTTGGCCCCCCCCCCCTCAAGAGTGGTCGTACGGGGCACTACAGTAACAAATTTTGTTAATTTTCAGTTAATTAAAGACTCTAAAAACATAAAATAAATATAGAACTAAACTCCCCTGGTGTCCTCGGTGGCCGATCCACCCCCTCGTGGTGGATCGGCCACCTTGTACACCACGGTCGTTTAGTTCTATCTATTTACCTTAATCCTACACAGTCTCTCATGTTAGGGGTCTCAGGTGGCACATTAGCCAGATCTATTGACTGTAAATGTACCTTCCCAGAAAACTTTAATTAGTCACATGCTTATAATTTCTATAGCCTTTTATCCTTCAAAGTTTGCATGACGCCTCCTTTTTCATCTTCTTTCAATGTCAGAATACAGCAATGGAGTAATAGCTTCTAGTTTCTGTTGGGTTTTTTTTGTTTTGTTTTGTTTTTTGGTTTCTATTGGTGCATCATGTCTACACCTCAGGTGGGTACTTACTCGGTGGCGCCATCATGACTCATAAATGCAGTCTTGGTGATTAATTTGCCATGGTGCTTTCATTCATTGATCTCACAGGTTTTAACACTCCCAGAGGGTCAGCATGATGCTCCAATGAAGTGCTAGCAAGCAGCCTCACCACCACTTCCCTGGCTCATCATGCTGACCAATGGGCATGATCGTCTCTTGCATTAGTGGTACATAGAGGTTTTAACACTCCCAGAGGGTCAGCATGATGCTGCAATGAAGTGCTAGCAAGCAGACTCGCCACCACTTCACTGGCTCATCATGCTGACCAATGGGCATGATCCTCTCTTGCATTAGTGGTACTTAGAGTGTTAAAGATCTGAGGGAGCACATGAGGCTGATTAAAAAAAGGAGCAGTCAGCATCTACAAGGCCGCATTTGTACCCCTGCTGGTAACATTATTTTTTTTCTTTCTGCTTGGAGAGTGAGTAGCTGAGCCTTGGCCCCATTAAGTGTAATAAAGTGATTCATGAAATATGTCTCATTGTAGGCATGAATACAGTCCTGGTGAGTAACTCACCAGGCCTGTACGACTACAGTTGACGCTAGGCCTACCAAGGTGTCGATAACAGACGACGCTAGGCCTACCATGGCGTCAACTACAGTCGACGCTAGGCCTACCATGGTGTCGACTATAGTCGACGCTAGGCCTACCATGGTGTCGACTATAGTCGATGCTAGGCCTACCATGGTGTCGACTATAGACAAAGCTAGGCCTACCATGGTGTCGACTATAGTCGATGCTAGGCCTACCATGGCATAGACTATAGACGATGCTAGGCCTACCATGGTGTCGACTACAGATGATGCTAGGCCTACCATGGTGTAAACTATAGTTGACGCTAGGCCTACCATGGTGTCGACTACAGACGATGCTAGGCCTACCATGGTGTCGACTACAGACGATGCTAGGCCTACCATGTTGTCGACTATATATGATGCTAGGCCTACCATGGTGTAAACTATAGTCGACGCTAGGCCTACCATGTTGTCGACTATAGAGGATGCTAGCCCTCAATGTGTTAAAGGGTCACCACTGATTAGCGTGCTCATTGCTGGGAGCAGGGCTGGCTGAGAAGCCCTAAATGTCAATCCAGGATGGACCCGCTTGGATTGGGAGCTTATTTAGGACATCTTTCCTCTTCCTTAACCCTATATGGGCTGTATGTCATTTCCAGATGCAAGTTCATTTCCCATTGAAAGGTATCGATTCAGCCCTCGTGATTAACCACTTTACGCCTCCAGCATTCCATCCAATCACAGGCTGATAGAATTTCTTAATGGCAGAATATTTCTATCGATAACCACGTCCATTGTTGATTTCCAATGATAAAAATCATTGTTAGATAGTCGGAAATAAAGAATGGAAGTGTTTTTATCATTGGAACTGAATGACGGAGTGGTTGCTGATAGAAATATTCTGTGAATACAAATTCTATTGCCCTGTGGACACATGGCTTATAGAGTTATAGAGTTGGATGGGGGTTTCTAAGAGACTGTGAACACTCTGTGGTGCCAGGCCCATGCCATGGGCTGTCAGTAATGTCCAATAAATATTTGGCCACTGCACCTGCTAGTCTCTTAGGGGGAGAACCTAGAAGGTCTGACACCGACAGAGATGGAAGCAGAGATCAGAGATCATTGGAATAGGAGACCTTTTTACTAGGCTCTTTTAGAATTCTGCCACTACTCAGTAGTCAATACTTTGAAGGCTACATCATATAGCTGTATTATTTTGATGTTCCCCCATTAACACCTTTAGCACTGTTTAGGGCTTCCATTTTCGATAAACTTGTGATCAACACCTTAAGGGCCACTAATGTAGGAGTGCATCATGCTCACAAGTTGGCATGATGCATCAATTAAATGCTGGCGAGTTTGTTTGCTACTTTATGTTCCAATCCCTTATTTGGCATGATAATGCTTGAATGCAGCCCCGGTGAGTTACTTCGTGCCTAATCCTTACAGACCACTAATGCATTATTGCCCATCAGTCGGCCTGATGCATGAATGCAGCCCAGTGAGTAACTTGCAAGGCTACATTCATGCATCATGCTAACCCTACAAGGTTGATACAGTCCTGGAGCATGATGGTTCCATGAAGTGCTGGGGAGTCTGCTCTCCGGCACTTCATTGGTCCATTGATCCACTCCTGCATCAGCAGCAGGTTAACAGGTTGAATCGGGTAATCTAAAACACTCCTGGTTTGCCCTAGATCTAATTCTTATTGATTAATGACCATCAAATCTAACCCTGCATTGATTATCCAGAAATGGTTACACTGTAATATAAACGCTCTGGTAGTTACGGGGAGATGAGGAAAAAACTCTTAAAGAGCCAGGATGCTAGAAACGTCATTAAAGCCTTTAAGGGTTGCATGATGACACAAAATTTATGTTCCTTGCTTGTCATCATGTACCAATGCAGTGCTGTTTAAAAAGTCAACTCATCAGCATTCACTGGACCATAATGCCAATCCCTCATGAGTGTAGTGATATATGGAGGGTTGGCATGATGCATGAATGAAATTCTGGCTAATAACCTACCAGGGCTGCTTTCTTGCATCATTAGGACCAATGGGCATGATGGACTATTTGGCTAAGTTGGTCCTAGAGGGTTAAGCAGCTCAGGCAGAAATAATGCCATTGAAGTGAACAGAGACTGAGATGTAATGGATAGGGCTCTGATCCAGCAATAATGTATTTAAAATAGCTTTTATCTTTACGAACAAGGCAGATTTGAAAGGGGTTTGCACTCAGGAGCAGTTAAATTCTGTGACAGGAATTCAGCTGGCGATTTCAAAATTAATTGAACAATTTAAAAAAAAAGGGTCCCTGAAACAGGGTATCAAGATCCTAGCTGTGGTGAGGAGTATGCCACATTACTAAAATGGGTGGTAAAAGTGCAAAGTCACAGGAATCATACTTACTTGGGATTAGGAATACATTTACTTGTATATTTCACACTTCAGGTCTGCATTGACATCCATCCCATGTTATTTCAACGCCCCTGAAATAGAAAACAGGAAATAGGGGAGATGTTGAGTAACATAATTGGTGGGATCCAACGAATGATGTTTTGGGCCCTTTTTGGTTTCTTGGAGGTACAGTAAAATATTTAAGGGACAATTCTTCTCTATTCTAGTCATATTTGATAGAAAACATCTGGGGCTTCAAAAAAGGGCAAATTTTTGTGTGTCGGCCTATTTATTATTTTGGGAGATATAGGCATTTGAAGTTGAAAAATCACTAAAGATTGGCATTTTTTTTTACCTTTTTCCATATATCATAGGTCAGGTACTTAATTAATTTTTCTTAGAACACTCTATATTATGTTTTTCTCCTAGGGGAACTTCCTAGCTAATATTTCAATGTCATTCTGAGTTGATCATAAATTTTCCGTGGGATGGCCTACTATGAAAAAAAGACTACTCACCAGCCCCATAATAAAAGTACATTAGCTATCCTGTTTCATTAATTAATACTATCTTTATTATTATAAATAACAACTATCAAAGAGTTCTCTATAGCGGTCTGAAAGTGTGACCGATGCTCAACAGACATTTTCCTCCATTAATCACAATCTACAGCTAATTTCTTTGAATATTTCACCCAGGCAAGGTTAGAGAGTGCATCTGCTCATGATAAAAGAGAAATGATGACTTTTACTAGCTAACATGGCCTCAACTCATCTGATTTTCCTGTTTCATTGATTAATGCTTTAGCAATGGTCACGTTTTTTGTATGGCCTATTGTATCATATTAAATGGTTTCAAACTACTTTGTATTGCATAGTAGACATATCAAGTTAGTTTAAAAAGACAATATGAGCTATCACTCTATACTTTTGTGTCGGGTCTGGCCGAGACGGAGTCGGAAATGTGAGGAAAAAATGTGAAATTTCCTTTTTGAAACCATGTTATGGACCCCAGATGGGCCTAATATGTGTATATCTATGCTGTTATTAATACAGTGAGACCTTGGTAATCCATCCCTTAATAGTCCGTCATACAGGCTGTGGCTTGGACATTCCTATACAAATCAATTGTAAAATGCCTCAATAGTCCGTCAGTTTTGAGATCCGACGAATATTTGTCTGCTACAGAGGTGGCCGGACTATCAAGGTCTCACTGTAGTGTAAGATGTTTTATGTCTTACAATGTAACATGGATGTAATCTATAGAGTTTTAGTGGGTCTTTGGTGGTGTTAAGAAGATATTGTCACCGTTTTATCATCTGTCACGCTTTTTAGCATCTGTCACGTTTTCGGGGTATACATGATCATAGCGGAATGCATACAAGCCCGATGTATCTTTTTGTATGGTCTTAAACACGTTGGTGTTGCTTAGTAGACATGTTTGGCTAGTTCCAAAAGGCAAAATGAATTATGTTGGTGAATTTTTATGTAAGGTCTGACATGCTTGTTGTCGTGAATCAAAATCTAATTTCAAACCCATGTCCTGGACTCTACATAATGCTAAAATGTATGTATCTATGCTATATTTATTAGAGGAAGAGGTTCTATGCCTGTGGTTGACATATGGGTGTAATCCAATGAGAAATAGTGGGTCTGTAGTGGACTTAGGAGAATGTTGTTGACACTCTGCCACGAGGCGGAAATGAGCAATTTCCCAGCGTGTGACATCATTATAGTAGAATGCTTACCAGCCTAATGTATCTTCTATGGTTTTAAACTCTTTTGTAATGGTTGGTAGACATATAAGGCTAGTTTAAAAGACAACATCAGCTGTTATTGTGTACTTTAGTGTTAGGTCCTGTCAGCATGGTGTCGGAAGTGTGTAAAAGAAAGGTGAAAACCGATTTCCAATGTCATGGGCCTTAAATGTGTATGCTACAATTGATAGAGGAAGATGTTTCATGCCTTAGAATGTAACATGGATGTAATCCATTGAGTTTTACTGGGTCTATGGTGAACTTGTAAGATGTCATCACATTAGCATCGGTCACATTTTTGGGGGTTTCTGAGGGCTCAGTGAATGCTGCCCTAAACTGCTACAGTTACTTACAGATGGCTAAGTATCTCTTTTTGGTATAAGAGACATACTGTAGATAATGCAGAGTGATTTCCAAGAGCATATGATGATTTCTGTTTAACTCAGGGTAAAATTAGAATTGTGGACTAATTTTCACCAAATTTTACACCTCGCGCTATATAAGACAACACCCGTAGTTCCAAAACTTTTAATCCCTGGTTTCTGATTTTCGGTTCACTTAAAGTACTATATTGTAGTATTTTGGAGCCAAGATTTAGTGACAATCCAGTCATCACTTAGTGTAGTTCAATGTTCTCTCTAAAATTGTGACCGATGCTAAAGGCTCATGAGAAGGTTTTACAGTACAGGCTATAAAAACTGAACCCCTTGGATTTGGTGACTTGAATAAACCTTTCTAATATGCCAGGATATGGGGGTTTAAAAAAAATAAAGTGTTGTTAAGTAATACTGAGTTTGCTAATCCATCAGTTCTGAGCCTTATATACTACATAAGATCCTGAATCAGCCCATTTGACATAATATTGAAAGATATGGGTAGCGATGGCCAAAATTGAAATAGAGGCAAAATGAGGCTTGACAAAGTGATATGGTCACGAAGGCAAAAGTTAAAAAGAAATGGGCTGTATTATGGAGAGATCAGACTTGAATGTCTGAATATGACTCCCATTGACAGCGAGAGCACTTATCATGTGAATGTGACACCCATCGATGGAGATTAAGAATTGACTCAATAACACTGCCAATGACGGATCATTAATTTTCTGAAGAAGACACCTCCATTGTTACATAGAAAAAGGTGGTTTTAACATGAGCAAGCAGGAGCTGAATATGAGTGATGATTGCAATTGAGATGTGAGGAAATGGAACATGTCAAAATCGGGGGTGAAATCAGAAGGCAATGTAAAAGCATTTTGTGCTATACGGAAAGTTCTGGCTCAGATATTTGGTTATATAGTACATGGATATACGGGAAACATGATGGGTTGAGGTTAATACTCAAATCTGGTCATGATGCACCAATGAAGTGCTAACAGGTAACTCACCAGTACTGCATTGGTGCATCAGGATATTTTAGAGTGTATCAATCCCATAGGGTCAACATGGTGCATGAATGTTGGATTAATACGTTATTCACCAGGATTTACATTCATGTATCATGACAAAAATGGACCTACATGTATATGCTGAATGCATCATGTAGCTATGCACCCTCAATAATCTTACCTATCTTAAACCCCGTCGCTTAAGGCAATATGTGAACCAAAGTCTTACCCAAAGAATCAGCCAAAGCATGGGGTATACCTTGTACAGGGGTATTTGGCATCATAGAACAGTATTTAAACTGTATCTGTCAGGCCCCATCTGCAGATATTAGCATTCTCTAGCACTGATAAGCAGGTGTTGTGTAGATAACAACCACATTGAGTGGCAGTATTGATATGACAGGCGCTGCTTACCCTACTGGGGAGCCTGATGGTAGAGGGTAGGCTGGATGGTTGGGGGTAAATAGGATGTGCCAATTGCTTGGTGTTGGATGTATGTAGGATGGAGATAGATAGACAGCGCTATCCCTAATGCCTATATTTCACAATTATAGGGAAGCAATCTCAACATTTCCTGAAGGCTGTCTGAATGGTGTGCTATTCATGAGCCAGATGGGAGTAGGGTGGATGGTAGCGGGCTGATAGGACATGTCTATAGCTTAATTGCTGTTGGAGGTATGTAGGCTGGAGGTAGATAGACAGTGCTATCCCTTCTAGCACCAATATTTCACAATTATAGGGAAGCAATTTCCTCAGGGCTGTTTGAATGGTACAGGGTTGCTTCACTACTGCTATTACAGGGTTGCCAGACTAGTATATTACATAGTGTAGAGGCGTTTATACCACGATTTCTGGGGTACACAATGCTTTTTCGTGGCTATTCCCATACACATATCTGTCGATATGGTACACCCTGTATACTTTAGCATCAATTTTGTAATGCGTGCTGTTATCCATGTAAGGCGTGCTGTTATCCATGTTACTCTTGACTTGTGTGTGTTAGCAAAGGCTAATAACACTCGGCCTACGGCCTCGTGTCATTATCCTTCACTAACACACACGCGTCATGAGTTATCCATTGATTACTTGTTCAATAAGTTATGTGACCATTTTCAATGGTCTACCTGACAGTGTGATGAAGGGAAGGGTTTTCACACTGGGGGATGTGATACCAAGGTTCTTGGTTAAACCTATGGGACTGTCATATTCAACTTGAGATAAATCAGGGGTCTGCATAAGGGATTCACTGTTCATGGTTAGTAAAAACGTTTTTCTTTTGT
Source organism: Acholoe squamosa (assembly GCA_949317995.1). Classification (NCBI taxonomy): domain Eukaryota; kingdom Metazoa; phylum Annelida; class Polychaeta; order Phyllodocida; family Polynoidae; genus Acholoe; species Acholoe squamosa. The sequence continues at coordinate 6,427,695 of OX439045.1, forward strand.
AGCAAATGAGTCTGCTAGACCCTCGTAAGCTTCTAAACATTTCATGTCAGCAATATCCTTCACGTCCCACAATTTATCATATATTTGTTTAAATAGGCGATATAGAGAAAAAAAATGTGTCGATCTAAATGTAACTCAGTGTTTTATGTCTAGACAATTGCTGGCCAGCACTGTCCACCATCCATCCCTACATTTCTATCTATGGCCATTGGTCTATACTACCCCATCGCCTGACTAAGTCTGTGACCAAGTGCCCGATCCACTCATGCATTGAACATCAATCCTAAGCTCCACTCTTGATAGATGAGGTTCATCTGTCCAACCCCATCATGTCTTTCTAATCATATTCTGACGGATGACGGCAGCAGAGATGGGCCCTTAAGCAGTAACTCTAATTCCAGAAGAATCTTTGAAACAGCTATGCTAGAAAATGGAAATCTTGTGTTAAATAATGCAAAATCATTCAGTCTTTCATAATCATTGAGGAAAAACATTGAACAAAATGAAAAGTTACCATTTTGCCCTACAACTCCAACTGCCCCCATTCTCCATGTCACAACCGCACATAGACCCCCTCCAAATGTCTCTCATGATACAGCACAAACATCTTCTTCTTACATTCCGTTTATACCATGCCCACTTCTACCTCACAGTGACCATCTTCTAACAGTCTGATGCTTCTTAATGTCCCGGCCTCGTCTACAAAAGGCCCCCACACAGCCAATACATGGACAGGAACATATTATGGTGGGGGAGAGTTTCCCAGGACTTCGCATCTCTTGATGGTCTTTTATTTGACCATGAGGAACTGAAGTGGTTAGTCCACTTGGGCAAAAGAAGAGCTATGTATTTGGAAAGAAGGCCATATGTAGCAAGCGATGAATGTGCGTAAACATCAATTTTTGAGAATTACTGTTCTTCTCTTTAGAAGATTTTACTACATTTAGAATGAAGAAACATTGGCACACCTTTGGGACTCACTAGGCAAACATTAGATATTTTCTCTCCATATTTTTGTAGAATGGAAGATATTTTTGTGATTCCATCCAACCTGTCTTTGATTTTTTGTAGCCTACACTCAAGATGATTAATAGAGTGTTCCTTTAAACTACTCACTTTCCCTTCTTTTCTATTTCACACCTATCTGGACTATCAAAGTTTTGTGAGTTCTTGTAAACTTTTATATATTGGGCTGAGGTATTTTCTAAGGTCTTAATCTTTTTTCAATTTCAATATTATTTGAACATCTACTCTCTTTCAACTTGTAGGAAAGTTCATTAGGCTTCCTATCAACAATCGGTAGATACCTGGGGGAACACTGCTGCTCCTGCTTCCTACCCCGGAAGCTGCAGATAAATTGATATGTCCTGTGTTGTTAGTGCCAGAAGACAAAACAGGCTACTCCAGGCAAAAAATAGATGAATGCAATATGATGGAAATCAGTTGCATTAGATGCAGACATGCAGAAGGATTTGTGTGAAAAACGGATCTTGTGGAAGGCAAATGGAAAAGGAATTTCTTGGTTATCAGGTAGGCTATGAGACAATTCAAGCAGCAAGCCAACTGCAGACTAAAATGTGTGCCTATTTGGATAAACTAGCTATGACATGACTGAAGGTAATACCTCTCCTCCCTAGACCCTTAACTGCCTCCATCCTTATAACCTGCAGAGACCAGCACCAAATGACTCCAACTGCTCATCCATCTTCTACTATTTACCCCCACTTGGTGCCATTTACACATCCATCTCAGTCCCTCATTACTGTACTACTAAGCATATAAGGCATGACCTATACTCCCTGAGCTGCGATTGTAAGTGGGCTATAAATACCCCAGTAAGTAGAAATTAAACCACCTGTAGCTACAGCAGGATGTAAATCTGTTATGTAGATTCAAACCTACAGCAGGTACAACTGTATAGCAGAATAATAAGGACTCTACTGTATAGCCACGTGGTGGGCAGACAGTGTAGACAATGATAAGCATCCAGTCATTTCTTAATGCACTATGATCACACTCAGCTGAAAAAATGCCCATGCCAGTACTATCCATAAGGACTTGAAGGGTGTAATCATAGTGTGTTAAGAGATTTAATGATCTCTTGTGATGTAACTTATAGAATGTGCCTAAACTCAGCATACACCTTATAGGTAGGGCATAAATAATATAATGGAAAAGGTGAACTATGAGCAGTTTGAGCTGACCGTTTCTTCACGAGCATGTCCTGCCCGTTCTGGGCAGGACACGCGAGTGAAGAAACAGGAAGCTCAAATTGCTCAGAGTTCATCTTTACATTTATGTCAAGGTGTTTGGGTTGATAATTAATCAATATTTCATCAATAAGATTGAAATTAAACCCTTATTTACCCATCGTCTTCGCGAAATCCTGACCGCTGCCATATTGGATGTTTACGTTTCAAAAGGGCTGCGCATGCGCGGTGGGCGTATGACGTCATTGTGCGGATTTGGCGCCGGTTATTCAACGCAGGGGTACAATACGCGGTCTCAGTGCATTGTCAATGGGGCATCGATATTCACCTTGACATAAAGAACAGTACTAAAATGACTAGTGTAGTAGTGTTAAGAGGAGGTAACATGTCTCGGTATACAGTATTAAAGTAGCCTAAAGCAAGCCTACTGCACCTTATATAGGTTCTACTTTAACTCAGGGTGGGGCTTATATGCAGGGTGCATCTTCTAGGCATCTACTTTGTTCTATGTCCGCATTCATCTCAGACTTTCTCAGACCCTCCTTTTTCCTGTCTGGTTCTCCCCAATGCCTGCAAAAGGTCTACCGGGACAAGCACTGTCCGGAAACACAATTTCCACATCTATCTCAGCCCCTCCCATTTCCTGTAAGTTCCCCACAATGCTCTTACACAATTACCCATGGTCAGTGGTTTGCTGCTTGGCTTCCCTTAGTGATAATTTCTCTGACTAGCAGAATGTAGAGCCAAGTCTGGTTCCCCGAGAAAATATGTTGGTTTCCTTGAGTACATTTGTAGAGAACAGCAGTGATTTTGAATAATCAATAAATGTGGACTAGTTTTCCTAGTTTGACTAGATTCTCTAACATTACTGAACAATGATGCACTTTTGAAATTAGTGCATCATGCTGACAACTAGGGAATAACATTTTGAGGGCAGCTAATGCATCAACGCATCATGACCATGAGTCAGCACAAATGCAGCCATGGTGAGTAACTTGCCAGGACTGCATTGAGGCATCATGCTGACCTGTGGGTTCGATGCACTCCCAGAGGATCGGCTTGATGCTCGGGACAATATGGCGCTGGCATGTAGCCTCACCACCACTTCATCGGTGCATTATGCCGACCAATCGGCATCATGCACTCATGCATAAGCCACCCTTAAAAGATTAAATCATCCCAGGTAGTTGGGCGTGAATCATTGATGCATTGCAAACCTGCATACAGTGTAACATATTTATGTATTCCTCTGACCATAGAGGGAGCAGAGTGTGTTAAAACACATTCCCCAAAGTGCTGGGGACCTGCGACTATAGTTCTGGACTATCGGGAGGGAGAGAGCAGGTGGCCGAACCTTATTTGTTACCTAGAGGTGGTAGATCAATAAGTCATCAATAGGTGCTGTGTGGTGGGAGTGGGGAGGAGCCAAGTAACAGAAATTAGGAGAAGCAGTTAGGGTGCACCTAGTACGTCTAGTGTGCCTTATATGTTGGGTTTTGTGGTAGGATTCATCTTCGGGGGAAAAAAAGAAATTAAAATTCCATGCACAACTGGACTTTCATGGCAAAATCATGATAGAGAAAAATATATTGCAATACATTCTTACACCAGGATAAGCCTGTCCCAGACTACAAGCAACTGAGAAATTAGAAACATAACATCTTCTTAGTACTGTAGTTTGAAGTTCAAACTCCTAGCTGCATGGAAACCCTGTGTATCACATATCCCAACCAAAGCACATATCATCAAAGAAGTTATGACAAATGCAGTGACATTATTGAGACTTATGTGATGTGATGAGAGGTAATGAATAGTTAAATAGCACTCACAGGGATTTGAAAGCTCAGTAAGAAGAAATGTTAATGGATTGAGTGGACAGGATTATGTTTCAGTATTAATGTCATGGAGACGGGTATTAGCTTTTAACCCCAAGACATGGTGGGGAAAAAAGTGAGCAAACACTATGAGTCTTTCTGAGGAATGAAATGATTTGTAAAAGTTGAGTCGTCACTTCCTTGTATTTAAAAAATACATGCACAAATGTCTGATGAAGCAAATGTTTCCAAGGCATAATTCAATCCAAAATAATACTCTCCTGCAGAGGGCAAGGGTAAAGCATATTTCTCGTCTTTTAGGAAAGCTAGTGCCTTCGGCACTACGGAAAGTGGAGGGGGGTCAACTGTGCCTGCATAGGCCTACCAGTACTGCAGTTTCACGTGTCATTGTGACTGATTATGTCGGCAAATTGTGGCCCATTATCTCGGCAAATTGTGGCACATTGTCATGGCAAACTTTGGCCTGTATCCTCAGACTGTGGCCTGTTTGATGACACCACTGATGTTGCCTAGTGACGTGACGTTACCAGGTTACATGATGTTGCTAAGTGACATGGTGTTGCATCATAAATCTTGCTGACAACATTAATCTCCAAGCAGAGTCTCTTGGAGGACCCCAATTCAGAAGTTTAGGATCAAATTTCTTTGTACTTTTGAGTCTTTTTATCACTATATTTCTAGAGCTGATAATATGGATGTATAGCATAAATATTACAAAGTTTTATGCATAATATAGCTCGACTTTACTTATTCTGATGGCACATTGAATGAGTTCAAAATGGCGAATTTTTAAAAAAATGACTTGCCTCTCGTTGTTATGCAATGAGGCTAGAGATAATTGTGATGAATGCTTCTTGCTTTTAGTTGCATTTGAATTACAGGATTTGTTTGATCAGGATAAATAAAATTGCACAGGGGTACCTCAAAATGTTAAAATCCCTAAGAACTTAGAAAAAAATCCAGTTAACTTTTAAAAAAGTAGATGCTTTGATGTAGCTTCTTTTGGTTTATCTGTTCATGGCAAGCAGTCAAGCGTATTTCAATGGGATGGGGACCAGTGACAAAATAATGCCTTTTTGAATAAATATAGGTTAAAAAGGTTGTAAATAGATGAAACAGACCAAAAAGTAGAAAAAGGGGATTGAAATCTATAGCCCCATATCAAACAGTCTCACCTCTGCTTCCATATCATGCATCCTTTTTACATAAGGGCTATACTATATCACAATGCATTTGGCCCTAAAATGTTCCTTACATCCCTTGTCATGCATGTTACAGAACTTTTAGTTCTGTTGATCTAGCTGTCATTTCTCCCTTATAGGTCTTCATATGAAGGCTGCCTGAAATAGCCCCCGGTCACATGTCCTGATCCATATCCCACTCCCTCTGTGGGCATGTTTACATTGATCTAGTCCATCTCCTAGGATGGCTATAAATAGCTCTTTAACCTTTAAAGGGCCACATGATGCCTCCAGGTTCATGTTATTTTGATGCACTAATACTAATTGGTTTTGCATTGGTGCATCATGCTATCACTTCATGAGTGTAATGAGCCCATGCATGCATTTGTGCATCATGACGACCACATGAGTATCAATCCCATAGTTTCTGTATGATGCATGTACAAGTTACTCACGAGAGCTAAATTGCACGCATCATGCTGAAAAATGGGGTTGGAGCATTAACGTGCTATTACATGCTCAAAGGTCTGGTTAGTCTATGCATAAAGGATCCTAGGAGAAGCGCAGCTGGCCTCTACACCTATTGTCAAATTAATTGGTCTCTGAGCATGTACCAAGTCCTACAAGCTAATGGTGCACCCAAGCACTGTTTAATGTCCACAAGTCTGGCCTAAAGCTAATAAAGATATAAGTTTGGAGTATGCATTAATAGTTTAAGCTGTAGAAAGTACATCACAAAAACCATCCTGACATTATTGCTACCAGATACTAATTTAGCCCTGCCATCGACTTTATATATGTTGTTTTCTGTTCTATAGATTCATACATAACAATACAGAAAAAAAAATTTTTTTGTTCACGGGGACGGGGTGAACAGGCAACAGCAAATTCACCCTCTTTTGCTAAATTGACATATAGCATGACCCTAGTGTTGGAAATTAGAAACAGGGTTCCAGGCTAATGTAGACTGTCCAACTGAAGTTGATGGAGCAGGTCTCACTGAAATACAAACAGGTCATTGAATATTGCTGACTGGCCTCCTACGCAGTCCGTAAGAGCTCATTTGGGACATTTCTGACTCCGGAAATGAGCCTGTCCATTCACCTACATACTGTGTGGTACTTTGACCTTATCATGGAGAAGCTCCTTATCTACCTGGAGGTGTCATTGTTAGCCTATAAATTGGCCAAATGGGCCTTAACCTTTTTGGGTATTGGGTTATAGTCCCGCGCTTTCGGGCATCATACTGATCCATGAGGATTTATGTCATGGCTGATACGAACGTTACCATAGATTAGTACTAGATCCGCCATATTCAATGGGGGCATTTAATACAATATGTCCGTATTCAATGGCTAATGATCATGTGATTCATGTATGATAAAATAAGTTGATTTGTCTATCTAAAGTCTAGATAACCCCATAGGCCATGACATAAATGCAAATGTCCACTCCCATGGAACATTTTTGCATCGCATTCACCTCAGTGAGGCCTGTCTGCATTCAACTCTGCCTAAAAGGCATCTTTGAATACGGACAGCCTCACCTCGGTGAATACGATGCAAAAATATTCCATGGTCATGAATATTTGCCTATGTATCAAACTTAAAGTGCCATCATGATTCATGAATACTAGACATTCTTCAGGATTGGTAGCAATGACAGGAGAAGGCATTGTTGGGTTAAATACGTCATAAAGACACATCAATCTAGATTACCAATTTAACAGTCTGGATGTACCATTGCAGTGCTGGCCATGGTGTGTAGACTCACCAGCATTCCTTTACTAACAGGGTTCTAGAGTACTATCACATAATGGTTATCAGTCTAGCTACAGTATCTACTTACTTCAGTGGCTGCAGATAAATGAGTATTTGATATGCTCTCTAGAGTCGGAACTAAGGAAGTCTTAGAAACAGGTCTCCTGGAAAGCAGAATGTAATAGGGCAACTGGCAGATAGTCATTTGAGACCCTATTGTTGTGAGAAGCTTAAGGGAAAGGCAGTTAATGAAAATTATAATAGGTCTTAGAAACAGGTCTCCTGAAGTACAGAAAGTGATATGGTAGAAATCTAATAATACTGGCCTTGTAAAAACGTAATTGAAATTACCAATCGCCTTCCATTATTTCCGTGTTAAGATGTTGTAGAAAATTGACTCAGGCTTGTATACATTTTTGGACTAACTTTTCACATGGCTGAAAATGATATCATTTTCCCTACATCCCTAATTGCCTCCATTCTGTGAACCACATCCCCACACAGATCACCACCAAATGTCTTCCACCACACAGCACAAACATCCATCTTCTTCTTACATTCTGTTTATACCATGGCCACTTCCACCTCACAGTACCTCCTTTCTAACGGTCTGGTGTTCCCCAATGCCAATTCTTTGTCCACAAGAGGCTTAACAGAGCCAATACTTGTACAGGGACATATTATGGCAGGGGCAAGTTTCCAAGTAATTAGCTTCCCTTGGTGACTTTTATTTGACTAGCTGTGCTTAGGTCTGGTCAGTCTGCTTGCACAAAGCTAATGTTGTCTGTCTAATAACAATTTATAGGAAAACAGGAACCTCCAGTCGTTTTCAGGAATTCCTGTACTTCCTCTACTATACAGCATAATGTAGTTTTAACTACATTTAAAATAGAGAAACCCTGAAGTATCATTGAGATTTGTTAGTCAAACCTCATTTTTCTAGAGGGAACAATTTTGTCTTTGTAATTCTATCCTTCCATACATTTCTTGTAGCCTGCCCTTAACCTAAGAGAATGTTTATTTAGAACCTTTTTTTATTCACTTTCCCTTCTTTTATGTAGCTCTCGCTTCACCTCAAAGCTGTTCGAGTCCTTGGACTTGGTCGTAAAGTATTTATAAGGTTTTCCTTTCAGATGCTTTCTGGTTTTATCTAAGCTATCTTTCAACTTGGAGTGAAGTTCTTCCTATCAACAATTCATAGATACCCGGGAGAGGAGAAGGACACTACTATGTCTACTTCATGACCCCAAAGCTGCAGATAAATAAGTAATCAGTACATGCTGTGTAGTTGGAGCCAGCAGCCAAAAGAGGCTAAACCAAAGAAAAAAATAGATGATTGCAAACTGAGGGAAGTTAATGGCATTAGATGTAAACATGCAGGTGAATAAGTCTTTTAGCCTTTTCCTTGAGGCAAGTTATATGATTTTGGCACTAGATAAGTTCTAACATTGACTCTATAGAGAAGGTGGTATACTCTGTAAGCATATGAATATGATGTCAGGAATGACCTCTCAATAATATGTATTTTTAAATGTTTTGTTTCATGTTTTCCAACTTAATTATAGGACATTGAATTTCAAATAGAAAAAATATAATCAGTCTTCAATAGGTGTAACCTTTGAGGAGCTCAGGTTATAGACTACCACATTGGCCCTTTTTAGCATTCCTACAGTAATAGCCTATCTCTCTTTTCAATAACCAGTGATGCCGTATCCAGTGACTTCCTCTCAATTATCAATTATCTCAGATGGAGAATATCATCTGTACCTCAGCGAATGGTCCAAGGTAGGACAATAAGCCCTCCCTGAGGCTCGCGCTGCAGAACAAAAGCTATCGGTGACTCATGGGCTCACATATAATGACAACTTCCATTAACCTTTGAAGGGCCGCTAACGCATTAATGCATCATGCCTATTGGTCAGCATGATGCATGAGTGCACCCCTGGTGAGTTACTCACCAGGGCTACATTCATGCATCATGCCGACCCTATTGGATTGATGCACTCCAAGAGGGCCACCATGATGCTCCAATAATGTGCCGGCGAGCAGAAGTTCTTGATGCATCACAATGACCAATGGGCATAATGCAATCCTGCATCAGCGACTCTTAAAGGTCTAAGTGTGCTGTTGATAGGCAATAACTGAATTGGAACCTCTGCCAAGTACTGAGTATAATCTCAGTAATGATAGAATAATAGATCTGGAGGACGTTTCCCAATACACTATGAATCCTGGCCACACTTCAAATCCCTCCAGTCATTTATATTAACACTGGAAGAGATGTGGGCATTGTGCCTTGCCTATATGGCAGGGCCATGGAAGTCAGTCATTTATATTGACACTTGAGACAAAGGTGTGGGCTGATGAATACTGTAGTACCTCGCATAATAGGCACTGAGCTCTACCTCTAATGTAGAAAGGCATCTCTCACATATGATGTCAAACTTTAAATTGGGATTAGATATGTCTAAAAATGCAAAGATAGCCAATTGCTGAATTTTTAGAATCCGGCTGCATAATAAGCAAGTATTTTATACTTAAAGCAGTCCTGAAACACTCAAAATCACCCCCCCCCCTCACTTGCATTTCCTTCAGTTCATGGTACACATTTCGGCAAGTACATTGAGGCTTTTAGAAATTTCCAGTGTATAGACATGTAATACCTGTCCAAACTATCCTGCAAATTGAAGCTAATTACCTATTCACACAAAGGATCCAACTACTTGCTCTAGAATTACCTAGCTTGAAACCTATTGTGGGCTTCTTGCCAAATCAGTAGTCGTAGACCCATATTGGTACCTAAATTGATCTCTACCCTTTTCCCACCTTCTCCAGTGCTAAATGTACCCAGTTACCTGTGTACTACCTGCCCTGTTCACATTGGTATCACCCATTAGGGATCGTACGTGTATTGCTTAAAGTGGCATAGTCCGACTTTTTTTTATTTTCAAATTCGATTCAAATGTTTTCTACATAATGAAATTACACCATACTTAGGCATTTCTGGATGATTTATTGTTATCTTTAGCTCGTACACACTTGGGAAGGGGTTCCATGGACCTTGCTATAGGCAATTTACAGTGCATTTCCTATGGATGAGTTTTGGCGTGCATTCCAAAATTAGGAAATAGGGTACACGTCTGACAATTCCCTCAAATATGAGCTTAATCATGGCGAAGGAGAACCAATAAAGTAGTCACTGTAGGAAGTATGATCTATGTGAACATCCTGGATTCTTATTGGAGAAAATTGAATATTTTGGCCCCAACCATCGGACTATGCCACTTTAATTAAACATGTTACTGGTCATAGTGATTCTGGGATGTAACCCTGCAGGCCATTTCAAAACCATATCTATAGCTATGGTTTTGAAATGGCCTCCTTGTCAGTAACTCACCAGGGCTGCATTCACGCATCGTGACGAGCAGTGGGCATGATGCATTAATGCATTAGCAACCATCAAGGGGTTAACATGTCCCACCTAAATGGCTCAGCCCCTTGAATCATCTTACATTTTGGCATAAAGTGAAAGATAAATTTTGAACCAAACCCAAAAGGCATTGTCAAAACTAGTCACTTAAATACTAGGTCATAGATATCCACCCGCCTTGGCTATGTTATAGTAAAGTACTCCATATTACCTGCTTATGACCCTTTTACTTCATCTTCCACAGTCTCTGATGTTAGGGGGCTCAGGTGGCACATCAGCCAGATCTATTGATGTAAATTTATTTTCCCCAAAAAGTCTAGTACCAGCATGCTAAGGAAGCTGAGTCACAGGTGGGCATCGGTAGGCCTGAAGGGCCTATATATATATATATATATATATATATATATATATATATATATATATATATATATATATATATATATATATATATAGGTATTGAGTATCTTTGGAATGAGTGCAAGTTAAGCCAAAAAGAAAATCTTTATTTTCACAAAGATTTCTTGTACCACCGTTCTGCCACCTGGGGATTCTTGTAAAAACTACGCTACTTCCCTGCAATATGATAACAGCAGTTCACAGTTCGGTTTTACAAGGAGTAGATTCAACAGTTTTTGTTTTTAGAGTGTATCTAAACCATAACACCTGCTTATAGGGCTGAGTTTATTGAACAAGTAATCAATGAATAATTCATGACGAGTGTGTGTTAGTGAAGGATAATTACACGAGGCCGTAGGCCAAGTGTAATTAGCCTTTGCTAACACACACAAGTCATGAATTATCCATTGACTACTTATTTTATACCACGAAACCAATAAATAATCAATAGAATACCAATAAATTCAAGTTGAAAACAAAAATTATTCCCCCTCCCCGGGACTTGAAGCCAGCCATAGTGTGTGTACACAGGTACATACACCTCCTCGTCGCCCGGCAGCGGACAGCGACAGTGCCCGTCTCGGCTAGGCTTGGCAGCGGCACACAGCGAAAAATAGTGTACACACACCTCATCGCCCAGCAGCGGACAGCAACAGTGCCCGTCTCAGCTTGGCTTTGTTTGAATGCGTCTCACGGTTATGTTTGTGTATAATACACCTCATCGCCCGGCAGCGGACAGCGACAGTGCACACAGCAAAAAAAGATGCGCCAGGACCGTGTTACTAACTGTAAGACTAGATATACACCTCGTCGCCTCGACCCGCGTACCTCTAACGGCTGAGTGCAATGTGCTAACCACTAGACCATCGCGTCTCCTCCTTCTGCTCCCAGCAGCCGTTGGCTAGATATTGTGCGCGACTGGCCTGGTTATAGGTCAAGGCTTTATATCATAGAAACATGGTTCTAACCAAGCTGCTCTCGTCAGTCCCTGTGGCGCAATGCAAAGGGTGTTGGATCAGAGATCTGAGACTGCAGGTTCAAGCCCTGCCCAGGTCATAAGATTTCGTGGGTTTTAACATGTAACATATAACATGGAAGGACATGAGAGGCATGGCGTGGCATGCAGGTTATCCATGGACAACCGCACGCCTTCCAAAATTGATGCTACAGCCTTGATGCTGTGCAATATCGACAGGTATGTGCATGGGAATATCCAGCAAAAAGCACTGAGCAACCCAGAAATCGTGGTATAAAATGTTCTAACAGGCTGCAGGATTGGTTCTTTACCACATGAATACTGGCATCAAGGACTTCTAGTTCTGATCTTGCACTGGAGCCGTTTTCTAGCAGTGTCAGCATGATGCTCCAATGAAGTGCTTGTGAGCAGGCTTTTCAGCACCAGTGCTTCATGACAATGGGCATGATGCACTGCATCTGTGGTCCTTAAAGGGTTAATGATTAGCACGCTAATGAAAAAAAGGCAGTCGGCCTTGCTACACTACAGCTAGTACTGATCTAATTGCCGCCCTCCATCCACCTGATGTGTCTTCAACATCTAATCAGTAGTTCAACCTGGTTAGGCAAGAGCCCCTCCAAAATCAATCTATCCAAATGGAATAGGCAGGACAAGCTCACTGTCCCACAGCAGAGGCTTCAGCAGCTGAGCCTTACCCCTTAACCCTTTAAAGGCTGCTGATGCATTAATGCATCATGCCCATTGGTGGTCATGATGCACCAATGAGGTGCTGGCGAGACTACTCGCGAGCACTTCATTGGAGCATCATGTGGACCCTACAGGAGTTTATGACCAATAGCCATGAGTCGTCGTCAAGTAGCCTGGCCAAGGGGTGCCAAAAAAATATAACTGGGTAACCTATTCCTTTTGCATACATAAAGTACAAGTGTTGGTACATAGACCCCATATATGAGGGAAGGTTAAATATGTTAAGTGTTTCTGTACCAGCCTGCCAAAGTGAGCCATGTCAAGTACTGTGTGGTCACGTCTACGACCCTATCCCTATGGAGAGATTCATAGGATATAGATGTACCAGACTTATTATACCCTAATGATTCTTGATAATATCCAAGAAAACACCCCAAGCATGAACGGAAACCACTTTTCTTGTACATTTTTGGCTAGTTTATGCTATTTTTGGCTGTGGGAAGAATAATGCTACATGGAAAAAGGCCTAGCAGAAACTAATATGCTTCTTTCCAGTTAGCAATACTCCTTGGAGAGGGAACAAAGACAATATATTCTATTATTAACAGATAGAATATCCCTTCAGCTTCACTTTGGTATATAGATATGGGGGTCTGGGGTGAGATCTGGGTGGTAGAACTAATGGAAATATGTCATAGATGAGGACAAATTTCTGCAGATCCACATGTAAACCCACTTACCTCCCCACCCTGTTGTTAAAATATTATCACTCCCTAACCAGGCTCTACTGTATAGGGCTTAGTTTGGTTGGTACATTACCTCTAAGGCACCTGACTGCCACATGAGAGTGGGAGGCAGTGTTTGGTGAGAGAGAAATGTGCGGTCGTAGATGTGACCACATGGTCGTAGATGTGACCACGCGGTTGTAGACGTGACCACGCCTATACTTTTCTTATGATATCTCTGGTACTATGTGAAATATATTAATCAAACTTACAGAGCTTATTGCTTACATATACAGGTATAAGGCACACATAATAAGGATAGTTAAATATAAAACACCTAGCAGCATGGCTGCATGTATGGTCGTAGGTGTGACCACATGTGAACTACCCCAAAATTAGTTCTATGGGTAGGTTCAATTTTTTTTGTGTGCGAGATAGGTACATATAAGGCCTCTACATAGTAACTCTTATTAGTCCATGTTCTGTGTCTTTCCTATTGTAAGGGACCCCAGAAAAGGTCGTAGACGTGACCACTCAGCTATTACACAAAAGGTTTAATGGTCCCAGTCTTCACAAAACATAATGCATGGACCCCCACCTATAACGAAAAAATTCTCTACCGTAGGGGGGATATACCAGATGAAATGAATAAGGATTTTGCCCTTTATTTTGTTTTGTGTAGCAAGGGAAAAAAATTTGTTCCTATTTTTTACCCTAAAAATCACCCTTTTTGGCTGTTCAGACCTCTGTAGCTCTCTTATTATGCTTCACAGATAGGCAAAACCATGGTTCCTCTTCAAGCTCGAAGCCTTGATGACCAGAATACATGTTTAACACAACTACATCTATTATTTTGAAGAATCTATTGAAAAGGAGGCAAACACAACCTACTTGACGATGATTCATGGCTATTGGTCTTATATACAGCCCCCGTAGGGTCGGCATGATGCTCCAATGAAGTGGTGAACACCAGGGCTGTATTCATGCACTATGCTGACTCTATGGCTTTAATACAGTTGTTGCTGGGAGTGTGGCCATCTGAGAATTCCTGTGGGGTGTTTCAGAAGCCGGACATGATAATGAACATTAAATACCTGTTTCTAAAACTGTTAGATTCTAAACTTACAACTGCAACCATTATCATCTCTCACCAGTCATATAGTTATAGACACAGTAAGATAATGGTAATGCTTTAGAAACACATGCAGTTATAAGCCTACAATCACTATTAAAACTGCTATCATATCTCCTTATGACCGGTTGTAAACATTACCTGCTTCTGAAACACCCCACTGGTGATGTACTCATGAGCACAATGTTAATTGGTACCAAATGGACTTTCGGGCATCATGTAGTCGTAAATGGGCTGATACTGATTAGCGTGCTCATTGCTTGGAGTGTGGCCAGCTGGGAAGCCCTAAATGGCACTCTAGGAGGGTCTTGCTGGTATTGGGAGCTTATTAGGGCACCTTTCCTCTTCCTTAACCCTATTAGGTCTGGATGTCATTACCACACACAAGGCCTTTTCCCATGTCAAAGTATCAATGCAGCCCTCATAATTAATTCATTAACATCCGCAGTGTGCATCACATATTGTGTTTAATTCCGGCCAATGTGACAGAAGAATGTAGCATTGGTCTGTTACTGGCCAGGACTGCACCTGATTAGTTCTGATAATAACTGGGAATAATGCATTAAACTTTTAAAAGCTGATGGTGCATTTTCACATCATCACCATTTGTCATCATGATGAATGATATGCAGGGGCAGCACTCATGTATCATGCAAACCCAATGAGGTAAAAACACACCCAGAGGCTCAGCATGGTACCCCAGTTAAAGACAAACGCTACAGGCTGACTAATGTTAGATCTTCTATTGATAATCTCAAATAACTCTGTATAGTATTAGTTTGATGTATAAAGAATA
Source organism: Acholoe squamosa (assembly GCA_949317995.1). NCBI lineage: Eukaryota > Metazoa > Annelida > Polychaeta > Phyllodocida > Polynoidae > Acholoe > Acholoe squamosa. The sequence goes on from OX439045.1 coordinate 6,442,823, forward strand.
GGAAAATGCAAAAAAAAAATCCATATGTCGCCATGCATATTTTCATTTCATACGGAGCCCCTAAAAGGACATACCACAAATAATTTTTCCCCTGAAAAAATATTCTTGCGGATACTGACAAATTCTTGCGGTAACTGAACAATTCTTGCGGAAACTGAGCAATTCTTGCGGAAACTGAACAATTCTTGCGGAAACTGAACAATTCTTGCAGAAACTGAGCAATTCTTGTGGAAACTGAACAATTCTTGCAGAAACTGAAGAATTCTTGTGGATACTGAAGAATTCTTGCGCGTACTGAAGAATTCTTGTGGATACTGACGAATTCTTGCGGGTACTGACGAATTCTTGCAGATACTGAAGAATTCTTGCGGAAACTGAAGAATTCTTGTGGATACTGAAGAATTCTTGCGGGTACTGAAGAATTCTTGCGGGTACTGAAGAATTCCTGCGGGTACTGAAGAATTGTTCAGTTTCCGCAAGAATTGCTCAGTTTCCGCAAGAACTGTTCAGTATCCGCAAGAATTGTTCAGTTTCCGCAAGAAATGCTCAGTTTCCGCTAGAATTGTTCAGTATCTGCAAGAATTATTTCTGTACCCGCAAGAATTATTTCTGTACCCACAAGAATTGTTCAGTACCTGCAAGAATTGTTTCTGTACTCGCAAGAATTGTTCAGTACCCGCAAGAATTGTTCCTGTTCCCGCAAGAATTTCCTGTTTCCGCAGGAATGTCCCTGTTTCTGCAGGAATGTTCCTGTACCCGCAGGAATATATTTTGCATGAAAAAATCTTTTTATAATGTTCCTGTTTCCGCAGGAATGTTCCTGTTTCCGCAGGAATGTTCCTGTTTCCGCAGGAATGTCCCTGTTTCTGCAAGAATGTTCCTGTTTCCGCAAGAATGTTCCTGTTTCTGCAGGAATGTCCCTGTTTCCGCAGGAATGTTCCTGTACCTGCAGGAATATATTTTGCATGAAAAAAATCTTTTTATTAGGTTCCTGTTTCTGCAAGAATGTTCCTGTTTCCGCAAGAATGTTCCTGTTTCCGCAAGAATGTCCCTGTTTCCGCAGGAATATATTTTGCATTAAAAAAATCTTTTTAGTATGTCCTATTAGGGGCTCCGTAATACCATGACCACTAATTTGAAAATGCTTTAACTATAGAAGTGAATGGGGAATACATTTTTTCATACTTTGCATTATAGTGAATGATCTTCTATTGATTCATCTTTGAGACTCTCTGAACATGGAAATAAAAAAGTTGTTAATTTTTCAAAAATATGAATTTTCCCTTAACTATAGGGTCCTATGGGGATTTAAATGGCATATAAATATCTTTAATGCATCTATAGTGATCAGAAATAAACAGAAAAAAATATGTAGAGGTAAGGTGGCCCAGCTGGGATGAGACATCCCATTAAAATAGTATAACTGATGAATTCTGATTTCTGCCACCAGGTGGCTCCTGTGTACCGGGTAGCGTTTGTCTTTAAATGCCTTGCCTGCTCTTGATTGGTGCATCAAGTAGACCTGTGGGTATGATGCAATAATGCATCAGCAGCCAGAGTACAGCGCTATGTGTCCCTTAAAGCAGTACATTCCAGCAGGCACCGTCTCTAGGGAAAGCAATTAGTTGGATCCATTGAATTGGATTTGGCCAATTTGGGACTGGTAGCTCATTGAATTAGGGAGAGAAGTACTTGACGAGTGTAAGACTACATGATCGTGTGTCTGACTACCATTGGCTGGTTTGGGCATGGAGGATGGCTGGTCTACGTGATAAGTATCACATAGCTTACCAACTAAATGGGGTAATGTAGAGGGACAGACTGCGTGGGGAGTGTGTTATGCCTTGTTCAGGCAAAAATAACAAAAAGTGTCCATAGCATCAAGATTTTTTATCTTGAATTCCCAATCCAGAAATATAAATCATTCAGATTAACTCTAAAAAATGTGGGTTTCATTTGCCCCCATTTACCCAGATATTGGCTCTCAAAATCTTCCCCTGACTTGCTACTCAAAGTGGAGACCTGGGAATGGCCATATTTAATATATTTCACACCAAAATGGCTGTAAATGTTTAATTTCTTTTTCAGAATGGAAGATGACAAACACTAGTGTCAGCCCTGTTGAACCTAGGCAAGGTGAGATTACTTGAAACATGTTTTGCATCAGCCTACTTGCTTCACACATAGTGATATCAAGATGACAGATCTCCCGAACACCCCATAGGATGGTGTCATCATTCATCATCCACATTCAGCAGTTTGATAAAACATATCAGTCAGTGTGCCAATCATTGATATCATCAGATTGCACTGAGGGTCAGGGTCACCTAACACTTCCAGCATACCAGGGGGGTTGTTTCACCAATCACTGATATCATCAGATTGTGCTGAAGCAGGGAGTCATAGCCACTTTACACCTCCAGCATACCATTTCTTAATGGCAGAATATTTCTATCAACAACCACGTCCATTGTCGATTTCCAATGATAAAAATCAAACATGTTAGATATTATTGTCAGAAATGAAGAATGGAAGTGTTTTTTAATCATTGGAACTGAATGATGGAAGTGGTTGCTGATAGATATATATTCTGTCGATACAAGTTCTATTATCCTGTGGACACATGGCTTATAGTTATAGGGTTGGATTAGAGTTTCTAAGAGACTGTGATCACTTTGTGGTGCCAGGCCTATGCCATGAGGTGTCAGTAATGTCCAATAAATATTTAGTCACTCCTAAAGAACCCTAAAGAACCTAAAAGGTGTGACACAGATAGACATGGAAACAGAGATAATCGGAATAGGAGACTTTTTTTACTAGGCTCTTTTCGAATTCTGCTGTTACTCACTAAGCAATACTTTGAGGGCTACATCAAATAGCTCTATTGATTTGATGACCCCCCATTAACACCTTAAGCACTGTTTAGGGCCTACACCTTTGATAAACTTCTGATCAACCCCTTAAGGGCCATTAATGTAGGAGAGCATCATGCTCACTAGTCGGCATGATGCATCAATTAAGTGCCGGCGAGTTTGTTTGCTACTTTATGACTGTTCCAATCCATTATTTGGCATGATAATGTTTGAATGCAGCCCTGGTGAGCTACTTACCAGTCCAGATAAAGGACAGTGTGTTTACCAGTTCAAGCTCTCTGCATTGTGGTCTGGTTTACTTGTACTGAGAATGGACCGTTGTTGGATATTAGCAGGACAGACGGTTGTGAAATGCTACACTAGCAGGAAGGTCAACATGTCCATGGGAAAACTACAACCAGGACACTAGTTTCTTCACATTTTCTAAAGATTGCATTGATTCAATGGCTGATGGGTGTTAATTGAAATGGTCCACCTTTTCAAGACAGCATGAGTCCTAAAATCTTTGTGTTATTGTAGTCCTTTACGACCACTAATGCATAATTAATGCATCATGCCCATCGGTCGGCACGATTTATGAATGCACACCTGGTAAATAACTTGCCAGGCTACATTCATGCATCATGTTAACCCTACAAGGTCAGCATAATGGTTCCATGAAGTGCTGGCAAGTCTGCTCTCCAGCACTTCATTGGTTCTTGATGACGACCAATGGGCATGATCCGTTGTCATCAGCAGCTGTTAATGGGTAAACAGGTTGAATTAAGTAATCCAAATCACTCCTGGTTTGCCCTAGATCTAATTCTGATTGATTAATGGCCGCCACATCTAACCCCACATCTAATCCTACATTGAATATCTAGAAATGGTTGCTCTGGATTATAAAAGACCTGCTCTGGTAGTTACAGGAGTTCGGGAAAGAACTCTTAGAAAGCTAGGATGGTAGAAATGTCATTAGGGTGAGTGTAACCCTTTGAGGGTTGCACGGTACTTTGAACTTAATGTTCCTTGGTTCTCACCTTGTGCCAATGGAGCGCTGTTAAGTCAACTTATCAGCAGTGCACTGGACCATTACATCATGAGTGTATTAATATATGGAGGGTTGGCATGATGCATGAACGTAATTCTGGCTAATCACTTACCAGGGCTGCATTCATGCATCATTAGGACCAATGGGCATGATGGACTATTTTGTTAAGTTGGTCCTAGAGGGTTTAGCAGCTCAGGCAGAAATAATGCTGTTGAAGTGAACAGAAACTAAAATGAAATTGGTAAGGCTCTGATGCAGCAATAATGTAATTGAAATGGCATTTTGCTTTAAGAACAAGGCAGATTTGAAAGGAGGTTGCACTCAGGAGGAGTGAAATTGTCTGTTTATTCATTACAGGGATTCGGCAGGTGATTTCAAAATTAATTGACCACATTTTTTTTTAAAAAAAAGGGTCCCTGGAACAGGGTCTCAATATCCTAGGTGTGGAGAGGATTATGCCCCATCACCAAAATGAGTGCTAAAAGTGTAAAATCACAGGAATTGTACTTACTTGGAATATATATACTTGTATATTTCACAATTTAGTTTGCATTGACATCCATCCCACGTTAATGTACTCTGAAATAGAGAACAGAACATAAGGGAGATGTTGAATAGGATATTTAACATGATATCAAAATATATGGGTAACCATGGCGTTCACTATAATAGGGGCAACAAAAGGATTGACAAAGTGAAATTGTAAAGCAGGAACACAGGGTTAGAGGAAAGAGAGATATTGGACATAATTTTATGGAGAAATTGGACATAATAATCAGAATATGACACCCATTGACAGAGACAGGGTTAATCATTGCAACTTCAGTCCCATTGACAGATCATTAATATTCTGAATAAGACAACACATTGTTAAGTGCACATAGAAAAAGGTGGTTTTAACATGAGCGAGCAGGAGCTAGATACAAGTAATGATGGAAATGGAAATGTGAGGAAATGGAGGATGGCAGAAAAACAGAGGTGGAATCTGAAGGCAATGTAAAAACATTTTGTCTGTATGAAAGGTTTGGCTCAGATATTTGGTTATAGTACATTGATATGAGGGACACATAATGCCTTGAGCATAGTGCTCAAATCTGGTCATAATGTTCCAATGAAGTGCTGGCAGGTAACTCACCAGTACTGCATTGGTGCTTTCTGTTATGTAACAGTGTATCAATCCACATTCATGGATCATGACAAAAGTGGACATAATTATATATATATATATATATATATATATATATATATATAGATATATATGCTGAATGCATCATGTAGCTATGCACTCCCAATAATCTTACCTATCTTAATCCCCCTTGTTTAAGCCATTATGTGAACCAGAGGCTTACCGTGGTTCGTGGAATCAGCCAGAACATGGGGTATACCATGATCGGCTTGTTATCCATGCTTGTTATCCACCCTGCGGGCGTCGTGCGATACGGCACCTGATCGGCGTGTGAGATAACCCTCAAAAATTCTCCCCACTCGTGAACATTTGCCTATATCTCTGATAAGCAGGTGTTGTGTAGATAACAACGTTGAGTGGCAGTATTGATATGACAGGGGCGGCTCACCCTACTGGGGAGCCTGATGGAGGGTTGGGTTGATGGTAGCAGGCTGATAGGACATGTCTGTAGATTGGTGCTGGAGGCATGAGGGCTGGAGAAAAATCAGCAGTGCGACCATTTCTAGCGCCTATATTTCACAATTATAGGGTTACAATCTCAGGTTTCCTGAATGCTGTCTGAATGGTGCACTATTCATGAGGCAGATGGGAGTAGGGTGAATGGTAGCAGGCTGATAGGACATGTCTATAGCTTGGTGTTGGAGGCTATCCCCTCCAGCACCAATATTTCACAATTTTATGCTAACAATCTCAATATTTCCTGAAGGCTGTCTGAAAGGTACACTGGTCAAAAACATATTAGCAGTTGACAGGCTCCTTTGTTGTCATGATGCATGAATGCAGCCACTGTTATTAGTTCAATAAGGCTGCATTCAAACATTATGACACCGCCACAGGCTGATATCAATGCATGTACATAGTTTAGCGCTGTTTGGGCAGTGAGCGCATGGAAACGACAAATGAACAAATGGTCTTTAGCCATAATGTTACTTTTACAAGATTTTTGCAGTAGTTTATTACATGACCTCTGTGATTTTGGGTGCTTTTTCTGAATATTCCCATTCTGATAACTATCGATATTCCAGGTCTTAGGAGTGCTGATATCCTGGATATCGGCACTCCTAGGAGTGCTGATATCCAGGATATCAGCACTCCTTACATGTCACATGTCCTAACATGTCATATGTTACATGTTAAAACCCACAGGGGCTGATGAGAGAAGCTTGGTAAAACCAGGTCTGTATAAGACATTGATATGGCTGTGTCCCCCCACAACAACTCTCACATGCACAAGGTTAGAATAGCATTATAATTATAGATGACTGCTGGACGCGTTCAAACCAAGCCAAGCCGGGCTGCGAGGTGTGAGACCTGGTGGTTTAGTGGTTAGCACATTGCGCTCAGCTGCTAGATGAAGGCGGGACGAGTACCGGTCCGGGCGTTTCTTTTTTTTCGCCGTGTGTACACACACTATGGCAGGCTTCGAGTCCCGGGGAAGGATTTTTGTTTTCAACTTGTTTTTATTGATTTTTTATTAATTTTTTATTGATTAATCATGTAATATGTGTATTGTACACTGAATTCGGTGCCCATTAGCCCATTCATTACTCTCTTAATATTACATACTGTAGAGGCATACAACAATTGGTTGATAGAATTTCATAGACTGGTATAATGTGATATAGCAGGTGTCCGTATAGCCTTCAATGAATTGTTCATCGACTATGATCCAAACAGGATGTGGCTATAAACATTTCATGTCAGCAATAGCCTTGATGTCCCACAATGCATCCTATAACTCTTTTGACAGGCGATAAAGAGAAAGAAAAAAATGTGTTTATCTAAATGTAATTCAGAATTGCATGTCTAGACAATTGCTATTTGCTGGCCACTATCCATCCCTACATTTCTATCTATACCCATCTGCATCAGTCTACATTACAGTCATGTCTCTATACACTGACCACCTCTGTTGGAGGTAAAATTTGGCTGGTTCCTGAATGGGCTGGTTCTCTGAATTATGATTACAATAGAATTCAATGGTTATAATCACATTTGTTTGGTGATATAGGTGGCTGGTAAGTGAATCATCTGACTTTTTGAAAACCGATATATCGAGACATGACTGTACCCCAAAACCTGACAAATTCTATGACAAAGCACCCGGTGCCCCACACCATACATTAAACATCTACCTCCATTTTCTTTAACAGTGCCTCCACTGTCAACAGATGACCATCATCTGTCACCACCCATGCTGTCTTTCTAATTTTCCTTGACAATTAATTGATGAAGTAGGCCTCTTAAACAGTAGTTCTAATGCCAGAGCTTTTTCCTGTATTGCTGACAGAGATATATGAACAGATTTTGTATGTACAATATGAGACAATGTACATACTATATGTGACTTCTTTTAGAATGCATGCCATGAGTAATCTCTCAGGACCATGGCAATAAAGAAAGGTAAGCCTTCTACCCACCCAAAGGTAGATAACTCTAGGCTTTCCTGCTAATAGATCACCTAACTATAAGTGTATCTGATAAGTCTTAGAAACAGGTCTGTTAGAAAATGGAAAGCAATGAGGTATCTGAGGGGTATATGTATTGCAGTACATCTCTTCCTTATAATGAAGAATGGGAGACCCCGGTGGTTGTGAGACAGAGGTGTGAGACAGTCTATGAAAATTTTTAATAAGGCTTAGAAACAGGTTGCCTGGAAGGCAGATAGACACCCAATCATTGAGGTAAAGAAACAAAAACATAAGGTCTGGTATTAGAATTCTGCCTTGTGTAAGTATTGGGAAAAAACCTGTTAGGTGGCTGATTAAAATACTTCAAGTTGGAACATCACACAAAACCAGACCAGGTCAGCTAAGGTTAAACATGACTATTCATTTGAGTCAGGGTGCGCACAGGTTGGTGAATTTTTTTCAGTTCTTCTTCGGGCTCATGCCGATGAAAATTATCTTTTTTCCCTTCCACCCCTCACTGCCTTCATTCTGCGAGCAACAAAGGACTACCACCAAATGTCTCCAACCTCATGGCACAAAAATCCATCTTCTTACATTCTGTTTATACCATGTCCACATCTACCTCAGAGTGCCTTTCTTTTTCTTGGCCGGTGCCCCATCCATGTCTACAAGAGACTCCACACAGCCAATAGTTGTACAGGAACATATTATGGTGGTGGCTAGTTTCCAAGTAATTGGCTTCTCTTGGTGGTCTTTTATTTGACCAGCAGGAACTGAAGTGGTTAGTCTGCTTGGGCAAAAGAAGAGTATGTATTTGGAAATAAGGCCATATGTAGCAAAGGAGAAATGTGCATACATCCATTTTTGAGTATTACTGTTTGTCTCTTTAGAAGATTTTACTACATTTAGAATGAAGAAACATTGGCACACCTTTGAGACTCATTAGGCAAACCTTAAAAATTGTCTCTACATCTTTGTGATTCCATCCCACATGTCTTTGATTTTTTTGTACCCTACACTCAAGATGATCGATAGACTGTTAAACTACCTACTTTCCCTTCTTTTCTATTTCACAACTATCTGGGCTATCAAAGATTTGTGAGCACTTTTAGACTCATGTCTTCAGTTGAGCTATTTTCTAAAGTTTTAATTCTTTCAATTTCAATATTACTTGAACTTCTACTCTTTCTCAACTTGTAGAAAGTACTATAAGCTTCCTATTGACAACACTGTACAAATTTACACTTTTCAGAAAAAAAAGGAGCTGAAACCCACTAATTCCTATGTATTTTGACCTGGGGAATTCAAAAATAACATCAGTGGCAGCTCTCAATTTTGAGATACCCATTATACTTAGAATTGCCAATTTTCGTCCTCAGTAGCCAAATCTATATTAGTGCAAAATGTACAAACCCCAGATTTTATATCAAATCTGGTTTATTTATCTTTGATTACCATTTACAAACCCATATCTAATGAATTTTTCATCCTTTGACTCAGTAATATGCAATAAAAGTAGTAAATATGCTTGAAATGTTAGCTAGATGACACTTGTGCGGGACTGCTCTGCCTGTCTCTTGTACACAATGTTTGGGCTCATCCCACATCAGACCCTACTACTAGCCTGCTAGAAGAGAAGGTAACCACTATCTTTGGAAGCATTTTTCCACCTTGAGAGGTCCTGTTAGAATCTCTCCCCATGTATGTGACTTACCAAGCCACAGATTTTTTCTAAAGGATGGGGGGGGGGTCAGATGCAGAAAGTGGATCTTCAAGGACATCTAACATTTCAGTTTTTGATATGTGACAGTAGTGTATCTACACACTCTACACAGCCCTCTTGCTTCCCAGAAATCCTGTTATGACAGCTCTGAGGGCAAGCCATGACTTCTATTTACTATGTACCCTATTTTTGGTTATGATATCAAATTACCTTCACTTTAATTGCATGATTATGGATAATCCTGATTTTATATGCAGCCTTACTCACCATATATTATAGTTGTCTTTTTAAGATGGCAAAATGAAGCAATATAACCCCGAAATAAGTGGTTATAATGCAATGTACATGAAATCGAGCCTATTTGGTGTGGATATTATATACATCTTGACCCCTATTGGCATGATCCAAGTTGGACTCCTGCTTCTGAACTACCCAAACCGCTACAACCATGTATATGGAGTGTGCTAACATCAAACACTTAATATTCCATAAAACTGGTTCCGATGCTTGGAATGATAGAGGCCTAGTAACCACTTTTGGGTGAAATATGATTGGCAGCAGTGTCAAAGCTATTGATATTACCCAGACAAATGCCAGGAATGACATAAGAAAGTTCTTGTACATCTTTAGACTACACTATATAGGTGAATATAGTGAAATCATTGCCCTCGGGGGTATTTTCAGCATATATGGCACCCTATGGATATCTCAAAATTGAGAGCCAATAGGCATTTTTTAACCTCATTTTCAGACTCAGTAGCCTCAAATTAGGTATAATTTGTATGCAATCAGTATAGACCTGGTGAGAAGAATAACACTCCTACTACTGCTTCAAGACCAGGAAGCTGCAGATAAATCAGTAATCAATACAACTTGTGTTGTTAGAGCCGGCAACCAAACGGGCTAAACTAGACAAATAATACGTGAATGCAAACCGTTGGAAATTAATTGCATTAGATGCAGACATGCAGAATAATTTGTATGAGAAACAGGTTTTTTGGAAGGCAAAAAACAATAAGGGTGGAAAGCTAAGTGGAAAAGGTAATTGCTTGGTTATCAGGTAGATAACTAGGCAATTCAAGCAGCCAGCCAACTTTATTTCAATAGCAGACTATAAAACAAGCACATATCTGGGTAAATTCACTATGAATCTGTGATGTGGCCGAAAGAAATGCCTCTCCTCCCTAGACGCTTAAGTGCCTCCATCTTTCTAACTAACAGTGACCAACATCAAATGACTCTCAGTACACATCCATCTCTAATCCTTACCCCCAGGCTGTGCCATTTCCAGAGCCATCTCAGTCCCTTATTGCCCTACTCTACTACTAAGGCTATGAGGCATGGCTCATATGCTTAGCATCAAGTCATTTCTTCATGCACTATGATCACACACACCCATACAACTCCCCATTGTAAAAAAATAGTTCTATTCCAATGGGATCTTTGGTACGATTTAAAGAGTGCAGTCATAGTGTATCTGAACTAAGAAAATTACCACTTGTGATTCACCTTATAGGATGTGCCTAAACTCAGCATGCACCTTATAGGTAGGGTATAAATGATATAGAACAGTACTAAAGTGTTTCTTGAAGCAGAGGTAAAAGGACTTAACAGGTCTCTGTATACACACAATACTAAAGTGGTCGCAATTACGCCTAAGCTCCACCTTTTAATAGGTTCTACTTCAAATCAGGGTGCGCCTTATATGCAGGATGAATCCTATATTCTAGGCACCCACTTTGTCTGACTCCCCCTCCCATTACCTATAATGTTCTCCCTAATGCTCTATCCATCTCTCTCAGTCCCTTTCAGGCCCTTCCGTCACTTGCCTGATGCTCCCCAATGCCAACACTAGGGTCTACTGAAGCAGGCAGTGTCCAGAAAAACCATTACCCATGTCCAGTTGTTTGCTGGTTGGCTTCCTTTGGTGATCATTTATTTGACTAGCAAAATGTAGAGCCCAGTCTGGTTCCCTGAAGAGTATGTTTTTGTTTTGTTTCTGTGATTCCATTAGTAGAAGACGGCAGTGACTTTAACTTGTTTACATTTACAAGATGATAGGAAGAATTATAGGCATTTAGAAAAGAACAATATCAATATCAAGAACTAAGTATTCAACAGTTTTCATAGTTTGACTAGATTTTCCAACAATGTTACTGAAAAAAAGGTATAGAATTAGGGCAATATGCTGATTACTAGGGAATAACACTTAATGGGCTACTAACGCATCAGGGCACCATGCCCAGTTCATTTCATGATGCACAAATGCTGCCCTGGTGAGTAACTCGCCAGGGCAGCATTTCAAGTTTTATGCAGACCCTATGGTGATACCCTCCTGGAGGGTTGGCATGATGCTCCAATGAAGTGCTGGTAAGCAGACTGACCAGTACTTCATGTTGCATCTTCATGTATCAATAGAACAGACTGTGTACACTACTCTCAGGAGGGAGAGAGTAGCTGGCCAAACCTTATTTGTTACCTCGAGGCTGTAGATCAATAAGTTATCAATAGGTGCTGTGTAGTGGGAGTGGGGAGGTGCCAAATTGTTCAAATTAGGAGAAACAGCCCGGCGTTGGGGTGCACCTTATACACCAGGTGTGTCTTATATGTTTGGTATTATGTCTGCCATCATATAAAGGTTAAAAGCTTCATCTTCAAAGTAAACAAAAAATATTTACATGGTCACCGGAACTTTCATGGCAAAATCATGGTGGAGAAAAGTATATTGCAATATATATTTTCAGCCCGAATACCCATGTCCCAGACTACAAGAGACTACAAGACAGAAAAATTAAAAACAATACAACTTCAAAGTTCTCTAGTTTGAAGCTCAAATTCCTAGTTGCACGAGGGACCCTGTGTATTACACTGTACAAATTAACTGTTGAATCTGCCAGGAATCCCCGGAAAACTGAAAAGTGAATCACCATACTTATATATAGCAGTGAACCATTGTAGTTTTTACAAGAACCTCCAGGTGGCAATATGGTGGTACAAGGAATCTCTGAGAAAATAACAATGGATCTCTGACAACTTTGGGACATGTGTACCGTAGTTATTCCGACAATGTACTTATTACCCCATATATAAAAATGGGTTATTAGATCGCTGGTTAAATGTGCACAGAAAATGACTACTTTAACCTAGGGTACTCTTGGGGTACCAGATGAAGCAGAATTTTTAGGCTGTGAACCAGTTAGAAAAGTGCCAGCTAATGCGACCTGTAATTTACATGTCAAAACAAAAATATTTATATGAATGAGTATTCAAATAGAAAATTAACTGTTTTATAGCCTCAAAAGTCATCAGCCAAGCTGCTATGGCCCCCATTTTGATTATCCATTTAAAAACAGTGGTACCTTCCCCAAATCGGGATCACCCTTAACATCCTAACCAATTCGAGATTTGGATTCTTCTGCCTGAGAGCTTTGATTTGATGGGTTATATGTTAAGATGTGATTATTAGTTCCAGAGAAACTTGCTAAAACCCAAACCTCCGAGAGGATCTGCTTGGAGATTAAATTTGTTTGGTGTTGCCAAGTTACGCATTGTTGCCAAATTACGTGCCACTAACTTACGCAGCGCTTATGTAATACACCAGGGGGTTGCACTGGGTTGGGGGAGCTGGTACGGCCTGACTTGGAGCACACTGATGCCCCACTATATAGTGGCGAAGGCACTAGTTACTATGGAGCCCCTAAAAGGACATACCACAAATAATTTTCCCCTGAAAAAATATACTGAAGAATTCTTGCGGGTACTGAAGAATTCTTGCGGGTACTGAAGAATTCTTGCAGGTACTGAAGAATTCTTGTGGGTACTGAAGAGTTCTTGCGGGTACTGCACAATGTCTGCATGTACAAAAACAATTTTTCACTAGAAAAAAATATTCTTGCGGATACTGAACAATTCTAGCGGACACTGAACAATACCAAAAATATTTTTTTCATGAAAAAAATATTCCTGCGGGTGCTGGAAGATTCCTGCGGAAACAGGAACATACTAAAAAGATTTTTTTCATGCAAAAAAAAATTATATTCCTGCATGTACAGCAGAATTCCTGCGGGTACAGGAAGATTCCTGCAGGTACTGGAAGATTATTGTGGCTACAGGAACTAGGAAGATTCTTGTGGATACAAGAATGTTCCTGTGGACACAGTAACATTCTTAAATTTTGAGAGTTTAAATCATGTCAAAAAATTTTTTTTTTCTCAACAACAACTTTTCTTGTGGACAGTGAAATATTTTTGCGGGTACAAAAGAAATTCCTGCAGGTACAGAAACGATTCTTGCAGGTACAGAAACATTCATGTTGGGGCTTGAGGAGTTTATCATCATTCAGTTTCTACAAGAACAGTTTAGTATCCGCAAGAATTGTTCAGTATCCGCAAGAATTGTTCAGTACCCGCAAGAATTGTTTCTGTACCCGCAAGAATTGTTCAGTACCCACTAGAATTGTTTCTGTACCCACAACAATTGTTCAGTACCTGCAAGAATTGTTTCTGTACCCACAACAATTGTTCATTCCCTGCAAGAATTGTTTCTGTACCCGCAAGAATTGTTCAGTACCCGCAAGAATATTTTTTCTGGTGAAAAAGTTATTTTTGGTATGTCCTATTAGGGGCTCCGTAAGTTACAGTATATAAATCCCCACTAAAGAAAAAGGGCATCAAGGAAGTTATCACAAATTTATGCAATCACAATGAATGATATGAGGGGTAATGAATACTGTCATGGCACTCACAGGGATTTGGAAGTCTTGAAAGCTCAGTTAGAAGAAATGTCAATGGATTGATGACTGAAAGAACAGGAAAGGATTCTGTTTCAGTATTAATGTAATGGAGACAGGCATTAGCTTTTTAACTCCGAGGCACGGTGGCAAAAAACTGAGCAAACTCAGGGTGGTCTTCGCAGATGCAATTAACTTGCAAACATCCAGTCCTCAGTCTTCAAGGACAGATGTCTGAGGAGGCAAATGTTTCTAAAGGCAAAATACAATGCAAAATATTAGTTGAGCTCTTCTGCAGAGGGCAAGGAAGCATATTTCCCTTCTTTTAGGAAAAAAAAAGGTTATAAATGGTATAGACCAAAAATTAGAAAAAAAAAAATCAATCAGCTTCCATAAAATGCATCCTTTTTACCTAAGGGCTATACTATATCACACAGCATTTGGCCGTAATATTTTCCATACATCCCGTAGCATGCCTGTTGCAGAACGTTTAGTTCTGTTGATCTTGTAGTCATTTCTCCCTCATAGGTCTTCATATGAAGGCTGCCTGAAATAGCCCCCGGTTACACATCCTGATCCATCTCCCACTCCCACTGTGGCATGTCTACATTGATCTAGTCCATCTCCTAGGATGGCTATTTATAGCCCTTTAAGTGCTGATGATGCCCCTGGGTTCATTTTGCTTTGTTGCCTTGATGCACCAATCCCATGGATTCGTCCCATGCTCAAATACATGCAACAATGCATCATACATAGATAAAATGAATGAATGAGCAGTGCTTCTGTGCATCATGAAGACGTCATATGACATCAACCCCACAGGATGATGCATGAATGAATGCAACAAGTCAACAAATGGAGATAGCTAAATAAAGTGCTATTGCACCCTTAAAGGTCTAGTCAGTCTATGTACAAAGTATCCATGGAGAAGCTCCAAGTGCTCAGCTGGCTTCTACACCTAGTGACATATATAGATAGAACTAAACGACCGTGGTGTATGAGGTGGTCGATCCACCACGAGGGAGTTGTCTCCCGAGGGGTGGATAGGCCACCGAGGATACCAGGGGAGTTTAGTTCTATATTTATTTTATGTTTTTAGAGTGTCTAATTAACTGAAAATTAGCAAAATCCGTTACCGTAGTTCCCCGTACGAGCGCCGGTCCGCCATTTTGAATGTTTACATGCACCCGGAACGAGGCTGCAGTAGTGGATCAGCCGCTGTGGTGGATCGAGACACGTTACGCCACTGGGGGTGTGGCGATCGGCTCCGCAATGCTATCTCTACGGGAAGAAGTTATTCACATAAAATAATTATGGGGCTCTAGCATGTCTAACTCACATCTTCATCTGAAATAAAAACAGGTTTGGAAGATGCATTAAAAGTTTGAACCATATGAAGTGTATAGGTTTCTATCAAAGTTGCCATATATGTAGCATAATATCCCCCATATGTGTCTCACCCTTAAATTCAGGGTATCCTTTTGGGGGGCACTTTGGGCTTGAATTAGATGAGTTAAGTATTAATTTTATGTATAATTTCCTTGGCTATGAGGCATGCCCTTATACTTGATGTTTTTTCAAGATACACCAGGGTTCAATTAACTATGACTTACACTCAGGGTATTTTAGTACTATGGTGCCTATGTATTTTTTTTTCTCGCTATTCCATTTCTATTATTCACGATTGTTCACTATCAATTATTTTCCTTTGGAGAGCAGGATGCTGCATGTGCCTATTGTATAACACTTGGTGATTGTCACATAAGCAGGCCGGGAGGCCAACATAGGCAGGAGCGTGTTGCTCCTATGGTAAAAAGAGCTGTCAGTAGGTACCCTCTTTTCAAAAGAAGTCACGCTCTGCTTCACCATTCAACTTGCACTCACCACATTAGTCTGAAAAGTCACCTGCCTTGTTTAAAACAGAGAGAGATGCACTATCAGGTACCTACTCATGTCACACACTCTATAGTTTATTATACTGACTGACTTCTTCCAACTAGGTACCTACTCAAATCCCCTTTTTGAGCACCGTACTTGAATGTCCACTTGTGAGCAACAAAAGGGACAAGTTATAGCTACATAAAAAGAAAGGACTGGAAACAAGGGAATTTTTAGCCAGCTCTTCCTTTAACTATAGGAGCAACACCCTCCTGTACTACTGTGGCTGATGGAACAGGTCTGACTGACATATAAACAGGTCTTTGAATATTGATGAACGGCTGCATAAGCAGTCTGTAGGTGCTTCGTTTGGGACATTTCTGACTCCGGAAATCAGCCTGTCCATTCACCTACATACTGTGTGGTACTTTGACCTTATCATAGAGAAGCTCATTATCTACCTGGAGGTCTCATTGTTAGCCTATAAACAGGCCAATAGGGATCAACCAGACAACACAAAAATTGCAGGACACAGGCTTTTGCCAGCAAAATCGCTGCCAGGCCCGTGGACATTGCCAGACCCTTAGGGAGTGATCATTTTTTAACAACAGGGGGGGGGGCTGGGGGGTTTGCGTGCAGATGCGCGAAAAAAAATGTCGACCCCCCTCTTGAGGGGGTAGCATTTTTTCGATC
Organism: Acholoe squamosa; assembly: GCA_949317995.1. Taxonomy (NCBI): domain Eukaryota; kingdom Metazoa; phylum Annelida; class Polychaeta; order Phyllodocida; family Polynoidae; genus Acholoe; species Acholoe squamosa. The sequence continues at coordinate 6,459,346 of OX439045.1, forward strand.
CCCCCATAAAGGACAAAAATCGCACACGAACGTCCCCTATTAGCCTATAGTAACGCGCGGGGTTTTTTCACTGAAAACAAGTGAAATTATTTTGACCCCCCCATCAGAGGAATTGAAAAAATTCTGACCCCCCCTGGTCAAGGGGTTGAAAAAATTCTGGACAAGGCCAATTCTTAAAATTGACAAGGGAAAAGGGGTTCAGAGACAAGGGACAAGGCCACTTCTTAAAATAAACAAAGGACATTGGACCCCCCCCTGTCTAGGGCCCTACTAATGGTTATCAGTCCTGTTCCACTTCTTACTTCAGTAGACAGAGGCTGCAGATAAATGATTATGTGATACACCCTGTTGAGTTGGTGCTTGGGAAGAAGTCTTAGAAACAGGTCCCCTGGAAGGTAGAAAGGACTAGCAGGTATTCATTGCAATTCATTTTAGATGCAGCAGAGGGGTCCCCACAGTGGTGAGATGATGTTGGGAGAGGCAGCCAATAAGTCTGAGAAACAGGTCTCCTTAAAGGCAGATAGTAATTGGGTAGACATCCAATGATATCAAAGAAAAACATAATTGGAAAGGCCAGATGGAATTTCCAGTTACCTTCCATTATTCTTATGTTAGAAGATGATATAGAAAATGACTCAGACCTTTATACATATTTGGAGCAACTTGTCACATGGCTGAAAGTAATGACCTTTCCCCCAACGTCTCTAATTGCCTCCATTCTGTGAGCCACATGGACCTCCACCTAATGTCTCCCACCACACATCACAAACATCCATCTTTCTTACCCTACATTTATACCATGTCCACATCTACCACACAGCGACTCCCTTTTTATTTGCCCAGTGCTCCTTAATGCTGCTTCCATGTCTACAAGAGGCTTAACACAGCCAATACTTGTACAGGAACACATCATAGCCGAGGTATCTGGCTCCATTTGGTGGTCTTTTATATGACTAGCAGCATTTGAAGCGGGCCAGTCTTCCTGGACAAAGGGAAAGCTGTTTTTTCTGGTAACAGCCCTATGTAACCATTTCAAAGAAATCTGGGCAATAGAGACTCATGTGTCAAACTTCAGTTTTATTTTTCTTCAAGCTATGATGATTTTCTTCTTCCATTCATAACCTACACTGTAAAAAAAACATCTGTGGGTCAGCATGGTAAAAGGTACGCCCATGAGGGTATGTGTGGGCGTACCTTTTACCGTGTTGATTCACATCTGCTTGATTTACATGAGATCCTCGTAAAATTGAACAGAGAACCACCGTAATTGTTCTGCAGTGAATAAATATAGTTTATACAATGAAGCCCCAGATGGCAGCACATGGTACAAGGGATCTCCTTGATAATAACAATGGATCTCTGACACTTTGGACAAGGATTTAACCATTATTTCTACAACATTTTCATGGGGTCCCTCTCTGAGAGTTCATCTACCTCATACTCTATTTCAACTTTTAATCTACTGTCTATCAAATGTATGTGAGCATCTTGGCGACCAAGAATAGGTATTTTCTATGGTTTTCTTTTCATGGTTCCAATTTTACCATCCCAATTCCTTTAGCCTTCTTTCAACTTGGAGCAAAGTTCTTTTGGCTTCCTATCAACAATTCATAGAGACCCTGGGAAAGAAAGGCCTTGTTCTAGTGCCCACTCCAGTGCTCAGAAGCTGAAGATAAATAATGAATACGCTCTGTGTAGTTGAAGCCAGGAGCCAAAATGGCCCAAAACAAACAAATAATTGATTATAGCAAACAGATTGAAAATAATTGCATTAGTTGTAGCCAGGAGGAATAATGACTGTTAGAAACAGGTCTAATGGATTTTAGAGAGGAATAAAATAACTATTGCATAGTCATTGCAGTACATTTGTGCAAAATGTAGAAGGAAGGACCTACAGTGGTGAAAGAGTGCAGTGGCAGTCAATAAACTTTATGATATGCATTAGAAAATGTCTCCTGGAGAATGGAAAACAATAGGATTGAATGGCTAGGAAAAGGTATAATTGGCTGGTGAGGGATTATGCTTGTAAGCCTTGCAGAAGGTTTGTCATCTTCAGTTTAATCCTTTAATGGCGCTTGATGCATTATTGCATCATGACTATTGTTCGTCATGATGCATGAATGCAGCCCTGGTGAGTAACTTGCCAGGGCTGCATTCATGCATCATGCTGACCGTACAGGGCTGATACACTCCCAGGGGGTTGTCATGATGCTTCAATGAAATGCAGGCGAACAGACTCGCCAATACATCATTGGTGCATCATGACCACCAATGGGCATGATGCACTCTTGCATTAGCGACCCTCAAAGGGTTAAATAGTGCAGTGGAATGGGTGAAAGTAAGCTAATTCAATCTGTCCCTGCGGACCCTGACTACCCCCATCCTTCTTCCCCCCATCGAAACCAAATGGCTGCCAAAGCACATACATCTTCAGCTCATTACCAGTGGCGGATTTAGAGGGGAGTGCGCACCCCCGCGCCCCCCTTTTTGTCAGTACTTAGGAGTTTAACTGCATAATTTGGACCCCAGAATTTGCTCAAAAACAGGGGTGCGCCCCCTCCTTTTGGGGCGCGCCCCCTCCTTTTTCAAATCCTGGATCCGCCACTGGTTACCACTGGTTACCTCACTTTGTACCATAGCCACATCTATCCCAGTCCCTTTCAAGTTTCAGCCCCTCCCTTTTCACTGTCTAGTGCTTTCCAAAGCCCACATGGCTGCCTTGCTTCCCTTGGTGATGAATTATTTGCCTAGCAGAGCTTGGAGGCCCCGATCCTATCAAGAAAAGTACAGCAGTGACTTAACTTTGTCAAATTCTAAGATGCTATTCACCTTATTGATACTCCTGGTCTACATATTATGTACAAAGCAGCAGGAAGTACCACCCATCAACACAGCTTTTATCCATTGTCATAATACGACCATATTTCCTAACACTATCAGGGAGAATTACTAAATTTGTGCTTCTTGCTGACTAACAGGTGGGCGTGATGCATATATGTAGCACTGCAGCAATTTGTATCAAAAGACTTTAGGCCAGATTTTACACAACCTAGATAGTTAGGCACCTGCTGATCCAGTGCTAAGGGCCTAGGAGGGAGAGAGCAATCGTGCCCAAATCTATGTCGGCCAATCCCTATTTGCTACCTGGAGACTGTAGATCAATAATTCATCAATAGGGTGTGTGTGGTGGAAGTGGGGAGGAGCCAAGTAGCTCAAATTAGGGAACATGGGGTGTGGAACAGGGACAAGGATAGCCTACAGTCTGAGTTGGCTCCATACTGTGTCTAAAGAAACTTAGGTAGACACATTAAGATGTCAGTGCAAATGGCCTAAATATCACTCTTTGGCTATGATAATTCATTTTTATGTCATGGCAGATACGACCGTTACTATAGAATAGTACCGGACATGCCGTATTCAATGGGGGGATGGAATACAATGTGGCCGTATTCAATGGGTGTCCGCCATCTTGGATTCTGAACAGATCTGAGCTGTGTTTCTCTATTTTAAAGCAAATTAACCCTGTAGGGCCATGACATAAATGCAAATGTCAACTCCCTATAAGGCCTCGTTGAATGCGGCAGACTCACTTCGGGGAATACAATGCAAAAATATTCAATGGTTGTTGACATTTGCTTATGTAGCATCAGGCAGGGCTAACTTTTGGTAATCCTATAAGGCACACTTGGATGCATTCTGACATCTAACTTTGCTGCACCTCACTGTAAAAAAAATGCCATTGAAATAATGAAGGATTCCTCATCCCAAAGTTGCCAGAGATCCATCGTTATTTTCACAGAGATTCCTTGTTCCACCGCACTGCCAAATGGAGCTTCTTGTAATTAACACACTGGTCCCCTGTTATCTAATTACGGTGGTTCACTGTTCACTTTTACAAGGATCCCTGGTAGATTCAACTGTTTAGATGCAACAGCTTAAATGTGGCATAGTATGTAAGATCAGGACTTGAAGAGCCTTGCAAATTCACAGAGTAATGAATCTGGTTGGAGAGAATTCAAACGCAATTTTCTTGAGAAAAATGCAGAATTGAAACCCTGGATGGGCACAGGGTGATAGGGGAGTGAGTAAGTAATCATTATCTCACGATTCAGGCCCAACAGCGTGCTTTTTTGGTCATAACCCCGTTCCATTATCGGGGTTTAACCGAACTCTCAGAGTATATATTTTTTTCTAAGACCATTTTGGTTTGAACCTGGACATGTTAAGATGGCAACACTTTTCAAAATCTCTTCTCCTGGATTATTTCTGGGGTTATAAGGTAAGAAATTAGTTCAAAATGGAGGAATAAGTGCGATAAACGCATTGATGTATGGTTAACCTAGGACTCGGTGAGGTTAGCTGGGAATATTTCCAGCAAACCTCCCTAGGTTAACCATACATTAATAACTTAATATTTAACGCCATTTCGACAGCTAAGGTCATATTCATGGCAAGAACTACATAACACAATTACAAAGAGGAATATGTCGGTGCCAGCACATATATATGCACCACACACATCTAAGGGGATAGGAAAGAGGAGACATAGACCCTATTACGTGGGCAAGGCAAGTCTGGAGTGATAGGGAGGTAGGCAGTGAAGGAGTATTATAGATCTTACAGGCAGTTGCTATGGAGGGCAGAGAGCAATATAGACGCCCCCAAGTAGAGGTGGCGGGGTAAATTGACCTGGTTACGGTATAGAATGGTGGTGTGGTGGAAACGGGGCAAGGTGGTAGTGGATGTCGGAAGGAGGATAGAAGGCTGTAGAAAGTGTGTTCGATTCACAGAGAGCCTGTTAGTCTGCTAGGAGCTGGTTATATTTTATTTCGGATCATATTTTATAGGGGAGATTGTGATTCGCTAGATGTGAAAGAATGAAAAATGTGTAATAGGATGATATATAGGTGGCGCTAATACCTAACGTGTAGGGCATACCCTGACTGAGAGAATTAAGGTCATTCCGGCAAATGGGATCTGATTTTCACTTCATTATCACCTTTTTGAAGAAAGACTCATAATCTTGATTTTTTTTCTTATACCAAAGGAGGGTAGAGACTCAGACAAGTCCTCTATCTAATTTAGGAAGACAAGCAGTTTACAAGAGACTTGTCACACGCCTTTGTCAAATGGATTTCATTAAGCTAGAAAAACTGGAAATTTGATGCTCCAAAAGGTGCTTCAAATGCCTATAGCTGGGCTAAAATACTCGGTATCAAATGTCAGCATTGTATCGAATAGCACAAGGCAGTTATCACAAGTCTAGTCACAATATTGATAAAGTGAAACACAAACCTGTTGTGGCACTTGCACTGATTTGGAAACCTATAAAAGCTCAGATTGACAGAATGCCACCAGATTAAGAACTGGCAGAACTTAAAAGGATTCTGATTCAGTATTAATGTAATAGAGATGGGCATTAGCTTTTAACCTGAAGTCAGAGTTGAAAAGAAAACAATGAAACAAGAAAATCAGGAGAGGGAAAAAAGTCGAATTGTTTGTCTGGTGTTACCAAAAACATTTAATGGGCACTGCTCAGTTGGCTAGGACACATTGGGCCAATGTCGGCTTATATTGGGCCAATGTCGGCTTATATTGGGCCAATGTCGGCTTATATTGGGCAAAGCATATCCCAATGCTCATTTGCTGATTGGGTAGATAATGTGACCTGTGTTACAGGATCTTGGGCAGGCCATTTGCCTTACACACTGGCTGTATGATTGTCATGTTATAGGCTACATGAATTATATTATGCCAATGTCATAAGTCACTCAAAAATAAATGGGCCAAAATCATGTGCTGTTCACAACATTTTAAGACTTCTTTCACTGTTCACAATTTTATCTCTTTATCTTATCCTTAGTTTATACTTTCCTGATCCAAATTGAAATAACAAAACTAACATGATTTGGTCGTACGAAACTGTAACCGTCCTGCAACAGGAAATTTATATTTGCAGGACCCATTTTTGCTACCGCCTTTTAGAGGACTGCCATCATGATTGTAAAGGGTGAGTTTTCGATCCAGACTCCGCTCCGCGAGTCATCTTGGCTCCTTACCCCACCTTTTACACATCACCTTGATGACCTATTGATCTACAGCCTCCAGGTCCTGGAGGAGCTACTGTAGTCAGGGCCAAGATCTCAGAAAGAGCCCACTATAAAGGAGTGTAAGGCATTTTTGAGTAGAAGTGTTCTGAGAGTTGGATTAGGATAATTTGGATATGCTGAATCCAAATCTGCCAGATGCCATTTAATATTTTCAATTTCTACCCCTGAAGTCTCAACAAACAAAATGGACGCCATTTCTGGCTTAAATTTCCAGATGTAAGCAGATATAAGTTACCGTAGACTGTTGCAAATGGTGATATAATCCTGCTAAGTCCTCAGAGGGCACCTTCCATATCTATGTTATTAGATCTTTGAAATCCAAGATGGCGGCCATTTTTCAAGATGGCCACCTTAATCAGAAGGTAAAACTTGTTTCTTGCATAGCAATGGATGTAGTTCTTCAATGAACTTGATCCTGGTGTAACTTTTTATGTTTCCAAGCTGCTGAGGCTGGTTGTGTAGTTTATAAACACTTAAGAGCAGTTTAATAGGGTGCAAATAGGTGTTTGAGATATAATTTTTAAATGGAATAGATCTGAAATTCCAATTTTATCATAAACTTGCTACACACTAAATCATTCTTTCTGCTGCTTTTGATATGATAGATCCTCCTCAAGTTTGATATGACATTTAAAAAGGAACAAGATGGCAGCTACTTTCCAAGCTGGCTGCCAACCTTTACCACCTCCTACAAGTGTTTGACAGGAATGTATGTGAAATAAGTTTCTAATTCGCACGAGATTTTCTAGTACAGAGGACATGGTAGATCTGGGAAACAGGACGGCACCAGGAAATTTGAGAAATGGGACACCAGGAAATTTGGGAGAGGGGCACCAGAAAATTTAGGATACACAACACAGGAAATTTTGGAAACAGAACACCACAAAATTTGGAAGGCAGGACACCAGCAAATTTGGGAGACGGGACACCAGCAGATTTGGGATACAGGACACAGGAGGATATATGTCACAATGTAGTCCCGTTTCTGAGAGACCTGTCCTGTGTACTAGAAAAAATTCTTTTGCGGAAAGTCACCCCTCCCCCTTTGGTAGAGGGACAAGAATTTTCACCAAAAAAATACAATACTGTGTACTAGAAAATCTCGTGTAGTCCCGTTTTTACAAATTTCGTCATGTATCCCTGTTTCTGAGAAGTCCTGTGTACTAAAAATTCTCATGCAAATAAGGATCTTATTCGCACGGGATCCTTGTGAGAGTATCATCGGCCATGTGAGAGGGGAGCTATGCAGGGCTGGGTTATTGTTTACACATATAAATGCTCCCCCTTGGCCCAGATAATTTACTATAAATAGTAGTGTGTAGACCCTTAATTGGTCGCTCATTTTCTTTTCTGAAGTACATGCCTTCATTATTAGAAATTTAGAAATGTTCCTTTATGCGGTATAGAAACAAGCTAAAGCATAACAGAATCTGAAAGATATTCAAAATCTACATCTCATCCTTGATGCGTTATTTTCTAATCTCATTATTCTGCTCCTTAGAATGACCCATAAGTTTAGGTCTGGAGCCAAGGTCTTTCTGAAAGTTTCATAAAAAAAAATCCGGTTTGGTCCATAGATTCTCTGAGATGTAGTTCATATAGGACTGTGGGCACAAATGGTCAAAGTCCCAAAATCTACTCTTGTCCATGTGTATGGAACAGAATGTACCACTATACATCATCAATCTCAGTGTTGATTTCCATATAGAGTGGTTTGTTGGCAGTTTTAGGACCTTAGAACTGGAATCATTCAAGTATTTATAATTTTCTTTTAATCCCATGTAGGTGACTGTCCACTATAATGAGGATTTTTTAGGAATTCAATCATCAGCAAGGAACACTGCCCATCATAAAAGGTGAACTCTGATATGCATTTTCAGGCTTATATCACCATATACAACAGTCCACATTAGCTTATATTTTCTGACATCTGAAAATTATAAGCCAAAAATGGCAGCCATTTTGTTTTTTGATATTTCAGGGGTAAAAAGTGAGAATATTGTATGGCATCTGGCAGATTTGGATTCAGCACACCCAAATTGTATAGAATCAAGCAGATCCCAAATTCTACTCAGAAATGGCTTACAAAGTGGTATTATCTGAAAACTGGCCCTGACTACTGGAGCAAGACTGCTCCCCTAACCATATTTTGGGGCTCTACCAAGTGAGTAGGGCCAATGTACATGGAAGTGTGCTTTCAGCTACGTGCTCAGATACTATGCTATATATATATATCTACTATTGGTAGTATTGTAGGGCGAGGTGAAAAGGACACAGGCTTGCTTATTAGAAAATATCTAGGGAATATATATCAATATGTGAGCAGCCAAGAATGATCTTACAACTTAGAACGAAGTGATGAAATAAATGTACGTCAAATAAAAAAAAAAACTTATTAAAACCCCACATATAAAGCGCGTCTTATATGCGAGGATGCACCCCTAGTGTAGCTTATAGAAGCAGAATCATTTAGGAGAGATTTCTTTTTCTATAATTTCCCCAATACTCCCTTGAACCTATATTATGGTTTTTCAGGATGGAGGAGGCACTATAAGATGACCATATATAGATCATTCTTACTCTCACATTCACAATGTCTGGGTGCGTCATATGCGTGGGTTGCATCTTATATGCGAGGTTTTTCAATTTTGAGGAAAACCTTAAAAGATGCAGTGGTACAACATGAACATAATAAAACACCTTCTCCCAGTCCAAGCAGACTGTTTTGTATCAGGGACTGCTAGACCTAGTCCAATAAAGTAGGGAACCTAAGTAGAGGGACCGGGCATACATAAAGTGGATGTTGACAAGGTTTGGCCGTGTTAGACCCTGCTTTAGACAAGGATGGGGCATTGGGGTGAAGGAGAAAAGGGGAGGGGACTGGAGGCCATTTCTTGACACACTATGACTGCTCACCCTCGAGTCGTAGTGGGAACCCTTACTTTAGTGAGATAGTATTGGTCATGTAGTGCCTTCAGCACTATGACTGTTCTAGCAAATGCTATGTAATAACTACATAAGTGCTGATCGTACAGAGCAGTCGTAAGGCACTACCTATGATTGCTGACACTAAGTATTTGGGTTTCAAATCGTAGTGACTTTGTGCAGTTGTAGTGCCTTCAGAAAAGGCCTCTTGCGACACTTCTGGAGATGGTATGGGGTAGGGGTAGCAGGCACAAGATCAATGGTTCTTCTATTAAATGGGATGTTTTGTAATGGGATGTTTATGGCAGTGGGTCGGTCCAGAAGGATTGAATATAATTCTTCTCTCGCTCCATAGACGATGTTGCAGACAAGACCACGACATTGGGGAGTACTAGGACCCCTAGAGGGCATTTCAAAATGATAGCTATGCTGGGCCCACTAGTCATGCACAAGGAGGAGGGTCTCAGGGGGAGTGAAATAGATCTTAACAGGAGTGAGCAATTGATTCACAGTTAATCTAGCTATTTTAGTCCACTTTGTTGCAAGTCCCTTCGAATGCCCCCTGGACATTCTATAAACAGACCAATTATGTTGAGTTTTATTAATACGCCACTATCAGTGGGTTCCCATATTATTACTTTCAGCCTTCCAGGAGCGTGTTGCTCCTATGGTAAAAGGAAGAGCTGGCTAAAAATGCCCTTGTTTCCAGTCCTTTCTTTTCATGTAGCTATAACTTGTCCCTTTTGTTGCTCACAAGTGTTCATTCAAGTACGGTGCTAAAAAAGGGGGATTCGAGTAGGTACCTAGTTGGGAGAAGTCAATCAGTATGATATACTATAGAGTGGGTGACATGAGTAGGTACCTGATAGTGCAGCTCTCTCTGTTTTAAACAAGGCAGGTGACTTTTTAGACTAATGTGGTGAGTGCAAGTTGAATGGTGAAGCAGAGCGTGACTTCTTTTGAAAAGAGGGTACCTACTGACAGCTCTTTTTACCATAGGAGCAACATGCTCCAGGACACCTGTTTCTATGATTAAGTATATACTCATTAGCCTCTATAGATGAATGTCTAATGTGAACATTGAGGTGTATTCCTGGTTTTAAGAGCTCAGCACAATTTTAATTTGAAAGGATCTGAATGGAGCTCAGACAAATCAGAGGTGAGCACATTCTTATATAAATGACCTTGATATCATTATTAGTTCCTAAAATCCTGTCTGCCATTGTGCTCTCCATTGTCTAATTTACGCCCATCAGTTTTGAAGGCGTTTCTATGTCCACCGATAATTGGCTATTAGTACATTAACTGCAACCTTTACCATTGAGTGATCTCAGTCACAATGTACCAACACACTGAAAACCTAGAAGATCTGAAACTAGTCAGTGTTGACAACTTTAGCTCCTGAGATTCACAATACCTAAAACAACTACTTTAGGTGGTCAAAATCGTCGTCATCCTGATGATCTAAGTTGTCAGGATGATGACTCTTGTATTGTTAGTATTGCATTTACATTTATGTCATGACATAAGGGGTTATTTTGCTTTTAAACTAAAGGCTTCGCCACTAGATTGTGGGACACTGTCCGATTATAATGTAGTTCTACCCAGTATTCGACATATAATATAGGCCCACTGTAGGTGTCCATGGCAGTCCCCACCCCCCCCCCCTCCTTCCAAGCCTGGTGCTATCTACCGGACTCATCAGTCCCTCCTCTGCAGCACGGCAAATTTGCCGACGTTAGGGAGCATTCATTATTTATGGCAGGGGGTGCCAATCTGGCAGAACGAATACGTAAAAAAAAAATCAGGTTGAAAAAAAGTGACCCCCCCCCTTAGGAATGGGTTGAAAAAAAATGACCCCCTCCCTTAGAACTGATTGAAAGAAAATGATTCCCATCACATTACCTTATACATTTAACCATGTTCAACAAAGTCTATGTACATCAGGTCTCTTCATTCCTGTCATATTAGGAGAATTTGAGGGACTAATGCACTTTAGCAGGCGCTGAAGTGAACCCTTTAGCTACCCTAATGCTAACCCTATGCTCATCCTAATGTGCAGCAAGATGTGCGCTAGCTAAAGTATATTCTACCTGAATTTAAACCATTCCAATTATGTGTTAAAAATGGGGTGGCCATTATAGAATGTCGTAAAAGCTATTAGCCATTGGCCAGCTTTCATTTCGCATAAATGCAAAGCCTTTTTCAAAATGGTTCCAATCTTTTGAAGAATTGAAATGTCAATACCCTGCCATTGATTGATTGAAATCTGTAATAGTACCTATTTTGAAGGCTCCTCCATAGCGGGCGCTAGCATGGGCCACTACTGATGCAGTTTAAGTGGGTACTATATTTCCCTGTGTATGGCCTCTGTGCTCAGTGATAAAGCATTTTGGACCATTACCATACTTCAACATTATTTTTTCAGCTATATCAATTTACCCTACCCCTATATTTGTTGCAAAGAAAGATAAAGGATTATAGAAAATGTCTAAACCATAGATAAGTCTTGAGCAAACTGTTTGCCACTCCCTCAATATTTCATGTAGAGAAATATAAGCCTGCCCTGTGTATAAGCCTGCCCTGTTTATAACCCTGGTAAATTTGCCACTTAGCATGTTTACAAGCCCGTACGGGCTTATACACAGGGAAATACGGGATGTCTTAGCTAGCTATATCATGCGCCCTATTCCTGACTAACTGTAGTGATTGAGGCACTTGCAGCTGTCTTTTTCAAAATTTGCACATAAAAAGACAAACTTTTTGAGATTTTTCTAGTGTTTCAATTTCATTCTGATCTCATTTTTTAACATTAATTTAGTAGGTGTGATGGATATCAATCACAACAGCATCGATTTCAAAAGTGAAACTAAAGGTTAGAAACTGAAGGTTCTGATCAGTAGTTGCTGTGATTATAGTAGGTGACTTTTTCACCACCAAGAACTTTGCTGGCACCTCTCAGCTGAAGGGACATGCATCAGTCCTGATTGTGTCATACCCATGCCAACCCTTTTTCTATGTATACTTCTAGAAAGCCACTGCTGTCATCTATTCTGATGGTCCACAACAGATTGGAGAATGTTTACCATTCTCTCTTTCTTGACAGAAGACCCTTGTGCCAGATATAAGATGATAAGGTGATTTGATAATGGTTCACTGCTCCTGACACCCTGAACTAATTACCCGGTACATCGAATAAGAAAATGGTAATTGGAATTACAGAAAAATGCTTTGTGATCTCTTTTGGCCACCAAGATTATTGAAAATGATATCTGCTTGTCTTTTTCAAGAGTTTTCCTACAAGGAAAGCTGAAAACCATAGTGATTTTCATCTTCGTCATCTATTTTCTAACACTGAATACAGTGAGAGTCCCAATCATATAAAGCACTCATGTCATGCCTTGGTAAGGAGATTCATTCTAAGTTTGGAATTTAGATATTCCCTAAATAATGATACATAATTACCGTAATCTCCCGCGTATATAAGGCGCAGCTCACGTATAAGGTGCACCCCTAACTCAGGGATCTGTGTTTTGCATACAAGGCACTCCTACTGCTTCTGGATTGATATTTTGAAAAACCCTTGTATAAGGTGCACCCCAACCTTTTGACATATATGCTGTAAGACATAGCCTCCCCAACTTTTATAAAAGCCAACCTACATGTACATTGAATAGGCATAAGTTGTGAGGAAAGCCTTGCTAAGGTGTTACCACAACATTCGAGGATGTGAGGGCAGCATGGGATGGAGTGAGGGTGGCATTGGATGGTGTGAGTGTCACATGGGAAGGTGTGAAAAGCTATGGCCACCATAGAGTAGTGGTAGGGTGGGAGGAGAGCTGATATCTTTACACCTGATTCCTTTACAGCATTCATTAGCTTTACCCATAGGTGTGATGGAGGTGGGGGGGGGGGCTATTTACATGTTTTTCAGGGTAAATCATTTTATGTATCAAATGATATTTGCATAAACCCCATGTATAACATGGTGGAGAATTGTGAACTTTATGATGTGTCGCGCAAGAAAATCTCATTGTGTTGTGAAATTTTGCATTGTGTTCGCAAATACCCCAAAAAAAGGAATTGCCCTGCCCCTCAGGAATAGGTTGAAAAAAAAAATGACTCCCCCTCTCACAATAGGTTGAAAAAAATGCCCCCCCCCCCTCTGAATACCTCTAAAAATTTTGACCCCCCCCTCATTTGCTCACCCCCTCCTGCCATAAATAATTAATCCTCCCTTAAGGCAGCATCTGTCTGTACGACATAACCATAGCGATGTTGCCTAGTGATGTAATATTACGCCAAAACCAAGATAGCAACATCACTCTTCAATCAGATTTTCTCGGAGGTACCGATTCAAAAGTTTAGATAAATCTTTATTATTATTAGATCTGATGACGCTATATTTCACTGGGTTGATAATCAATATACGATTGATATAATTTGAATGGTGTTCCGTCCTAAATTGCCATAGATCCTTTATTTGAGGCATTTATAAATAGGAATGTAATGGCGGAAATATCAGCATTTTCTGTGGCCCTGTTGTCAAGTATTCTCGGGAGAGTATGGGTATGTCTTTCATTTTTTATGTGTTTTGTTTCAAGTGCCATAGAAATAATATAATTTGGTTGTAGACAATGGAGTTTAATTTAAAGTAGGATCCCTACATTACAATAGCTCTTGATATTTTCAAGAAAAATCGAGTTAACTTTGAAAAAAGTACTTACTTTTATCTAGCCTCTTTTGGTTTATCTGTTCCTGGCAAGCAGTGAAGCCTATTTTAATGTTTTTTTATATATAGGGTAATAAAGAAAAACAGCTCAGATCTGTTCAAAATCCAAGATGGCTGACACCCATTGAATACGGACACATTGTATTCAATGCCCCCCATTGGATACAGCGGTTCTAGTACTAATCTATAGTGTCGTCGATATCAGCCATGACATAATGTATCAATCCTTTAGGGTCAGCATGATACATGAATGTAGCCCTAACAAGTTAGTGACCAGACCTGCATTCATGCATTATGACTACCAATGTGTTTGAAGTATTAATTTATTAGCGGCTTAGTACTTTAAAGACTAGGATAACAAAGGCTTTAGGACTCATGCTGTACTTGACGTGTCAACCATTTTGGATCAACAACGATCAGCAATTAATTAATCCAGGTTTTAGTAAATGTGAGGAAAGTAGGCCTCGTGACCTGGTTGTAATTTCCTCAGAGACATGCTGATGCAGCATTTCACTACTGTCTGTGAGGCTCGTATCTACCATCTATGTTCCATTCCCAGTACAAGTAAACCAGAACGCAATGCAGACAGCTTGAAATGGTAAACACACTGTCCTGGCCGAATGGTAAGAATCCTTGTAGCTGCTAGCAGTCTTAGCCATCTAAGGTGGGCATGATTTAGTAATAATTTGGTGTTACAATGCATTGATATAGCCCTGGAAAGGTACTTTAAGGGCTGCTAATGCTTTGCTGCATCAGACTCATTGGCCACCATGATCCATGAATAAAGACCTGGTTGGTAAGATATCAGGGCTACTACATTCAAGCATCATGCCAACCCTAGCTACTGCATGCACTGATAGAGTCATGTAGTCCTGGAGGGGCAGAATAATGCTCCAATAAAGTGTTGCCAAGACTTGCCAAAAGTTCATTGGCACATCATGCTGATCTATGAGTTTAATGCATGATGGGGGGTGGGGGCATTAAGTGAAAATACATAGCCAGTATTGGACGAACATGACAAGTATTTGCCATATCACTGGCATATGGGCTCATCATATGACTTATTTCTACCTTCCCTTATCAAATAATGTTGTTTACATCGTAAAATAGTGGTTTACATCGGCAAGAATGTTGTTTACATTGCCATCTTGCTGTATGATGTCATCAGCAGATTTCTGAACGCTGATTGGTCAATGCAAATGGGGTGGGCGTGGCCTATTCAAAATGCTGGTTTCTCATTGGTCTAGAGCTCCCAAAGTCGTACCAAACGATCATGTGGTATACTCTGACATACCAAAGGCCCATCCAAATAACCTAGGTTCTCTTTATTTTTACATAAATCTTAAGAGTGAGTGAGTAATAGAGGTTTAACGCCATTTCGACAGCTAAGGTCATATTCATGGCGAGAACTACATTACACAATTTCACATCGGAATGTGTCAGTGCCCGCGCATATGTGCACCACACACATAAATCTTAAGAAAGCCGTATTTTAATTGTTTGTGAGTGTAATAAAGATGTGTTATGTAGCCCTGAAAGTATTGATTACTGAGTAGCTGCAGAGTTCTGAAAGTGCCCAGCAAACTCTTCATTACCAATGATCTCTGATCTCTGCTACTGCAATTTGTACTTGATAGCCTCCTTAACCCTCTAAGGTGGGCTGGATTTCGTGGTTTTTTCTTGTCATCATGTAATACCATAGAAGTGGAAGGGCGCTTTATCACAGCTACATGTATACAGATGACATTTGGTTTTTATGGAAGGTTTTTCCTAATGCATGACTGAGGTAACCCTTTAAGGACTGCTAATGCAATGGTGCATATTTTTTTTTTAAGTCGTTTATTTGGGAATTTTACGATTTCAGAAGTAAGTGCAATTACATGGTGCCCACGCATTGTGGTCGTTATACCAAGCCCCCTCCATATTACAAACATATTAAGTAGACCTCAAGTCATTCGCAGTCAGTGGTGTTTCAGCATAGGTGAATAGTCAGGCCAATGGTATGTCAGTAAAACCATTACATTATAAACAAGAAATTATAAGAGCAATCGAGTGAGGAGATGAGATGAGGATGAGGGACTTGTAAAATTACATGTAGTTGTTAAATAAAACAATACGGGTAGTTCTCTTTAATAGCACTCTTAAACTCAGCAAGGGTCTCAATTATTGTATAAGAGGCTTTGAGTATTGTGCCCATTGGCTGCCATGATGAATGAATGCAGCCTTCTTCGGTAAAATGGCGAGGCTATATTCAAGCATCATGCCAACCCTACTGCACTGACTCATTAAGTCATAAGTCCTGGAGGGTCGGCATGATGCCCCAATAAAGTGCTGCTGCCAAGACTTGCCAGAACTTTATTGGTACATCATATTGACCTATGATCATGATATACTCCTGCCCATAAGGTGTTAATTAGAAGTTAATATTATGTGTGTGTAATTCATTTCATGTCAAGGTGAATATTGATGTCCCATAGATAATGCACTAAGCCCCAGTATTGCACCCCCGTGTTGAATAACCAGCGCTAAATCCGCAAAATTACGTCATAGGTCCATCGCGTATGCGCAGCCTTTTTGAGACGTAAACATTCAAGATGGCGGTGCCCATCATTTCACGTTGGTGTTAGGTGAATTCTTATTGATATTGATGAAATATTGATTAATTAGCCACTCAAACACCTTGACATGAATGTAAAGCTGAACTCTGACTCGCGGGTCCAGCCCGGACCCTCTCGTGAAGAAACGGTCTGCGAAAACTCATCATCGTTCACCATTACCATTTTATTTATACTGAGCTTTTGAAGTACCCCGTGGGGTGTCTTGCCTCCAGCACAGTACTAGTGTTGCTAGTCGTACAATGTTATGCACTATCATATATATATCACTAAATATAATGAAATATGTTTTATAACAATACAGAAAATTTCTAGTATTCTTAATAGAGAGTTAGTTCTTAGCAATAATAGGGGAGTAGAGGAGAAAATAGAAAAGAGTAAAATTGGCTGATGTTATTTGCCAAGGCTTATGGAACTGCCTTTTTTGGACAGATCTTAAGTCCAGATAAGATAATGACTGATGTTGTTGTCATTTTGTGGTCATGGTCTTAGTCTCCATTGAGACTAGTAATGTTATATAATGTTATGTAATGCAATCAATTATTGAAATATGTGTCAGGTCAAAAGACATCAATATTATCAATAACCTTATCGAGATGGTTTTTACACCACCCATCAAAGGCATTTCTGTCTTGTAGCTTACATGTGTCATTGTCAAGTGCGTTCCAGAGCTCTACCGCCCTGTAGGATGTGCTCTTCCTATAACTGGGATCCCGGGGCCAAATTTGTTTGAGAGGTTTTTCATCATGCCTCCTTGTTCTGGTGTCTCTAACATCTAAGTTTCCTATTTGTTGTATCATGTAAGCCCTAAAGGTGTTAATCATGGTAAGGGCCATCAGGTAAATACACATGTAGCCCTGAAAGTATTGATTATATACTATGTAGCAGCAGAATTGTGAAAGTATCAAGCAAAGTCTCCAATTTCAATGATCTCTGATCTCTACTAATGCCATTTCTATTTGTGTCAGCACATCTTGCAGTCGCTTCATGGTTCTCCCTGTGAGAGACTAGCAGATGTAGCAGCTAAATAATTATTTATTGAACATTACTGGCATAAGCCAGGAACCACAGAGTGTTCACTGTCTCTTAGATTGCAGCCTTGTGTTCACGGGTCAGAATATTTCTGAAACCACTCCCATCATTCAGTTTCACTGATAAAAACACCTCATTTTTTTTTCAAATAATGATATCTAACATGTTTGAATTTTGGCATTGGAAATGAACAATGGAAGTGGTTGTCGGTAGAAATATTGTGCCATTAACAATTCTAGTGCACTGTGGTTGCTGGAAGTGTAAGGTGACCCTGACCATGTATGTCTCAGTGCAATCTGATGATATCCCTGATTGGTGAAACACCGCTAGTATGTTGGAAGTGTTAGGTGGCCCTGTGAGGCCTCAGTGCAATCTAAAGTTGTCAGTGATTGGCATCCTGACAGATGTTATCCATAAAAGTGCTGAATGTGGATGATGAATCGTGACAGCATCCTATCAGGTGTTTGTAGGATCTGTCCTCTGGAAATCACTGGCTGTGTGAATCTAGTATGCTGATGCAAAAAATTGTGGGTAACCTCACTTTGCCTAGCTAAACAAGGCCAACACTACTTTTTTTCGTCTTCCATTTTGAAAAGAAACAAAGCATTTCTGGCTATGTTTGGGTAAAATTGATTAAATTTAGCCATCATTAAGTCTCCAGCATGAGTCACAAGTCAGCAGAAGATTTTCTGAGCCAATTTTTGGGTAAATCGGGGCAAATGAAACTCACGAATTATTTGAATGCTTTATAGCATATAGATAAAACAGTGCTGAACACCATCTCACCTGTACAATATTATGGTTGGGTTATGTGCTTTCTGGACACACCTTTGTGGAGAATTCTTGGACATTTTGTCATTTTTGCCAAAAAAAGGCAAAACGCATCCCCTTCCCAGTCTGTTGCTATACATTACCCCATGTAGTAGGTGACACTTATCACGTAGACCAGTCATCCTCTATATCCACACCACCCAATGGTAGTCACTCACACCATCTTGTAGCCTTACACTCATCAAGTACATCTCTCCCTAATTCAATGAGCCTCCGGTCCCAAATTGGCCAAACCTGATTCCACGGATCTAACTGATTTCTTTACCCAGACAGGAAAGCCTGCAGGAACGTAAAACTTCAAGAGCTGCATTATGCTATAACTTTGGCTCTGAATGCATTAGTTGGATACGCCCATTGGATGGCATGAGACACTAATAGATACAGTCATGTCTCAATATATCGGTCTTCAAAAAGTTGGCCAATTTACTAACCAGCCACTAATCTCTCTGAACAGATTTAATTATAACCATTGAATTCTATTATAATTCTGATTCAAAGAACCAGCCAATTCAGGAACCAGTCAATTTTTATCTGAAACAGAGGTGGCCAGGAAAGTGAGACATGACTGTACCTGCAATTCATCAGTGCGAACCCTCTAGGAGTGTATCAACCCCATAGGGTTGTCATGATGCATAAATGTATCCCTGGCGAGTATATTATGGCTGCATTCATACAGCATGATTAACAGAATAATTCAATGATGTGCTAATGCATTATGTTCACATGTCACCTTGATGCATTTATAAATGCAGTTCTCACGAGTAATTCACCGATGATGTAATCATCTGTCATACTTGCCTTATTGATACATAAGAACAGGGTTAACATTATTCCCCAGTGCAATGCTGACAGGTCACTCACAAGTGTTGAATCAATGCACCATGATAAGGAAATTTAAAAGTGTCATGCTGCTCTAAGAGGGTTAAGAAATATGATGGATATCTGAAATAAGCTACCAATACCAACCGGTCCATCATGGAGTGCCATTTAGGGCTTCTCAGCTACCGCCACTCCCACCAATGAGCGGCTCATCAGCAGCAAGCCTTTAATGACTGCATGATGCCTTATCTCCTTAAGGGCTGCTGATGCTGGAGTGCATCATTCATATATATGCTAATTGGACAGCATGATCCAAAAGAAGAAATGATGGCGACTCTACTATCAGCACATTGTTTGTACATTTTGAACCTTTGGGAGTCTATTGAACTGTAGAGTTGTGCTTATTCCTTAGAGGCCTCTAAAGAGTCATGTTCATTTGGTATGCTTAATGTTACACTAATGAATCTCCAGGGCTACTCTGCTGTATCATCGCCCTGCATTGGTGCATCATGATAATGCATGGACATGAATATTTGCACTATAAAGATGCCCCATAAACAGTTATTTCGGGTTCCATGATTATGTGCTGTTCATCTATTACAATAGGTGAGCATGCGAGAGCATGGAGTGTATCGAATCCATAAGGTGAGCATAAATATAACACTGGTGAGTTACTCACCAGGGTTTTAGTTATGCAGCGTACTGGCAATAGAACTTAGTTCATTTTAAGAAGCTGTGTGAGACAAGGCTTGCTGGGTTGCTGATGCTTCCATGTGCAACCACTAAATTAAAGAAAGTGCTTTGCTCTGATATGGTTAAGGCTTAGCTGCTCGCTCTCCAAGCAGCTTCCCTCTAAAAAAGCAAACACAGTGTTTACATTTGCTGAAGCCTCAGCTTGGCGACAGTGAGCTGCTCCTGCTTGCTCCATTTGTAGAGATTGCTCTTGGACCTCTTGTCTAACAAGGTTGAACTATTGATTACATGTTGAAGACAGATGTGCACTGTAAAGAATAACTGTAAGATCTACCAGAATTCCTTGCAAAACTGAACAGTGAACCACTGTAATAGTATTTCAGTGAAGTAGTGTAGTTTTTACAAGAAGCCCCCGATGGCAGCATTTTTGTACAAGGGATCTCTAGCAACATTTGGACAAGGATTGTATCATTATTTCTACTATACCTTTTTACAGACAAGATGGAAGAGGCCATGTTGGTCTGTAGACAATTACCAGCAGACTTTGGAGACTGCTCCTTTTTCAACCCTTTAAAGGCGGCATCATGCCCATTGGTCGTCATGACGCACTAATGAACTGCTGACGAGACTGCTCACGAGCACTTCATTGATGCATCATGATGACCAATGGGAATGATGCATTAATGCATCACCAGCCCTTGAAGGGTTAATGAGCTTAATGTGTTCCATTGGACTAATCTTAGGTAATGCATAGCGAAAAACTAAGCCCACATTCATTAGACAGTTAGGAGTTACATCTCCAATAGGCGGAGAGCACCTAATAGGAGTAAGCCAAAATTTGCATGACAGTTGTGGTGGTAAAATATCTTGTCATGCTACCATACATTCTGATTACCGATATATTTCAGACTTTTCTCCTGTGAGCGAATAATGCAAGTATTAGTTAAGCTACACTTCTGCAGACCTATTCAGAACATCTAAAAAAGGTCTCTTGTTGACAGAATACGATCAGTGTGATAAGTTTTGCATGCAAATGTTTTTGCCTCTGACCATAGAATACCTGTTTTGAATACTGCATGAAAGGATCATTCAGAAATGCTGCTTTCCACTTTATCTTTTAATCAAGAATAATTTCTTTTCAAAAGTTCTGGAGAAGGCCCCTGGCCATATCAGCCACTGTGCATTAAGACCTTTGCCAGGGTTAACAAATTGTTCCTGCACCTTCTCCCTGTGTCATCTCCATTGTTTTCTTATCCAATTTGCAGCAGGTTTAAAAGCCAATATGTGTTTCCATTAGATCAATACTGAATAAGAATCCTTTCAGCTTCTGTCTGTCCCCAATCCATTGAAAGGTCTGAGTTTTTATAGCCGTTCAAATCCCTGGAAGTGCCACAACCGGTATTATTATCAACTTACCAATATTTTCACTAGAGTTGTGATAATTGCCTTGTGCTATTCAATCCAATGCTGACATTTAATCTCTAAGGTTTCCTATTCATTAAGGAAATTCATCATCATCAAGGATTTTCAGTTTCGTTCATGTGCAATCCTTTTGACAAAGGCCTGGAGACAATTCTCTTATCTTCAATGTTAAAGGCACTAAAGACCTTTCTCTCAGCTTTGTTAGAAGTAAAATAAATATGAATAATCATTCTCCCAAAATGCTCTCAGCACAGTATGAACTAGAAGTCAGGCACTATAGTTGTCACTTATTTTTCTTATTTCACAATTTCCTCTGGAAAAGCTCCCACTGTAAATCCCTGCATATAAGCTGCACCTCAACTTCCAAAAATCCTATCGGCCGCACCAGGGGCCGAGTTCCCATTCCTTACTATAGTCTATATTTAAAACCCCATGTATAAGCCACACCAGATGTCATGGTAGCTTTCTAAGCCACACCAAGGATCTGAAATGGGCTATAATCCATGGCATATATGCATGGTCTCATGGTAGTAGAGTTAGCGGACTAACAGGCAGTCTGTGAATGAATGACAGCTCCTTGTACAGTCCTCCTTCACACACCTTGCCCCGTTCCCACCACATCACCATTCTGTACCATTACCAGGTCAATTTACCCCACCACCTCTACTTGCGGCCTTCTATATTGCTCTCTGCCCTCCATGGGAACTGCCTGTAAGACCTATAATATTCCTATACTGTCTCCCTCGTCACCCTGTGCCCATTAAGGGCTTCAATTCTACATTAGGCAAAAAATGTTTCCAGTAACAATGTCATGGTAAAAAAAGTTGGGTGGTAGGTCATTTTGGTTTTTTATATCCAATGCCTCATATTTTGCTAGGTTTTCACTCCTTCCCTGCTGGTCTCCCCATCACCCTGTGCCTACCCAGGGCTTCAATTCTATGCTGCTATATGTAATGACATCAATTTTCAGAAAATCTTCTTCCCAACCAGATTTACTGTTTGCTGAATTTGAGCAGGCTTTTCAAGTCTTAATCCTGCAAGGTCTGAATGTCAGAATGGGCCCTACTCATAGGACTGGAGAATTATAGGGCGTGCCTTATGTGCAAGCTACACCTTATACAGGGGTATTATGTTATATAGTTTCTCTCTCTATCCCTTGTCCTGTTCCCTTCCAACTTTCCCTAATTTGAGATACTTGGCTCCTCCCCACTCCCACTACACAGCACCTATTGATCGACAGCCTCTGGGTAACAAATAAGTTTTGGCAAGCTGTAGCTGGAGTGCTCTCTCCCCTCCCTCCTGGGCCTCTACCCATAGATTAGCAGGGCCCTAACTATTTGAGGATAAAATATTGCTTTGTGCCAACACAACAGGAATGATATAATATTTAATGGTCAGACCGATGCACCAATTTAGTACATCATCATGGCATATATGAAAACTAATTTTATTCAGAAATATACTCAAAACCTCCCTGGAGGGAAAAGATGTATTTACCCATCGTTAACTCTGTTGCTCTAAGATATATCATCTCAAGAATTGAAGTTAGATGCACATCATCATATATCAGAAAAAATTATGATTTGAAAGACGAGACAGATGACAACGGATGAAGGTCATCCACCGTCAGTGGAAACACCATCTTAAGTAAGTGCTTTTAAGTCACTCATTAGTGACCTCAGCGGCAAACCAGGTGGACTTGTCTCCAAGTTCTGCCAGTCAAAATAAATGAACACCAAGGGAAGCCGAGCAGGAAACCTGCCATGGGTAATGTATTTCTGGACACTGCTTGCCTCAGTGGATCCTTGTGTTGGCATTGGGGAGCATCAGACAGGAAAAGGGAGGGGCTTAGAGAAACAGATGGATGTGGAAATGTCTGAAAGCACAGTACCATAGGACCCAGAATATAAGGTGCACCCTGCATATAAGGCACATCCTGAGTTGAAGTAGAAGCTATAGGGTGTACCTGGGGCTTGATTTTGGCCACTTTAGTAGTGCTTATAGTACTGTTTTATTTTTCATTTATCTAACGATTTCAGCTTGGACAGTGCTTTTTTGTTATAATCCATATTTCATTATCTAGCCATAACGCACTCTGAGACCTTTTGTTCGTCTTTAAGAAGCTGCTGGTTTAAACCTGGACATGTTAATAAATTGGAGAAGTATACAAAGTCAACCTCGCCATACATTTCCAGTTAAAACCGTTCAGGGTTCAACGGGGAATCGATCCCCGGCCGCTGTGGCAGGAGACGAGCTCGCTGTCCACTATACCAAGCTGACCGGTGGTAGAAACCACTGCAAATGGAGGATTTGAAAAAGTTGTCCAACATATCTGATGTGTTTATTTTTCATATATACCCTGCCTATGAGGTGCATGAGTAGGTTATCTATTAACACTATGACAGCACCATTCAAGTCATGTCAAAAATCCCACAGCACTGTAAAAAGAAAATGACATCAAAATAACAACGGCTTCCTTGTCCCAAAGTTGTCAGAGATCCGTCGTTATTTTCACAGGGATTCCTTGTGCCACTGTTTTATAATTACAGTGGTTCACTGTTCACTTTTAAAAGGATCCCTTGTAGATTTAACAGTCATTTTTTACAGTGAGGAATAGCACTAGCATCTGCAGTCACACAGTAGTGTGTGATCGTGTGACATGATCCTATGCATATCCTTGCCTATGAGCCATGCCATATCTAGGCTTTATTCAGTCTTCTGGGCCAGTTTAGTTTTGTAGGACAAAGAGGGACTAAGCTAGATCTACAAATAGCACATGGTAGTGGTAAGGAGGATGTATGTGCAGAGGGAGTTATTTGGTATTGGACCATGTGGGCATGAAGATAGGAGGTAGTTAGGTGTCTACGAATGAAAGGTATCACTTTCTGCTACATCACGGCTTTGTCCAAAAATGCACACAAGGTGGGGTAGACACTAACATCTTTAGCCCTGGGCCACCCAGGCCATAGCTTTAGAAATCTATGGACCCGCACCTAAAGATACGGATCCTGAACAAATTATTTATTTTATTTTTACGAAAGAGATAATGAGAAGTATTTCTCGTCAATGCATGTCAAATCTTAAATAGAATGACAAGATTCCTGTTGATTGCCTCTTTCAAAACACATATAACATGCCTATAATTACATAGGTAGAATCTTCTAACACTCTCTGCACAAACAAGAATTACAGACTGTCTCCAAGACTAGTCTATAAACAGGCAATTAGATTTTTTCCCGTTCCCATCCTATCCTATCACTTTCCGCTTTGCAGTAGACCTGTTTCTCACACTTATTATTCTGCTTGCCTGGATCTGCTGCAATTAATTTCCATCAGTTTGCATTCATCTATTATTTGTTAGGTTTGGCTCGTCGGTAGCTCTTGTCATGATTCCCGGCTCTAACTGTGCAGGGCCTACTGATTACTTATTTATCTACAGCTTCTGAGTACTGAAGTAGGTGCTGAAGCAGGAATGTTCCTCTCCTGCACCCAGGTCTCTTCTAATTCTTGATAGGAAGCCAAAAGAACTGTGTTCCAAGTTGAAAAAAGGCAACAGGAAATAGGAGAATAAGATTGAAATTAAAAGAAGATAAACCTTTAAAAATACTTCAGGACAGGCTCATGAAATTTCAGGAGCTCACACAACTTTGACTGTCCAGATAGGGGGGAGAGTTACAGAAAGGAAACTTAATTGAATACATTTGTAGTTAGAGTGTCTAAATGAACCATCTAGCAAGTTGAGTGTAGACTACAGGATTAATAAGACAGGAAGGATGCAATCACAAATAGACAACCTTGTTAAAGTACAAATGTGTAAGCTCTGACAAATGTGTCTCATTGGTACTAGAGAGTTTCTTCAGTGTGAATATAGTAGAAACTACTGTAGAGGAATAGCAGGAATTCCTAAATATGCCTAAAGATTCGGTTTTGCTACATGTTGTCTTAAGCTTGTTATTGGAGAGATATGGCATTTGCTTTGCCCATGCAGACTGACCAGATCTAGAGGCTGCTAGTCAAATAAAAGACCACCAAGGTAAGCCAGGTACTGGGAAATTGGCCGCTGCCATAATATGTCCCTGTACAAGTATTGGCTCTGTAGAACCTCTTGTAGACATGGACGCTACATTGAGGAGCTTTGCACAGGAAAACGGAGTCGATGTGAGGTAGATGTGGACATGGTATAAATGAAGGGTAAGAAGAAGTTGGCTGATTGCACTGTGTGGTGGGAGACTTTTGGTGGTGGTCTGTGGGGGAGTTGTGAATGGAGGCAGTCAAGGCAGTAGGAAAAAACAGCATTTCCCCAGTTAGTGGTGTAGGAAAAAACAGTATGGCTGTCAGACATGTGGCAAGTTAGTCCAAATAAAAGTAATCTTGACACAAGATGGAAGATGATTGAAAATTCCCCCTGGCCTTTCCAATTAAGTTTTTCCTAATCCACTTTTATTGGATGTCTACCCAATTACTATCTGACTTCCGGAAGACCTGTCTCTAAGACACATTAAAATGTTAGTTGACTGCCTCTTCCTCCACCCTCCCACCACGATAGGGACTTCAATTCTACCTTTAAAACAGAAATGGTCTGCAGTGATTCTCTATCAGTTACCATGTTGCTTTCTACCTTCCAGGACACCTGTTTTTTAAGACTTCCCAAGTTCTAACTCCACGGAGCGTTTCAATTACTTATCTATCTGCCGCTGCTGACTCTGAAGATGGTATTGGAGCGCAACTGATGTCAAACTGCTGAGTAAGTTGATAGTATTGTAAAACCATTTTGGGAATTTTAGTCATGATACATAGCGACCAATAAACATGATGCATTAATGCTTTAGAATTTAAACATGTGAAGTGCATCATGGCGACCAATGGGCATGATGCGGCCATGCATTTACAAGCCTTAGAGTGCTAAAAGTGAGACCACCAGGTAGATAATGAGATTCAAAAAAAGGTCAAAGTACCACTGAGTAGGTATATGAATCCACAGGCTGATTTTCACAACCAGAAATGTCCTAAATGACTGCTAACACCAACGGAGTGCCTACAGACTGTGTGGGAGGCCATTCATCAATATTCAATGACCTGTTTATATTTCAGCTAGACCTGTTCCATCAGCCACAGTAGTACAGTCTGTGTTGGCCTCCCGACCTGTTTATGTGACAAGCACCAAGTGTCACACTATAGACAAAATAAAAGTTCAGCGAAAACAGAAATGGTATATCTCCCGTGTATAAGGTGCGTATACGCCAGGTTTTAGTTCTCACTGGATCCGCAAGGGGGAGATCAAGACCTTCATTTTGATATATTACACTTCCCCTAAGTAATAATATTACATAGTAGGCTCCAGGAGGTTCCATGTAGCTGTAGCTACATGTAGCTTTTTGAATTTTGAAAATCCATTTAGTAGAACAAAAGTTATGAATTTTATTTTTTTTTTGAGCATATTCTTAAACTCTAGGTGCGTCTTATACGCGAGGTGCGTCTTATACGTGTGAGATTACGGTATCTCAAGTTGAATAGTGAGGCCCCACAGGTTTAAACAAGGAACACCGTATTTCACACCCCCATGCAATAACCCTACACCATATTTCACAGGAAGCTGTAGCACCCTTAACCTCGAATTGGTCAGTGTCGCCTCATGAGACCAATTCGAGTGAACCTTTACCATTTTATGTCAAGGTGAATATCGAAGCTCCATAGAGAAAGCACTGAGACCGCGTATTGTACCCCTGCGTTGAATAACCCACATTCTGCACGATGATGTCATACGCCCACCGCGCATGCGCAGCCCTTTTGAAACGTAAACATCCAAGATGGCGGCGGTCAGCATTTCGCGATGATGATGGGTAAATAAGAGTTAATTTTGAAGGATATTGATGAAATATCGATTGATTTTCCACTCAAACACCTTGACATAAATCTAAAGATGAACTCTGATTAGTTTGAGCTCATGAAGAAACGGTCGGCTCAAACTAATCATCGTTCACCTTTACCATTGTATCTGTGAACAGCAAAATAAGAATTTTAATAGTACCATAATAGCTTGAGTGTGAGACATGGCCTATATTCAAGGATACAGCCCTGATTCACTTTATAGAAGCATCGAAAGTGTGGGATGTACCTCATAATCAAGGAAACTGTACATTAAATTAGAACCCCCAAGGGCATCCTACAGGATCCCCTGAAGTTGGGGGTGTGACTTATATGTGGGGCATTATGCTACATATATGGCACACCCTATGTTTGATAGAAAAACTGTACACTTAATGCAGCTCAAACTTTTAAAGCATCTTCCACACCAGTTTTGTCTGATATCCTTGTGGCAACGCTCCCATGATGTTAGATGATGTAAGAAATGCTAGAGCCCCATAAGTATGTCAATAGGTGTAGAAGCCAGCTGAGCCCTTGGAGCTTCTCCGTGGATACTTTATACATAGAGTAGACTAGACCTGTGAGGGTGCCATAGCACGTTAATGCACCTTCCCCATTTGTCAGCATGATGCATACAATGTAGCTCTGGTGAGTAACTCATACATGTATCATACTGAACCTAAGGGGTTGGTATTCTCCCCTGATGTTGTCATAAGGCACAAGTTCTCAATTCATTGGGTTTTTTTTCATGAACGATGCATTGTTGCATGTATATTCATAAGCATGGGGCTAATACACTCCCATTTGACATTATGATGCACAAATGCATGCATAGACTCTTAAGAGTCAGCATGGTGAACCAATGCAGTACCAATTAGTAGACTCACCAGCACTGCATTGCTGAATCATGGCAACCAAGGAACATGAATCTGGAGGCATCATGCAGCCCTTAAAGGGTCAGAGTGCTATATATTGGCATCCTAGGAGATGGACTAGATCAATGTAGACCTGCCCATAGAGAGAGTTGGATATGGATCAGGGGTCAGGCTGTTTGACCAGGACCTATTTTAGGTAGCCTTAAGAGGGAAAAAATGACAGCTAGATCAACAGAAGTAAATGCTTTGTAACAACCATATATATATATATATATATATATATATATATATATATATATATATATATATATATATATATATATATATATGGGTGGGGCTCCAGAAAATGTCCATTATGCAAATTTGTCATGTTTTCTTTAATAACTCTGTAATAAGATCATTTCAGGTGATATGAACAGCATGGTTACAAAGATCTAAATGAGTACTTATGTAATAACTAAGGAATAAATTATATTTTTCCTGTTATTTTCTGAATTTACCCATATTTTGCTTGAAAAATACCAAAAAATCCATGTCCCCTGAGAAAAAATGATTTTCATTCAATTTTTTTCTCTATTCACATTGTATTAACCCATTTTGCAATTAATACAACATATTTTAGAGACCCTTCTGTACATCACCGTGAATTTTCAAGAAAATTTTCAAATTTTTTCATTATCTGATGAAAATCTTTAAAAATAGAGTTTTTCTCATAAAATCATGTTTTTATTTAAAAAAGGTGTTATCTATATGAATAGAATGTGTTTGCGGTAGTTTTTTGACAGTATGTAGAAGTCTGACACCCACATATTGGAGCAGATATGCAAAAATCTGAATATTTTACTGTTTTCTCTCCATAAATGAGGCCCAAAGAGGGGTAGAAAAATGACCCTTTTAAGGCTATTTTCTTTGGGGAATAATTTATTATATAAATATAAGGCATATAAAGATGAAATTCAGTTGACACTGTGTGTGGTGGGGGCCTGGAAAGGATCTTGCCATTTGATTCCGGAAATTCCACTTCAAAGTATGATAAAAGACAGAAAATTGAAAATGTTACATTCATCAGATTTATGTTACGTTCATCAGATTCACATGGATGATTTACCTCTAATTTGCCTAATTCTTCAATAATAGTTAAAACAAATATCAATAGGGTACCCATGTAGTGAACTGCACCAGCTAGTGTAAGAATTTTTTCAATGTAGATTATTGTTTTGCTGTAATAGGAATGCAATCATAAATGTTACGTTCATCAGATTTATGTTACGTTCATCGGATTTATGTTACGTTCATCAGATTTTTGGTGTTACGTTCATCAGACTGTTACGTTCATCGGATAAACTGATGATAGCATATGTATGGCATAAATCATCCATGAAGAAAATTTTAAACAACCAGTAAACCTGAGAAAATCAACCTAATCAGCATAGGATATGAATTTTCCAGATAGATATATTCTTTAAGGAGATATTTCATGATTTTCCCCAAAAATGTTACGTTCATCGGATTCAGGCTAATGACTTATCAAAGATAAAATCCTTTATAATGCATAAGTAGATCAAAGAAATATCTTTAGGTATAGCTAATAAAAGTGAATACAATCATTTCCAATTGTCAGTTAGTGGAACATTGTTCAATTTTATATTTTTTTTTGTTGTTTACAAGAATTTTTAAATGAACTTAGAGCAAATCCATCATTTTCTCAATTTACCTGATATTTTAAGCATGACACAAGATATGTGGAAACGAAGGAAAAATTTATATATGATATTCTGTGCATAGAAGAGATACATCTCTACCAGGTTCCAGTGAATATATATCATGGTATATTGTTTGAAAATCATTTTTCCACAATTTTATCTCATTTAATCAAATCTGATGAACGTAACACCCCTCTTAATGCTTAAAATATATGCATTTTGAGCTAAAAAATAGAAAATGATGGAATAATCCCAACTTCACAATATTTAGCATTCTCATGGCTTATCACCTCCTCCACAGACATGTAAAACTATAGAAGTCTAAGGGTAATTAAAAAATTTGATCATTTTTTCTCAAAATTGGACATTTTCTGGAGCCCCATATATACATAATATCAGGGCCAAATGCACTGTGATATGGCCTCAGGTGTGTGGTATAGAAGCAGCTGATATAAAACAGCAAATGTCAGGCTGTTGCAATATGTGGCTATAGTATTTAAATCCCCTTTTCCCCCTCTTTTGTCTGTTTCATCTATTTATAACCTTTCCTTTCCTTTCCTAAAAGAAGGGAAATATGCATTAAGCCTTGCCCTTTGCAGGGTTAAAACATTTTCTTCCTCAGAAATATTTACACATTATTTCAAACTGCTGGCGGCCCATGCTGTATTTGCCATTTTTTTCTCCAAAAAGCTATTCCATCTCCATAACATTAATACTGAAATAGGATCATTTTCATCTATCAGTCCTCAAACCCTTTAGGGTCAGCATGATGCATGAATGTAGCCCTGGAAAGCTACTGACTAGGTCTGCATTCATGCATCATGACTACTAATGGGCATGATGCATTAATTCATTAGCGGCTTAGGACTTTAAAGGACTAGGACCTTAAAGGCTTTAGGACTCATGCTGTACTTGACGTGTCAACCATTTTGGATCAACAACGATCAGCAATTAATTAATCCAGGTTTTAGTAAATGTGAAGAAAGTAGTGACCTGGTTGTAATTTCCCCAGGGACATGTTTACCTTCCTCCTGGTGCAACATTTCGCTACTGTCTGTGGGGCTCATATCTTGCATTCTAAGTGAAAGTGAACAAGAACCGACTGCAGACAGCTTGAAATGGTAAAAAAAATGTCCTGTATTTAGGAGCACTGATAAGTGAAGGAAAAGAAACCTTGTATCTGATAGCGTTCTTAACCCTCTGATTTAGTGGCCATGTCTTGTCATCATGCAATACCATAGCCCTGGATAGGCGCTTTATCAAAGCTACATGCTTAAAGATGGAATTTGGTTTTATATAACACTGCAAGATTTTACTGATACGTTAATACAGCATGACCTTTAAAGAGTGGCTAGCACGGATAAGACATACCCGCATTAGCAAGTCACGTGACCATCCCTTGACCAATCAGGTCGTCGCAAATTTTTCGCTGAGTCCCACACATTTGTGCACATTCTTTTGGTAGGTACCCATTTTGAAAATCGTCATGCTAGCCCCCCTTTAAGGGCTGCTTATACAATAGTGCACTGTGCCCATTGGCCATCATGATGCACGAATGCAGCTCTGCTTGATCGAGCATCATGCCAACCCTTGTGCATGGACTGATACAGTCATCTAGTCTAGGGTCGGCATAATGCTCCAATAAAGTGCTGATCAGTAGACTCGCCAGCACTTCATTGGCACATCATTCTAATCTATGAGCACGATGCACTCCTGCACTAGTGGCCCGTAAAGTGTCAATCGGGGGCGGGTGCATCAAATGAATATAGATATGTAATGTAGCCCTCAAAATGTTGATTACTCTACAACAGCAGAATTCTGAAAGTGTCAAGCAATGTCTTCAATTTCAACAATTTCTGGTCTCTGCTATGATTTCTATTTGTGTCAGCACATCTTGCAGTCACTTCAGGGTTCTCCCCGTGAGACTAGCAGATGTAGCGGCTAAATATTTATTGGACATTACTGACAGCTCATGGCATGGGCCTGGCACCACAGAGTGTTCACAGTCTCTTATATTACAGTACACTTTCACCAAAGTAGTATTTTCTACCCTCAAGTGTTGTGTCCACAGGGTAATAGAATTTCTATTGTCAGAATATTTCGATCGGAAACCACTCCCATCATTCAGTTCCAATGAAAAAACACCTCCATTCTTCATTTCCAATGATAGATCTAACATGTTTGATTTTTATCATTGAAAATGAATGATAGAAGTGGTTGCCGGTAGAAATATTCTACCGTTAAAAAATTCTATCGCCCTGTGCTTTCCCGGTATGCTGGAAGTGTCAGGTGGCCCTGACCCTGTGTGTCTCAGTGCAATCTGATGATATCAGTGACTGGTGAAATACCCCCCTGGTATGCTGGAAGTGTTTAATGGTCCAGACACTCAGTGAATTCTAATGATATCAGTGATTGCTGCCCTGACGGATGATATTTATAAAACTGCTGAATGTGGATGATGAATGATGATAGCATCCTACAGGATGTTTAGGGGATCTTTCATCTTGATATAACTAGCTGTGTGAACTAAGTGTGCTGATGCAAATAAAAAAAAAGAAATTGTGGGTAATCTCACTTTGACTAGGCTAAACAAGGCCGACAATAGTGTTTTTCGTCTTCCATTTTTAAAAGAAACAAAGCATTTTTGGCAATTTTTGGCTAAGATCGATTCATTTTAGCCATCCTTAAGTCTCCAGTGTGAGTCGCAAGTCAGCAGAAGATTTTGAGAGCCAATTTTTGGGTAAATTGGGGCAATAAATGAAACTCACAAATTCCAAAGTTTATTTGAATGCTTTATAGCATATATATAAAACAGTACTGAACACCATCTCACATGTAATGTATGATGTTTGGGTTATGTGCTTTGTGGACACAGCTTGCCATATATTGTGAGAATGGAGAATTCAAGACAAAAATTCTTGGACATTTCATTATTTTTGCCAAAACAAGGCATAATACACTCCCATCCCAGTCTGCCCCTCTCTATTACCCCATGTAGTAGTATGTAAGCTATGTGACATTTATCACGTAGACCACCCATCCTCAATATCCACACCAGCCAATGGTAGTCAGACACACACCATCATGCAGTCTTACACTCGTCAAGAACATCTCTCCCTAATTCAATGAGCTACTTGTCCCAAATTGGCCAAACCTAATTCAATGGTTCTAACTGATTGCTTTCCCAAGGGAAAGAGCCTGCTGGAATATAACATCTTAACGGCCACATGATGCTATAACCTTGGATGCTGATGTGTTGGTGCATCAGGCTCGTTGGTCTGTATGATGCACTAATAAATGCTTGCCATCCATCAGTTCCAACCCTCTAGGAGTGTTTGACATAATGCGAGAATGTAGCCCTAGCATATTACTCACTAGGGATCTGTTCATGTATCATGATGAACTGAATAATGTTATAATGTGCTATCTGCCCACATGTCATAAATGTAGTCATGGCGAGTAACTGACTGATGCTACATTCACCTGTCATACTTTCCCGCTTGATACATACCAACTGGGTTGGCATGATGCACCCGTCCAATGCTGGTGAGTTACTCACCAAGGCTGAATTGATGCACCATAATAGAGAAATGAACATAAATCTGTCATTCTGCTCTTAAAGGGTTAAGAGAAAGGAAAAATGACCTAAATAAGCTCCCAATACCAAGGAGTCAACCCAAGAGTGCCATTTAGGGCTCTCAGCTGGCCCCACTCCCCGCAACTAGCACGCTAATCAGTAATGACCCTTTAGTTACTGCATGATGCCTTATCTCTTTAAGGGTTGCTGATGCTTATGCAGTAGTGCATCATGGCCATTGGTCAACATGATGCACCAAAGAAGTGCTGGGGAATCTGCTACCAGTATTTTATAATTCCACAACTGAATTAGAGTCCTATAAAGGGAGAAACTGAAAGGTGGTGAACATTTGGCATGCGGAATGATACACTAATGAGTCATTGGTGCATCATGATAATGTATCGATATGACTATTTGGGAACTAAAGTGGCCCATAAAAGCCCCTTTGCACTATAAATATATGTGATGTTCTTGTATTACTACAGGGGTAGACACTGACATTGGGCTGGGGGCCAATGGCCTAGCATATAAGGCCTGGGCCTATGATTTTATGAATTAATATAGCCAGCTTGGCCCAGAGATTTTATTAGACACATATGGCTCATATAGGACTGCCGGCACAGGTAGCCGAAGCACCAGTATTTTACTGACTACCCCTAATGCAGCTATATTAAAGAAAGCACTTTGCTCTGATATGGTTAAGGCTTAGCTGATCACTCTCCAAGCAGCTTCCCCTCTAAAAAAGCAAAGACAGTGTTAACATTTACTGAAGCCTCAGCTGGGAGACAGTGAGCTGCTCCTGCTTGCTCCATTTGTAGACATTGCTCTTGGAGCTGCTCTTGTCTAACTAGGTTGAACTATTGATTAGACGTTGAAGACACATGTCCACTGTTAAACGATGTGCTAAATCTACCAGGGATCCTCATAAGACTGTGAACCATCATAATTGTATTGCAGTTAACTAGTGTAGTTTTTACAAAAAGCCCCCGGTGGCAGTCCGGTGGTACATTTTGGTACAAGGAATCTCGGAAAGAATTATATCGGATCTCTGGCAACTTTAGGACAAGGATTCCATCGTTATTTTAATGATGTTTTTTTACAGTGTAAATGAAAGAGAGGCCATCTTGGTCTGTAGGTAATTACCAGCAGGCTTTGGAGCTTTGGCTTTTTTTGATAAGCTCCATATGCTCCATTAATTGGACTAATCTTCGGTATTGCATAATGAATATCTAAGCTCCCATTGCTTAGACAGTAAGGAGCAATAATTCCAATAGGTGGATAGGACCTAATAGTAGAAGCCCACAATTGCAGGACGGTTGTGGTCATAATTTCAAATATAAAAGGTCATGTGATCATGAATTCTTAGTGCCCATACTGTATTTGCCTGTAGAAGTGTTGTTGCACTTAAAAAATTCAAGCAGTCTTTACGCCGGGCCCAAACAGTGCTTTATATAAAAGACTGATATAATAGTGTATTTTTGATACCCCTGTAGTCTAGCGCTTAAATTCAAGACCAGTGCTCATTCAAGACCTGGTATTTATACAGACCAATAGAGTAAATTCCATGCTCTTCTTTTGAGGCCAAATAATGCATGTGCACATGCGTAGTGTTACTCGGTATGACCAGAGCGCCTCATATGGTATACAGATTAATTGATTAAACACACCAAACCTAACACAGACAGAGCTTTTCAAGTGGAGAATAGGTGCTGAAAGGGAATGTGTAAATGTTACTGTGTTTCACTATAATCCAGAGTGAAAAGTAAAAAAGTGTGAGGAATGCCTCCCCAGCATCTCCCATGGCTCCGCCCCCTACTGTACTCAAGCACTGCCATTTGAAGGTGAAATAATAGATTCCACATTTATTTTTCAATGATTTATGAAATTGGTATTATTTGTTTGTAGCAAAAGAAAATATGATACATGTAGCATAAAACATGACAAATTGTATATCAGACCACTGCCCATTAAGTCTTAAGATGTTTTGGCCACACCAGGTTAACAAATCGTCCCAGCTCTCTCTCTCCCACTTCATCTCCATTGTTTTCTTATCCAATTTCCCTCAGGTTTAAAAGCTAACGTATGTCTCCATTACATTAAAACTGAATGAAATTCCATCGCCAATCCATTGACAGGTCTCAGTTTTTATAGACATCCAAATCCCTGGAAGTGCCACAACAGGTATGCATATCACTTTCTCAATATTTTGACTAGAGTTTTGATAACTGCCTTGTGCTATTCAACCCAATGCTGACATTTAATCTATAGGGTTTCCTGTTAAGTGTGTTTTTTAAGCAAATCATCATCAAAGATTTCCAGTTTGATGGATGTGTAATCCTTTAGAAAAAGGCCTAGAGACAAGTCTCTTATCTTCAATGTTAGTGATAAATATCTTGAACCTAATTTTCTACATGCACAAAGGACTTTTCTCTAGGCTTTGTTACAAGCAAAATAAATTTTGCTGAAGAAACCTGTGGGGTAGGGCTATGTCTGCACCCATGATTACCCCAGAGGCCGCTATAGAATTCTCACAGTCAGTATATGATGATCCACATATATGGGTGCCATTGCTGTCTATATTGAACTCTTATCATCCCTTTCTTCTTCTTTCACATCTACTGTAAAACCCTGCATATAAGGAGCACCCCATGTATAAGGCACACCCAGACTTTAAAGATCTTCTAGTAAAATGAAATAACTTCTAATCGATGGATTTTCGCAACTTAAAAACTTATGGGTAGTTAACATGTCCCTCAATGGCCTAATTTTAAAAAAATGGGAAATCTTAGGCAGATTTTACCCTCAGCTTTTCCCTCACCCTATGAGGTGCATTGGATGCTTATCCTCATGTATAGGATGCACCATGTCGGGTATTACAGTGCAGTACAGTATATGTGGGCTATTACAAATTGGAGTGGTCATTTTTTAACAACAGGGGGTTGGTGGATTTGGGGGGGACCAAAAAAATTCAGACCCCCTTACGGGCCGGACAAAAAAATTTCGCCCCTTTTGAGCAAAAAAGACAGCACGCGACTATCTCCTCTTTAAAATATGACCAAGAATAAAATAAAAAACCAAGCTTCTACAAGACTCTCTGTTAATCAATGGCAATTTCTACAGCCTCCTACCCTCCTTCCGACATCCACTACCACCTTGCCCTGTTCCCACCACACCACCATTCTATACCATAACCAGGTCAATTTACCCCGCCACCTCTACTTGGCCCCGTCTATATTGCTCTTTGCCCTCCATGGGAACTGGCTGTAAGACCTTTAAAAATGGTGGGTTTCCGGTAACAATATCATGGTAAAAAAGTTGAGGTTGGTAGGTCATTTTTCTTTTTTATATCCAACGTCTCGTATAGTCATACTTTGCTAGGTTTTCACTCTTTCACTGCTCTCCTTGTCACCCTGTGCCTATTCAGGGCCTCAATTCTATGCTGCTATATTTACTGCCATCAATTTCCAGAAACTTTTCCTTTTCCTCCCAACCAGATTCACTGTTTGCTGAATTTGAGCAGGCTTTTCAAGTCTTAATCCTGCAAGGTCTTATATGTCAGAATGGGCCCTTCTCATACGACTGGAGAATTATAGGGGTGTGCCTTATGTGAAAGCTACACCTTGTACAGGGATACTATGTTATATAATTTCTCTCTCTATCCCTTGTCCTGTTCCCTCCCAACCTTCCCTAATTTGAGACACTTGGCTCCTCCCCACTCCCACTACACAGAAAAAAATCCAAATTAGTAAATACTAATTTAACTTAGACAAAACCACTGATTAGGCAAAATACCCAACATGTTAGTAATATTTTACTAACATTTTAGTTGTATTCACTAACCTATTCAGGCAAGCTGGCTTGATTTAGCCAAGAGAGAAAAGCGGTCTTTTTGTCTAAGGGGTTAGTAGTTTTATCTAAGGGTTAGCAGATTTCTTCACACCAGGTGGCAGTGTGGTTTGCATGAGGACTATTATGGGAAGTGTCTATCATGGAAAGGCCTACAAATGTTAAATTAATGGTACTTCTAATGACTATTGACATGATAAAGCCTTCACCATTCAACCTGGCATAGGGCTTAACAGAATAGAGCCTATAGGTTTATTATGTTATTGATGGAGCAAGGAAGAAGAATTGAAACACCTTTTCTCTGGAAATTCAATTTTCTCATATATCCACATCTATGGCCCTATGAGTCAAACCCCGAACAACTAAGTTCAGAGGTTTCAAATAAAAATGATATGAGGCATTTAACTTGCTTCTCAAATGGAGAGGCTCTATTCTGGGTGTCGTAATCCATGTGGAGTTTGGATCAAAGTAAAAGAATGGGTATTATGGGTATTGAAATAGTCCATGTAGTTAGTGAAAAAGTCTAAGGCAAGTTAGGAAGAATGCCCAACTTGCCTGATTTCTCCTAAGGGTTAGGCGTAAACTCCCGAGAAAACTTCGGTGGTTTGGCGACGTGCAAACTCCCAACTTGCCTTAGCAATTCCAACAAATGTTAGGCGAACAGCCTAAGATATTTAGAATTTTTTTTTGTGTGTACAGAGTACCTATTGATGACTTATTGATCGACAGCATCTAGGTAACAAATAAGGTTTGGCCAATTGCAGCTGGTGTGCTCTCTCCCCTCCCCCCTGGGCCTCTACTGGTAGAATAGCAGGGCCCTAGTGATTTGGGTTGCAGATCTTGCAGTTTCAGTCTATACGAAAACATTTTCCCCTCACAGGCTATTCGCTTTAATAAAGTTTATAATTCTGTTGGCCCGGACTGATATTTACAGGACCAAACACCTCAAGATTATGATCATAAAAAGCAATTTCTCTTGTTTCTGTCTGTATAAACCTTGATAATGGTCCAATTTGCAAATTGTAAAGACAAATTGCAGCCAGAGGTCTCAAGATTACAGTGAGACATTCAGTCCTGCAGTCTGGCAATGTCTAAAGGCCCAGCCGCGATTTTCTGACAAAAGCCTCGGTCCCAGGAGTTTTCGTATTTTGACCAAATGTTGCACCATTTAATCACTTGATAGGGCTACTTTCTTATATCATGCCAGCCCAATAGGAATGATATGAAATCCAAGGGTCAATTTGCACAAATTCAGTACACCTCAATAGTGTTTATGGTTAGAAATTTAATTGTACTTCAGAAATGTAGTCAAAGCTTTCCTGGAACAAAAATTGTATTTACTCATGGATATTTAAAGGAACACATATCATCACACAAATTGAAGTTTGATAGAAAAAGTTAAAGGTTGCCTCCACTTCATCCGTCATCATCTTTTGGACAGGATGGATGAAGGCCATCCATCTGCAGTGGAGTCATCACTTTAAGAAAGTGCTTTTAAGTCTCTCGTTTGTGTCCTCAGAAAGAAACCAGGCAGACTGGGCTTGATGTTCTGCTAGTCAAATAAATGATCACCAAGGGAAGCTGGGCACAAACCACTGGCCTTGGGTAATGTGTTTCTGGACAGGGTTTGCTTCAGTAGACCCTTGTGTTGGTATTGGGGAGCACCAGACAGGAAAAGGGAGGGGCTGGGGGGAGTGAGATAGATGTGGAAATGGCTGAAAGCACAGTACTATAGATTCTGGCATATAAGGCACACCCTGAGTTGAAGCTGAAGCTATGCCATGCAGCTGGGGCTTTATTTTGGTCACTTTAATGCTGTATTATTATCAATACCCCACCTATAGGGAGCATGAGTAGGTATCTCTTAACACACTTTGACTGTAACCTTCAAGTCATACCAAATGTCTACAGTTGTACAGTGAGGTGTGATAATCCTGCTATAAGTAATGACCCTTTGATTATCCTTGCCATGCCTTATACACCTTTATTATTTATTCAAATCTTAAATAGAGACATATAACTTGCCTATAATTATATGAGTAGAACCTTCTAAAACTCTCTTTGTAGAAGGTTATTTCAGAATTTGGGCCCACATCAAAAACTACAGGCCATTGGCTCCCGGGCCAGTGTTAGTGTCTATCCCTGCAAGGGTATAGGCCATTTAGTCTACAATGATAGACACAGAATTACAGACTGTTTGCAATGCCTCAAAGCCTGCTCTATAACCAGGCAATTAGATTTTTTCCTCGCCCATCCTATCTTATCACTTTCTGCTTTCCAGAAGACCTGTTTCTCACACTTATTATTCTGCCTGTCTGCCTGCATCCTCTGTAATTAATTTCCATCAGTTTGTATTCATGTATTATTTGTTAGATTTGGCTCATCGGTAGCTCTTGTCATGTCTCCCAGCTCTAACTCCACAGGGCATACTGAGTACTTATTTATCTGCAGCCTATGGGCACTGAAGTAGGTACTAAAGCAGGACTATCGCTCTCCTACCCCCAGGTCTCTTCTAATTGTCGATAGGACGCCAAAAGAACTGTGTTCCAAGTCAAAAGAATGCCAGAATAAATAGGAGAATAAGATTGAAAGAAGGAAAACCTTCAAAAATACTTTGGGACATACTGTTGGGCATCCAGGAGCTCACACATCTTTGATAGTCCTGATAGAGGAGAGTTAGAGAAAAGAAACTGAAGTGAATATTTAGAGTGTAGGCTACAGGGAAAATAAGGCAGGTAGGGTGTAACCACAAAGATCTTTATAAGGTAAAAATATCTAAACTTTGACTGCTGTGTCTCAGTGAAAATGCCTAATGATCCTAAACTATCTTGTTATTGGACAGAAAGCATTTGCTTTGCCCAAGCAGACTGGGCAGATCTAGAAGGTGCTATTCAAATAAAAGACTCCGATGGGAGGCCAGGTACTGGGAAATTGGCCCCTGTACAAGTGTTGGCTGTGTAGACCCTGTTGTAGACAAGAGAGGCAGCATTAGGGAGCATTCGACAGGAAAATGGAGTCAATGTGAGGTAGATGTGGACATGGTTTAAACGCAGGATGTTTGTGGTGTGGGGTGGTGTGAGACATTTGGGGGTGGTCCATGTAGGGGTTGTGGCTCAAAGAATGGAGGCAATTAGGCATGTAGGGAAAAACAATATTATCCCAAATAGGTGTGTAGAGAAAACAGTTTTACCCCAATTAGGGGTGTGGGGGGAAACAGTATTGCTATCAGCCATTTGGCAAGTTAGTCCAAATAAGTATAAAATTAATTTTGTTACATCATCGTGATACAAGATGGAAGATGATTGACACAAAGTTGATTTAAAATTCCCTCTAGCCTTTCTAATTAATTTTTTCCAATTCCACCATTATTTGGAGTCTACCCAATTACTTACTGCCTTCCATACCAGAGACCTGTTTCTAAGACACATTAAAATGGTAGTTGACTGCCTCTTCCTTCCCCCTCCCATCACTATAGGGACTTCAATTCTACTGCAACGAATCTCTACCAGGCACCCTCTTGCTTTCTACTTTCCAGCAGACCTGTTTCTAAGATATCCCAAGCTCCAACTCCACAGAGCGTTTCAATTACTAGGTACTTATTCATCTGCAGCTGCAGACTGCTGAAGATGGTATTGGAGTGCAACTGATATCAAACTTCCGGGTCAGTTGATAGAACTGCAAAACCATTTGGGGAATTTTAGTCATGATGCATGATGACCAATAAACATCCCACTTGGCAGAAAAACGTTTTTTGACGTAAAAAAACATTTCATTTTGGTTCATAAGTTTGCAAAACGTTTTTTTTTTTCAACATCAAAATAACATTTTTACATGTACTAAAAAAACAACGTTACTTTGATGTTTTTATTAAAACGTTTTTATATCAAGCTAAAAAAGTTTTATTAAAGTAAAAGAAACGTAAATAAAAAACGTTTTATTTGGTTGAAAATTGGTTGAAAAAGCAAACGTTTTTATTTGGTTGAAAATTGGTTGAAAAAAAAATTTAAAAACATTTTTCAACATCAAAATAACGTTTTTTGAAAACGTTTTTTACTCAAACCAAATAAAAACGTTTGCAAACATTAAAAACACGTTTTTTGCCAAGTGGGATGGTGCATTAATGCCTTAATTAAAGAGGTTAAACATGTGAAGTGGCAATGAACTGCTGGCAGGCAGACCTGCATCATGGCAACCAATGGGTGTGATACAGCCCTGCATTAGGATGCCCTAGAAACCACCAAGTATATAATGAGCTTCTCTCAAAGTACTACTCAGTATGTAGGTGAATGGACAGGCTGATTTACACAACCAGATATGTCCCAAATGACGGTTAACACCAACAGAGCACTGTGTGTGAGGCTGGTCGTTAATATTGAATGACCTGTTTATATTTCAGTGAGACCTGCTCCATCAACCACAGTTGGACAGTCTATGTTAGCCTCCTGACCTTTTTTCGTGACAAGCATGAAGGGTCATACTAAAGGCACAAGCAGCAAAATAAAAATTGACTCTGGTACTTCCCCGACCTCCCCCCAATGAAAACAGAAAAAGAGTTTTTCTTTCAGAGTATCTGTGAACAACAAAATAAGAATTGTAATAGTACCAAAATGGCTTTAGTGTGAGCAATGGCTTATACTCAAGGATACAGCCCTGGTTCACTTTATAAAAGCATCGAAAGTTTAAGATGTGCCTTATAGTCAAGTAAATTGCACATTAAATTAGAACTAAACCCCCAGGTTTACCTTATCTTATCATGTAACCATGCCTTCTGAGTACCCATATATTTCATATTCTTCTCCTGTAGGTGAATAATGCAAGCATTAGTTAAGCCACACTTCTGGGGCCTTATTCAGATCTGTCATTATTTTCACAGAGATTCCTTGCCACTGTACTGCCACCTGGGGCTCCTTGTAAAAACTACACTGGTTCACTGCAATACAATTGCTACACACAGGTCCACAATCATACCATATTTTGATTATGGTGATATCTTGTTTATCAACAGTGTAGATAAATATGTAAATCCTCTATAAACTGTCTAGAATCGAGATATCAAGATATGTAAATGTGTCCATCACATGACAGATACCAATTATATTCATACTCTAACAGCAATGCCCCTGCTGAAAGAGAGAACATGTCACTTAATGAACTATATGTACATTAGGTCTCTAAAAGCTGAATATAGGGATTATAGGGACTTATCTACAAGAGCCTTTGATGGTCCAGTATTGGCAGTTCCACAAGCAAACTGTGTGGCATACAGGAAAAGTGTTGAATACTGTGGGACGATTTGTTGGAATGAATTATCTGCTGAGAGACGACTAGCTGAATCACATTATCAATTCAAAGTAGGCACTAAATCCTCAATGAAGTCATTAGTTCCTGTGGCTACCTAGGGTTCCACAGAATCATGTCTTTTCTGGGTTTTTTCCCTCATTTTCTCTCATACACTGGGAAAATATTGTTATCATCCAAGGATCAGGCTGAGTCTCAAATCATACTCATTTTGGCAACACTGCCTGAGTCTGGATCTAGACTCATGTGAGTAACAATATTTTCTCAGTGTAGATATAGATAAACCTATAAACAAACGTAGCTGATCTATTAGCCCGTAGGTCTAGAATTATCTACCACTACACCATCGGGTGGGTAGAAGGCTTACCTTTCTTTATTGCCAGGGGTGTATGACTTGTGTTACTGACAGTGCTGTGTTCATGTGGTGTTTATGTAATCTCAGTTATACTCGTTTTCATGTATACCGTAATCTCCCGCGTATAAGGCGCGTCTTATAGGCCAAACAAAAGGCTGCTGGGTCTTATACGTGGGAGGAAAATTGCCTTGAGTTTGGGGTGCGCCTTATAGGGGGGGTATTTTTACTATAGAACAGTACTAAATTAACAAAAATCTGCTCTTAGAGGTGCGCCTTATATGTGGACTTGCATTCTCTGAGTTGGGGGTGCGCCTTATACGTGAGCTGCGCCTCATACGCGGGAGATTACGGTATTACACATATATATATGTTCATTGACCTCTGTCAGCAATAAAGATAAATGTTTGCAAAAAATTACAGTGGTTAACTGGATTCTTTCCTGATTCAGTGTATGAATTACATGTTAGGTACCATTGCTGTCTATATAAACTCATTTTTTCTTTCACATCTAGTGAACCACAACCTGCTCTAGGAAATATAGTTGAAAGGTAGACCACGCTCCTATAGTAGACCGTTAGCGGACTAACAGGCAGTCTGTGAATCAATGACAGCTCCTTGTACGTCCTGCTTCTGACATCCTCTCACACCTTCCTTGCCCGTTCCCACCACATCATCATTCTACACCATAACCAGGTCAATTTACCCCACCACCTCTACTTGGGACTGTCCATATTGCTCTCTGCTGTCCATGGGAACTGCCTGTAAAACCTATATTACTCCTTCACTGCCTGCCTCCCCCATATGTCACATATACAATGTGGCTTATATGTCAGAATGGACCATACTGATCATAGGACTGACAAATTTTAGGGGTATGCCTTGTATGCACTTTATAGGACAGGTGTGTGCCTTATATGTAAGGTGCACCTTATACAAGGTTACTATGGTAGTCTCTATCCCTTTTCCCTGTCCCACACATTTCCTAATTTGATGTACTTTGCTCCTCTTGACTCCCACCACACAACACCTATTGATGACGTATTGATTTACAGCCTCTAGGTAACAAATTAGGTTTGGCCAATGACAGATGACTGGTAGGTAAAGATCTGAGATGTGCACCAATTGGCCAAAAAGAGCACTTGAAACTCAAGGTTAATAAAAATTACCTTTACTACAGAACACATTGATATATATATATATATATATATATATATATATATATATATATATATATATATATATATATATATATGATGAACTACTCTATTCCAAAAGAGGACACTTTCAAAATGATAACCTAAGAAATTACAAAAGGGTAAATAATAAGCCCTATGCTAAGAGATAGGAGGGCAATACGTCCGTTACCTCTATTTTGAACATTTCTATGGGCCCTTGGTTAGATAGATATAACATAAAAGCTATTAAAGATACCAGAACAATATTTACTGGTAAAACAGAAGAATAGTTGCTATATTCTGATATAGATATTATAGTGTTTACCTATTATTATGCCCTTCAACCAAGGCACTACTTTCATGGTAACGGACGTATCTCAAAACAGATATTAAATTCACTTCTTTTTTTTTCTTATTGAAAATCTACACTAGATTGTTGTTAACATAATTTAGTAATATTTTATAATGTGATCTCCCACAAAAGAACAATGTTAAATGGGGTTTAAGGTATATTCTATCTTTACTGAACATTTGCTTTGATTTTCTATGAAAAGGTATCGTCATTTGGCTTACTTTTTACATTCTATTATTCACCAATATTCCTGAAATGTCAATAAGCATGACTAAAAGCACACCCATGTATAGGTATTGATGTCTACAACAATTTATAAATGTGAGGTTTGATTACATTCAATTCAGTGTGCTTCACGTGATACTTGATAGATGACATTAATTCATTTATTTTACCCTGATGTCTCCCCTCCCTCCTGGGCCTCTACCAATAGATTAGCCGGTGCCTAGCCATTTTTGAACCAAATACTAACCTCTGTGTCTGTGAATTCATAGTAGCATTCAATCACTACATTCATGTA
Source organism: Acholoe squamosa (assembly GCA_949317995.1). Classification (NCBI taxonomy): domain Eukaryota; kingdom Metazoa; phylum Annelida; class Polychaeta; order Phyllodocida; family Polynoidae; genus Acholoe; species Acholoe squamosa. Next base: position 6,504,091 of record OX439045.1, read on the forward strand.
TCATTTAAAGCCAAAAGGAATGATAAAATATGTCAAGGGCATTCTTATGCACCATATTTTGTGGCTATTTTAGTCTATTCTGATTGTCACACGAAATAACAGACTGTTTGCAATGCCTCCAAGCCTGGTCTATAACCAGGCAATCAGATTTTTTTCCTGAGCCATCCTATCCTATTACCTTCCACTTTCCAGGAGACCTGTTTCTAACTGTTATTATACTCTGCCTGCCTGCGTGCATCCTCTGCAATTAATTTCCATCAGTTTGCATTCATCTATTATACATTAGGTTTGGCTCATCGGTAGCTCTTGTCATGACTCCCAGCTCTAACTCCACAGGGCGTACTGAGTACTTATTTATCTGCAGCTTCTGAGTACTCAAGTAGGTGCTGAAGCAGGACGGGATGGTGAAAGACTGTTATCATAGGGGAAATCACCATTCTATTAGATTATGGTGAGGCACCATAAAACTTTATGTAGTTTCTGTGATAAATTTAGCAGTGCAGGTCTCTTCTATTTGCTGATAGGAAGCCAAACGAACTGTGTTCCAAGTTGAAAGAAGGCCAAAAGAAATAGGAGAATAAGATTGAAATTAAAAGAAGATAAACCTTTAAAAGTAATTCAAGACGCACTCATGAACATCCAGGAGCTCACGCATCTTTGAAAGTCCAGATAGGGAGAATTACAGAAAAGAAACTAAAGTAAATAAATTTGTAGCTAGAGTGGCTTAATGAACCCTCTATCAGGTTGAGTGTAGACTACAGGAGAAATGTAGGAAGGATGCAATCACAAATAGACTACCTTGTTGAAGAAAAAATGCCTAAGCTACTTTGTCTCAATGGTACTTGATAGTTTCTTCAGTGTAAAGCTAGTAGAAACTACTGTAGAGGATAAGCAGGAATTCTTGAAAATGTCTAAAGATACTGTTATGCTATATATTGTTCTGTTGTCGGAAAGAAAGCATTTGCTTTGCCACCGCAGACTGGTCAGATGTAGGAGCTGCTAGTCAAATAAAAGACCACCACAAGAAAGCAGGTACTGGGAAATTGGCCCCTGCCATAATATGTCCCTGTACAAGTATTGGCTCTGTGGAGCCTCTTGAAGACATGGAGGGTGCGTTGATGAGCACCAGACAGGAAAATGGAGTCAGTGTGAGGTAGATGTGGACATGATATAAACCGAGGGTAAAAAGAAGATGGATGTTGGTGCTGCGCTGGTGGCAGACATTTGGTGGTGGTCTGTGTGGGGGGTTTGTGACTTGCGGAATGAAGGCAGTTAGGGCAGTTGTGAAAAAACAGCATTACCCCAGTTAGGAGTGTAGGAAAGAATAGTATTGCTGTCAGCCATGGGGCAAGTTAGTCAATATATATATAGGGTCATTTTGTTACATCATCTTGACACAAGATGGTAGGTGATTAAAAATTCCCTCTGGGCCTTTCCAATTAATTTATATTTTCCAATTCTGCTATTATTTGGAATCTATCCAATTACTATCTGCCTGCCAGACCTGAGACCAATTACTAACTGCCTGCCAGACCTGAGACACAACAAGATGTTCATTGACTGCCTCTTCCTCTCCCCTCCCACCACTACAGGGACTACATTTAAAAAAGAAATGTACTGCAGCGAATCTCTATCAGGTAACCTATTGCTTTCTACTTTCCAGGAGACCTGTTTCTAAGACATCCCAAGCTCCAACTTCACAGAGCGTTTCAATTACTTATTCATCTGCCGCTGCTGACTGCTGAAGATGGTATTGATTAGCAACCGATATCCTCCTGCTGGGCCAGTTGATAATATTCTAAAACCTTGTGCATCAGTGGTACCCACTTGTAAGTGATATACTTTTGGCTTTGTTATAAGCTATAGACCTTAGTGTTGGAAAGGCTCAATTCCCTGCAATAGCAAATTGATGTAAACCCTCATGTCAAAGCCCTATCTGAGTGTCCTGGGGACTCTTTTAGCCTCAGTAATAGGCTGTGCAAATGTAGAAGCTTCCAACTGGGGCTTCATTTTTCACTAAATCAAGGTTTTCAATGGATAGATTGATGTAATAAAAGAGAACATAGAGAAAGCCGCTCAGATTCAATTCAAAGGTCTTTAAGATTCAGTGTATGCTCAAAAGATTAAAAAGAAAAAGTTGAATGAGAGAATTAATATCAGAACCTAGAACAAAAACTTATAGATTGCCTAGCACATCTTCATAAAATTGCAAAGATATAGATATACTAAAATTACAGAAAATGTGAGATTATGGAGAATACATAGAACTAAGCAGACTGCCCTGTACCCAGTGCTGCTAGCCCAACAAAACACCACAATAGGGAAGCCAAGCAAACTCTAAAAGATATCCATTCAACCGCCCAGGGATCTTCATACAGGGATCTTTGAGCAGTGAACCACCATAATTGTTTGTCAGTCAAGCAGTGTAGTCTTTACAATGAAGCCACAGACAGCAATACAGTAAAGCACTTTGTTACAGGGAATCTCTGTAAATAAAAAAAAACACTGAAATCTTTGTCCCAAAGTTACTGGAGACTCACTGTCAATTTGACAATTCTTTTTACAGTGCAGCAGGAACCAGCCATGCATGATGCGTGTGTTGACAAGGTTTGGCCGTGTTAGACCTCTGTTGTAGACAAGGATGGGGTTATTGGGGTGCACCAGACAAAAGAGGAATGCTGATACACTCCCAGAGGGTCGGCATGATGCACCAATGAAGTGCTGGTGAGCAGTCTCACCAGCACTTCATTGGAGCATCATGACAACCAATGGCATGATGCACTCCTGCATCAGTGACCCGTAGGGGGCATTGGGGTCCACCAGACAGGAAAAGGGAGGGGATGCTTAGTGAGGGAGCAGTTTGTTTTTTTGTGGTGAGATATCGATGGTTGGAATAGAGCTATTGATTGGTGCAGTTACCGTAATACCCCGTGTATAGGGTGCAGTCTCTCCACCATAAAGGACATTCGGTCCTGCAGATTTTAAAATCTACAGGCCCGGTGCAATTTTCGCAGGACCGAAACACAATATGTACATTTACTGTTTGAAATGAAATATTACACAGCAAGGATATACACTCTTTTTATCATTTAACTAAAAATTTCACAAAAAAAAATATTTATGCTTTTTGTTTTTCACTGTAAAAACCTTAATAATGGTCCAATTTGAAAGCTGTAAAAACTAGCATGTAGCTCAAGGCCTGTAGAACACAGCCAGACATTTGCTCCAGCACTCTGACAATATCTGCCAGACCTGCAGCCTTTTTGCCGGCTATAGCTGGTGTCCGGCATGTTTTCAAAAAGACTGCGCAAGGATGGCCTTATTATGGATGCAGCAAACGATGAGGGTGTGCCTTATAGATGAGGCTGTTAAACTATAGAAAAACACTATGGGCCAATGCCGGCGAGGCGGAAAATGTCAGACTGCTGGAAATGTCTGGCTGTAATCCTGAGACACATTTTGTTTTTACGGCTTGCAAATTGGACCATCATCAAGGTTTTTAAAGGCCCAAAATGAAAGGCATTACTGTTTGACAAGGTCTAAAGAGTTAAATTATTAAAACAGTGAGTTAAAGGATGTTTTTCATTATTTCCTTCCTGACAATGATTATATTGAGGTGTTCGGTCCTGCCAAAATCAAACCAGGCCTGCAAAACAATGAAGTCTACAGGAGAAGAAAAATCTTTCGTATAGACTGATATACAATCAAGACTGGATAGTATAATGTTTGGGAACGACCCTACAGCGACTTCCCAGGCTACAGTTATTTGATTATAAAATATTGGTGCATCTGATCGGATCACGGCTAATATTACGTCACTAATGCCTGATTGCCTGTCTTCATGGGGATCATGTATTGATGTGAGCATAAATATATTGAACTGAACTAAGCATCTATCTGCAACACACACAAGGCTAGGCACTATCATATCAGCCATGAAAGTAATAAGGGCCCTATAGTTTTAACTGCTGACCTGTGATTTTCTTTTCAGTTTTGTGTAAATTAATCTAAAGGCAGCCACATCCCCCAGAAAGAAAACCCATTGGGTTTGCTACTGAATAAACATTACCAACTGGCAGATTCAATGCTCATCAAAATTCCATAATGTTGATGCAGAGGTAAGTCTATTTTTTCATGGCAAATATGTTGGGTGGACGTCTCAGGGTATGTGTCCGTCTTTAGGTTAATCTACCCTTGCCCTTAGTGTCAACTCCTACACACAGAATGTAACAATTCCTCAAGGGCATGTCCTTTGTTCATCAAGATATGTGACACCTGCTGCAAAAGGGAGCTCAGCAGCATAGGAAGCAAATCTTCATTTGGGGGGCCCAGCGGGGACCCAATTTGAACACCTTGAATGATCGGCTCCAGCGCTATGATGCCTAAACATACCCATAATAGAATTTAATAGAAAAGTATTTTTGGTGAATTTTAGATCTGATTTGAGGCTCAGGGTTCCATTTTTCCTATCCCTTTAACATATTAATCTAATTTGGGATTCTAAGTTTTAGCTGGCTTGGTGAATTTTTTTTGGGGGGGCCAGACATAATCAGGCCCTCCCTCCTTTATGATTGGGCGGGTCAGGCCCCCCCGCCCCCCCCTTTACCTACGCCCCTGGGGCTTAGTGCAGAGGGCTCAATGTGCCCATTGGTCCTCATGATGCATGCGTGCAGCCCTGCCGGTAGCCCATAAGGGCTACATCCATGCATCATACAGACTCTATGGTGTGGAAACACATCCGGTGGGTCGGCATGATGCTCTAATGAAGTGCTGGCAAGCAGTCGCAGAAGCAGTTCATTGGTACATCGTGATGACCAACAGGCATGATGCACTCCTGGATCAGTAACCCTTAAAGAGCTATATATAGTCATCATAGGAGATGGACTAGATCAATGTAAACATGCCCACAGAGGGAATGGGATATGGATCAGGCTATGTGCCCACAGAGGGAGTGGGATATGGATCAGGCAGTGTGCCCACAGAGGGAGTGGGATATGGATCAGGCAGTGTGCCCACAGAGGGAGTGGGATATGGATCAGGCAGTGTGCCCACAGAGGGAGTGGGATATGGATAAGGCTGTGTGCCCACAGAGGGAGTGGGATATGGATCAGGCTGTGTGCCCACAGAGGAAGTGGGATATGGATCAGGCTGTGTGCCCACAGAGGGAGTGGAATATGGATCAGGCAGTGTGCCCACAGAGGGAGTGGGATATGGATCAGGCTGTGTGCTCACAGAGGGAATGGAATATGGATCAGGCAGTGTGGCCACAGAGGGAGTGGGATATGGATCAGGCTGTGTGCCCACAGAGGGAGTGGGATATGGATCAGGCTGTGTGCCCACAGAGGGAGTGGGATATGGATCAGGCTGTGTGCCCACAGAGGGAGTGGGATATGGATCAGGCCGTATGCCAACAGAGGGAGTGGGATATGGATCAGGCTATGTGCCCACAGAGGGAGTGGGATATGGATCAGGCTGTGTGCCCACAGAGGGAGTGGAATATGGATCAGGCTATGTGCCCACAGAGGGAGTGGGATATGGATCAGGCTGTGTGCCCACAGAGGGAGTGGGATATGGATCAGGTTGTGTGCCCACAGAGGGAGTGGGATATGGATCAGGCTATGTGCCCACAGAGGGAGTGGGATATGGATCAGGCTGTGTGCCCACAGAGGGAGTGGGATATGGATCAGGCTGTGTGCCCACAGAGGGAGTGGGATATGGATCAGGCTGTGTGCCCACAGAGGGAATGGGATATGGATCAGGCTATGTGCCCAAAAAGGGAGTGGGATATGGATCAGGCTATGTGCCCAGAGAGGGAGTGAGATATGGATCAGGCTGTGTGCCCACAGAGGGAATGGGATATGGATCAGGCTATGTGCCCAAAAAGGGAGTGGGATATGGATCAGGCTATGTGCCCAGAGAGGGAGTGAGATATGGATCAGGCAGTGTGCCCACAGAGGGAGTGGGATATGGATCAGGCTGTGTGCCCACAGAGGGAGTGGGATATGGATCAGGCTATGTGCCCACAGAGGGAATGGGATATGGATCAGGCTGTGTGCCCACAGAGGGAGTGGGATATGGATAAGGCTGTGTGCCCACCCTGTAAAAAAGGAACTAAGGTTTTAAACATGTTTAGGTCTAAATATGTTTAGAGTCTAAACATATTGGATAGGTAGGTGTATTCCTGGCTATCTATTTAGGATTTAAACACTTTTATCCTAAATGCCTAAACACCTGTGTTAAACATGTTTAGATGTTTAGTATTGAGACAGTCTGAAGTTAAGGTGTTTAGAATCTTCTCTCATCTAGTGTGTTATAATCTATATACATAGGATTACTCCCTATTGTGGATAATGAATGTGGTGACATTCCTTGAGAGTATTATGCTCCCTCTGCCTATACTATAGCTATAGTAGAATAATTGAGATCAATATCTATGGATACCATATCTAAACACAATATCATAATGCTAAACACTATAACCTTGAAACATCACCTAGGCATGTCATATTTAAACACATGGAAAAACATAAACATAAAAATAAACAAAGTAAACACTTTATGAAGCTAAAGATAGACCTAAACACATTGAAATCTAAACACAAAGGCTAATCACATTATGAGGCTAAACATGTTTAGGTTTATAAAGTGTCCTATAAAGTGGGAGTGGGATATGGATCAGGACGTGCCCACAGAGGGAGTGGGATATGGATCAGGCTGTGTGACTGGGGGCTATTTTAGGTAGCCTTCATATGAAGACCTATCGGGGAGAAATGACAGCTAGATACACAGGAGTAATGGGTCTATGATAGGTGCCGTAAAACACTGGTTGTGAGCTGGTGCTTTTCTTTGTTGTCTTTGGTGGGATTGGCATATGAGTGGGAGGGGTGTTTTACAGTATGTTGAGGGTAATGTAGACTAAGAGGACTAAATGATGTGTGATATGGTACTGTTATTTCATATTACCCTCAACATATGTTAAAGCATTTAATGCTATGCGATATGGTATGGAATCTAAGTGAAATAATAGATAACTCTGATTCGCAGGGTACTGCATCTAAAATAACAGCAGTAAATGTTTTCCTCAAGGGGGGGGGGGCAAGAGGAATTGCATCCATAAGGCCTACTTCTTTGTATAAAGGGTATTATATGTTACAAAATCCTTTTAACACCTCCAAAAAGGGGGCTTTGTGATATGGAATATACTTAATGCAAAATAAAGGTATTTTAGCTTAGGGAGTGGTCATTATTTATCAACAGGGGGGTGGTGAGTTTAAGGGGGCATAAGAAATTTTGACCCCTTTTTAGGGGGCGTAAAAAATTTACCCTCATTTTAGCAAAAAGCCTGCATGCTATTATAGATCAATGAGGGGTGCTAAAATTCTTCCCACCTCCGCCGCGGGGAGTGCAAAATCTTTTTACTGACGTCGAGGGGGGAGCATAAAAGAATTTTGCCATCTGCCCCAAAAGAAAACCACGCCCCCCTATTGATGAATTATGACCACTCCTTGAGAGTATGATGCTCCCTCTGCCTATACTATAGCTATAGTAGAATAATTGAGATCAATATCTATGGATACCATATCTAAACACAATATCATAATGCTAAACACTATAACCTTGAAACATCATCTAGGCATGTCATATTTAAACACATGGGAAAACATAAACATAAACAAAGTAAACACTTTATGAAGCTAAAGATAGACCTAAACACATTGAAATCTAAACACAAAGGCTAATCACATTATGAGGCTAAACATGTTTAGGTTTATAAAGTGTCCTATAAAGTGGGAGTGGGATATGGATCAGGACGTGCCCACAGAGGGAGTGGGATATGGATCAGGCTGTGTGACTGGGGGCTATTTTAGGTAGCCTTGATATGAAGACCTATCGGGGAGAAATGACAGCTAGATACACAGGAGTAATGGGTCTATGATAGGTGCCTTAAAACACTGGTTGTGAGCTGGTCCTTTTTTTGTTGTCTTTGGTGGGATTGGCATATGAGTGGGAGGGGTATTTTACAGTATGTTGAGGGTAATGTAGACTAAGAGGACTAAATGATGTGTGATATGGTACTGTTATTTCATATTACCCTCAACATACGTTAAAGCATTTAATGCTGTGCAATACGGTATGGAATCTAAGTGAAATAATAGATAACTCTGATTCGCAGGGTACTGCATCTAAAATAACAGCAGTAAATGTGTTCCTTAAGGGGGGGGGGGCAAGAGGAATTGCATCCATAAGGCCTACTCTTTGTATAAAGGGTATTATATGTTACAAAATCCTTTTAACACCTCCAAAAAGGGGGCTTAGTGATATGAAATATACTTAATGCAAAATAAAGGTATTTTAGCTTAGGGAGTGGTCATTATTTATCAACAGGGGGGTGGTGAGTTTAAGGGGGCATAAGAAATTTTGACCCCTTTTTAGGGGGGCGTAAAAAATTTACCCTCATTTTAGCAAAAAGCCTGCATGCTATTATAGATCAAAGAGGGGTGCTAAAATTCTTCGCACCTCCACCGCGGGGACCGCAAAATCTTTTTACTGACGTCGAGGGGGGAGCATAAAAGAATTTTGCCATCTGCCCCAAAAGAAAACCACGCCCCCCTGTTGATGAATTATGACCACTCCTTTGGAAGGGTAACATCTTTAAATCCAATTGACCTACCTTTTATGTATCTAGGTATGAAAGTAGTGGGTCAGCTTATCCATATCCAATATCCATCCGGTAATAAAAAGTGCTATGCAGTAGATAAAAATGTAGTTCAGATACTCTGACTTCACTTATTACTTAAACCACTATGAATCCATCCTACTCCAGCATATCATCTATTCCACTTGCTATCCTGGGTGGCAGGAGCTCAGATTTGCTGCTGTCCAATATAACATAATATAATAATGACACCCCATTTGGTGAAAAAAAAACAGACCTTGTATGATCAAGTCATCAAATGCCACAGGAGCTGTTCTACACTGTAAAAAAATGTCCTCAAAATTACGGAGGATTCATCGTCCCAAAGTTGCTAGAGATCCGTCATTATATTCACAGAGATGTCATTATATTCACAGAGATTCCTTGTACCACTGCACTGACACCTGCAGTTTCTTGTAAAAACTACACTGGTCCCCTGTTATCTAATTACGGTGGTTCACTCTTCAGTTTTGGATGGATCCCTGGTAGATTCAACAGTCATTTTTTACATTGTAGAGGCAGACAAAAGGGCAGCATGATAGCTAGGGCGTCCGCTCAGTGTATCAAGTGCCTATCCCTCCCTAACTGGTGTCCCGCGGAAGCGCAATGGAAACCCTGGAGGTGTGAGACAGCCCAATCAGTATGCAACAAGAAGACAAAGCTTCTTGAGCAATGAATCTGGTTGTGAGCCTGCAGAAACGTATTCACTGCTGCAGCAATGCAATTGCTGTGGGCAGCTCAGGCAGTGCCAACCTTTTGGTCATGGTCACATGCGCCGCTAGTATCAACTAAGGCATCAGATTGGCAACTTTCACGTGAGAGATCCCGAGATGGGAGGTGTTATGACACACATCCTCTATATTGGTCAGTAAAGACAGTAGTATCACTCTCCAAGCCTCTGTTCCATGGTCAAGGTATCAGGGTATATACATCCCTTACTTTGACTCTCTTAACCACCCCTGACTGCTGTCCCAAGTAGTCCACACTGTGAAAGAGATGTCGTCAAATTACAATGTAACGGCTGAAACCGTGTCCCAATGTTGCCAGAGATCCGTTGTTATTTTCACAGGGAATTCTTGTACATTTGTGTACCACCTTACTGCCACCTGGGGCTTTTTTTAAGTAAAAACTACACTGGTTCACTGCTATATAATGATGGTTGTTCACTGTTATGTTTTACAAGGATCCCTAGTAGATTTAACAGTTATTTTTACAATGCACTCTGCACTGGAGGCAGAGTGGAAGCAGTGGAAGGGGACAGATTGCTTGATCTGCCTGTCACATGATGTCACAGTGTCTATCCCGATATTCCAGGTCATCCAGTGGATGCTAGTACCCTATACTGCAGCCACCATCTCAGGCCTACTTAACATACATTCTCGTGAGACTTGCAGCTTTCAGGGTACAGAAGCCACTCTATACATGGGTTTTTGCACACACCTGTAGGTGTGAAAATTTCACAGCAGGAGGTGTGATAAGTGATAGACTGCACTTATCATACCTTTGAAGTTGTAATCATATGTCCTTAAGCCAGTATGAACTACTTAATGAGTCCTAATAGTACTGCTGTGTGTATGGTGGGAGAGATTGGATTCCCACCAGTATGACGTCACTGTACCCTAAAACCAGCAATAGGGCACCAGCTTCAGTGTCGCGCTAGATCGGAATAGCTAGCAGCTACATCCAAGGATCATTCCACATAGTATGGTCAAGGTACCCTTTCTCTCCACTAAGCCTGACTACTGTCCCAAACAGATTCCATGCACTGCAACATATGGGACAGGAGGCAATGTGACTGGCATGCCATTTAATGTTAGAGTCCCTGTGGACAGCTCTGTATCATCCTACATGGTCCATTGTGACCACTTATTTGAATAGTCTTTTCAGTGGTGCCGCTCGCTTCCCCACGCTTGATGGGCCAATATATTCGTTTGAATCTCCACCAGCCCTGTTGCTGTCAAATTCAGATTCTTTGCACTTGATGGCAGTGCAGGGGGCTTGGAGGTAGAGTGTCATTTGATGCTGCAGTGCTCCTCTATGGCGGTGTCATTCTATATGGCTCAGGGTGTGAGCTGAATATCTCATAAACCTTGATGTATTGAGCTTGGTAATGTGGATGGCAGCCCCTGAGGGCGAGAGGAGCGCACTGTAAAAGAAGTTGTTGATTAAGAGAAGGATTCCTCGCCCCAGAGATGTTGTTATTTCCAGAGAGATTCCTTGTACCACTGCCCTGCCACCTGGGGCTTTTCATAAAAACTACAGTGGCTCTCTCTTGAATAATCACGCTGGTTTACTGTTCAGTTTACTGTTCAGTTCTACGAAGATCCCTGATAGATTCAACGGTTATTTTTTACAGTGCAGTCTGATCTGTATGTAGCCATACAGCTTGTATAACTAACAGCTACAAATCAGTATCACTCAAGGCTCTGCCCTACACTCTCAGCCCGAATTGTAAATATGCAGCAGATACCGCCATAGCAGCTACAGTAGAACTCCAATCAAGTCAATGGGTTTGTACTAACACCAACTCCCCCTGTAGTGCACAATAACAAGCCTTTGCAATGTAAAACCGGGTCTTTGCGCTCACAGTGTATGGACAAGGAATCAAAGTATATCTATATGTCTCCCCATTCCATCCCTGGCCTGAACATTGTAGGCAATGGGTGGGACGTCGCAGGCTGCTGAGAGGGGAGGGAGTCTGAATTCTCTGTCTCCAGATAGCACTGTATGTCCTAAAGCTAGAAGCTGTATAGGCTACATAGCAGTATAATCTCACATGGCTCCATGCTATGGTAAAAGTATTCCTAACCCTATGTCTGCGAACCAATTCTGGCTGCTGCCCCATAGCATTATAGGCACTGGATGGGGCGTTACAGGCAGCTTGAAGGGGAAGGAGATTGCCTGCTGGATTGCCTGTCATTTGATGGTAGAGTTCCTATGCCTAGCTTTGTAGCAGTAACACACTTTACATGGTTATACTATGGCCACGGTAGTAGGGTTAATGCCCCTTGTGTCATTCCACCCCAACTGACTGTTGTCCCATGTAGTTTCTATGTTCTGGTTGCAAACTGGGGGAAGCTACAGAGAAGCAGGCCCTGTTATCTGATGGTACAGCACCTGTATGGGTAGTGCAGTTAAGGTATCAGTAACATATGAGGTACATAAACATGTGTTGTATCAAGATATCCTTCTGTCCAGCAGCGCTTGTCATCTGTCCCATGACATTGTAAGCACTCGATGGGCGTCACAGGCAGCTTTGAGCGGAAGGAGACAGTTTCTGACTTGGTTCTCATTTGATGCTAAATCCCCTATCATGGATAGTTATATCCCAGTATCCCAGCATGATCCCAGCCTCCTAAAAGGATCTGTGCTATTCCTGTGTCTCACCACTCCAGTTACTGTCCCATGTACAGTATACACACAGCAGCTAGGGGACTTGCCTCGGAGCCAGGCAGGCAGTTTCATTGGATGCTACAGCTCCTATAATGGTAGAACAAGGTATCAGTATCATCCGGTTCCTGAGGTATTCCTCTCATCAGCACCCTGAGAAGTGTTGTCCCCTGACATAACACGAATTGGATGGGCACTACAGGCAGCTTGGGGGACAGGGAGAGTGTCTGGCTTGGCTGTGATTTGATATCACAGCTCCTATTGGGTATAGCTGTATCCCAGCATCATCAAACATATATGCTATAGTCAATGTAGTATTAAGCAAAGTCTCCTTTGTATGCAGTGGGCCAAGGTATTATTGAGGTATACCTCCTGTGGCCCACCATGGCTGGCTGCAGCAGCAGACCCCTCCCTCCTGTGGTTAGATCCCTGCTGGAGGAGGTGCTCCAATGGCACCAGCAGTCACTCACTCACTCACTGCCTCCCTCACTGGGTGAGCTGCTCACGTTATGGGAGGGAAGCAGTAGTGGGGGATTACCACCTCCAACACCACCACGAGTTGCTCCCATCTGCTGCTCCTGCTCCTACTGCCTCTCCTGCCATACTGATACTACAGCATCAGGTTATGAAAAGCCATCCGTGCAGCATATTGCCACTTGCTAATTGCCTTTTATTTGTAAATTGACATTCTCATACTTCTTCTCCTGTCATACAGATGCTATACAACCATTTCATTAGCTATGATACAGCAGATGGCGCTAGTGGCGGCCATGTCCCTTTCCTCCCACTACAGGGGCATGGCTGGTATGAACTCCAGTACCTGTAACAGACCCATATGTTTGCAATGGTCTGTCTAATTTTTGGTTCATTATCTTCTCTTAATATCGATAGTGGGTATAACCACACCATTTCCCTCTGTGCTGTTTTGATTTCTAAAACCTGGAGCATCATTTTACATTACAAATGGGCAGTTTGGTAAAGGGTGTCTGTGCACTAAGGGTAACCCTATGGGGCCCTGTGAGTGGATGCTGGACATGCCCATGTAAGCAGCAGGGCTACTGGAGCGCCATCTAGTGTATCAGCGTGGTAAAATTAATGTATAGCCCCACTTATGGAAAGCCGACCATGTAACATAATACAGTTGTAGTTGGATTATTTGAATCGGCAAATGTCTGATCTGCAATTTTCAAATGTCAATTGGCAACTAACAACATGTCGTATTGGACTTCCATAGTATATTACCACTTCTCAATTGCCTTTTTTGTCAATTGCTTATCAATTGCCAGTCATAGGTTGACATTTGCTAGTCATGACTTGCCAATTGCCAGTCATTGCTGTCAGTTACTGTTTCCCCATTGCTAATCACAATTTGCAAATGGCAATTTTGCAACTCAAGACAATAAATTGATAACCTTATGAATGACAAAGGAAATCACGTAGAATTAACACTTAACAGCAACATTGGTGGTACAATTCTTAGGGTTTGAACCCGGGACCTCTTGACTTCAAAAGAGACACTCTACCACTGACCTACAAACCCACTTTTTTCATAGCCTGCCATTTTAACCTGTTATATACCTATACCTGGATCGGTATGGTACATAAGAGGGGCGGCGTCTACTAGACGACCCACTGTGGGTCAGCACATCCATCATGGGGCTGCAGATGACCTACCGCCATGAATTCACAACCAGAGCTGGTTCCTAAACAGACAATTGGCAACATGCAATATGTCCCACTGTAGGGTGTTACATCGAAAATTAACCAACAGTCTCACATATTATCCAAATAGGGAATCTTATAGAAAAGACATGTACTACTGCAATGTTAAAAACATAATGATGATATTTTTAATGGGGAATGCATGAGAGCTGTTCAAAGTTGAAAAAGTAACTGATATGTTGTCCCCACTGATATACACCATGGGGCCAGGGGCACCTGTGTGAGTGCAGGGTGGGCCCAGTAGACCATGCAGCATGGGGTGATCAGACTACCCGTAGCCACGGGGCAACATAGCAGAAACTCTTTTATTTGGGGCTTGTAGGGGTTATTGAATGTGGGAAAACTGATGGTGTAAATAATATAATAGGTAGTACTTCTGCTAGTATAATTTACTTTGTTGATCTGTCAATTTTTCCTTGTTAATTAATTCTAATTTGCCAAGGTCTAGAGAAGAAAGTATGATATAGGCCTATTTCAGCCTCCAGTATGCAAGAGTTGTATAGAGCTATGATAATGGGTATAGGTGCATTCTTTGACTAATCATGTATAGTTTGATAGCATGAGTGCACAATTTCTAAACTATTATTTTTCATTGGTCTTATCATATTTTTTGGTCTAAAAAATGACACAGAATTGCGACTATTAGTCATAAAAAGAATGTGCACCTAAGCCATTGTGTGCAATTTTGTGTAGAAAAAAATCCTGCACCTTTGATTTCTCTTAGAATTCAATGGATTCCTGCATACTTGGCATTATTTGAGGACATGTATTTTCCCTCTACTGCAAATATAGGTGCCATATGCTACCTACTCACACTATGCCAAAGGTGATAGTTCCCTGTGCATTTCCACAATCATAAGACCAAGAAAAATATGAATGAATGAATGAATGAACGGATTTCTGCGGCCCGTGTAACATCCTACCCACTGGCCTTCCATGCAACCAGCTGGTTACGTCTTTCGAGGAGAAGCGCTAACGTGGCGCCAATTTCGCTTGTAAAATATGAGCAGTAAACTTTCGCATATTCACCGGTACCAGGGACACACTTCCGATCATACCGTTTCTCCCCGAAAGGGTTCACGCAACCAGCTGGATGCTTGTGGTGCCGGCTGGTGGTGCAGCTGCAGTGTCGCCGCCTGGTGTCAGGGTGGGGTTACTAGTGTTGGTGTAGTAGGTATAGGAGTCTCTTCCATCACCAGAGGCAGCACCAGCATCAGCAGCAGGACCAGGACCAGGGGACCCCCCCCCCTCCCCCCTCTAGAGGCCCGCAGTTTTCATAATTTTAATATTTTTAGATTTTCTTTGCATACAAATGAAGAATCCAAGATTTTGACCCAAGCTTTCTATGAATTGGCTGGTATAATAGATTAAATGCATTATCTGTGAGGGTTATTAGTAATAAAAATTCAATATTTTGTTCAGAATATGCCACAGTAAAAAAAAAAAAAAAAATTAAAAATAAAAGTCTGACCTACCTCAACTTTTTGGACTATGTTACCGGAAACTTACAATTTTTCTTTTAGGCCTAATCAATCCTACTAAGGGAACCGGTTATAGCTCAGTTGGTGTTATGACCTGTAGAAAATGACTTGCTCCAGTGGTTACATGGACTAGTTTTGGTGTAGTGGGTGATAGGAATCTACTCCATCAGAAGCACCAGCAGGCTGTCCACATGTATGCACAAAAAATTGCTCCCCCCCCCTTTCGACGGTCAAAATCCCCTCAGACCAAAAAAAATCATGCGCATACACATTTTAGCTTACAATAATGTACACACTAAAAAATAACTGCTGAATCTACCAGGGATCCTTGTAAAACTGAACAGTGAACCACCATAAGTGTATTGCAGTGGACCAGTGTAGTTTTTACCAGAAGTCGCAGGTGGCAGTATAGTGGTACAAGGAATCTCTGTGAGAATAACATCTGCGGCAGCTTTGGGACAAGGATTTCGCCATTATTTCCGTGACATTTTTTTACAGTGTATGTCCATGTAGAGGACATATATATGAATCACTCTGTCTGATTACCTGTTTGTGTAGATGATAAGTCATCCTGTAGTGACAGCTTACTATGAAGGAAACAAGTCACTCCCTTAGAACAACTACAAATATCCTATGACTAACTCTTATTGAGAGCCAGACTCACAAGCTACATGTCGTTGCCTTAGCAGTGGCGGATCCAGGATTTTGAAAAGGAGGGGGCACGGCCCAAAAGGAGGGGGCGCATCACCTATTTTTTCACAAATATTTGGGTCCAAAATATGTAATTAAACTCTTAAGTACTGGCAAGAAAGGGGAGGGGCGCACGCCCCCGTGCCCCCCTCTAAATCCGCCACTGCCTTAGTGCATGAAGGTTGTAACTAACACTTTGACCAAGTTGAGTTTTCTTCTGCTTCTATTGACCTCTATTTACTTACAGTGGCAGTACTGAAGCTCTGTCTTTGACAGTGTGATGATGATATGTGTGCCCACAGACCCCAAAGACTACTATATTGTTCTGGTAACTTGGTGCTATGGTCAGTGGAGCCTCTCTTGAAAGACTTGATAAACGCAGTTATAACCTTCTTGCGTTAAGATGACAATGTAGTATTCTGGCAATATTAAAAGACCAATTTGTCTTATCTTCAATGATTTCTTCTGGAGTTTTTTTTTTTAATATTGCTATTTACAGCATAGGGCTTGAATTGTCAAGAAACTAACTATGCTTCATGTCCTGTCGAATTGTTATTTGTATTGAAGAAATAAGCCCATGGTGGCATCACGACCAACTTTTTATTAGGTGTGTAAAAGATGTATGCATTCTTAAACTTTTAAGGAAAGCTGTCAAGATGTATGAATGTAACCCTTGGTTTGACAATAAAGCCTATGGGACAGGAAGAAATTCCTACCCGCAGTAAACAGATTATCATTTTTATACAGGATAATACCATCAGTCCTATCGACAATAATATCAGTCGGTACAAACCTGACCTGACCACTCAATTTTGAATGGACAATAACATCAGTCCACCAAATTTTGAGGGCATTTACATCAGCCCACTAAAGCTCAAACAGTATTATAAGATTTAAACTAAAATGGAGCATTCACCTGCTCAAATACTTTCTCTTTTCTTTATTAGTCTAAGTCATGGCCTTAAGCCTTGTTATTACTAATATTATCATTGTTATTACTATCATAATCATTCATTTAGGTATATTGCAAACCAGAGAGCATATATAGGATCGACTGGAATAATTGTATCCACAGGCAATCTTCTGCCTAAATTATTTCAGTATAAATAAAGGAATTTCAATCAATCTTGAAATCAATTACTCAACAGGGCTGGACCCGTGCATCATGACAACCAATGGGCATGATACAGTATTGTATAAGCGGCCTTTAAAGGGTTAAAACTGGGTGTTGGAGGGTTAAAGTTATTCCTGATTCCCCTCATGCCTACACCCACCACCTATAGATTTGTAGTGGCCCTCCTACCGTGCCCCAGGTCTCTGCCGGCCTACCGTGGTACTGCATATTGAATGGTCCAATGGAGCAGGTCCAGCCTGAGGGATTAGACTCAGTTATTGCCTCCTGCTCTTGGAGTTTGGAGTGATGGGATTTCTTGAATAAAATAGGTGTAAACATGCTGCAGTCACCCCACCCCACCGCCGAAGACAAAAGAAAGAAAAAGAAAGAAACATGTAAAAGAATAATAAAAAAAAACAGACTTCAATTAGATTCTTACCAGTATCAAAGGGGAAATAAATTAATTAAGTACTTAGCCTGAGTACGCATCGAGATGCTGCAGTGTGAAGGGCATTTCAGCATGGGCTGATACTGGGGTGAGTATACGCTCTGTGAGACGACCAAGGTATCCCATGGTAGATTTATCTTTGTGTAGGAAGTGATAGGAGTGTCGCCCCCTGGGTGTGCTTCTCAAAACTACTACTAGGTGGCCCCTGGGTGACCATGTATGTCTGTAGTTCCATCAATACTCCCCAGATGTCACCCCAGTGCCGCCCACTTGTGCCTCCCCACTCGTGCAGCTGTGATGGATTACATAGTTAGGGAGTGGTCAGTTTTTTAACAATAGGGGATGGCAGTTTTTGGAGCAGGGGCAAACAATTTCAGACTCCTCTTGGGGGGAGGGGGAAACAACGTTCACACATTCTTTGTGAAATAGCCCATGGATAACTACAGAATAAAGGTGGGCGAAAAAATTCTGACCCCACCGAGGGGGAGGGCCAAAAATATTTTGAGGTGCCCAACGAAAATCCACCACCCCTCCCCGTTGTCAAATTACCACTCCCTTAAAGCCTGCATGCCAAATGTTTTTAGGGAACTAGACCGGCAGGGGGGGGGGGTCCCATGTCCATTGTTGACTCTAAGGGGCCATCATTAAAGGACGTCACGCAAAGTTTGACCATTTTTGACCCCCCTCGTCATGTTTTTTTTTTTGCCAAATTTGCAATGCTGAAGGTATATTGAAAATTAATTCCATCACACGGAGCCTGATCCCCCCCCTCCCCCCTCCAGCATGACGTCATTTGTGGATGGCCCCTAAGAAATTGTGCTTGTCCCTTGTCTCTCAACCCCATGTCCCTTGTCTATTTCAAAAAGTGGATTTGTCTTTTCCTGGGCTTTCTCTTTGAAATACCGGAGTATAATGTAGGCTAATGGCAACAACAATTCTACATAGAAATCGCACTACTTGAGTTTCTTTCTTTCTTTTTTCCCCAACTTTCTTTCTGTCTTTCTCTTTTTTTCCCTCCTCCCATCCCTTCCCTCTCTTGAAGATCTTGAAGAATGGATAGGGCCTATGTTTTACAACTCCAAGAGTCCAGGGGCATCACAGACTCTTTTTTTTTCAAGTTGAAGATGTATAAACAACACAACTAGATTCCAACTTTGGGCTTTTAATGAGGACATTTATTTAATTTGAACCAACTCTCTTTTTTTTGGGGGGGGGGGGGGTTAACCAGGAACAATGTGAAATTTCCAATTTGCCCTCCCTTATTAGAGGCAAACAAGGAAAAAAACAGTGGGCGGGTTTGTGGATTAAATGAATGTCAGTGATCATTAGATCATTTTCCTGCAATGACCCCCCCCCCCCCCAATTGGGACTCCCTTAGAAATTCAATGGTGGCCTAAAGTTAGGGATCCACTGCCGCAAGTTTCTTGCGACTTGCACTTGTGCATGTTTTCTCGCAGGAGATGTTCCAGCAGTGGATCTGCTGCTGCAAGAAACTTCATGCGACGTCGGAGCGGCGTGCAATGACATTCGCAAAAATCAAAATGATTTGATTTTTGCAAGTGCTCTGCGAGGACACACGCACGAGTACAATTCGCAACAAACTCGCGGCAGTGGATCCCTAGCTTAAGGGGAGTGGTCATGTTTTCAGAAAAAAATTCACCCCTGTTCAGTGAGGTCCCGAGTGTCGCAGTGTAGGCCTATAGGGAACAGAGCTATTCCTGTATGGAGGTGGCCATCTTGAAATTACTTATGTAACTGCCCCCCCCCCCGACAGCCATCTTGGATCTGGCAGAGGATTGTGGGTAATCTCTTATCTTACCCTCCACCCACAGAAAACAATGGGAATTGATAAGACGGATAAGCTGCCCCAGCCTCTATCTTAATCACCTTAGGGGGTCTAGGTGGGGGGTCCCAATGTCCCTTGTCGATTTTAAGAAAAGCCCATGTCAAATATCACTAAATTTGTATTTTCCTCTGTCCTTGTCACTAAGCTCTATGTCACATGTCGATTTTAAGAAAGGTCCATGTCCCCTGTCACTATCTTTTTTATCCCATGTCCTTGTCCCTAGAAGCTCCATGTCCTTTGTCGATTTTAAGAAAAGTCATGTCACACTGTCGATTTTAGGGGTCTAGACCCATACCTTATGTACCTGTCCATTGTTTTAGGTGTAAATTGAGGGGATTAGCCTGATAGGGAGACAATGGCATGGTTTTACTCAGCCTGGATTATATGTGCCCTCTAAGAAAACTTTTAAAGTTTAATTTCTCTTGTATTTGAAGTACTATGTCTATATAAAGCTAATATTGTTTAAAGGGGCCCTGGCACCACAATTCAACAACATGGGTACCGATTCAGACAGCGATCATAAAATAGCGGGGACCAACGAAAAAATCGTGGCGCCATTATTGGTCAAAAAGTGGTCATGTGACATTTTAATGCGGGTGTGTATTACGGTGCCAGGGCCCCTTTAAGTTTAAAGTACTGGTATTTGCTATCCAAAACTATAGATTTTTAGAATATAGCTTCATATAGACTATTAGAAAGGGCCAACCAAAGTAAACTGTACAAAGAGGCCAACTGCTGATCTAGCCCCTGATTACATCATACATGAACCACCTAGGAAATTTGTTTGGTTCTAGCAATGGCTCTGTCCCGTATAGGCCTACCATCAATGGCAGTCTGAACCGCGAAACTACTTTCTCCTTTCAATTAAGAAATAAATAATAGCACTTTCCCCTGAAGACCACGTGCAAGTCTACCAACTGGAAAACACCCATAACGGAAACGCTCTCTGATTGGCCGAATCAAAAACTTTAGGCAGTTTCGTGGGAACCCGAGACTTTTAATCACGCACCTGTTGCATTTTTCACTTCCAATTATCCTCCAGAAAGTCTCACAAGCTTCTAACTGCAAAGTCATATAGCTACATATAAGTTCCCAAGTCTTCCAAAAAGCAAAAATCAGGATTTCGATTTGAACGCTTTTTGTGAGGGAGAGGAGTTTGGCTCGTCGAGTTGGGTTCTCGCGAAACCGTCGTGAGGGATGACGTCACAGGCCATCTGGGACAGGAGGAAGGGGACTTGGAGTAAACTGTTGGGAACACGACCAAAGTGTCGAACTCGTGGAAACAAGTTGCAAACTAACACTAACTCCACTGAGTGGCATGTTATGGCGACCCTAGGAGGTTCCTCAAACCAGGTGTCATCTCTCAGGTGACCAAATGTAGCGGATATTACTCAACGATCGGATTTTACCACAAAAGGAAGTCGCCAAGTTTTGTCATCTCGAGTTTTTTGGAGAGAGGGTCGTTGACACTCGCCTGGTCGTGGACTCAGTACTTGTCAGTTTGGACTGAGGTGGTTTGCTTATCGCCCCGCCACCTACCACTCAAAATCCACCTGTTCCTTAACAACAAAATCACCTCCAACTGGATCCTGTTATCATATCCATGTCCGGGGGAGCGGAGACAGTTTTGATCAAGAGTCAAAAGTTTACAACTTCTGTTGACTCGAGTCCGTTGCGAAGTGTGGAAAACCAGTTGGATTTCTCGGCCGGGGCCACTCGAGGATCGGCCGGCCGTGCCGGGGGGTCGCCCCGCACCCCACGCCCCCCACTTGGACCTAGCAAAATGAATAATACTGTCGTCGACCCTTGCCACAATAACAACATCAACATCGTTACCAATATCAGGACAGAACCATTCTCGGATTTTTACACTATTGAGGATGAGCTTGGCAGGTAAATAAACTTTCTTTTGAGATCTATGTCAAAACTGGGAAGAATCTCAAGTCCCTCTAGATCCCTTTTTTGATTGATATGGAAGGTGGGATTACATTAACGATGATCCCAAGGAATGATCATGATGATCCCAGAACGATGATCCCACCTTTTGAGGAACCATGATCCCATCCTTAAGAAATGATGGCCCCACTCTTCAGATGTGCATATATTGTGTTTGCATCTTATCACTGAACATGTTATTGACAAAGTGGTATTTAGATGAAGATTTTTCCATGAAATCTAGGAAGAATTTGAGAGTGACAGGTACCCGGTATAGAGACAGTAGGCTTCTGTGTGTGTAGGTCCAGGTAAATCACCAATAAATCATGAAATACTGTTGTTATTGGGCCTAATGTGTATGTAATCTAAATTAGCCTGGAGTATGAAAAAAAAATCGATTTCTGACATTTTTGGGCATTTTTGTTATTATTTTTCATCATTTCTATCAATTTCCATGCATAAATCACCAACAAATCATAATGCACAGGGGTCAGTAAACTTTAGGTATGAGAGATATTCTAATGTGGGATCATGGTTCCTTAAGATGGGATCATCATTCCTGGGGAGGAGAAAATGGGATCATCGTTCCCATGGGATCATCGTTCCTTGGGGTCATCGTTCCAGTAACCGAAGGTGGCTTAAAGAGTTCCCCCACCCCAGGGCCCAGGCCCATATAGGACGTGTCTTTAGCCATATGCCATATTCTAACATTTCTTTTCTATTTTTTTTTTTTTTTTTTTTTTTGGGGGGGGGGGGGTGGTGTTAGAGGTTAATTGAAGTTGGACCTCACCCCCTATACCCTTTCAATGGCCCATAGCCATCACCCTAGGCTATAGCTATTATCATAATAGCCATAGGCATAAGGTGATGGCTATGGGCTTACGTGACAGTCTATGAATCATAATAATTATGATTCATAGACTGTCACGTAAACTTTAAGTTATTACACTTACGGTAGTTTTTAAATTGATCGTCATTGTGGTTGGAATACACTACAATCAATTCCGCTAATTGTATTAGTCACAGTGTCACTGTCAGTCAGCCCATTCACTACTACTACAAATTTGTAGAGATGAGTCAAATTACAGAAGTTTTAATAGACTTTTCAATTTCCTTGATGATCCTAGCCCATAGATGAAATGTTACAGAGAGAAAATTCCCTGGACTCAGATACTACACATCATAGAAGTAGATTGAGTCGTTAGTATACAACGTAGACTATAGGGCCAAAAAAAAGGAAAAAAAATATGTTCAGGTAACAGGGTCGGACAAAATTAGAGCAGGTATTAAAGCAGGGTTTTTTTGGTGTTTTTTTTTTTTTTAGAATTTTTTTAAGCTTGGCTGTAAATTCACACCTACGGGAAGCTAATTTTATTTGACGGGTGGGAAGTAAGAAAACTCATGTCTCTGTAAGTGCAAAATGAAATCAGATTTTATCATTTATCCCCAAAAGATCCATAATAAAGGTTTATAGGGTGAGGCTAAAAAATTGGGTAAGTAGCCTTATCTGAACACAACACTTTTTTAGGACTAAAGGAAACTACAGTTTCTGAAGTCCCTGACATTACTAGCAGTAAACTGAGTCGTCAGTATAGGATTCAGTATGGAGGCCTAGTGGAGCCGCCATTTTGAATTTCGCTGGTTGAGGTAAAACCCACTGATAAGACATACCATGATGGGTACCTTGTCCCCACTTCCAGGGACATGCTGGTCCCATCTTATCCGTTGTTATCAGTGTGTGTCGCCAGAACCAGCTCCAGACCAGCTAGTGGCCAATAGACCGGGGTATAGACTATGTAGACAACAAGTGCAGTGACTACTGGTGTTAAAGGTCTCACTACCGTAATCCCCCGCGTATAAGGCGCATCCCGCGTATAAGGCGCACCCAGAGTTTCAGAATATGGTCAAAAAAATAAAAAAATCATAACTTTTGTGCTAATGAATGGATTTTCAAAATTCAAAAAGCTATGTGCTGTTTGGACCCCCGTGACCCTCCTGGACCCCAAATACAGCAGATGAGCTTATATGGTAGTGTAACATATCAAAAGAAAGATCTTGGTGTCCCCCTTGTGGATCCAATTAGAACTAAAACCCCCCGTATAAGACGCGCCTTATACGCGGGAGATTACGGTACTGTCTACTGTCTCTGGTTTAACCTTGGCTAGCACAGACAACATACAATCTATTGAGTGAGGTATCCTCACACCACTACAAGAAATGGAAATTACAAGTTGGAAGTACATAATGAAAATATTAAAGTTGCAGTTAAAATACATTCATACTGAAAAGCTATTTTTCTGAAAAATTCACATCGCAGTATACGGTCAGAGGTGGTGATAGATCGGATTGCTGCCCTGTCTGCACCTTATATATTATGTACTTATATTGAACCCTTAAAGAGTCGTCATGATGCACCAATGAAGTGCTGGCGAGTCTACTCACCAGCACTTCATTGGTGCATCATGACGACCAGTGGGCATGATGTATTAATGCATCAGCGGCCCTTAAAGGGTTAACCAGGGCCACATGATGCCTCCAGGTTCATGTTCCTTGGTCGTCATGATGCACTACCCATGAGAATCGCATCTTGGCTGGTATAATGAATAAATGCAGCCCTGCTGTGTTACTCACCAGGGCTGCATTTATGCATCATGACGACCAATGGGACATAAAGTAGCCTTTATAAGGCCACCCTTAAAAATATGGTAGTATTGGTAGTAGGGTGGTGGTATTTTTCAGACCCATGAGGAGGGAGGGAATTTTTTTTTTTTTTTTTTTTTAGGAAAATATTTTTATTTGTTGTGAACATTGTAAGCCAGGACGCCATGAATTGTCATTACGTTTTAAGGTTTTGTGATTGGAAACCTAGTTTTTTGTGCTGATGGATCAGAATTTAGGAAAAATTTTTCCCATTCTCACAAAGAAATCCACCAGGCCTCTGGACAGGAAACGGACATATTTTTAAGTGTGGCCTAATCTCTAACGGGTGCTAATGCAGGAGAGCATCATGCCCATAGGTCGGCATGATGCACCAATGAAGTGCTGGCTAGACTCCTTGCCAGCACTTCATTGGTGCATCATGCCTGTACTGACCCCCAGGGTGTGTAGTTAAGGTTGTCATGATGCATAAATGCAGCTCTGGCGCGTAGCTCAACAGGGCTGCATTCATGCATCATGACAACCAATGCACAAAATGCATCATCAACACAGTAAAGTGGGCCTGACACAGGGTTCTCCACAGGATGAAAAAGCATACAAGTAATTTTCAAACACAAGGGCTGTGTGGATCATAGCGGCAAATCTTAGGCATGTCTCATGAGAGAATTTTGAAAATTATATTATTAAAATGACAAAAGAATAGATTCTGTTAGAATTTTTCAACTAAATTTTACTTTTTCAGCCCTAACTTCTGTTCTAATTGTCCGATTTGCAAAGTTCAAAAAAGTATAGAAAGCTGAAAGTCTCCTGGAGTGAGTGAGTGAGTAATAGATGTTTAACGCCATTTCGACAGCTAAGGTCATATTCATGGCGAGAACTACATTACACAATTTCACATAGGAATGTGTCAGTGCCCGCACATATGTGCACCACACACATCCTGAGGGGATAGGAAAGATGAGAAGTAGACCCCTTTAAGTGGGCTAGGGAAGCCCAGAAAGTCTCCTGGAAAGCACACGGGTGGTGCTTACTAGCTAAAGCACACGGGCGGCACTGAAAAGCACACGGGAACCCCGCCCGTGTACTTCCTATGTGTGGAGAACACTGCGGCCTATAACGTAAAGTGGGCCTATAAAGGGTTAAGGCCCCCTCCCCCCATCCACCCTCCTCCAAACCTCGTACAGAGATAGATCGTCGTGACACAGTTTGGACCGTCACGGTTGGCTGCACACATGGTATCTCAGGTGTACACTGCTGACGACTTGTTGTCGACTTCCCATCCTCTTGGTTTTTAAAATCAAACCGTCCAGATAATCTACCCTTCAGACTACTTTACAGTTTACACTGTTATCTTCTCTGACAGTGTTTATCTTTTTTCCATCTCTAAGTGTTTCCCATCGGCCTCTTTCTATCTTATCGGTACGTTAGACCCAACCGATATGATAAAACCCCACGTATATGATTAGACGGAACCATCGCTAAAAGGAGCGATGGCAAGCGGTGGCACTGGTGTTGTGGTGGTGGAACTTTCAGAGTAGTTTCCCAAGCCCCCAATAAAAACTGGGTCCCTAGTCTTATGTGGGGATGGTCTTTGATATCTTAACTCTAAGACCTACCTACTTGTTGTGTATTGTTTTGAAATGTAACATCATATGCCATGCCTTTGCTTTTTGTAACCTGATATCTAGAACTCAGTCAGACATGTTGGGCAAGGTGGCAAGTGCTGGTTCCTGGTCAGTCTGACTGTTGTCTTTGTAGTGGTACAGGTGGGAGGGACACAAGGTCCCTCTGGTGAGTAAAATATGAACTGTAAAGGCCTGCCACCTAGGGACCATCTAGGGACAGGAAGTTCAATCCCAACTTGTTGGATGAGATGTTTTGTTGACATTTGAGACATGTGTGATCAATTCCAACCCACAGGGAGGATATATTGACAATTATAAATTATCACAGTAAGTAGGACAGCTTCATAAAGGTCAAAACAAGACAGGGGTCTACTTTAATTAATGCACACAGGCATCATTTGGCCACAAACTGCCCTCAAACCCATGGGACTTGGTTTCAGTGGACATCAATTGCTGGGCCTCTGAATGAACATATCTAGGGCCCAGTTAGCTGGGTAGTATATGATGCCCCACAATCTGTTTTAGGGGAATGCTATAAGCCGCACCTGAGCCCTGGAATGATTGGCATTCCATAGTATAATCTATACACACTTAAACGCCACGTAGAAGCTGCACACTGGCATCAGAAAGGATAAATATGCATCTGAAATGGTCTATAAGCCCGGGGGGGGGGGCACTCGCCCATGAAATGGATATCGACTGCAGCCTGATTCTCGAGAGCGGTGGCGGTGGATTCCCTCACGATCCCGAAAAAGGGGGGCGGTGGATTCCCATCAGATCTCTAATAGCAGGGCGGTGGAATTCAATTTGATCCCAAATGACTGTATTGTTTATACACCATACATATGAGGGTATGAAAGCGATAAAAGACACAGTGCTGGACAATGACAAATTCTGATCCATATAAATACATGAGTACAGTAGGGTGCAAGGGGGGGGGGTCCAGTCAATATTTGGGATTGTTGAAAAAGGGGGGTGGTAAACGTCTAGCTTTTCAGTCAAGTAGGGCAGTCAGATTTCAAGATCACAGAGATAGGGCGGTAGGGCGGCAGTTGAGAGTGACCTACATATAGTCAGTGCTCCCCCCCCCCCGGTCTATAAGCCTCAGCTTACACCAAGGCTTATACATGTGATTTTGAGGTAGTATTATTGTCGGGATGGAGGACCTGGGAAGTTCATAAAACATGTCACCAGCATTTAGACCTTTGGAAGACAACGATTCATTAATAATAGGCCATATTATACCGTTCGTTTATTCTCAGAAAATTTTAATCTAGGATATTGATCGGTCCTATTTATCGAAGGGCCGTTCTAAGGTGAAGCTAACCCCCCAAATCAGAATAATGAACAAACGCCTAATATACATAGATTGTAATCTCAGAAGAGTGGATCTCGTCAACTTGGGTCACCCCTCCCCCTTCCCCCAACACACACACCTAACGTAGGTTGTCCCCAGTGAAAAAGAGTTGTACACGTACAGACCCCAACTGTTGGCACACACACAGAGGCCAACAGCTGCCCCCCCCCCCCCAGGTTCATGACTAGTATACTCTGTGTGTCAGGTTATAACGGTTTTAACGTACAACACAGGCAAACACTGTACTACCCGTATAACAAGGCTTGGTTGATGTTAATAGCCCTTCAAGGGCCGTTTATTGTTTTAATTTGAGATGGAATAAGGGTTCTATATATAGTAAATTGCCTGAGCCAAGAGGGAGCACTAATATCTGTGCACAACAATATAGCTAGTCAGAAACCCCTCCTCACATACATGATCCCTGGGATCTACATGAGAACTATGTGACAGGTTTTTATAATTGGGGTTTTCAGTGTTTTTTTCTAGTCTAAAATCCTATTACCGAATTTCACCCAATTTTAAAGGATTAAGATGTAGAATTGTGTGCATGTAAGCCGCGCCCTGAGTTTGTGGACCTGTCACGTAAATCTCAAGTGCTCCCCCAATATACTAGGGATCATGTATGTGAGAGAGGGGGGGGGGGTCTGACTCCTGGTAGCTGGATTGTTATTCACACGTATAAGTGCTCCCCCTTAGCTCAGGCACTTTGCTATATATAGAACTCCACTGAACCCTTTATTATGGTAGGGAACTCGCCGCTGCTGCATCCATAGGGGCGTAGGAAAAAGTACCGAAGGGGGGGGGGGTAGGCCCCCCTAATAATGGGTAGGCACCCTATATCAGTGTGGATGTATAGCTCCCCCCCCAACTGGGACCCCTGGGCCCCCTAATCAAAATTTGCTTCCTACACCTCTGATCCGTACATCATCAATGCCGTCCTTATGGGGTTAATAAGCTTTGTTTTTGTTTGTCAAGTTATGTTAGTGTCATTGATAGCTATTGTTAGAATGAAATCGGTTTTGCCTTTTATAAACAATAAGTTTGCACAACTTGCTGACGCATATATTTATGAGTTGTGACAGTGCCGTGTCAATAGCTACTTGAATACTAGTAAACTGATAAATGGGTCAACACGTCAGTAGGACTCTAGAATCCTGTCATACACAAACCCTCATTCTGTGATGGCCCATTTAGGCACCGGGGTCTAAAATAAGTGCCGGGGTATAGGAATATTGAAATTATTCTTAACCAATTAAACAGTATTCAAATAAGCGCCTGTCTCGTATGAGTGCCGGGGATACAGTGGTATTGAAATCAATGAGCGCCCGGCACTTATACGGTCCACTACGGTATGGCACCTGCCTCAAATAAAGACTGGGGTTACAGAGGTATTGAAATTTATAAGCGCCAGCGGGCTTAAACCCAGATCTTCAGGGCTCGACAAATTGTGTCAGAGAATCATCAGAATGTGTGCCCATGGGCACAAGATCTGACAAAAGTTGTGCCCTGTACAGGAAAATTGTGCCCCACATAAAACAGTTATGATTAATTGCATTAAGTTATTTCACAATTTCCCTATATGTTCACTGTGCTTTTATTTAATTCTCCCAGACTGAGGGCCATGTGCAAGTCTACGTTGAGTGCTTCACATACCAGCCATGCCTCCCACTGTCCTATGTTATAGCACTGGGTCTAAACACATCACTAGGGGAAGGTTTTTACCAACTTCACTAAGCGTCCCCACCTGTGGAGGACCTCATGGTTGGATGACTCTCTATACCTCTGTTATAGAATAACCCTTTAAGGGCCACTGATGCAGGGTCACTGATGCAGGAGTGCATCATGCCCATTCGTCGGCATGATGCACCAATGAAGTGCTGGAGAGACTGCTCGCCAGCACTTCATTGGTGCATCATTCCCATTCGTCGGCATGATGCACCAATGAAGTGCTGGAGTGACTGCTCGCCAGCACTTCATTGGAGCATCATGCCGGCCTCGCCGGGAGTGTATCAACCCTGTATGATGCACTGATGCATCTCGGGCCTTTAAAGGGTTGAAGGGTCCCATGATGTCTCCAGGTTCATGCACCAGGCCCGTACGCAGGAGGAGAGCTCAGGGTGCTTGAGCCACCCTCCCCCCGGAGCAAAATTATGCCGAGTTCCACCCTCCCAGAGTGAAAATATTTCGATATGGGTGTGTGGAATTCGAGGGAAAGGTCTAGATTGAGCGGAACTCTTTTGCTTTTGAGTAATGCTGGGGGTGACGCTTGAAGGGTGGAATTTGGATCTAAAAGGGTGGAACTCATAAGGGTTGTGTGGAATGAACAGGCGGTCAGACCCCATAATCACCCATTTGGCATACTTTTTTTTCAAAATTTTCATGGGGAGGCATGCCCCCGGAACCCCCTAGTCATGGCGCTGCCCTTCGCTTGGGAATTGCACTGCTTTGCGGTGCCCACATATTTCTACGGAGTTCCACCTTAAGAACTTGAGCCCCTCCCCACAGTGAGGTCTGGCTACGGGTACCTTGATGCACCAATACAGTGTTGAAGCAGAGTATGACCCTTCAGGAGCGTATCATGCCAGTATGATGCATTTAAGTATCATGAAGAAACATCGGCAGGAGCGTATCATGCCGGTACGATGCATTTAAGTATCATGAAGAAACATCGGCAGGAGCGTATCATGCCGGTACGATGCATTTAAGTATCATGAAGAAACATGGGCAGGAGCGTATCATGCCAGTATGATGCATTTAAGTATCATGAAGAAACATGGGCAGGAGCATATCATGCCAGTACGATGCATTTAAGTATCATGAAGAAACATGGGCAGGAGCATATCATGCCAGTATGATGCATTTAAGTATCATGAAGAAACATGGGCATGAGTGTATCATGCCGGTACGATGCATTTAAGTATCATGAAGAAACATGGGCAGGAGTGTATCATGCCGGTACGATGCATTTAAGTATCATGAAGAAACATGGGCAGGGGTGTATCATGCTGGTACGATGCATTTAAGTATCATGAAGAAACATCGGCAGGAGCGTATCATGCCGGTACGATGCATTTAAGTATCATGAAGAAATATGGGCAGGAGTGTATCATGCCGGTACGATGCATTTAAGTATCATGAAGAAATATGGGCAGGAGTGTATCATGCCGGTACGATGCATTTAAGTATCATGAAGAAACATCGGCAGGAGTGACCTGAAACACACAAATATTTGTTTTTGGTCTTATTGGGTAATTATTGATATGATTAATTGATAATCAACAAATTATCAATTAATGACTTTCCACCACATTTAATGAAATTTTTGATGCTGGTATTTGTTTGGATCTTTTATCTTGAATCCTGACTGAAGTTGACAAAGGATGAGTGTATGGAGGGGGGGGGTCTTAGTTAGATATAGGATAAGCAGACTCCACGTACAAGGAAAGTAGTCTATAGAGATCTGTGTATACATAATCTCTAAAATAAACATAAGAAATGAGCCTTGTGCATAGAACTGTTGCAGTTTTAACGCGAATCCTTAGAGAGTTTTGGAAATACCGGTAGGTGCGGTTTTCTCTATTTCTTCTTTTTTTTTTTTTTTTTTTTTTTGAGGGGGGAGTAGATGGTAACAAAATTAGGTTCCACATTTAGTATAGACTTGTCTATACACCTAGATATAAATGACAGCACTAAGACTGACCGTATTAATGTTTACACAGTAACTTTACTCTAACCTGAACATGAACCCAAATTCTACCCCCCCCCCCAACCCATCCCCTCCAACATAAACTCTTTCAGGGCCGCTGATGCAGGAGTGCATCATGCCCACTGTTCGGCATGATGCACCAATGAAGTACTAGCGAGACTACTTGCCAGCACTTCATTGGAGCATCATGCCGACCCTACGGGACTGATACCAGAAGCGTAGGAAATATGAATAGAATCTTGGGGGGGGGGGAGGGCAGTGGTCTCAGATGGGGAACCTTCTATACTTTAATATAGGATTATGTCGGAGACCCATTATTCGTAGGGGGGGGGGCTGCTCCCTTTTTCCTACGCCCCTGGATACACTCCCGGGGGGTGGGCATGTTGCACAAATGCAGCCCTGGCGAGTTACTCACCAGGGCTGCATTAATGCATCATGATGAGCATGATGCATTAATGCATCAGCGGCCCTTAAATGGTCGACCCTGCACCCAACTATCCCAGCACTGACTTCAGGTCTCTTAAAACAGGGCGAATAAATAGTGACAACCCAGACTCGGCAACCCTAGGTCTCCTGTGTGTGTCACTCAGGATTATAGCTTATAACCCTGCATATAAGCCGCATATTGTAGACCTTTTCAGATGCTTGGTGTGGCCAAAACACTTTTTATCTCTATGGTGTGGCGGCATATGGGACCACAGTAAACTCAGTGTTGCTTTTATACACAGGGTTAGATTATAAATCGTTGCCTCAGTGCAAGAAGGTTGTAATTGACATTTTGGCAAAATTGAATTTTCTTCTTTTTTAACACGTTTTGACCCGTATCCAGCTACTATGAAAGTACTGAAGCTCTGCCTATGATATGTGTAGCAAAACCAGCGACTCATGCTGTGCTCAGATTGACTAGAAATGTTTTTCATTTTCATTTTCCCACCTTATTACAATTCTCTCGTATCAAAATCTATGGACTTGAGAACGTCCAGGGTACGTTTTATTACGTGCGGTTTTACGGTTGAACTAGGGTGGCCCGTTATAAGCAGGTTGACTGACGTGTCTTAACCCAAATTATCTACATACAGTGATGTCAGCTTTCCTTCTGTTGCAAAAATGTCTGCATCTTGGATTTTCTGTCAATAAATTTCGTGCATAATAGTCAATCAAAAATCAACCAGCATTTTGTCGACCAGGGTCTGCCTCCCTTCCCTTGCTAAGAAACAAACACAAAAGACTTGATCTCAGAGCTATCTTTTGCTGTCAGCATTTAAAATCTCTCACCTTGAAACTGGTAAATGGGCAGATAATTCAGAGGAAAGGAACCTTTATGAAACTTATGTTTTCTCTTTATGATGTTTGGCAAAAAATCCTTTTTAGATGAAAAATTTGCTTGTGCCTAACTTTTCCAGCAAGGAATCCATTAGACATCTAAGAATTCTTAAAAACCCAAATCCACGGACCTACTTTTTTTTCAGTACATGGTCTTCATGCATGGTTTTGAAGATAGTCTGTACTACTAAGCTGTTTGGGTCTGTCTTTGGCCTGTAGGGTGGTCAGGACACGTCCCCTCACTGTCCTTCATTCCCCTTCTCTCTCACCCCCTGACCTACAACCATGGACACATTTTAACCCCCCCCCCCACACACACATACACATACCAGATAAATATAGATCACAGGTTTAACCCCCCCCCCCCCGCATCCCTCCAGACACACACGCACACATATCACGACCCAGCCTCTAGGGAGCTTAACCTCTAGTTTGTAATTTGTTCACCTTCGTACCCACCACAGGTGTGTGAGTAGCCAAACAGGAGGGGGGGGGGTACCCTGTCATTGACTATCATTTCTGCTTGTCAGGTCACATCTACATTGAGGCATTTGCTTTTTGTCCACAGTCTGTGAAGTGTCAAACAATGCAATTAGTATGGCATTTTCTGTATCAAATTTCCTCTTTCAAAACGCCCATTGGCTGTCATGATACACCGGTGAAGGAATCACGACTGTACTTTATCGATGCACCTAAACCAAAAATGCCAATTTCAAACCCTAGCCTAGGTGTGTCTTGTAATTTTAATATACTTAAAACTCTGGGTGCAGGTTTTATGTTCGGTATTTTCTGGTACATTTGTACATGTGTGCTTTTTCCTCACTTCGTTTTCTCTAATGGAGATCACCACAACAAGGGTCTTTGTATGACACCCTGGTCCTAATCCTTGTAGGGTGACCCGGGGGGGGGGGGGGGCTACTCTACCATGGTATGGTTATGCACTGCTCCACAAGCCTGAAAAGCAGGGGCTGTCATGTCAGGTGCATCACGACTTAAAAAGGGGGGACTGTTGGTGCCAATTATGACTGGAAATGGGAGCTGTCGGTACACTTCTGGCTGAAAAACGGGGGGCGTTGGTACCATTATGACTGAAAAGGGGGGGCTGTCAACTTTCACAACCTTAAAGAGAGTGGGCTGTAAGGCGGCACCTATTACTTAGCAGTGTCTCCCCCGGGGAGAGTGACTTCGTGCATGTATGCATCATGTCCATCGGTCTCCATGATACACGCATGATTGCAGCCCTGGTGGATCACACATCGTGCTAACCCTATCGTAATCTCCCGCATATAAGGTGCGTCTTACACGTGAATCAAAGGGCTACTGCACCTTATGGAACCTCTCAGAGAAGGGGGTGCGTCTTATAGGCGGGGTATGTTTACTATAGAACAGTACTAAACCCTCAGAAATACAGCTCCAGGGGCACATTATAGCATTCTATTGAACTCAAGGTGCGCCTTATACGTGAGGTGCGCCTTATACGCGGGAGATTACGGTACATATCGATTCATGCACGCGCACCAACTTGAGTCATTCTCCATACAGAGGTTGTGGAGAGAATGGTAGAAAAGTGTCAGTCACTGTAGTTCCATATCTGCTTTGGGCCCATAGGGTTACACTGTGTCAGCAATGTGCCATGTCTGCTTTGAGCCTACTGTCAAGCAGTCTGTACCAGTATGGCGGCTCTGAGAGTGACCTACCCTGTACTATATATAGCCTCAACCCTTACCCCACATCTAGAGATCCAGTTCGGGCCCTTGTATTCATGCATCCCCGGAGGGTCGGCATGATGCACCGACGAAGTGCCGGCGAGCAGACTCGCCAGCATTTCGTCGGCGCATCATGCCAACCAAGGAACCAGAACCTCAAGGGTTAAAGGGTTTAGCCCCTACTTTCCCTGCTAAAGTTTGTACATTTCACGTCCACCCAACACAAAGCCCTCAGTGATCTTGTTACAACAATATTTACAAACCTGATATGTACCTTGATGACACTGATAGTGACACCTGTGACGTCACAATACACAATGCTGTGAGGCCCCTTTGTGTGTGAACTCCCAGCCCCCTTCCACACACACGCACGCATGTGTTTTTACACACACACACACACACACACACACACACACACACACACACACACACACACACACACACACACAAACACACACACCTATAGCAAACCTTGGTTTGAGATAAATAAATAAAAGATTTTAAAAAGAAGGAGAAATTCCTTAAACAATTCTGTCATGTCGAAGGGTGGGGCCTGAGGTCATAACCCAAAGTACTGCAAACCCCTCCTATAAGCCGCCACTTATAGACCATTTTAGATGGTTATTGTGGCTTATACCAAAGCCTGGAACTGAGAGTGAGGGCCCTTGGTGGGGGTCCCCATGTCCAATGTCAATTTTAAGAAATGGCCATGTCACCATGTTGATTTCAGGGGTCTAGAGCCACAGAGTGCGGCTTATACAAAGGGTTTTACCGTAGCAAGGAATATCATGCTAGCGTCTTATATGCAGGGCACTTTTTGCGAATAGAAAAAGAAATTAAAGATATAGCCAGTAATATTTGGTACAATCGTGATTTCCAGGATGCAAATGATTTGTACAACTCTTCTAAGACAAAAATATCGAATTCAAAGAAGCAGACGCATCCATAACACACACTTAAAACCCACAAAAACAGACATTAAATTCACAGAAACAGACACATCCAGGACTCAAGCAGTAAAACGGTCAGGTTAATGTTGTCCAAGTTCAAACAGACGTAGACCACAGCTGAGTGGTGGCGGGCTTCCCTAGCCCACTTAAAAGGGTCTATATCTCCTCTTTCCTATCCCCTCAGGATGTGTGTGGTGCACATATGCACGGGCACTGACACATTCCTCTGTTAAATTATCAACCTGTGAAGCACGGGATAGCCACTTAGTGCCGCTAAAGTGCTGTAAAACACAAATCAATCAATCAATCAAGCTGAGTGGTGGTCGTCAATGCGTCCTGTATGTATCGGGATCCGTACATGACCACATCAAGGCAAGTGTGTTCTGGCTAGTATCCCTGGTACTATACCTCTACTTCTTATATCTAGCCCCCCCCCTTCTCCACAACCGTACATGAGCTGGTCTTTGGCCTTTGAGACAGAGAGAGGCAGACCGACAGAGACACAGAGACAGAGAGAGACAGGGGCAGACATGTAAAGAGGCAGAAAGAGACAAAGACAGACACATAGACATAGAATGAGGCAGGGAAAGAGACAGGGATAGACAGAGAAAGAGACAAGGAGAGACAGAAAGACACAGAGACAGAGATAGACAAAGAGACAGGAAAGAGAGACAGAGAAAGAGACAGACAAAGAGACAGGGAGAGACACAGACAGAGAAAGAGACAGGGAGATACACAGAGACAGAGAATGAGACAGGATGAGACTCGGAGAGACAGAGAAAGAGACAGACACAGGGAGAGAGAGAGAGAGAGAGAGAGAGAGAGAGAGAGAGAGAGAGAGAGAGAGAGAGAAAGATACAGACACAGAGAGACAGGGAGAAAGACATGGAGAGACAGAAAGAGACAGGTACAAAGAGACACAGAGAAAGAAAGAGACAGACAAAGAGACAGGCAGAAACACGAGAAAGAGACAGGGAGATACACAGAGGCAGATAGAAAGACAGGGAAAGACAGAGAAATTCACATCAAAGGATACAGAAACAGAGAATGAGGCAGGGAGAGACACTGAAACATAGACAGGAGACAGGTTTTTTCACTGCCTCCCTCATTGGTCTGAAAAATCCCACTTTCTGGACAGGATCCGGACATATTTCTAAAGGTGGTCTGACTCTTGACCACTCTATTTTATACGTACATGTATATTAGGCCAGGTAACGGTACCTCCCCCCCCCCCTTCCCCTACCCAGCACACAGTGCCCCTAGGGGGATAGGCCCCTTAGCACTGAGTGGTTTGTCCTGCCCAGGTCGGGGCTGGTCAGTTAGGGCTGGTCATACTGAGCGTAAATTAAGCCCTTGTTTGTATCATGCCCCCCCCCCTGGGCCAAAGGTGCGTATTTCAATAGCCTCACCCCCCCCCCCACACACACACACACACAGACACTTAAGGCCAAGAGGGGAAGAATATGAAAAAGATGAGGGAAAATGGATGAAAAAAAAATATAAAAATCCTCAAAAGAAATATGAAAATTGTCTAAAAACTATGACAAAATTCTTGAAAATCCTATTTTGCTAGGGTCGGTCGGGTTACTGAAAACAACTTTATAGATAGATCGAGTATAGCTTTTAAGTTAAGTACAATGTTACTATGTTTGTGCCACCATGGTACTAGATACACTATAGGTTTTAGATCAGTGCTAATGTTACACGGTGATATTGGATCCCACACTGCACATGTTGTTGACGTTGTTGATCGATCATGACGTAACTATTGACATACTACCATTTGGATCTCTCCCACCAAACCTGGACCACTCACACCGACCCTAACCCATGGGGCCTTCACAGGTATACAGGATCAGCCCATAGGTCTAGAGGGGGGAAAATTAAGATTATGTGTCATGCCAGTGAAAACTACCAGCAGATACATTGTGTTTGCAGGGTTCTCCGCGGAATATAAAATCACACCGTAAAATCCAGCAGCGAGCTGGCGTAAAATTTCATTTGGTAATGTCCTAACCCTTATGGTAGGCTAAATTTGGGTGTTTAGTCTCGTTCATGACAGTGTGGGGATTACAAATGGGAATTTAACAAAGAAATTGAAAGTATTTTCATAAATATGGCCATAACTTCTGTTCTAATTGGCCGATTTGCAAAATTCAAAAACCTATATGAAGCTAAAATGACACCGGCGATGATTCTGACATGAAATCACACCGGTGGCAGTAAAAATCACACCGGCGGCCCACCGGCGTTATTACAGTGTGAGGAGAACCCTGGGTTTGAGAAAAGAAGGAGGATGAACAGCTCAGTTTGGCTGCAGTGGCCGATTAAGACGGAGCCAGAGGTTAAGAGTTTATTTTCTCCATCAAACCTAAAATTTGGCTACGTATAAGCCACACCCTCAACATTGGGTCTTTAAAGGACCCCATTCCTTGCTAAGTTAGGCCACACCAAAAATATAAGTTGGTCTACGGATTTTGGTTTTGAAAAAATGTTGCGAGCGAGCAAATTTTATTTTTTTTTTAAGAATTTTTTGGCATCCAATGGATTCCTTGCTAGGAAACTGAGGCCAGCGAACAAATTTTTTTTTTAATTTTGCCAAACATCACAAAGAGAAAACTTGTAGAAACTGAAGCGAGCGGCCGAAATCAGTAGACAAGATTTTTTTCAAAAAAAAAAAATTGTGTTTCTGAAAATGTGGCGAGGGCGATCCGTAGACCAACTTATTTTTTTTGGTGTGGCCTTACTATATAAATCTATATATTGAAAATCTTGACTTGCTAGAAGCTATATATAAGCCGCAGTAGGCCCATGAAATGAATTTTCTGGCTTGGCTTATATACTGCCCTGTTCTTGACCCTATGTATACCCATGTTGGACATGGCATGTAGTTAGTGTGTAGAGTTTATGACATACAGGTGTTGTACAGGTAGCCATATAGCCACCATATACACCTGTACGTCACCCGGTATACGCCATGGCCACCACCGTGACAATTCATGTAGCACCCTATACCTTAAATTCTCTCGCATGAGCCGCACCCTCTTATAAGCCGCACCCCCGATTTAGAAGAAGCTAAAGGCCACTTTATTTGCCTGTAGTTTTAGTACCGTTCTATAGTGCCAAATACGCTCCTATATAAGCCGCACCCCTTCTTTTGGCTGATTCTATAAGCCACATTTTGATTCTGGTACTAGCTGTGCCTTATACGAGAGAATTTTGAGTTTACAAGAGAATTTATGGTAGTACAGCGAGGTCCTCACCCCAGATGCCCGGTCAGTTCACGTGCACAAGAAACTGTAAGTTGGATGCTGGCAAAGTTATTTCAAGGTCAGCCTCCTCTAAGCAGCAAATACATTAAATTAGAAAAAAAAAGAGATGAGATATAGTCACCATTAGTAGGACCTCGCGTATGCAAACCCACATAAAGGTTCAAGTATGGATGATCTAGCCCGGGGATCCTAGTATCGCAGTCAATACGAAAACTCATTCAATCGATCGAGGCCATTGCTGTCAAAATCGCTGCCGGGCCTGCAGAAATGACCAGACTGTAGGACCGAATGTCTGGCTGTAAACTTAGCACATTGGGCTACCTTTTGGTTTTCATGGCTTGCAAATCGGACCATTATTAAGGTTTTTACAGCCTAAAACAAAAGGCATTACTGTTTATCGTGATTTGAAGGGGTAAATGATTAAAATACTGAGTAGATTATTGTTTTTCATCATTTCTTTCTAGACAATAATGATCTTCTAAATGGGACAAAAGATAGAGCCCATCCGTGCCTCAACACTACCTTGATTCAAATGGCGTCGTTGCCAACTGCCCACCTCCAGTAACTAAGGCAGTCTCCATAACAACAATTGTGTAGTACACAAATTTGTGTATCACCTGACCACAGAGTCTCACTCTGAGGTCCATCTCAGCCTGGAGAGTGGAACTTTCCAAGTGGGATGGATAAGAGCACCAAGCATATATTTGGTGCCTAACACAGATATTCAATGTTAGTTAGGTGATTGAATAAAGGTTTTGATCCTTCTAGATCTCATCAGGTGTTGATTTGAGGTACACAAGGTGTGTGGCTTTGCCACTCTTTCTTCTAAAAATCCATTTTGGAAGTTGTAGGAAAATCAAAATGAATTTGATATAATGGAGCCTGTCAGCATGGTCACAAGAAATAATTTCTTAAAGTGCATGCTAGAGCTGTGGGTCAAACAACTAAGCCAAGACTAGATATTTACCTAAGAAAGTAAAAACTAGTGATGGGGGGGAAAAATGCAAAAAAAAAAAAAAAAGACAATAATGATCTTGAGGAATCCGGTCCTGCCAAAATCAGTCGGGGCCTGCAGAACAATAAGATCTGCAGGACCGAATGGCCTGCGGGAGGAGGGGGGGAAATTTTCCTACAGACTGAGTATGCACCTATCTTGTTACCATAGTTAACGTATAAGCACCCATCCCCTATTTAGCACCCAGCTCTCTTCTAGGGGCTTTCTTCAGAGAAGAGAAAAAGGCTAACTCTTGCAAAGTACGTTCATTGATTTAAATTGAAGATGAGCAAAATAAATGTAAAAGTGGTAGAGAATCAATCTAGGGGTACAGGAGGGGCACTGGAGGAGAGGGGCCAGAGCTATGAGGGTCTGACCGGTGTAAAATGTAATCTCCCGCGTATAAGTAGCAGCCCGCGTATAAGGCGCAGCCCGCATATAAGGCGCACCTAGAGTTTTGGAAAATTCTCAAAAAAATGAAAAATTCATAACTTTGGTTCTACTGAATGAATTTTCAAAATTCAAAAACCTATGGGTAGCTTGGGCCACCTTGGACCCTCCTGGGCCCCATTTTGTCCTATTATGACCAAGGGGGCATGTAAGATATCAAAAGAAAGGTCTTGGTGTCCCCCTTGTGGATCCAATGAAAGCTAAAACCCCCCGTATAAGACGCGCCTTATACACGGAAGATTACGCGGGAGATTACGGTACTGTATATACCGTAAAACCCCGGTCATAAGCCGGATTCTTTTTTTCTACTTTTGACCAAAACCGGCTTCTAAATTTCTCCCAAAGTCTACCCCCGGCTTATGACCGTTTTTTTTTTTACAATAGAATAGAGAGAAAATGGAAAAAAATTTGATCCCAAAACCAGCTTATAGGATTTCCCTGAACTCACCCCCGGCTTATGACTGGGGCCGGCTTATGACCGGGATTTTACAGTACTCTCGTATAAGCCGTGGCTTATACCAGAACCCACATGAAAGTGAGGCTTATAGGATCGGTCCAAGGAAGGGGTGCGGCTTATAGGAGGGTATTTGGCACCATAGAACAGTACTAAAACTACAATTTTCACGCACCAGATGCACCCCATAACTCCCTCCATATTTGCGGTTGCGGCTCATACGAGGGTTCGGCTTATACGAGGGAATTTACGGTAATATGGTTGTGTAAGTGAGTGGTAAGATCTAACCCTGCTACATGATTCTATTATTGGTTAGGGGCCTCCTCATGTGTAGAGACGATCAATGTGCATGATTGATTCCTGATAGATTAGTTTACCTAACAATCAGGGACAGCGGCATCATTGTTTGTACACCAGGGGGTAGTGTGTGCATAGGGCGGGGCTCTCAGGCCCTTTGTTCTCCCTCTTTGAATATCCACCCACCCCCACAATCCCCAAAAAATGAAGGTAATGAATAAAATAAGGGGGGGGGGAAATCGGAAATAAAAGAATAATGCATGCCTATAGGCAACAGTGCGATGTGCCTTTAACTCAAAGTAAAGAGAGAAGAGTGGCATGAACATTTTCTGCACCTCTGATGTTGGGGGTGGGGATGCTCAAAGTATTTTGACTGCACTTGGTGGGGGGTGAAAAGATTTTGCGTGTTCACGCAAAATCTTAACCACCCCCTATTGATAATTAAGGATCTTTCCTGAAATAAATTGTCCATAGTACAATAAACAAACAAAAAGAGTGTGTTTCAGGAACAGTGCTGTTAAAAAAAGTGGGGTAGGTCGTTTTTCAAAACTGTTTTAAACGATGACCGACTATGTGGGGTGTTTATTTGAAAATGACTATGTTGACTCAAAGTGACCCAAAAACTTGCATTTTTTCCTAAATTAAAATTAAAACAGGGATGGCCTGTTTTGCTAGGTAGGTTCAGGCTACCTAAAACATAATTTTTGTTTTCAGGTCCTAGTAAAGTGTTGGGCTTATATGTTAGCCACACACCCCTGGAGTACATGTTCTCAGGTAGTCTGTACTGTGGAGGTGGTTCCACTTTAGGGAGTGATCATCTTTTAACTGCGGGGGGGGGGGGGGGCTGGTGGCCTCTGAGAGGCCGAAAATCGTGTGAATTCACCCCTTTAAGACCTACCAAAAAAAAAAAAGTTGGTCTACGGATTTTGGTTTTGAAAAAATGGTGCGAGTGAGTGTTTTTTTGGTTTTTTTTAAGAATTTTTTGGCGTCCAATAGATTCCTTGGTGGGAAAGTGAGGCAAGCGAAAATTTTTTCTTTTTTTTTTAATTTTGCCAAACATCACAAAGAGAAAACTTGTAGAAACTGAAGCGAGCGAAATCCGTAGACCAGATTTTTTTCAAAGAAAAAAAAATTTGTATTTCCGAAAATATGGAGAGGGCGATCTGTAGACCAACTTAATTTTTTGGTGTGGCCTAACCTATAGTAACACGTGGGCTTTTTCACTGAAAACAGGTGAAATTATTTTGACACCCCCTGGTCAAAGACCCCCCTGGTCAAGGGGTTGAAAAAATTCTGCCCCCCCCCTCGACCCCACCAGCCCCCCCCCCCACCCTCCTGTTAAAAAATGATCACTCCCTTAGCAGCCCCTGGAGCAGCAGCAGTGTGGTGGGTGTCAATATTGGTGTACTACACACAGTGATGACGTTATACCACATATTGACACCACCATGGCTATTACATGAGGGAAGTGGTGGTTGACTTAGGACACAGAAATCGAGCCTCTTTCTCCTTTCATCAGCCCAGGTACACCTTATACGGGAGGTGCCCTGACTATATGCACATTGCAACTTATATCAGATGTGCCTAATATGCAAGGGACTCATTTTATACAAGGCATGCCTTGAGTGAGAGATTTCCATTTAAATGCGAGGTAATCCTTATACGCAAAGTACACCTTAAATGCAAAATTACACATAAGGCCACACCAAAAAAATAAGTTGGTCTACAGATTTTGGTTTTGAAAAAAATGGTGCGAGCGAGCGATTTTTTTTTTTTTTTTTTAAAGAATTGTTTGATGTCCAATGGATTCCTTGATAGAAAAGTGAGGCAAGCGAAAAAAATTTATTCTAAAAAAAAATTTGCCAAACATCACAAAGAGAAAACTTGTAGAAAGTGAGGCGAGCGAAATCCGTAGGCAAGATTCTTTTCAAAGAAAAAAAAAATGTTTTTCCGAAAATATGGAGATGGAGTTGGAACTTATTTTTGTTGTGGCCTAAGCAAGGTGCGCTTTATATTCGAGGTGCACTTTATAAGTGAGGTATTACGGGTTTCAATACTGGTGTACGAACCCGGGTGAACTACACACCCAGTGATGACGGTACAACATATATTGACACACCATGGTTATTACATGAGGGTACTGAAGGTTGACTTTGGAAGAACATATTTAGCCCCAGCTTCATCTGATGGTTGGTTCATAAGTTGACTAGGGACACAGAAATCAAGCCCCCGCTGCATCTTTTAATATAGATCTGGTGTCAACGCAGGCGCCTTAGATGCGAGGTGCACTAGATGGCCAAGTTGCCACTGAAACATGAGGTGCATGTTTTACACAAGGTTTGCCTTAAATGTGAAGTTAGCCTTATACTACACGTGAAAGAAATCAAAAGAAAGGTCTTGGTGCCCCCCCCCCCCAGATCAAGGGAGAATTTATCCGAACCCCCGCATATAAGGCGCATTTTATAGGCAGGAGATAAGGCAGTTTCAGTTTCGGGTTTGATACAATGAAGTGGTGGGCTGGAGGGGGCGGGCTTCGCTCTGTCCAACAATATTCTGCATACAAGGCTATCAATACCAGTTTAGTTCAATACGAGGACACGAGTGATAGTGGCCTGGAGGGGGCGGGCAGCAGGTGTATAAAGAGAACTTAACGGCCATGGTGTACGAGGTGGCCGAGTTTAGTTCTCTATTTATTTTATGTTTTTAGAGGGTTTAATTAACTGAAAATTAACTAAATCGGTTACCGTAGTTCCCCGTACCAGCGGCAGTCCGCCATTTTGAATGTTTACATGCACCCAGAACAAGGCTGCAGTACCGGATCAGCCGCTGTGGTGGATCGGCACACGTTATGCCACTGTGGGTGTGGCGATCGGCCCTGCAATGCTATGCTTATGGGAAGAAGTTATTCACATAAAATAAATAACTGTACTGTAATAGTGTTGCTATACCTACCGACCTGTAGGATGCTTCAGTGTTATCAGTGCATGTTATCAGTTTATATCAGGTAGATGCGTGACCTGGTACTTGTGTCACAGTATATATGTAATAGTTATTGAGGGGTGGGTACTGTATGTGCATAGATAGATGATGTCTTATCTCTTGCTATTGATCCTATCATGATACCTTGCATAGAAGCAACCCAA
The DNA here is from genome assembly GCA_949317995.1 of Acholoe squamosa. Lineage (NCBI taxonomy): Eukaryota > Metazoa > Annelida > Polychaeta > Phyllodocida > Polynoidae > Acholoe > Acholoe squamosa. The sequence goes on from OX439045.1 coordinate 6,547,347, forward strand.
CTCAGGGTGCATCTTAAACTCTGGATTCCAACTTATATGTAGCATATTTACAGTAAATAGAGTACCGTAAACTCACGCGTATAAGACGCGTCCTCTACGCCAAACAAAATGCTGGGGCGTCTTATAGCTTTCTCTCAAGTTGGGGGTGCGTCTTATACGATGGGTAATTTTACTATAGAAATGTACTAATCTTACAAATTTTAGCCTTAAAATGTGCGTCTTATACGCGAAAATGCATTTGCTAAGTTTGGGGTGCGTCTTATGCGCGCAACACGTCTTCTATGTGGGAGATTACGGTACCGCAATCTCCCGCGTATAAGGTGCGTCTTATACGGGGGGTTTTAGTTCCCATTGGATCCACAAGGGGGACACCAAGACCTTTCTTTTGATATCTTACATGCCCCCTTGGTCAAAATGGGACAAAATGGGGCCCAGGAGGGCCCAAGGTGGCCCAAGCTACCCATAGGTTTTTGAAAATTCATTCAGTAGAACCAAAGTTATGAATTTTTCATTTTTTTGAGATTTTTCCAAAACTCTAGGTGCGCCTTATACGCGGGCTGCGCCTTATACGCGGGAGATTACGGTAGTTGTTTCTGGGGACCCATGTATAAGATGCACCCTGACTTTGACAAATAAACCTTCAAATACCCATTGGTCGAATGCAGCCCCGGCTAGTCTCTCATATTCATCATGCTGAGGCCACACCAAAAAAATAAGTTGGTCTCCGGATTTTGGTTCTGAAAAAAAATGGTGGGAGCGAGCGAAATCTTTTTTTTTTAAAGAATTTTTTGGCATCCAATGGATTCCTTGCTGGAAAAGTGAGGCGAGCGAAAAAAAAAAATTAAAAAAAAGAAGAGAATTTTGGCAAATATCACAAAGAGAAAACTTGTAGAAAGTGAAGCAAGCGAAATCCATAGACAATATTTTTTTCAAAGAAAATTTGAATTTCCGAAAATATGCAGAGGGCGATCCATAGACCAACTAATTTTTTTGGAGTGGCCTGAAAAAGAAATATGCGGTCCCCCCTGCACTTCATTGGTGCATCATGCCGACCAATGAGCATTTAATAGCAGCCCTTAAAGAAAGGAGGGTCGGGTAACAAGGTTGAAAAACAATTAGGGTACTAGGTAGGTAGTATTTTTTATTTCATTTTTTTTAAAGAAGTTTTTAAGCCTAACTAAAGAATTTCATACCTTCCAACACATTCGATATGGAGATCAAATTTTTTTTTCGATTTCATTCTTAATATTTAAGCGCCCTAAAGTCTTGATTTTCCCCCCATTAAATGTTAGAGTATGGGTTATGTCCCAAAAAATAAAGGGTAGATTATTATTTCTTTTGTTTTAAGCCTTACTGAGAGAGCTGGGTGCTAGTTGGTTAGACTTGTACCAGCTGTGGTTCAGTCAGCTTGGAAAATGAGCGTGACGACTGGCCCTAACCAGGTCACTCCCCCCCCCCCTACACACACACACACATCATGGAGAGGAAGGTCAAAGGTCAGGCAGTGTTTTGGTGGTGGTAGTTTGACCTAGATAAGTCAGTGACTGGTGACGTATTGTGAATCATAGTAGCTGACCTATACCACCAGTATCATGTATAGAATAGATCCATGAATGAATGAAACACTCTTATTGTTTTTTTTGTGTCTGTTCTTAATTACCCCATTAAAGGCCACTATAGCATTCATGCATTAGACCACACCAAAAAAAGTAATTTAGTCTACGGATTTCCCTCTCCATATTTTCGGAAATACAATTTTTTTTTTTTTTTTTTAAATCTTGTCTACAGATTTCGCTCGCTTCACTTTCTACAAATTTTCTCTTTGTGATGTTTGGCAATTTTTTTTTTTTTTTTGATAAATTTTTTTTCGCTCGCCTCACTTTTCCAGCAAGGAATCCAATGGATGCCAAAAAATTCTTAAAAAAAAAAAAAAATCGCTCGCTCGCACCATTTTTTCAAAACAAAAATCTGTAGACCAACTTTTTTTTTTATGTGGCCTTATGGCCATTGGTCAGCATGATACATGAATGCAGCCCTGCTCAGTTACTCACAAGGACTACCCTCAAGCAACATCCCGACCCTATGGGGTTGATACACAAACCCGCTGAGGGTCCGCATGATGCACCAACGAAGTGCTGGTGAGCAGTCTCGCCAGCACTTCGTTGGTGCATCATGACGACTAAGGGAGTGATCATCTTTTAACAACAGGGAGGAGGGCTAATGGGTTTGCACGCAGACGCACGAAAAAATTGACCATCCCCTTCCTCTCTTATTTTTTTTGACATTATAAGGGGGCGAAAATCGCGCGCGGACACATCCTTTTAACCTATAATAACCTGCAGGCTTTTTTAAAAACTGAAAACAGGTTATTTCGACCAAAAATTCTGACCCCCTCTGTTGTTAAAAAATGATCACTCCCTAATAGGCATGACGCACTCCTGCTTTAGTAGGCACTTTGATAACGCCCCAGTGGCTGTCCAGATGAGCTGGCAGAGGTGTGAAAGATTTTTGCTGGGCTCTGTGGGCACTCCCGATTTTCACAGTGACGGAAATCGATTATTTCTGTCACTAATACAAGGAATAGCTTAGAGCTTAGGCTCGGTTTTAAAAGCTTAGATATTGGGCTACCCCCTGCGAAATCTGCTATTAAAAAGACCAATCTTTGACCGAGCTACATCCATTTTGATTTGAACATATTTTTTAAAGTTGAATAAGTGAACTAAGACATCCCTAGACATTCAAAATAACACTTTATACGACCCTTAATGGGTTAATGGTTGAAATAATTGTTGAAGGAATTGTGTAGTAGAAGGCAGGCCTGGGGGTTTCTGTGACCTGACCTGACCTGACCTTGTCTGTGACTGGTGACTACAAGTATAGCTCTCTCATTACGCAGAGTGTATCAATGCTTCTGTGCATGCCTGTAAGCGTCTTTCAGGGATGGAAGTCTTCAGGAATTTCCCTGATTTCAGGGATTTTCATGTCCCAAAGCCCTATACATTCATATATAAAATCAGTATTTAGATGGGTTCTTATTGAGCATTTCAGGGATTTTTGGCCTCAGTGACTTTCATACCTCATTATCTCAAGCTGAAAATTGAGGCCCCATAGGTTCAACCAAGGAACTCCGTATTGCACACCTCCATGCAATAACCCTAAACCGTATTTCACGGCCAGCTGTAGCATCTTAAATGGCCACATAACCATCATTAAATCATTATTTTTTTGCCAAATAAGTGAAGTTTCGAAAATATCTTGCTAGAGAAACATGAGATGAATGTAAAGGTTCACTCGAATTGGTCTGAGCCTCGTGAGATAACCCTCACTCAGACCAAGGCTTAATGATATCAACAATTGTTTTTTTAGTTTTACTTTGTGAATGTATCTCCAAATGTCACCTTCGTTTTTATTTGACTAATGTTGTTTCTCTCCTCAGGTGAGTGTCTATACGTTGGTCAGAGAGAGTAGAGTCTCCTATAGATTCTATAGTTTGCTGAAAGGTAACCCATGAAGGTAAGCCGCTACAAGGTAAGTTTCTACCCATGTAGGATAGCCGCCACAATAGGAAATGTAACATTTACACAAGGCCACACCAAAGTCTATGGATATTGATTTTGAAAAATGGTGTAAGTGAGCAGGAAATTTTTTTGAGGATGTTTTGTCATCCAATGGATTCAATTCTGGAGAGCCGAGAGCAAGTTCTTTTTTTAACTATAAGAAACATTTGCCAAACATAACAATCAGAAAACTTGCAGCAAATAAGGTGAGCAAAACCCCTAGACAATATTTTTTTCAAAGGAAAAAAAATAGCATTTCTGAAAATATGGAGAGGGCGATCCGTAGACCAATTAGTTTTGTTGGTGTGGCCCAAATATTATTTTCAAAAATGAATAAATAAATAAAATAAAAAATGAAGAAGGAGATTTATATTAAGTTGATTTGTCAGCCCATAAGCTTTTATTCTATAGAAATTTAATTTGAGAAAGGTATTCTTTAGACATTACTTTTAGCAGTGACAAGTGGACAGTTTTATATTTGCACGATAACATATCTGATAATATTTGGTTGGGACTGTCCCATTGACATAGACCATTAATCTGTAGTTTGAAGTTCACAATGTCAGGAAATGTGTTTGATAAGGGCACACCAAAAGAATAAGTTTTTTTTTTTAAGAATTTTTTTACGTCGAATGGATTCCTTGCTGGAAAAGTTTTATTTAAAAAAAAAATTGCCAAACATCAGAAAGAGAAAACTTGTAGAAAGTGAAGCGAGCGAAATCCGTAGACGAGATTTTTTTCAAAGAAAAAAAAAATTGTATTTCCGAAAATATGGAGAGGGAAATCTGTAGACCAACTTATTTTTTTGGTGTGGCCTAAGAAGTGATGACATGCACTCAGGTCCACATTTGTGAATGGGAATTCAATAGTTTTTATGTACAGTTTCTTTATACGCTGACATTTGGTCATGATTTCCAGGAGTGCAAATAGGGGGCCTAGAAGGTATATCATGATTTGCTATTTCTGTGTTTTTTTTATCTGCATTTTTTATTTTTTTTTGCAATATGTATACGTATATAGTTTGATATGAATATATCTTTTATAAATTTATTTATTTATAGTTTATAAATGTTGGTTTTGGTAAGCCACCCTGCCCCCGTTGTTATGTTTAAGACTTGTGAGTTCTGGAAATGCTTCTGGTGGGTTCTGTAGGTGTGAAAAGTTAAGGGGGCGAGGATATGAGTTTGTGAACAAGGAAATGGGAGAACTATAGTGAGCTCATGTTACAACAAGAAATGCGTTTGTGACCGCGTAAAAAAACGCCTCCTGCCGTTAATGTCGGTATACCAGTGTTTGATGACATGTCTCATAAAAGCAGACATAAAGAAGATTTCACAATTATCAATTTCTCTATTCAGTAATTTTGTATTGTGAGACCTCATCACATGGGGCAAATGAAATCATCATAGCGCACTCCCGTACCGCTTCGCGGTACCGCCGCTACGCGGCGTGGGAGGCGCTAAAAAATTTAAGCGATTAATTCCCTGTTTAAGCGACAGGACAAGCACCAGCCTTGAAAAAGCACTGGGACACAGGGGTACTGAAAATGATACTAAGCACTGAAATCAGCATTTAAATAAGCACCTGTTTCAAATAAGGGCCGGCGGTATAGGCGTGTTAAAATTGATAAGCGCCCAGGCACTTAAACAGGCCACTAGACTATAAGGCATCAGTAACCTGTGGGAGGTGTAAGTTTGTCCACCGTAATACCCCAACTTATAAGGTGCACCCAGACTTTGTGGATATGGTAGGAACTTCTCTTCTAAATCAGTGATCCCCGCCCCCCACAATCCACAACTGATGATGGGATGGGGAGCCTTGGTATTTTTGTTATTTTATGTGAATAACTTCTTCCAGTAGAGATAGCATTAGGGAGCCGATCCGCACACCCCCAGTGGCGTAACGTGTGCCGATCCACCACAGCGGCTGATCCACCACTGCAGCCTCGTTCTGGGTGCATGTAAACATTCAAAATGGCGGATCGGCGCTTTTACGGGGAACTACGGTACCGGATTTTGATAATTTTTCCTTATTTAAACCTCTAAAAACATAAAATAAATATAGAACTAAACTCCCCTGGTGTCCTCGGTGGCTGATCCACCCCTCGTGGTGGATCGGCCACCTCGTACACCACGGTCGTTTAGTTCTATCTATTTATTTTTTTTCAGAGAAAACCCCTCCTCCCACATAATATAACTTATACTACCGTAATCTCCCGCGTATAAGGCGCGCCTCACGTAAAAGGCGCACCTAGAGTTTTAGAAAATAGTAAATAAAATTAAAAATTCATAAATTGTTCTACTTAATGAATTTTCAAAATTCAAAAAGCTATTTGTTGCTAGAGCCCCCAGGACCCCCAGCCCCCCTAGATCCTATTATGACTTAGGGGGGAGTGTAAGATATCAAATGAAAGGTCTTGGTGTCCCCCTTCTGGATCCAGTAAGAACAAAAACCTCTCGCACAAGACGCGCCTTGTATGCGGGAGATTACGGTATAAGGCGCACTAAGAGTTCATCCTAATGTATAAGCTGCGCCTTATGTGTGATGTGTTACAGTAGGTGTTCAGGTGTGTGAAACTTCCCATTCCAAATTTTTGCTGACTGTGTTGGAAACCACTACCCCTACACCTAAAATATTTGTGATGTCTATGAACTGAGTTTTAGTGCCATTTCTCGCCAAGGGACATTTTCAAATGGTTTTTTTATATAATACCTTCTTCTTGTTATAATTGTTCAACCTTTTCCCATATTATACCCTCTACTACAGGTCCCTCAGATTGGGAGCCTTTTTGTATTTGTTATTCATTTATACACATGTTACCATTGTCAACCTATTACCTTAGTGACTGATAAACAACTGGCCTGAAAAGGCTCCAAGTCACACTTCAGTGTCACTCTTAGCTAATAAACTAACCTTGACAAAGGACTGAAAAGTCCGAAACATGTCGGTTGAATTTTGAATTGTGGATTACTGCCTACTTTATTCACTAACTAGACCTGATAAAAAAGAGAGTTTGAGGGAATACTTGCCAAACTTGTGCCATGTGTGACATATCGTAATCTCCCGCATATAAGGCGCACCCTTTATGCGAATCAGAGCCTGCCTTATAGAATGTGTCTAAAGTCTTGGTGCGTCTTATAGGCGCTGTATTTTTACTATAGAACAGTACTGAGCCTTCAAAAATACCGTAATCTCTCGCGTAGAAGGCGCGTCTTCTACGCCAAACAAAATGCTGCTGGGTCTTATATGTGGGACTAAATTGCCTTGAGTTGGGGGTGCGCCTTATACGCGGGTTTTTTATATTATAGAAAAGTATTAATCTTGCTAAATTCAGCATTTATGGGTGCGCCTTCTACGTGAACCAGCCTTCTCTGAGTTGGGGGTGCGCCTTCTACGCGAGCTGCACCTTCTGCGCGGGAGATTACGGTATATCGGTCCCCGGATGCACCTTATAGATTTTCCTTCAACTCAGGGTACATCTTATACGCGAGATGCGCCTTTACAAGGGAGATTTTGGTAGTTGTGTCTGTTGGGTGTGTGGTTTAGGTAGGAGGTAAGGGGAAGGTAGGGGAAGGGTGGTGGTCTGGAGGAGGGACATGTTACTAAGTCCAATCCTCATATGTACACTGGCTGCTGACCACAGGTATTCTATCTACTACCCCCACCCCACCCCACCACACACACACACAGACACACTTCTGGTCTACTGTCGACTCTAAGGACACATGTTTAGTCACTGGCTGCCCAGTGTGTAGAACCTGCAGGGTTCTCCACAAACTGAAGGATGAAATTATGTATTTTATTTTTGAATTTTGATGTGATTCAAACACTCCCCTCCCCCGAAAGAAAAATTAAAATACTAAAAAAAGAAAAGAAAGAAGAAGAAGAAGAAAAAAGGATAAGAGAAGGGGAAAAATAATTGAATTTATTTCCTGGTTGTCTAGTTAAAATGATTAGTAAAAAAAATTAATTTAAAAAAATAAAACGCTGGAATTTAACTCATTATTTTCTTGTTTTCTATTTGAAAAGGAAAAGTGTAGTTAAATGGACTTCAAAGTTACAATGACCAGGTTTCTGTTGTTCAGGCACAGGCTTCTCAGTGTTATACATGTATACAGTATCTGCTTGGAGAGTGATGGTACTGTCAGCTGGTATTGGGCAGGTCCCAGTGACAATGGACACAAGGTGTACAGGAATGTTGGGTACCATCCACCTTGTACCTTCCTCCTATTGTCTTGTTGCATGTAAAACTATCGTCAATTCTTGTATATAATGGTAAAGGTTCACAAGAATTGGTCTGACTTGTCTTAGGGTTATCTCTCAAGGTGGAGCAGAGTGAGATAACCCAATACGAGAGAACCTGTACATTTATCTCATTGTTTTAGTGAGATATGTTCAAAATTACATTTATTTGGCATAGAATAATGATTAACCATAGTTATCTAGTCATTTCCGCTGCTGCAAATGGCCATGGAATACGGGGTAGGGTTATTGCATGTGGGTGTGCAATACGGGACTACCGTAATCTCTCGCGTATAAGGCGCAGCTCGCCTATAAGGCGCACCCCCAACTCAGGGAGGTCTGTTATAACGTATAAGGGCAGATTTTTGTTAATTTAGTACTGTTCTATAGTAAAATATACCCCCCCCCTATAAGGTGCACCCCAAACTCAAGGCAATTTACCTCCCACGTATAAGACCCAGCAGCATTTTGTCTACAGTACATGTATGGACCTTTAGTATTCAACTAGAGAAACTCTGTGCATATTTAAAACCAAGTTACTATTAAACCAAGTTAGACCAGACCAGGAAGAGATAGTGTGACACAACTCCTGTATTATAAATATAAATACCTGACAGCCTTTCTACGTATGTCTTGTTGTCAGCTATGTACTTCTTACGTCTTTCTTTGTTATTGGTAGAAAAGAAGAATGACACTGCATACTGACTACCGTAATCTCTCGCCTATAAGGCGCACCCCCAACTCAGGGAGGTCTGTTTCATGTATAAGGCGCACCCCTAAGGGCAGATTTTTGTCAGTTTAGTACTGTTCTATAGTAAAAATACCCCCTTCCCCTATAAGGCGCACCCCAAACTCAAGGCAATGTCCCTCCCACGTATAAGACTCAGCATAATTTTGTTTGGCGTATAAGACGCGCCTTATACGCGGGAGATTACGGTATCCATTATCACTAGTTTGACCAAAATGAAAAGGCAAAGTTCACAAGAATTGGTCCGACTCAGATTTATCTTGCGTAGCTCGGCCCAGCCGCGCCAGATAACTCTCAGTCAGACCACTTCCAGTAAACCTCTGCATTTATCTCATGTTTTTTATAGTGAGATATGTTCAAAATTTCATTTATTTGGCATAAAATTATGATTTGATGATGATTGGTATATCAAAACATGAAGATGTATTCCAAACATTTTAACTTTCTGTCAAATCTTTGCCATCCTGATAAGTGTTGACCTACAAAATGGCACAATTAGGTAGACATGGCTGTACATGTGTTAACCCTTTAAAGACTGCTGATGCATTAATGCATCATGCCCATTTGACGTCATGATGCGCCAATGAAGTGCTGGTGAGACTGCTCTCCAGCACTTCATTGGAGCATCATGCCGACCGTACAGGGTTGATACATGTACTTCCGGACGGTCGGCATGATGCTCAAATGAAGTAATGGTGAGCAGTCTGACCAGCACTTCATTGGTGCATCATGACGACCGATGGGCATGATGCATTAATGCATCAGCGGCCTTTAAATGGCTAAGGTAGTCAGAGTATGATGGGTGTGTACAAAATGTATAACTGTGGGATACACTACCCAGCCCCCCCCCCCTTCCTCATCTCTCCCATGTCAATATGTCAGGTCCCTATGTATGACAGAAGCCCTATGGAGTGGGTGCACCCCTTGTTCTCATTTTCGGCAAAATTTCAGGATTAAATGAGCCTAATAAACTAAACTACAGGGAATAAGGAGGGGTGAAATCTGCCACTGTCCACTAAGGGTGCCTAGCGCATGACTGCATCATGCCGATAGATCAGCATGATGCACCAATGTGCTTCATTAGAGCATCATGCTGGCCCGGTAGGCTCAGCATGATGCATGAATGCAGCCCCGGCCTGAAACTCATTCATCCATTCATGTCTGAGCAAGGGTTTTGGTATGTCTAGGATGTACTGTAAATACATGCATAAAAAATGTGGCTTATGCGTGAGGATTTACATTAGGCCACACCAAAAAAAATAAGTTGGTCTATCGATTTTTGTTTTGAAAAAATGGTGCGAGCGAGCAATTTTTTTTTTTTTTTAAGAACTTTTTTTTTGCGCCCAATGGACTCCTTGCTGGAAAAGTGAGGCGAGCGAAAAAAATTTATTTAAAAAAAAAAAAATTGTCAAACATCACATAAAGAAAACTTGTAGAAAGTGAAGCGAGCAAAATCGGTAGACCAGATTTTTTTCAACAAAAAAAAAAAAATTTGTATTTTCGAAAATATGGAGAGGGAAATCCGTAGACCAACCTATTTTTTTGGTGTGGCCTTAGATACCTTGACATGGGTGGGGCAAAATACAAGACGTATGAGGTCACACACCTCCACAAAAATACATATATACTGTAATCTCCCGCGTAGAAGACGTGCTGCGCATATAAGACGCACCCCAAACTCATTACATGCATTTTCGCGTATAAGACGCACCTCTTAGGGGTGATTTTTGTCAATCCAGTACTGTTCTATTGTAAAATTACCCCTCGTATAAGACGCACACCCACCTTGAAAAAATCCTATAAGACGCACCAGGCATTTGTTTTGCGTAGAGGACGCGTCTTATACGCGGGAGATTACGGTACCTCCTGGTGATAAGCAGTTTGTGTATATTGACATGTATACTACATGGTACAATGACATGGTATGGTGTACTCATCACAGGGACTTCCCCACTCACCATGTACTTTATGTACAGTTCTACCGTAAATTCCAGAGTGTAAGGCACACCTGCATATGACCTTCACCATAGCTTTGGGAGAAGGCTATAACTTATAAGCCACACTTCGCCTAAAAATCATCGGTTCATTGGAGCTTAAGTCCGGTCTATACCGATTTAGCAGGAGTAATTATCTGTGAGTGAAATAATAACTATTCACTGTGGACTACTCGAGAGGGGGGCAGATTGTTCCCATTTGATAACTGTTATCGGGACAACCGATGGTAACCAGCTTCAGCAATGGCTGCCCCCATTAGACATCCCACAACCTTGGTAAAAGAATAGACCCGAGTGTAAGCCTGCGATTTTGGGAGAAATAAGCCTAAGCCGCATACATCCACTCTGTATAACATGCCAGGAACAGATGTAGTTGCGAGATCAGGCCTGGAAGTCGCTTATGTCAGTATGCAAGTGGCGCTCCTGGGAACCAGCCAGTCCGCTCCCAATTGGGCGCTATAAGCCGCGTCTTATACGCGAGGGTTTATGGTAGACTCCCAGTTTGCAGCCATTGGGTGGGCCAGGACCAAGGCTGGACTTGGAATGTAGCGTCAAATTCCATCAGCTCTGGAACGTGGACGATAAAAAGGGACAGGAACCGCAGGGGAAAATTGGTTGAAAAAGAAAGTGTGACATTCATTGAATTCTAGTACTTAGGGAAAACAACAAGGTAAAGAAACTCTATTAGCTCACATAATTTCATGCTCTGTTGATTAGCCTACATTCACTTTTCTAAATACAATGTACTTTCACGACTGAAACGTCCCAATTTTCTCTACACAATCCCATGCATTGACAGTATATTTGAATAAAAACCTAAAACAAAGGATTATGTGGGCCTTGTTTTCCAAAAATTCACTATTTTCAAGGGTGCCTATTTAAGCCTTATATACATCTGTGTGATCAAAGACCTGGCTCTGTCTCGCCCTGTCTATGGGAACAGGCAAATAAAGGAACACTTGCTATCTTTTGAAAAGAGTAGAGGAATGAAGCCCTGGTAGGGGTTTGTCTCCCTCGCCCCTGCTCATAGAATCGGTCATTCATCTCATAGATTCGGTCATCCATAGATGCGGTCACTGCTGTGTCAGACAAACAGCATATAAATACCTGTCTAGCTGTGTAGGCAAGCAGCTTTTAAAAACCTGTCCAAACTATGAGAAGAAAGGACCCAATGTCCGTAAACCACAGCCTCCCTGCTAACTTTTGAATAAAATTAACGAGGTAAATCAAACAACCCAAATACTTCTATGTCATACCCGAGTTGGCCATACCATTAGATAAGGGAATTGAATGTGTCATCTTGGGTACATGATTGAGAATTCTAGGGTTTGTGTAAATACTCATCTATGTTATACTCATATCTCGTCTGATAATCTGTGGACATGGATGTACTTGTCCCATTAACCCTTTTAAGGCCGCTGATGTATCAATGCATCATGCCAATTTGTCGTCATGATGCACCAATGAAGTGCTGGCGATTCTGCTCACCAGCACTTCATTGGAGCATCATGCCGAACCTACAGGATTGATAAATAAAATTATATACTCCTGTAGGGTCGGCATCATGCTCCAATGAAGTGCTGGCGAGCAGTCTCGCCAACACTTCATTGGTGCATCATGACGACCAATGGGCATGATGCATTAATCCAACAGCGCCCCTTAAAGTGTTAATAGGGGTATAGCACCCATGTGTCAAAAAGTCATGTGTGCGTCATGTCATCTTACATCTAGATAAGAACATGAGCCACTTCCTGTATTCCTTATTGATGTCTGATGACAGGATAATTCACATATAGATAAGGAGCAATGAGAGGTCTTAATATCTTAACCCTCTAAGGGCCGCTGATGCATTAATGCATCATGTCCATTGGTTGTCATGATGCACCAATGAAGTGCTGGTGAGTCATCTTGCCAGCACTTCATTGGTGCATCATGACGACCCTCCAGGGTGAGTCAGTCCGGTAGAATCGGCATGATGCATGAATGCAGCCCTGGCGAGTTACTAACCAGGGCTGCATTCATGCATCATGGCAACTAATGGGCATGATGCATGAATGCCTTGTTTTGTCAAGATTTGTGTTCTGAATCCTATTACATGAATCATTGGAAAGTGTCTCCAAAATCCAGTTTACCTGGAGTTTGTCTGCCAGGGAGTGGCAACTCTGTAAAATCCACCAAAGGGTAAAAAGAGACAGATAAGCATTGACATAAACCACTCCAGAAATCAGGAAGTTCCAGGAAAGTCCTTTAACACCCCATCTACACAAGGAACTAAATGGAAGAGGTCAATACAAGATAACCTGGCAATGAAATGGATTTACTGCTCAGCCAAGACAATTTCTGCGTTTTACATAACGGTTAACCACCTTGTATCATGTAGTTACCTCTTTTAACGATTGCCAATGCGGGGGTTCATTATGCCCATTGGTCAGCATGATGCACAGAGTGTAGCAACCAGTAAGGTTTGCATCATGTAATATAAAACAGCTGGCAGTGCTCTGCTACATGATAGAAGTGACCTTGAGTGCATTAAAGGAGTACAGTGCATGCCTGAGCAAGGTCACCATAGCTGTAAACCAGTCAAATATCATTAATTGGTCTATAAATATCTTGATTGGGTACTTGATTGGTTGGAATGAAATGTACAATGTTTTATAAAGACAATAGACAACTCCTTCTTCACATCTTGACTGCCTGTTGTCCTATAATGCACTCAGATGCATTCATGCATTATAGGACAACAGACAGTCTTGATGTGAAGAAGATCGTTGTCTATTCTGCACCAATGAAGCGCTGGTGAGCAGTCTCACCAGCATTTCATTGGTGCATCTTGCCAACCAATGGGCATGATGCTCTCCTGCATCAGCGGCCCTTAAAGGGTTAAACTTGACACTATGCTACCTGTACCAGTATAGGTGCACTCTGGAGGTGAATGACTTTGAAGCTTTTCACATATTTCACATAGATAAGGGGTACTAGGTGAGTGAGAGATGGCCCTGGGTTTGTTATCAGCCCTGAGAGATGAGCAGGTCTGACAGATATAGGAGCAGCTCTCCACATATCTCCTGTTAGTTTTATGAGGTGCTCAAAACAATAAGCAGCTTCTACTGAGGCATGTTGGGTGAAAAAACAAAAAAGCTATACAAGGGAAGGATTTAGACCGTAAACCTTTAGGGGCCGGTAATGATTTCATTATCATACATGCCCCCGCAACGTCCCCACGCAAACAATGTGCCATGCCCATTGGTCATCATGATGCTTGAATGCAGTCTTGAGGTTTTGCACGCCATCTGTCAAGTTAACTCTACCGGTTCGATACACCCTCAGAAAGTCTGCAAGACGCACATAGGGGCATGATGCGCTAAATGATGTGCTGATGCATCTACAGCATACTGCACCAAAGCTTTGTATACAGTGGTATACCTGATTCTCAAATGCTGCACAGCGTGCTGTCGAATATGCGCTCAATTGGTGCATCTTGGTGACTTCACCGATGCAGCTCAGGACCGTAACTTTTAGATGCTGCATTGGGACAGCATCTCTACCCTTCAGGAATGTATCAATTGTATAGAGTAGGAATGATGCATGAATTTATTGTTGGTGTACAAGTTCCCCCTGTGGAGTGGGGACCTTCATGTGAGGGCATGGAGGAGCAGAATAACTTCATTGGGAGTCCACGAAGGAGGAATTCTCCTTCTTCCATTCTACCAGTGGGCATACCAGATTCGTAAAAGGCGACAAACTTGGGTTTCTTGTGGCTTGGGCTGAGCATGGGGCAGCTGGTGTCCATATGCGCAGGCCAGGGCTTACATGCTTGTCTTTTGCCATGGGATTCCCCCTCAGTGAACCACGTCTGAGTGATCAAAGGCCATGGTTTGTCTGGCCCTGCCTATGGGACCAGGCAAATAAAAGAACACTTGCTATCCTTCAAAAAGAGTAGGGGAATGAAGCCCGGTAGCGATTTTTCCCTTCAACCCTCCTCATAGATGCGGTCATTCATTTCATCGATTCGGTCATTCATAGATTCGGTCACTGCTGTGTCGGGTAAGCAGCATATAAATACCTGTCTAGCTGTTTGGACAAGCAGCTTTTAAAAACCTGTCCAAAAAGAAAAGAAAGGACATGATGTCCGCGAACCACAGAAATGTCTGCTAACTTTTAAGTACTTTTAGTGGACGTAAAATCAACCAAACCAAACCAAACGGTGTACAAGTACCTGAACAGTAAGAGCACTAGGTAGAGAGGAATTCCACATCTGGACTTTATTCCTACTGTTGATACTTTCTAAATCAACCATTTACATACCTCAGTTAAAATTGGCTAAATCTACAGCTCTCTGAGAGCAGCTCAGGTGACATTAATGAAGCTTCCAGTGCAGTGATGTATGTGCCAACTTTACTTGTACACAATAAACCCACTATAAACCATTAAGGTTTGCCTCTTCCCAAGGATTTTTACCCCCTGAGTTTATCTGAAATTGGGTTCCAAGGAGAAAGTAATTTTAGACTTGTACTTTAGAATAACTCAGGCCATGCAATCCTACTAAAAAACCACTTTCAGAAGTTATTATGCCATTGACTCGAGTCAATGGCATATTTATATGTATGGTAACCGGACCCTGATTCTGCTAAAATAGAACAGAGAAAATTTACACACTTGCATGGGCAGTAACTACATGTGTTGATGGTGTGCAGTTTGGCTATCACGGGCACATTAGAATATAGTGAAATGCTGAGTGTGTGTTTCATGTAGTCTAACAAGTTTGGCCCCTGAAGAGGTATGTAACATGAGTGGGAATGTTTACCATAGCTGTCATTATGATATGGCACAAACAAAGAAAGGTGTGAGGAGGATTAGTTCCAGCTCGCTGAACATGACCCCTTAAGGAACAGCTAAACCCTTTAAGGGCCAATAGTGCATGAATGCCCATTTGTTGTCTAACTCATACAGCAATGACGTAGGACATAGAAAATGACAAAGAACATAATGTCAATGGCAACATAGGCCAATGGCCTAAACTTAACCTTCATCTAGGGGACATCTTTGATATTTCTTTTCAAACACCTGTCCTATCCCTGATATGAGATAAGTACAGATGCACTCAAACAGGCAGTTTCAGTATGCAATATGATAATGAGGTATATAACAAGATACTCAGTGGAATTCAGTCGGTTACCGACCCCACCCCAACCCCCAGGTTATGATGAGGCTGCGGTAAAACCCTGCATCTAAGCCCCACTCAGAGTTTACGTATAGGCTATACAGGAAAATTCCCAGTCAATAGTACTGGGTAGGTGTTTAGTTTGAAAGCATAATCCAAGGTTCAGGAATACTTTTCATGTACATGTAAGTTCTTCGCAGACCTAAAAATCACATCGTATAGAATAAGGTGTGCCGAAATGCCAAAGACTGGATTTTGGACCTCCACCCACAATTTACCTGGCTTCAAATAATTATTTACTGTCAAAAACCATTAAACTACATGTACCATTGATTTTTAAATATTGTCCATACAAACATTGAGGCTGTCATAACTTCTGTTCTATTTGATGGATTTTCGAAATTCAAGAACCTGAGGATAGCTAAAATCACTGGCATCAGCTCTGCATACATTTGACATCTATGCTAGTAAAATGCTCACCTGCAATTTGTTCGATAAGCAGCAGTAGGTCTCTGAAACGGCTTGTTCGCCGGGCGGTTTATACACACGGTTTTACATTATAGATACAGCTAGTAGATGTTGATGACAGCCTACAAGGGTCTGAGCCCTCCCCACCTCATCACCCCCACCTATACCTCTGTCAGTGTTCCCACCACCTACTTCATACACGCCCATACATTCATTCACACCCTATTCTAGCCTTCAATGGGCGATTTTACACCTCAGGCTAGGATATATGCAGCATTGAGGTCATTGACATGAACTGGCCCCGGTGCTTACACCCTCAAATTTTGTGTATAACCCACGCCTGCATATAAGCCGCATCCTGATTTAGGAGGATGCTATCAGCCGTAGCCCTGATAGTTTAAATGATTAGTTGATTACCGGGGCTTTAGAAAAAAGGGCTTATCAAAGTCCTATTTTTTCGTGCTTGAGATGTATTTCAACACCCACTTTCCCCGGGAACCAGCATCTTTGAAAACCTTACACTTTTACAGTCAAATTCGACAATATTGAATTCCTCATTGGCCTGCACATTGTATCAACATAGGGTCTCTAGAGAGATAAGCTAAGGTATTGGAAGGAGTAAGGGATTATAGATAACACCACTTAGTCTTGCCCTGTAAGACACCTGCACCAGGCTATGTGGGGAATGCCATGTGAGCAGCAGCAGGTGCTGAGGGGTGGTCTGTGCGCCAGGTGGTGGACAGGTAACATTGGAATGGGGTGGGGGAGCATCAACATTTTTACCCCACCACTACCTCACAAAATTATCTCAAACAAGGATTTACATTATGATATGTTCAGTATAATGAACTATCAATTTTAAATTGATACCTGTTTTTTTTTTGTGTGTGTGTGTTTTTTTTTAGGAATTCCTATCGATTTGTGGTGGAATTCCTGTACTAAATGTAAATAATTATCTGTAGACAGATTGCCAAAATGAATTGTTTCCTTTCGACCAGGGAGTGGCACAGGTTCTGTAAGCTAACAGACAGGGAATTGAAAGTTTAAATTTTAATGGGGAATCTGCAAGAAGTAAAGTGGTTAAGAAAACCAGAAGACAGAACCAGTTTCTGTTGATTATACACCATATGGTCCTCAAAGATCCCTATAATTTATCAGAACTGGAACTAAAATGTCTGAACAATAACTTTTTGTAAATGCTGTGCTTGTGATGAAAGCACAGACATTGCATTCATTGAGAATTTAGATCCATTACTCAAAGTTTGTTTTCATACCTACCACCGTTCCTGATTTGACTAAAATACACCTGCTGAAAGGAAAAGAAAAACTTTTAACCCTTCGGTCATCATGATGCACCAATGTGCTGGCAAGACTGCTTGCCAGCATTTCATTGGTGCATCATGATGACCCTTGGGGAATGTATCAGGCCTGCATGAATGCTGCCCTGGTGACTGACTCACCAGATCTTCATTCATGCATTATAACTACTGTAATCTCTCGCGTAGAAGATGCGCTGCGCGTATAAGACGCACCCCAAACTTAGCACATGCATTTTCTGGTATAAGACGCACATTTTAATTCTGAAATTTGTAAGATTAGTACATTTCTATAGAAAAATTACCCCTCGTATAAGACGCCCCCCCCCCCAACTTGAAAAAATCCTATAAGACTCCCCAGCATTTTGTTTGGCGTAGAGGACGCGTCTTATACGCGGGAGTTTACGGTACTGTAATCTCTCGCGTAGAAGACACGGTGCGCGTATAAGACGCACCCCCAACTCAGGAAAGGTTGGTTCACGTATAACACGCACCTCTTAGGGGTGATTTTTGTAAATTCAGTACTGTTCTATAGTAAAAAGACCCCGCGTATAAGACGCACCCCATTCTAGGGGAAAACCTATAAGATGCACCTTTGTTTGGCGTATAAGACACGTCTTATACGTGGGAGATTACGGTACCAATGAGCATGATGTATTAATGCATTAGTGGCCCTAAAAGAGTTTAGTAAATAGATGAATGAATAATAGATAAACAGGTAAAATTGGTAGATTAGTCCGGAGAACAAGGAACCTTTGAAGTGGTTATAAAAAGATAATGACCGTCCTGTCAGGTGTTTACAGCCTTGGGAGGCCATATTTAGTAAATTAGTGCCTCCCTAAAAGTATTATGGCTAAACTCAAAAATTTTAGTCTTCAAAGCCGCAGTCCTTTCCTAAAAGCCATACTCCCTCCCTCAAAGTCTTAGTCCCTTCCTCAAGACATAGTCCCTCAATCAAAGCCTTAGTCCCTCCCTCATAGCGTTAGTCCCTCCCTCCAAAACCATAGTCCCTCCCTCCAAAACCAGTCCCTCCCTTAAAGCCATAGTCCCTCCCCCCAAAGCCATTGTCCCTCCCTCAAAGCCATAGTCCCTCCCTTAAAGCCATAGTCCCTCCCCCAAAGCCATAGTCCCTCCCTCAAAGCCATAGTCCCTCCCTCAAAGCCATAGTCCCTCCCCCAAAGCCATAGTCCCTCCCTCAAACCCATAGTCCCTCCCCCAAAGCCATAGTCCCTCCCTAAAAGCCATAGTCCCTCCCTGAAAGTCATAGTCCCTCCCCCAAAGCCATAGTCCCTCCCTCAAAGCCATAGTCCCTCCCTCAAAGCCATAGTCCCTCCCTCATAGCATTAGTCCATCCCTCCAAAACCATAGTCCCTCCCTCCAAAACCATAGTCCCTCCCTTAAAGCCATAGTCCCTCCCCCCAAAACCACAATCCCTCCCTCAAAGCCATAGTCCCTCCCTCAAAGCCATAGTCCCTCCCTCAAAGCCATAGTCCCTCCCTCAAACCCATAGTCCCTCCCTCAAACCCATAGTCCCCCCCAAAGCCATAGTCCCTCCCTTAAAGCCATAGTCCCTCCCTCAAAGCGATAGTCCCTCCCTGAAAGCCATAGTCCCTCCCTGAAAGTCATAGTCTCTCCCTGAAAGTCTTAGTCCCTCCCTCAAAGCATTAGCCCCTCCCTCAAAGTCTTAGTCCCTCCCTCATAGTCTTAATCCCTCCCTCAGAGCCATAATCCCTCCCTCAGAGCCATAGTCCCTCCCTCAAAGCCATAGTCCCTCCCTCAAATCCATAGTCCCTCCCTCAAAGCCATAGTCCCTCCCTCAAAGCCATAGTCCCTTCCTCAAAGCCATAGTCCCTCCCTCAAACCCATAGTCCCTCCCTCAAAGCCATAGTCCCTCTCTCAAAGCCATAGTCCCTCCCTCAAACCCATAGTCCCTCCCTCAAAGCCATTGTCCCTCCCTCAAAGCCATAGTCCCTGCCTAGTTTTTAGTTCCTCCCTCAAAGCCATTGTCCCTCCCTCAAAGCCATAGTCCCTCCCTCAGAGCCATAGTCCCTCCCTCAAAGCCATAGTCCCTCCCTGAAATCCATAGTCCCTCCCTCAAAGCCATAGTCCCTCCCTCAAAGCCATAGTCCCTCCCCCAAAGCCATTGTCCCTCCCCCAAAGCCATAGTCCCTCCCTCAAAGCCATAGTCCCTCCCTCAAAGCCATTGTCCCTCCCCCAAAGCCATAGTCCCTCCCTCAAAGCCATAGTCCCTCCCCCTAAGCCATAGTCCCTCCCCCAAAGCCATAGTCCCTCCCTCAAAGCCATAGTCCCTTTCTTAAAGTCTGAGTCCTTGCTTGTTGTTCCTACCCAGACTCTTCCCATGAATTCTTCGTCCTCTGCCTGAACCAGATTAAGACCCTTCCACAAACTCTTAGCCTCTCTCCTAGAACTATAGTCCTTCTTCCCCTTACACTCTTAGTCCTTGTCTTTACTTCTCAGTCTCCTCTCAACTCCGATCCCTTCCTCGACACCCCCCCCCCCAAAAAAAAAAAAGTGAATTAAAAACAACAACAAAAGCATTTGCTCTTCATAAAATTACTACGCCCCACCTAAACTCCCAAGTTCATCCCCTCCCCCTAGCCCTTGATCATTTCACCCACAACCCCACCCTTTGCTCCACCCCCGGTGACTGCCCGATAGATGATACACCTTCTGCCTCCTTTATACGTACGCCCCCACACCCCTCTGTCCCCGCCCCTGTGAGGGCGTGTCCGGGGTGTGTCCCCTACACCATGACAAGATGACGTTTTTAGTGAGGGATTAGGTTTTGTAGCGTGTTGGGAGGTGCTCTGTCAGGGTAACCCAGATACAGGATACCAATCTGCTCATAAGATGAATTTTCTACAGTTAGGCCAAAATTTGAGATGAAATAAACAAGGATTAAATTCTTCAGTTTTTATCCCTGATTTCAGGCTTTTCAAGTTTCAATACATTCCTTTTCTAAAGGGTGTCTGATTGAGCATTTCAGTGATTTTTGTGTTCACTCACTTTTATCTTTGAAAACTTTGAGTTTGTATGACATTATGCTTTGAATTTTGAGAAGCTCTTTCCTCATGAGCAGTCACGTGATAGATCAATTTGTGCCCCCCCCCCCCTGTCTGGGATGAGGTGGGAGGGGGGGTGTTGGACCCCTGTCCCTCCTCTGTTCCAAACCCCCTGCCTTGAATATCTTACCAAGTTAAGGATGATTTCATAGATGTTGAAAAACTTCCTGGTATGATGCACATTTCCTTGGCTCATTTCATGAGAGTATGATATACCTTCCTCCTTGCTGCGCACATACTTAACCTTTTAAAGGCCGCTAATAAAGGAATGCATCATGCCCATTGGTCGTCATGATGCACCCATGAAGTGCTGGGGAGACTACTCGCCATCACTTCATTGGTACATCATGCCGCCCCTCTGGGGTTGATACATTTAGTCCCGAAGGGTTGGCATGATGCTCCAATGAAGTGTTGGCGAGCAGTCTTGCCAGCACTTCATTAATGCATTATGACGACTAATGGGCATGATGCATTAATGCATCAGCAGCCCTTAAAGAGTTAAAGAGTTCAGTTTCCTCAGTCAGCTGTCTGTGTCAGGTGTCGTTGATAGCCGTGATAGCTGCAGGTACAGGTATGTAGGTGGACTGACATACCCCTGACACTTCACTTCAACCTCTTAACCCATTAAGGGCTGCTGATTCAGGAGTGCACCATTGGTCGTCATGATGCACCAATAATGTGCTGACGAGTCTGCTCGCTAGCATTTTATAGGTACATTGTACATTATGCTGTTTTACTCGCCAGGGTATGCTGAGTTACACGCCAGGGTATGCTGAGTTACTCGCCAGGGTATGCTGAGTTACGCGCCAGGGTATGCTGAGTTACTCGCCAGGGTATGCTGAGTTACTCCCCAGGGTATGCTGAGTTACTCGCCAGGGTATGCTGAGTTACTTGCCAGGGCATGCTGAGTTACGCGCCAGGGTATGCTGAGTTACTCGCCAGGGTATGCTGAGTTACTCGCCAGGGTATGCTGAGTTACTCGCCAGGGTATGCTGAGTTACGCGCCAGGGCATGCTGAGTTACTGGCCAGGGTATGCTGAGTTACTCGCCAGGGTATGCTGAGTTACTCGCCGGGTATGCTGAGTTACTCGCTAGGGTATGCTGAGTTACGCGCCAGGGCATGCTGAGTTACTCGCAGGGCATGCTGAGTTACTCGCCAGGGTATGCTGAGTTACTCGCCAGGGTATGCTGAGTTACTCGCCAGGGTATGCTGAGTTACCCGCCGGGTATGCTGAGTTATGCGCCAGGGTATGCTGAGTTATGCGCCAGGGCATGCTGAGTTACGCGCCAGGGCATGCTGAGTTACTCGCCAGGGTAAAGCACTATTTGACCCTTCAAAGGCCGGTAATGCAACATGCTGACCCTACAGGGTTGATACACTCCAGGACAGTCGGCATGATGCTCCAATGAAGTGCTGGTGAGCAGACTTGTCAGCGCTTCATTGGTGCGTCATGCCGACCATTCGGCATGATGCACTCCTACATTAGGGGTCCTTAAAGGGTTAAGACAGGGAGGATCATTACCTGGTTGTCAGTCAGAATGCTGCTGTCTGTGACAAGTTCTGATGGGGTCCTTTAGTAGAGTGTTTCTCCTGGTTTTCAGGTCTATTATATATAGCAGATATAACGTAAACCCCTGCATATGAACTGCAGCTTATAGACCATTTCAGATCATTGGTGCCGCTTATAGGTTCATATGAACTCATGGTGCGGGTTATACGCGGGGTTTTACTTATATAGACTTTACTCAGGAATGGCCACCATTTCAAACTCCTGGTGTCATGAGCTCAGGGTGCGGCTGAAAAGTGTATGTGGCTTATACGCTGGGTTTTACGGCAGGCAGGGAATGTGACTGGGGAATTAGAGATCATCTATATATATGTATGTAGCGGGTATGTAGGTTTTGTTGTCGATACATGTGTTTATAAACAGTCCGTATACAAAGGTAGTCATTCACCAAGGATGGGAAATACTACACTCATTTATCAGGGGCGTAGGAAAAGGGGGGGCCAGGGGGGCCCAGGCCCCCCCAATCCCAGAGGAGGTGGGGCCTGAATATGTCTGGGCCCCCCCAATATTTGTCAAGACCCATGATAAAATGCAAAAATTTCCCCCAAAATTTTTCACAAATATGGTAGTACATTGAAAAAATGGGGAGCCTGGGCTTTAAATCACAGGCAAAAAAATCATCAAAGATATTTTAATACATATATCTTATGTACCCATGAATAAGTGTCAGCCCACTCTATCGATGAATTACGATCGGTGCGACAGGGCCCCCCCTGGGCTTGGCCCTGGGCCCCCCCAATCAAGATTTGGTTCCTACGTCTCTGTTTATTCAATATCATGTGAGGGAGTGAGTAATGGATGTTTAATGCCATTTCGACAACTAAGGTCATATTCATGGCGAGAACTACATTACACAATTTCACAGGGTAATGTGTCAGTGGCTGCGCATATGTGCAGCACACTCATCCCGAGGGGATAGGAAAGAGGAGAAATAGACCCTTTTAAGTGGGCTAGGGAAGCCCTCAATATCATGTAGAACCGCACATAAAAGCCGCCCCCTGAGCTATTGCGCTTTATAAGCCGCACCTAGAGTTTGAAATGGTCCAAAATCCACAGCCTATATGGTGGGGTTAACTGTAGTGTAATGCTTCATGAATTAAGCCAAAAGAGAAACGATTCTTCTTATTTAGGTAACCCCCCCCCTTCTGACGCCCTTTCAAGCAAGTATCATTTCATGTGAAATAAAAAAAAAAAAGAAAAAAAAAGACCAAACTAAACCATATGTTTAATTAAATTGGTGTTTTTTTTTTTTGTGTCAGCTGGGACCAGGCTGTCAGTTCAATTCTATGCTATTACCTTGATTAAAATTATAGGAATGTAATATATGATGATTATGCTTGCACTAGTGCCTTTTAGGTACTGATAGAGGCAAGAGGCGGAGTCGAGTGCCTCTATCAAGTACATAAAAAAACATGCATTATACCACGGTCTGCACCTTTAGGATGCATCAGAATGCAGTCTGCATTCACTGACATACAAATGAACATATGGTATCCATAGGGTCCCAGACATATGAATAATCTAACCCAACACTAATTGTACAGCCCCATGGCCTAATGGATAAGATGCAGAACTTTATATCAGAAGGTCCCTGGATCCATCCTAGGCAATATGCTGAGCTTTTTCAGTATGAACCACTGTCAAAGCTATGTCAATATATAGCTGTTGTCACAAATAGGAACAGTATAGAGAAAGAACACTGTCAATATTCAAGTGTCAACTCTCAGTGCCTCTATCCTGTGATAAAAGCACTCAGATTATCCACTTTGGGCACCAAATCGTTCTGAAATGTGATAACCGTGGTATAAGTAAGGTCAAGCAACATATACATCAACCAATTAAAGATAGTGGCATAACTATTTCAATTAGCTATTTTGGCCCCTCAAAGTAAAAGATACACAGGCATATAAAATAATATTTCGAAAGGAGGGGGAGGTGAATTGAAAACAGTTTTTATATGAAAATAAGTAAAATAAATGCAAGAATGATTTGTGACGTTGTTGATTGTTTTAGAGAGTACATAGTAAAAACACAAAAGGCGATTATCACGTTTTCCCCAGTGTGATCTAGGGGTGTCTACTATGTGTATGTGTGGAGGGGGGGGAGTGGCTGTCACCATACAAACACAGGGCACACTCTAAGTACGTGTTTGCTACCATTGTATTGACCAGGTGCGCAATGTGCTATACAGTAAATAACCCTCTAAAGGGCGGCTAGCACGGATAAGACATACCAGCACTAGCAAGTCACGTGTTCACCCCATGACCAATCCGGGGGCTTCGATTTTTCCGCTGGGTCCCGCGATTTTATGAACGATCTTTGAACTGGTACCCATGTTGAAAATCGCCGTGCTAGCCCCCTTTAAAGGAACAGTCATGTATACATATATGTTGGTACCTCCAGGTTTAGGTCCGTTTATGTTCATATTGTACCGATGCAACGCTCGCGAGTTGAATCACATATAAACACTGCACTGGTGCATCATACCGACCCTCCGAGAGTGATCTTCATGATATCCTGTATGTTTGTTCAGCATGATGCATGAATGCAGCCCTGGTGAGTTACTTACAGTCTCGCCAACACTTCATTGGCGCGTCACGACGACCAATGGGCATCATGCACTCCTGCATCATGCCCATTGGTCATCATGGTGCACCAATGAAGTGCTGGTGAGCAGTCTCGCCAACACTTCATTGGCGCGTCATGACGACCAATGGGCGTCATGCACTCCTGCATTAGCGATCCTTAAAGGGTTAAACAAATCCCAGAGAACACTCCCTCCATTGTCCATTACCTGTGCCAGGTATAGGCAGCATGATGTGATAGGTACCCCCCCCCCCCCCACACACACACATATTTTTGTGTGTTCAACTACAACTATACTGCTATTGTATACAGACTACCACATGCCATATACTGTAAAGGTTGCGTATAAGCAGCACCCACACATATATGCTTTACTCTGACTTTGGAAGATGGCTATAAACTGTAACTCTAGAACTTGAAAAATCCCAGTGGCCAGAGGTTTAAAGAAATTTAGGAAATGTAAAAAATCCCAGCAGTGGATCCGTAAAACGCTATACTAATTGGTGAATATCAAATATGGGCCAGATTTCCTGGGGACATACAAATCTCCCTGAGAAGGCCCCAAATATGAAAGTCAGAAAAGGAATTAACCACTTTGTTACTTTGAAAGAACAATGTCTTGGCTCCTTGGAACCACCAATTATACACAGTTATCCCTACCGGTTCCATTTTTATAGCTATGTGATAACAATTTGTCACTTTTTGTGTCCATCTGACAGATTTAATCAGTGATATGATTTTGTTACCAATGTATGCACCACAGAAACTTCTAATTTTGTTTACCAGCTCTTACAGTATACAAGTTTAGTAAGCTCATGAATAAACATCACTGTTCAAAAATATTTTGAGATGTAGATGTTCAGCCATCTTGTGAAAAAATGAAAATTCTTGTCAAAAATGCTATTTTCCCTCTAGTTCTCTAGAAAATGCTTAGATACTCATAAAAATAAAAAAAAATCAATCTACATTAAGTTCAGCATGCCTACTCTAAGAAATAATGATCACCATAACCTAATAGACCACCAACTCAGCACAGCATTAGCTTAAAATGACCCTAAAATTCAGACTTTATCTGTCGGATGGACACTTTTTTTCATATTACAGTGCATAAAACACACTTATGGGGGGACTTATGGTACAAATGTTATTTGATAGTGTTCAAGGGATGACTGTGCTTGATTTAAAAAATAAAGGATGCACCCAAATGCATTACTTTGAGATTAAGAAATTTGTCCTTCCGACAGCAAAAGTGCAAAATGTCCATCCGCCAGAAAAATGTGTATACGGATGCACTCATTGGTATAAGAGGAAGACTTCAGGCTACAGCAAAAAAATCTTTGTGGGAGCTTAACCAACCTAGTGCCCCTCAATTCTGAGCAGAGTAAGGATAATGTATTAACTGTCTTAGTTAAGAATATGAGAGGGTTTTAGTTTTACTGTCGGATGGACATTTGAGTGTCATTTTACACTGAATGTTACACGAACAAATACTTATGCTCTACAATACCCAAAAACCTTCTGAATCATTAACACAACAGATATATCAATGAGAAAAAGCTATATCTGAGGTTCTGGAACCCCTCTGGGATATATGCCAGGGCTGTAAAGAAACAGGTTTTTTTTGTCAATTTGCCTTTTTTTCACCATTTTTCAACTTTGGAAGCCAACTAATCCAAATATTATGGTTGGATATGCAAGAGAGTACATGCATTTGAAAGTACATTCATTCTGGACAAGTCCCAAAAGTACTTTTACAGACTGGCTTTTAACAGGGGAAATCCGGGAGTACTCAGCCCACCTAGGGCACCTTAGTTTTGCCCCCTGCCACTTAACCCTTTAAGGGCTTCAAATGCAGGAGTGCATCATGCCCATTGGTCGTTATGATGCAACAATGAAGTGCTGGCGAGACTACTCACCAGCACTTCATTGGAGCATCATGACGACCCTCCAGGGGGGGGGGTGTTTCAATCCCATACGGTCGTCATGATGCTTAAATGCAGCCCTGACGAGTTACTTGCCAGGGCTGCATTCATGCATCATGACGACCGATGGGCATGATGCATGAATGCATCAGCAGCCCTTAAAGAGCTGGGGGTCTATGTGGGGGTCTCTATGGTGGACTGATCATAGGAGGCTATCAGAATTCACTACGCGTTATACCACACCATAGGTCGTGCACTATTAATGGAATATAGCATAAATATGGCAGCACAAGGGTGGTATATTGACGAATATTGCACGAGGCCGTTAGGCCGAGTGCAATATCGTCAATATACAACCCGTGTGCTGGCATATTTATGCCATATTGCATTTATACCACCTTTTCCTCCATTTTGTATTAATTTCTTACCTGATATCCACAGAATATAGCCACGAGAAAACATTTTGTAAAAGCAAGCGATACGGCCCGGGTCACCGCTCTGCGCGAAGCCATTGTTTTTGTTCCTTGCCGGGAGAGGTACCGCCCTGTTCACACTCACTTTTCGTATGGAATCCAACCATGACAAGTTTTCAAATTAAAACATACACATCCTTAGATAGTCTAGATGATCCCTCCATACGTATTATGTCCAATATATTCAAAATAAAGGAGAATCCATTGATTTTCTAAACGGGTCCGACATTTTCGGCGTCTTCCTCGTACGGCGAGCGGATGACGTATATCCACATCCGGGCCACTGACACACTTTCGCCGGACAAGGAGGCGGGTGGGAATGGCCGGACCGCGACTAGCTTACGATGGAAAAATCAATGGATTCTTATTTATATCGAAGAAAATGGAGAAAATTAGCACGCATTTCTTGTCTATGGAACGAAAACTTCTTGGGATTTCAATATTATAACATGAAAAGCTTGGATTCAGGACGAAAACTGATTGAAAACATACGGCTAGGACTCCAGGTTAGAACTTATTTACCTTCGCATTGGGTTTCATCACCGTTCAGTGTAGCGCAATGGCTAAGGCCTTCGCCTACCACCACTGCGGCCAGGGTTCAATCCTTGTACGAGTTTGGACGATTTTTCACCATTGAAACAATGGCGAGACTAAATTTCTATGTCCGCCAGCGTCTCCCAAAATATTCTAAGTCCAACTTGACCTCGAAAAAGTATATCCAAAAATCCCAAAAATGCACATGTGCGTATATGCTCTCATAATGCACTGGTAGGAGAGGGCATAACAGTAAGGCAGGTGCCAGAATAGTGGTATAAGGGGAAATATATTAAATGTAACACTTTTAGAGCCATATAGTGATTTCATATATTAAAATTAATCTAAGATAAATTCGCTGCATCACAGTGGAAGCATGATACATCAATGTGGCCCTGGCGAGTTAAGCACCTTAGTTTAATTAACCCTTTACGCCTAAGGGCCACTGATGCAGGAGGGCATCATGGTCGGCTTGATGCACTGATGAAGTGCTGGCGAAACTACTCAGCAGCACTTCATTGGTGCATCATGCTGACCCTCTGGGTTTCATAGCGGACCTCAAAGGGTTAAAGGATTTTAGTCACCCCCAATTTATACCATACCAGATGGTTGATTAGGAAGTCAATAGCATTAGATTTTTTATTCATTTTTTTTTCTCTTTTCTTTTTGAGGGACAAATCATTCTCCTATTAGTTAGTTACTCAGTGAAATATTAAACAGTTCAAAGATATTTTGATTGAATATGACTCCCATAATATATTGGTTACCAAGCAAGTATTTACGCAGCTCGGAGGTGACAGTATGTCAAGATATCTGCGTCTTCCCTACCCAAAGAAAAAGAAGCACCCCCCCCCCCCCACTAATAAAAAAAAAAAAAGAGGAAAAGATTATGGAAAAACATACGAAGAAACAGATAATAGTGTAGAACCCCTCATAGATAAGCCCTGTTAAATAGTGCCAGTTGCCATGTCATGATGTCTCTCAGTCCGCCATACCCACCTTTCTCCATGCCCTGCCATGAAACTTAACACACCCAGGTAAACGGAAAAAAACAATCTTTGGATCGCAAAGCATTTCCAAACGTATGTATTTGCATAAATGTATAACCCTGGTTGGTCAAGGCTACATCATGCCGAAGTGTCAATAAAAACACATCGAATAAAAACGTTTTTACATCTACAAGTGTACAGGATGGTCCCGGAGGATGGTACCCAAGATGTCGGCGTCTTTGATGTGGTGCCACATGTGCCAGGTAGCGTCGACGTAGCGTCCGTTAGTTTTGGGACTATGTGTCTCCTCGGTTTGGGACGCTGCCCAACCGTACAGCGGGTCACGTTATCTTCTACTCCCGGGCGTCTACTGTTGAACAAAATAAACCACAATACCACATTTATAAGGCGCACCCTGCGTTTGAAGCCCAGGGTTTAAGGGCAGGGATTCTAGGGGTAGCTAGTAGAAGTGGTAGCTAGGGTTTGGTTTTGGAGAAGTTTAGTCCTAGAAATGTATGGGTAGATATGTCATATTCGTCCATTTTATGGAGAGACTAAGAGAAAGCGAATAAAGCTACCGTAATCTCCCGCGTATAAGACGCGTCCTCTACGCCAAACAAAATGCTGGGGCGTCTTCTAACATTCTCCCAAGAAGGGGGGGCGTCTTATACGAGGGGTAATTTTACTATAAAAATGTACTAAATTTACAAAATTGAGCCCTAAGAGGTGCGTCTTATACGCGAAAATGCTTCTCCCAAGAAGGGGGTGCGTCCTATACGCGCAACGCGTCTTCTACGCGGGAGATTACGGTAAGAGCATAAGAGAAAGCGAATAAAGCTAAGCTTAGACCCCAAACCCATAGAAATATCAATTAAAAACCTATGAAAATATGGGGGAAAATAAGTAAAAATTAATCAAAAATAAGAAAAATTTCTTGAAAATTGGCCACAATTCTCAAAATTTCAAAAAGAAGATAGGGTCAGCCCTGTTTTGCTAGGGTCGGTTGGGTAACTGGAAACGCAACTTTTTTTTTTTAGGCCTAATCATGGTGTTTCGCCTTGGTCCCAACCCTACGCTCCTTTTCTCCTTTCCATTCCTACCTAGCATTTAGCTCCCTCTCCCCACCTCCATCTGAACCTTCCCCTGGGTCAACTTCTTTCTTTTCCCAATTCCCTCTACCATTCTCTGGCATGATAATCATAATAATTATATCATAATAGGAGACCTCAGCACGTCTACTTGTTGCTCCTCCTCCCCCACATGTTCCATTTACCACTTCCTCATTCCCCATCAGGTCCCAGCACCATAATAACAACCGCCACATGGTAGGCTATGACTTATCTCTCTGTCTACTCCTTGTCAACAGGTCTGGGGCCAATCTCCATGGTGCTAACCCTGTAAGGGCAGGAGCATCATGCCCACTGGTCATCATGATGCACCAATGAAGTGCTGGTGAGACTGCTCGCCAGCACTTCATTGGTGCATCATGCCGACCCTCTGGGAGTATATGAATCAACCCCGTAGAGTCGGCATGATGCACCAATGAAGTGCTGGGGAGCAGTCACCCCAGCACTTCATTGGTGCATCAGTGCATCACCCCACGTAAATATGGTGCGTTTATGCGACCCTCAATGGGTCCACAAATGCAGGAGTGCATCATGCCCATGGTGCATCATGTCTCTGGTAGTGTATCAGCACATGGCAGTCTATGGCCTAACTGTCTGTCAACAAGCCTACAGCCCATTTACATGCTGCTATCATGTGTAGCACCACTAACCCTTTAAACCTTGAAGATATTATTCAAATACAGGAGTGCATCATGCCCACTTCTCTGGTGCACCAATGAAATGCTGGTGATTCTGCTTGTCAGCACTTCATTGGAGCATCATGACGACCCTCCGGGAGTGTATCAATCATCTATTGTAGAGTTATCAACTGGTCAAAACCTCTGCAGCCAATCTCTATGTTTGACAGCCCTTTAACCCTCTGAGACCTGTATGATGCAGGAGTGCATCATGCCCTATGGTGCATCATACAGAGTGCATCATGCCCTATGATACATCATACCGAGCCTCTGGGAGTTGGCAGGAGTGCATCATGCCCTATGATACATCATACAGAGCCTCTGGGAGTTGGCAGGAGTGCATCATGCCCTATGGTGCATCATACAGAGTGCATCATGCCCTATGGTGCATCATACCGAGCCTCTGGGAGTTGGCAGGAGTGCATCATGCCCTATGGTGCATCGTACCGAGCCTCTGGGAGTTGGCAGGAGTGCATCATGCCCTATGGTGCATCGTACAGAGCCTCTGGGAGTTGGCAGGAGTGCATCATGCCCTATGGTGCATCATACCGAGCCTCTGGGAGTTGGCAGGAGTGCATCATGCCCTATGGTGCATCATACAGAGTGCATCATGCCCTATGGTGCATCATACAGAGCCTCTGGGAGTTGGCAGGAGTGCATCATGCCCTATGGTGCATCATACTGAGCCTCTGGGAGTTTGAGGAGTGCATCATGCCCTATGGTGCATCATACAGAGCCTCTGGGAGTTGGCAGGAGTGCATCATGCCCTATGGTGCATCATACAGAGCCTCTGGGAGTTGGCAGGAGTGCATCATGCCCTATGGTGCATCATACAGAGCCTCTGGGAGTTGGCAGGAGTGCATCATGCCCTATGGTGCATCATGCCCTATGGTGCATCATACAGAGCCTCTGGGAGTTGGCAGGAGTGCATCATGCCCTATGGTGCATCGTACAGAGCCTCTGGGAGTTGGCAGGAGTGCATCATGCCCTATGGTGCATCGTACAGAGCCTCTGGGAGTTGGCAGGAGTGCATCATGCCCTATGGTGCATCATGCCCTATGGTGCATCATACAGAGCCTCTGGGAGTTGGCAGGAGTGCATCATGCCCTATGGTGCATCGTACCGAACCTCTGGGAATGCAGCAACACACTGTATTGTATAAAGTTACCTGTCTGCCTGATCCTTGTCTGAAGCCAATTTACAGATTTCTGGCAGCACAAACTCTTCAAGGGCCGCATGCCTCAATATTCAGGATAATTCACAATTCAAATTGGTCTTCGTGATGCACCCATGCAGCAGCCCTAGCGAGTGCTACATTGGTGCGTTAACTTTCTGCCAAAATTCAACTGTAGAATATGGGCAGGTCCAAGCAGATGTCCCTCCATGACACTTCCTATTTTAGAATCTGGAATCCACATCTCAAAGAATAAAATCATTTCTTTTGGTGGGAATTTGGTGCCAGACATAAAGATGAATTCCCATCAAAAGAAATAATTTGATTCTTTTAGATGTGGATTCCAGACTCTAAAATGGAAGCGTCACGGAGGGACAGAATGGACCTATCTGCCCATATCAATTCTTTTGTACTAGGTCGCCGAAACAGTTGTAAGCTCTAATCCCCAATTTCCTTAGAGGGTTACAAAGTAATGGAGAGAGATGGCTTATAAAACGTCCTCCTCCAGGTGCCTCCTGTATGTGTGAGACGTCCTCCAGGTGGTGAAAGTTTGTGGCTCCACCACCTCCAGGTGTTTGAGGTGTGAAGTACATTTGCAGTACCCTAGTAGCTCGCATATATAAATAAGTTGCATCCCACGTATAAATCGCACCACGAGGTTGGGAGAAAGCTATGTTCATTTGTGATGCCACTTTTTAGGAATTCCGATTTTTTTTTTATTTTAATTCCTATAGGTATTTTCTATTGAGAATTGAGAAACAAAATTTTTGAGAAGCAGTGCGCGGCATCCCTGTCTGGTGGGCCTTGTGAGTTATCGCTTCGCCAAAGCTGCATTTGTTGAGGAATGTCCTGTCCTGTGCTGTTGATATATTATTCTGATTAGCATGATGCACTCCTGTATCAGTGGCCCTTAAAGAATTAAATGCCTCAATTCCTTCAAGTTTGCTCAAAGGCATTGATAAAGCATGGTACAATCTATTAGCTTGTTGCTGGTCATTTTACTGAGCTGCTCCCACCACCACCCCACTCTCTAATGACTCCAGCCAGGCCAAACTTCACGGAAGGCACCCTGCTGGGCTATAAAAATTAGCATCTCTCTGTGGATGCGGCATAAGACCGGCTGGGAGGGCTCAGTAGGTTACAAACTCGTTTGGATACTAACGAAAGTTTCCTCTTTAAAGGAATCTGCAGTGAGTGAGAAACTGCCATTTTGAATGACCCCTTCTCTGCACAATGCTAAATAAAGGCATATCCATGGATGTTTGACAAGCATAAAAAAGTGCAAAGGGGAAAAATATTTAAATGGTAATAATTCACATGGAATCAGGGTTGTTTTTATGGGATCATGGCCTTGATAATGTAATCTGATGATAATCATACCCCATGTAGAGTGGTGCCCCTAGTGGCAGAGGTCAGAGTTAGCCCCTGATTTCACCAAATGATACCAGCAGGGGGGTTTTATGGTTACCGTAATCTCCCGCGTATAAGACGCGCTGCGTGTATAAGACGCACCCCAAACTCAGCACATGCAATTTCTCGTATAAGACGCACCTCTTAGGTACCAATTTTGTAAATCCAGTACTGTTCTATAGTAAAAGTACCCCTCGTATAAGACGCATATCCAACTTGAAAAAATCCTATACGACGCACCAGCATTTTGTTTGGCGTAGAGGACGCGTCTTATACGCGAGAGATTACGGTACTTGTCATTAGTCCTTTAAGGGCCCGTAGTTTAGACGTCAGTGGCCCTTTAAGTTATGCATCATGCCCATTGGTTGACATGATGCATGAATGCAGCCCTGGCGAGTGACTCGCCAGGGCTGCATTCATGCATCATGACGACCCTATGGGGCCGATATGCTCCTGGAGGGTTGGCATGATGCACCAATGAATCCCGGTGAGCAGACTCGTCAGCACTTCATTGGTGCATCATGACGCCCAATGGGCATAATGCGGTCCTTAAAGGGTTAACATTACATGTGCCCTCATGTCACTATTTTCAGTCCCCATCCAAAGTGGTTTACTGCTATTTATGTATATACCGTAATCTCCCGCATATAAGGCGCATCTTATACGCCAAACAAAATGCTGCTGGGTCTTATACATGGGAGGTAAATTGCCTTGAGTTTGGGGTGCGCCTTATAGGGGGGGTATTTTTACTATAGAACAGTACTAAATTGACAAAAATCTCCCCTCAGGGGGGGCGCCTTATATGCAAAACAGCCCCCCTGTGAGTTGGGGGGGGCACCTTATATGCGAGCTGCGCCTTATACGCGGGAGATTACGGTAGTATGCCCTACTCCCCTTCCCTAGAAGCCTTTTATAAGTCTAACATGGGATAAGAGAACGGCTGATCCTAATCAAAAATAACAAATTTGTAGAATGCTGTGATCTGCATAATTCTGAGTTTGGCATATGATCACCCGAGATTCGAAGATTATCTTTTCCTCGCTTTGATTGATATTGGCATCAGCTTTAGAAAATTGATTGTTGGCCCTTGAGGCATGGTTCTATATTTCGGAATGGAACTCTTCTGGATTTTCTCTTTATTTCAGGGATTTCAATGTACCAAAGAAAGCTGAATTCCTATGGCGGGAAAACAACAACAAATAAATAATTAAAAAACAACCAAAAAAAAAACTTCTATATAAGGGTTTGTGATTTAGCATTTTAGGATTTCTTGTGTACTTCATCCTTCTATAATTGAAAGGACCAAAATGAAAGTAGGGCGGGGTACTATCTAATCCTTAGATGAAGCCTATGATGCCCTTGACCCCTATATCCCCTCTTCTTGTCCTATATGGGTGTATAAAGCTATAGATGGACAAGTTCACTGACAAGTTGACAGGCCTTTTTCACATGACATCCATTGTTGATAAACCCTTTAAGGGCCGCATGATACATGGCACATTTAACTGCATTGGAAGATTGACTTTGTTTGCATCATTTCCTTCAAGAAATTGTCCAAAACAGGAGTTTTTCCTGTTTTGTGTGCCACAGTCTGACAGCATCATGCCTATTGGTTGGGCCAAAAAAAAATTTGATGGTTTCAGATAACCCGACCCTACCTAGCAAAGCAGGGCCAACCCTAACTTTTTTTCTCCATTTTTTTTTTAAGAAAATATAGATTTTTTGGCAAAGTTTTTAGTCATAACTGAGTTGCCATGACTCGTTCAGGCCACCCTTAAAAATATGTTCGTTTCCTGTCCAGAGGCCTGGTAGATTCTTTTTTTGTGAGAATGGGAACATTTTTTCCTGACTTCTGAAAAAAAAATCCGTCCATTAGCACAAGAATCTTCCTTTCCAATCACTAAATCTTAGAATGTGATGGCAAATTCATGTTGTTCCCACTTACAACGTTCATAACAAATAAGAATATTTTCCTAAAAAAGAAATGTTTCCCTCCCTCCCTCATGGGTCTGAAAAATCCCACCCTCTGGACAGGAAATGAACATATTTTTAAGGGTGGCCTCACGCATCATACCGACCCCAATGATGTCTGCGTGCATCTTGCCGATCAGTTCGCAAAACGGACTCCTGCATCAGCGGCTCTTAATTTAAAAGGTTGATGTTTACCGTAAACTCCCGCGTATAAGACGCGTCCTCTACGCCAAACAAATCCCTACTGCGTCTTATAGGATTTCCTCAAGTTGGAGGTGCGTCTTATACGAGGGGTAATTTTACTATAGAAATGTACTAATCTTACAAATTTCAGCCTTAAAATGTGCGTCTTATACGCGAAAATGCATTTGCTGAGTTTGGGGTGCGTCTTATGCGCGCAGTGCGTCTTCTACGCGGGAGATTACGGTAATTACTTAATTAACCCACTACAGTCCTTGTCACTATGTACAACATCCTCAGTCACTCGGTCATTCACTCCGTATGTATGATTGTCCCTTAAGTAGGTCACCCTGTAACCACGCCATAATATGACTCAACACATTCTGTATGACAATAAACCAGCCACTTCCGGTCTGTACCGGAAGTAACCAGTCATCCCACAATCCACCTGGTGTGTGTGTGGAACTCTTCACCTTGCGAGGTGAGGATGGAGTCAGACAGGTGGGGGAAGGTGATGCAACAAAGTGGGGGGGAAAAAGAAGAAAAATGGAGGAGAAATAAGAAAAAATATAAATAAAATGGTGATATATAGATGTGTAGAGAGCCGGGGGTAGAGAGAGGGGAAGGTGAGAAAGATGGGTGGCCTGTCTATCTGTCGGTCTCACCTGGCCTTCAGGACAGGACAGGGGGGAAGGTGAAGTAGAGGACCAGAAGTAATATAATATACATGCAATTAATCATGTCAAGCTCATTCAGTCAAAAATTACTATAAAAACCTGACTGGAGCTGGTTCTGGCGACATGCACTGATAAGAATTGATAAGATGGGAACAGGCTGTCCTTGGAAGGACCCCCTAGAACGGGGCGATTTTCAGGGACAAGTCTATAGGACGTGTATGTCTGTAGACTGGCGTGTTATGATGTAGGAGTGTTCTCTGGTTGTTTTAGTCACCTGTGATAGATCAACTGTCATTAAGTAAGCAATAACAGGAAAATGTACTAAAGATACATACAATGTACTAAAGTGTCTGTATCTATCACTAGTTTTGTCATCTTATAGAAGTGGTCATAACTTCATTACCTGGACTGAAAAAAGGGCTCATATGCCAAAATATAGAAAATATTTTGTACATTTGTGAGATTTTCTATTTTCCCATAGAAGGAAGGTTGAATAAATAAAAAAACTAAGATAATAGTTTTAAACCCTGGGGTGGCATTGACATCATATAATATTTATGAGTATGCT
Source organism: Acholoe squamosa (assembly GCA_949317995.1). Lineage (NCBI taxonomy): Eukaryota > Metazoa > Annelida > Polychaeta > Phyllodocida > Polynoidae > Acholoe > Acholoe squamosa. The sequence goes on from OX439045.1 coordinate 6,583,772, forward strand.
TCAATGGAGCATCATGCCAGGCTCGCCCCCTCCAGCCCGACAGAGTATTAACAGCCGCTGGCCGAGGCTGGCATCATGCTAACCCTCTGGTGCATGCAAGAAGCAGTGGCAAATATCAGTATTCCTCCCGATCACAAACCTACATGAAACATGCTGCTTTGTACAAAATATATAAAACATTTCATAAGCCACACCAGATATTACAACCATGTATGAAAAGCTTGAATAAAAAAAAAAGATTAAAAAAAAAACGAATAAGAAATAAAGGGTAGACTTTATGGACCAATGGAAAAGAGGAAAAGGGATGAGTTGTCATGCTATCAGATTGTTTATTTACCCTGATTATCAGAGGTCAGACACTTATATAAATAACAACTAGACCACAACTGACAACATGATGGGGCCACTACGTGTGCAGTCCACAGGGTCAGCCAACACTGAACTGGGGCCCTCGTGGTGGGTCAACAATAAAAAATATGGAAAATTATGAAATAGAAATGAAAATAGATAAATGTTTAGGATACTTTATAACAAAAAGTTATGTCAAAGCAGTACGGTCAACGATAGGAAGTAAGGAGGAATAGGAAACAGGAAAAAAGATAGATAAATGATTATGATACAGTAAAAAGAAAAGAAAGGAAAAAAAGAAATATGTCAGAGCAGTTGGGATGTGGGCTATGCCAAGCATGCTTACTGGGAGAGATGGGGCTGGGCTGGTGGTTTTATCTTCTGTATGGTGGATCCTTTAAGAGTCAGGAATCTGTGGTGCATCATTCCCATTGGTGGGCATGATGCACCAGTGAAGTGCTGGCGAGTCGGGACTTTAACGGCGCATCATGCCGATGGTGAGAGGTTTATTAACCATCTAGGATTAGCGTGATGCATGAATGTAGCCCCGGCGAGTTACTCACCAGGGCTACATTCATACATCATTCCGACCAATGGGCGTGATGCAGTCATGCCTTAGCGGTCCACAAAGGGGTAATTTTACGTTTAATATGAACTCAAGCACGCGAGATAAAATGAAGAATGTTTTTGTTTACCTTTCGCTCTTCATTAACATATGTTGTGGAAGTCGTAATTGGAACTGAGAGCATTGCTGAGAGTTCCTTTAACTCTGTCCGCAATGTTAATTAGCGTAGGTATTTGAGATAGTGGAATGTCCTTGTGTACATTTCACTTTTCATTACACATGTTTATTTAAAGAGGCCATGACGTTGGCATTTAAAGAGGCCATGACGTTCAACTTAGCATGCTCTGGTGACATCACAAATATTACCCATTTTGAGGGCCGTTAACACTATGAATATAAGTCCATTGGTCTTTGTAATGCGTGAATGTAGCCTTGGTGAGTTACTCGCCAGGGCTACATTCATGCATCATGTTGACCTTGAGCTGCCCTTAAAGGGTTAAAACAAAAACTAAAACTCATTTCACAGTCTGCATACCGTACATGCTGTAGCAGAAGTGGTCCTGGGAATGATTGAGTTTGAGAATTTCTTGTGAATGTGAAGGAGGGGAATAAGCAAGGGGCTGCCCTCTCCATGCCTACCATAATGGTCAGATTAAGCGCCGGGGTCTCAAATAAGCGCCGGTCTCAACAAGGGGTATTGAAATTCATTGTAAGCACTAAAAACAGTATTCAAATACTGTAATCTCCCGCGTATAAGACGCAGTGCGCGTATAAGACGCACCTAGAGTTTTGGAAAATTCTCAAAAAAATGAAAAATTCATAACTTTGTTTCTACTGAGTGAATTTTCAAAATTTAAAAACCTGTGTGTAGCGTGGGCCCCCTGGACCCCCCTGGGCCCCCTTATGCCCTATTATGACCATTATGACATGTAACATATCAAAAGAAAGGTCTTGGTGTCCCCCTTGTGGATCCAAGGAGAACTAAAACCCCTCGTATAAGACGCGTCTTATACGCAGGAGATTACGGTAAGTGCCTGTCTCGTATAAGCGCCGGGGGTAAAGTGGGATTGAAATCAATGAGCGCTCGGACGCTTATACGGGCCTCTACGTTATGTGGGAGGAGGGGCTGTCCCTCTTCATACATACCCCTGTTAATTCTTACCGTTACCCTACCTCAACCCAATACTACCACACTGCCCTCTATACTTGAACTCCACCTTGCCCTGCCCCATGTAGAAGCATGTCAACTATTAACCCCCTTGGAGACCGTGTAGTTTTTCATTTAGATCTATAAAGAAACTGTCTAGGTTAGGGCTACATGCATGCATTATGCCGATTCTATACGGCACTAGCATATTGCTAGTACTGAGAGAATCAGCTAGGTAGCTCATGCAGTCGGGGGCTAAATCAACTTTTGTCCTCTTTGTATAGTTTATTTTGAAGGTCCCTTCCTCATCTACTACCTGTAGCTATTTTCTAAAATTCATATCTATGTATAGCAAATACTTTCAACATTTACTAAATAAACTAAGTATAAATCTAATATTTCAAATACATTAGAAATATAACTTTAAGATTTCAATAAGATGTAACATGTCACTCAGAGTACACCCAGGCCATTGTCTCCCTATCAAGCTAATCCACTCCCCTCACACCTGAAACAATAGGGAGGTACTTAGGGTGATAAAGATAGGGGCAGGCTGGAGTTTATCCCCCTTATCAGTGTTATCAATCACCATTGTTCAGAAGTGTGAACAGTGGTTGATAAGAAACTTACCCAGAATGCACTGCTGTGGAGTCGGGGGGGGGGGGGGCTTACCCATGATGCAAAGCAAAATGGCGGCCTCCATGACCTGATATGCTAGTGCTTCTGTAGGGTCGGCATGATGCACCAATGAAGTGCTGGTATATAGTACTCCCCAGCACTGTATTTGTGCATCATGAAGGCAAAGAAATCGATCTTTGAGGCATCATGTTGCCATTGAAGGGTTTCCATTCAGGGGGTCCCCTTTTGAGAACAGAAAGTTTCCGCTTGGTAACAACAAGACTGCCCCTCCCCTCGCCCTCTCATGTTCCAACCTTTACCTCCTATTTCGCACCCTCTCCATGGCTTGGTTCCTTGTGCTGTCCTCCGCGACCATGACTGACCACGCCCAGGTTTTGTTGGCTTCAACCACAATTGCCTGTACATGACAACATACGACTACCGTAATCTCCCGCGTATAAGGCGCGTCTTATACGGGGGGTTTTAGTTCTCATTGGATCCACAAGGGGGACACCAAGACCTTTCTTTTGATATCTTACATTCCCCCTCGGTCAAAATGGGACAAAATGGGACCCAAGAGGGCCCAAGGTGGCCCAAGCTACCCATAGGTTTTTGAATTTTGAAAATTCATTCAGTAGAACCAAAGTTATGAATTTTTTATTTTTTTGAGAATTTTCCAAAACTCTAGGTGCGCCTTATACGCGGGCTGCGCCTTATACGCGGGAGATTACGGTAAGTACTATTTGTATACACACTGCCTGTGTTGCCTATAAATGCTTAACTACCGTAATCTCCCGCGTATAAGAGGCGTCTTATACGCGAGGTTTTAGTTCTCCCTGGATCAGCAAGGGGGACACCAAGAGCTTTATTTTGATATATTACACTCCCCCAAAGTCATATTATGACATAGATGGCTCCAGTTGTGTCTGGGAGGCCAGAGCTACACATAGCTTTTCAAATTTTGAAAATCCATTCGGTAGAAGAAAATGAATATTTCATTCTTTTGGGCATAATCCCAAACTCTAGGTGCGTCTTATACGCGCACTGCGTCTTATACGCGGGAGTTTACGGTAGTTCAATCTCATGAACCCTCAGTCACACACAAAGTCATGCTAGTCTTAATAATAAGGCCTGCCTAGGATAATATTTTTGCCACTTAAAAAAGCCTTTTCCTCTTTTTACAGGGACGTTTAAAGCCTCCATGAAAAATTAAGTAAATAAATATAATAAACAAAATAAATTAATCTATCTTTTTCTCTTTTTCTCCTCCAGGGGTAAATTTGCGGTGGTCAGGCGGTGCCGACACAAACAGAGTGGTAAGGACTACGCGGCTAAGTTTCTCCGTAAGAGACGGAAGGGGAAGGACTGTCGGTCAGACGTGATCCACGAGATCAGTATGTTGGAGGTAGTACGGAAACACCCGCGACTCGTCGACCTGGTCGAAGTGTTCGAGACATCACATGAACTCATCATTGTCACAGAATAGTAAGTAGAATTTGGATTTATTCCATGATTTTGAGTTGGCATCCTGTGCTTAATCTCCATGGATTCCCTCAGGGTGAACTTTTAATTCATGATTTCTTCCAGAAATTTCATGTATAAATGACAAAAGAAAAATTCGACTTAGTAAATATAGATATTAAAGAAAGTGCCTAATACAAAGGGGAAAATAAAAGAAAATATAACTTTGGGACATTGCTGTATTCATAGGATGAATGGGAAAATCAAGCATTGGCATTGAGAGATACCAACCGGAGCAATTCTTGCAAAGACCACACGTGCCCTATCAGAGGCACATGATTGTAGTTTCAGGTATTCATCTATGTTCCTTCCAGTGGCATACAGGAGTTATGTCATGACCATAACGCGCATACCTCCTCCAGGTGCTCTCTGAGTGGTTGGTGTTATCATGTTACTCCCTGGAGTAGGAACACTAATTCTAATACTGAGCTCATGTCCATGGCTTGTGAGTATAGTGGGGCTGGATATTAGCTTTTTTTTTCTTCTAAAACACAGTGTGTATAAATCAAAATAGTTAAAGAATTCACTTGAAAGAAAAAAAAATGAAAAAACAAAAACAATCAAATTGTACATGTAATCAGTAGCTAAGGCCACACCAAAAAAATAAGTTGGTCTTCGGATTTTTGTTTTGAAAAAATGGTGCTAGCGATTTATTTTGATTTTTTTTTTCTGAGAATTTTTTGGCGTCCAATGGATTCCTTGCTGAAAAAATTGTCAAACATCACAAAGAGAAAACTTGTAGAAAGTGAAGCGCGCGAAATCCATAGACGAGCTGTTGGAAAAAAAAATTGTATTTCCAAAAATATGGAGAGGGAAATCCGTAGACCAACTTATTTTTTTGGTGTGGCCTAAAGTGGGGAGCATTTTTCCCCTGCCTGGTCAAATTAAGTATCAGTGATATAAACACTCTTCCTACATACAGGACAATTAATAGCACTAATTGTTGTGCTTCCTCTATGCCCATATTTGGCATCTGGCATAGGCCCTGGGGACGGTGCCAATGTATGTCTACATACATAGACACTACGTAGGTTACAATGGACGATTGTGGACGGAAACTGGCACAAATTCAGTCACAGCTAGGAGAGAGAATAACAGTACTGTGTCATGAATCACGCCTAGGTTGTGGTTAGAAATGAGAGACTGGCCCTCTAAGTCTTAAGAACTTGGCTGCATTCATATTTCTTTTTTTGCTTAGCCCTAAATTACCCTAACTTGGTTCTTTTGGGCACTTATGCAGAAAAAAAAGGGGGGGGGTTAGGATCCCGCATATCAAAAGTCACAATCAAAGCTAGAAAATTTAGCTGGTTTTAAAAAAATTGCACTTGATACAAATTCATATCTACCAACCTACTCTACTTTTTACCCTAACCTCATTTCCTGAAAGCAGCAATTATTAATGCCCTAACAATATTTGTTAACTCGGAGAGCCGAGTTTTGAGAGACGGGTAGGGGCACTGGAAATTTTTAAGATCGTCAAATGAGCATTTTTGACCTGGTAGTGTTCAGTTCAGCCTCAAATAACATGAAAATGGAGAAATATGAGAGAAAATGAAACATATAATGAAAAATGTTCAAGAATTTGGAGCTGTAATTGTTACCTGTTATATCTGTCTTATTGCCGTTCATTCTTAGGAATGAACGGCTATAGGAGGGGACCCATTCTTAAATACAAGCTCTCATAGTGGTGCTTCCTCGCTCTCCATGTATAATCCTGTCATAGGTACAGTATTGAGTATGCCTATACCTGGATTAAAATCTGCAAATCAGTCAAGCATAGAAGTGGTGGCAGTGGTGGTGTTGGTGGACCTGTTATTGTAGACCCTGGGGACAGAGTGGTGGTAGCCCTGGACACCTCAGGCAGAGCCATGGTATATAGTATATATACCCCCCCCCCCTACCCACCTCTGAATAGTGGTGGTGGCTGTGCTCCTGTGGTGGCCCCATACCTGCCTGCCACCACCTCCCCCAGCACCATGTGGTTCTCTTCTGCTGGTGGTGTGTTTCTCAGCACCACTGACTATTAACCCACTAAAGGCCACCTACATGTATATTTATGTATACATGTACACATAAGTATGATGCACTTTTTTAGGAGTTTTAAGTGGCGTGGCATTGGATTATTTGGAGTCTTGGGACCGTTTTCCATGTGTGTCGGCCATCTTGGTTTTCGGAAACACAGGGATCCAGGCCATATATGGTCAATTTTGATCTTAAAAAGTTATCAGATGGATGTTAGTGACCATTGGGACACCTCAACTACCCAATTTTATTGTTTGCCATGTGTGTCAGCCATCTTGGTTTTAGGAAACACAGGGATCCAGGTCATTTGTGGTCAATTTTGATCTTCAAATGTTATCAGATGGATATTAGTGAACATTGAAAGACCTCAAATACCTAATTCTATTGTTTTCCATATGTGTCAGCCATCTTTGTTTTAGGATACACAGGGATCCAGGCCATACATGGTCAATTTTGATCTTCAAAAATTATCAGATGGGTGTTAGTGATTATTGGGAGACCTCAACTAGCCTATTTTATTGTTTTCCATGTGTGTCGGCCATCTTTGTTTTAGGAAACACAGGGATCCAGGCCATATATGGTCAATTTCGATCTTCAAAAGTTATCAGATGGATGTTAGTGACCATTGGGGGACCTCAACTACCCAATTTTGTTGTTTTCCATGTGTGTCGGCCATCTTGGTTTCAGGAATCACAGGGATCCAGGTCATATATGGTCAATTTTGATCTTCAAAAGTTATGAGATGGATGTTAGTGACCATTGAAAGACCTCAACTACCTAATTCTTTTTTTTTTCAATATGTGTTGGCCATCTTGGTTTCAGGAATCACAGGGATCCAGCTCATATATGGTCAATTTTGATCTTCAAAAGTTATGAGATGGATGTTAGTGACCATTGAAAGACCTCAACTACCTAATTCTATTTTTTTCAATATGTGTCGGCCATCTTTGTTTTAGAAAACACAGGGATCCAGGCCATATATGGTCAACTTTGATTTTCAAAAATTATCAGATGGATGTTAGTGACCATTGGGAGACCTCAACTAGCCTATTTTATTGTTTTCCATGTGTGTCGGCCATCTTTGTTTTAGGAAACACAGGGATCCAGCTCATATATTGTCAATTTTAATCTTCAAAAGTTATCAGATGGATGTTAGTGACCATTAGGACCCCTCAACTAGCTAATTTTATTGTTCTCCATATATGTCCGCCATCTTTGTTTTAGGAAACACAGGGATCCAGGTCATATGTGGTCAATTTTGATCTTCAAAAGTTATCAGATGGATGTTAGTGACCATTGGGAGACCTCAACTAGCCTATTTTATTGTTTTCCATGTGTGTCGGCCATCTTTGTTTTAGGAAACACAGGGATCCAGGTCATATATGGTCAATTTTGATCTTCAAAAGTTATAAGATGGATGTTAGTGACCATTGAAAGACCTGAACTACCTAATTCTATTTTTTTCAATATGTGTCGGCCATCTTTGTTTTAGAAAACACAGGGATCCAGGCCATATATGGTCAACTTTGATCTTCAAAAATTATCAGATGGGTGTTAGTGACTATTGGGAGACCTCAACTAGGCTATTTTATTGTTTTCCATGTGTGTCGGCCATCTTTGTTTTAGGAAACACAGGGATCCAGGCCATATATGGTCAATTTCGATCTTCAAAAGTTATCAGATGGATGTTAGTGACCATTGGGGGACCTCAACTACCCAATTTTGTTGTTTTCCATGTGTGTCGGCCATCTTGGTTTCAGGAATCACAGGGATCCAGGTCATATATGGTCAATTTTGATCTTCAAAAGTTATGAGATGGATGTTAGTGACCATTGAAAGACCTCAACTACCTAATTCTTTTTTTTTTTCAATATGTGTCGGCCATCTTGGTTTCAGGAATCACAGGGATCCAGCTCATATATGGTCAATTTTGATCTTCAAAAGTTATGAGATGGATGTTAGTGACCATTGAAAAACCTCAACTACCTAATTCTATTTTTTTCAATATGTGTCGGCCATCTTTGTTTTAGAAAACACAGGGATCCAGGCCATATATGGTCAACTTTGATTTTCAAAAATTATCAGATGGATGTTAGTGACCATTGGGAGACCTCAACTAGCCTATTTTATTGTTTTCCATGTGTGTCGGCCATCTTTGTTTTAGGAAACACAGGGATCCAGCTCATATATTGTCAATTTTAATCTTCAAAAGTTATCAGATGGATGTTAGTGACCATTGGGACACCTCAACTAGCTAATTTTATTGTTCTCCATATATGTCGGCCATCTTTGTTTTAGGAAACACAGGGATCCAGGCCATATATGGTCAACTTCGATCTTCAAAAGTTATCAGATGGATGTTAGTGACCATTGGAACACCTCAAGTACCTAATTTTATTGTTTTCCATGTGTGTCGGCCATCTTGGTTTTTGGAAACACAGGGATCCAGGTCATATGTGGTCAATTTTGATCTTCAAAAGTTATCAGATGGATGTTAGTGACCATTGGGAGACCTCAACTAGCCTATTTTATTGTTTTCCATGTGTGTCGGCCATCTTTGTTTTAGGAAACACAGGGATCCAGGTCATATATGGTCAATTTTGATCTTCAAAAGTTATAAGATGGATGTTAGTGACCATTGAAAGACCTGAACTACCTAATTCTATTTTTTTCAATATGTGTCGGCCATCTTTGTTTTAGAAAACACAGGGATCCAGGCCATATATGGTCAACTTTGATCTTCAAAAATTATCAGATGGATGTTAGTGACCATTGGGAGACCTAAACTAGCCTATTTTATTGTTTTCCATGTGTGTCGGCCATCTTTGTTTTAGGAAACACAGGGATCCAGCTCATATATTGTCAATTTTAATCTTCAAAAGTTATCAGATGGATGTTAGTGACCATTGGGACACCTCAACTAGCTAATTTTATTGTTCTCCATATATGTCGGCCATCTTCGTTTTAGGAAACACAGGGATCCAGGCCATATATAGTCAATTTCGATCTTCAAAAGTTATCAGATGGATGTTAGTGACCATTGGGGGACCTCAACTACCCAATTTTGTTGTTTTCCATGTGTGTCGGCCATCTTGGTTTCAGGAATCACAGGGATCCAGGTCATATATGGTCAATTTTGATCTTCAAAAGTTATGAGATGGATGTTAGTGACCATTGAAAGACCTCAACTACCTAATTCTTTTTTTTTTTTTTTAATATGTGTCGGCCATCTTGGTTTCAGGAATCACAGGGATCCAGCTCATATATGGTCAATTTTGATCTTCAAAAGTTATGAGATGGATGTTAGTGACCATTGGGACACCTCAACTAGCTAATTTTATTGTTCTCCATATATGTCGGCCATTTTTGTTTTAGGAAACACAGGGATCCAGGCCATATATGGTCAACTTCGATCTTCAAAAGTTATCAGATGGATGTTAGTGACCATTGGGACACCTCAAGTACCTAATTTTATTGTTTTCCATGTGTGTAGGCCATCTTGGTTTTTGGAAACACAGGGATCCAGGTCATATGTGGTCAATTTTGATCTTCAAAAGTTATCAGATGGATGTTAGTGACCATTGGGAGACCTCAACTAGCCTATTTTATTGTTTTCCATGTGTGTCGGCCATCTTTGTTTTAGGAAACACAGGGATCCAGGTCATATATGATCAATTTTGATCTTCAAAAGTTATGGTTAGTGACCATTTGGACACCTCAACTACCCAATTTTATTGTTTTCCATGTGTGTCGGCCATCTTGGTTTTAGGAAACACAGGGATCCAGGTTATATGTGGTCAATTTTGATCTTCAAAAGTTATCAGATAGATGTTAGTGACCATTGGGACACCTCAACTACCTAATTCTTTTGTTTTCCTTGTGTGTCGGCCATCTTGGTTTCAGGAATCACAGGGATCCAGGCCATATATGGTCAATTTTGATCTTCAAAAGTTATCAGATGGATGTTAGTGACCATTGGGACACCTCCACTACCTAATTCTTTTGTTTTCCTTGTGTGTCGGCCATCTTGGTTTAAGGAATCACAGGGATCCAGGCCATATATGGTCAATTTTGATCTTCAAAAGTTATCAGATGGATGTTAGTGACCATTGTGACACCACCACCACCAATACCACCACCACACTACTCCCAACCCTCACACACATTCCTTATTTGCATATTTTAATCCAGGCATAGGTTTACTCCATACTATAGCAATGGGGCAGGATTTTACATGGAGAGCGAGGAAGCACCACAATCAGAGCATATATTTAAGTATAGGTCCATTCCAAAGGCCATAGAGTTCATATATAATGATCTTTTTTCCTTGGATCATCATAGGAATATGCACGGCATTACAGCATTGCTGTGTTTACTTTCCTGAAAGTAAGTTATAGATTAATAAATTGCAAAACACACAACATATGAAGGGCTTTTAGATTCCGTATTAAAATAATATTTGTTCTGAAAATTTTGATCTACTATCATATTAAAAATGTTGTAAATCAATTCTATACTTCTTAGAACATGATATGAATATGCACGGCATTACAGCTTTGCTGTGTTTACTTTGCCGAAAATATGGGATAAATTTCTAATCCGGGAAACGCACTGCAATTTAACTGCTTTTAGAATTGATATTAAACTCAGAATTGATCGTCAAATTTAAATATGAAACCCTAATATCTTGATCATAGATGACAGATCCTAAATTGAATCCTCTCAATTGCATCCTTAACACGGGCCTCTTGATCATAGATCTTAGATTCTAAATTTTCAATTGAATCCTTAACATAATCTCCTAACCATGGACCCCTTGTTTCTCTGATTTTGAGGTTTGAACAAAAGTAGGTCACCTGAAGTCCAACTTAGACACTTGGTGCACTCAATGCTTTTCTATAGAGGTGTCATTTTGGGTGTCAGGTCCGGGCGGGTTGGGTGTCATGTAAGTGATCAGAATGTAATGGAAAATGATATATTGCATGTTAATCTTGTTTCTATAGTTTTTTTGGACATTTCTCTCTGTATAGGCATTAAAAATAATTGAATTTGGTGCTATAATCCTCGGTTATACGATTCATGTTCGTCTCGGCTGAACTTTTACGACATTCCGATTGCGTCTTACTTTGATACAAACATGGTGGTTTTTGAATTAAATTTGATAATATATTAGAGTGTAGGGAGAAGAAGATGAATCTATGCAAAAATAGGCATAACAAATATGATTTGAAATTATTTGAGAACATTTGCCGTGGTAGGACGACATAGCCTGCCGATTGACAGCAAAATCCAAAATGGCGGACGTGCAATACGTATGGAGTACGTTTTTTTTCTTTGCTGTGACTATAGTTTCAAAAAGGTTAGACATTTCTCTCTGTATACACATTAAAATTATAACAATTAATTCGACATAGCCATCCATGCATCATGACGACCAATGGCCATGATGCATTAATGCATCAGCGGCCGTTAAAGGGTTAACCTGCCTCCCACGCCTGCCGCCAGGTGGGGACACCATACAGGTACACCCATTGTTCTCACCCTGGAGGTTTTTCCCCTTAAGCCGCACATCTCTAAGCCTCCCGCTGCTGCTTTTAACCCTTTAAGGGCTGCTAATGCATACTGGGGTCGTAGATATTTTCACGTGTATAAATTCTCATGGAATTGGCAAAAAAGACAAATTTATGTGTATTTAAATTTGCTGACTTGTCAAATTTAAAATATGTTTATTCCAATATTTCTTGATCTCCCTGCATCTGAGGACTAGAGGGGCCTAGGTGTACCTATTGTATAGGTATAAACATGACCCATATTACATACTGCCCATACCCTTCTCATATCAATAGAAAAAATCTTACTATGCCATTACACTACTACCTGGGTACATTTTTACTGAGGTAATGAATTTGCGGACTTTAAATTTCCGCGAAAAAACACGAAAATATGTACAGCAGGAAATAAAGTACGACCACTGTAATAATGCATCAGCGGCCCTTAAACCCTTAAAAACCATTGGTCGGCATGATGCATGGATGCAGCCACGGCATGATGCATGGATGCAGCCACGGCATGATGCATGGATGCAGTCACGGCATGATGCATGGATGCAGCCACGGCATGATGCATGGATGCAGCCACGGCATGATGCATGGATGCAGCCACGGCATGATGCATGGATGCAGCCAAGGCATGATGCATCGATGCAACCCTGACTACATTCATGCATCATGACGACCCTTCATGCATCATGACGACCCTTCATGCATCATGACGACCCTTCATGCATCATTATGACCCTTCATGCATCATGACGACCCTTCATGCATCATTACAACCCTTCATGCATCATGACGACCCTTCATGCATCATTACGACCCTTCATGCATCATGACGACCCTACGGGGTTGATACATCCCTGAAGGTCAACATAATGGACCAATGAAGTGCTGGCGAGCAAATTCGCTTCATGGTTGCATTATGAACTTAAGTACTAAAACTTTATCTAAAAAGAGAAAAAGAGGTCAGTGAAAGTCAGTGAGAATAAAGTGGTCAGGAAATTTTAAAAGATTTTACCGTGAGTCAGGGAAAGTCAGGAAAAATAACATCACTTGTGCTTGATTTCAGACAAGTCTCCCCAAAGGGCATTCAAGTATCATTTCTAAAGACCACATTTTCTTTCTGAAAGTTAAGCATTGATAAATTACACTAACATTTGTAATTGCTGTTGTAAATAAGACTTGGTATAGATTTGAGGTTAAACGATGCTGTGTAATAATCTGCGGCATTAGGATTTGGTCAGGGAAAATAGTCGTTTTTTTAGTCAGGGAGATTCAGGGAAAGTGGGGGGATTTCAATGAATGAGATTCTTGTGGGAACCGTGGCCAGTTGACAAGGGAACATGAACCTGGAGGCGTCATGCGGCCCGTGAAGTGTTAATCCAGGCGTGGGTGGGCAGCAAGCTTTGACCCTCTGCCATCTTGTGTAGTAATCCTTTGAGGATGTTTTACTCACGCCTTTTCACTTTTTTCCCTCTGTTTAAAGAAGGTCTTGAATTTGTCACTTGTAGAGAGAGAGAAAAATAAAGCGAAAGTTGGTTTTATACAAACACTTCATTGGTTATTACCGTAATCTTCCGCGTAGAAGACGCGCTGCGCGCATAAGACGCACCCCAAACTCAGCACATGCATTTTCGCGTATAAGACGCACATTTTAATGCTGAAATTTGTAAGATTAGTACATTTCTATAGAAAAATTACCCCTCGTATAAGACGCACCCCAAACTTGATGAAATCCTATAAGACGCAGTAGGGGTTTGTTTGGCGTAGAGGACGCGTCTTCTACGCGAGAGTTTACAGTAATGTTGTTAGTGTGATATGTACATGCTTGGGGTTAACCCTTCAAAGGTCGCTGATACAGGAGTGCATCATGCCCATTGGTCGTCATGATGCACCATTGAAGTGCTGGCGAGTAGACTCGCCAGCACTTCATTGGTGCATCATGACGACTGGTGCATCATACCGACCTCCCAGGAGTGTATCAGCATACTGCATGAATGCAACCTGGGCCGCCAGCACGATGCACCAATGAAGTTCTGCTACGGAGACTGTCAGCACTTCATTGGGGCATCATGCTGACCGACTACTACCGTAATCTCCCGCGTATAAGACGCGTCCTCTACGCCAAACAAAATGCTGGGGGGTCTTATAGCTTTCTCACAAGTTGGGTGTGCGCCTTATACGAGGGGTAATTTTACTATAGAACAGTACTGGATTGACAAAAATCACCCTTAACATGTGCGTCTTATACGCGAAAATGCATGTGCTGAGTTTGGGGTGCGTCTTATACGCGCAGCGCGTCTTATACGCGGGAGTTTACAGTATGTGCTATCGCCACTCTCGGTCAGGCTGTGTGTCTGCGGGGGGGGGGCAGACAGTCCTCCCTGTGTTAAAGCTGTGTGACAGATCTCCTCCTGTGTCTAAACTAGACACCTTCACCACCCAAACCCACCCCCTACTAACAACACAGACCAATCTACATGAGACCAGAAAACTTTTGCAGACCTCTAAATTTGAGATTAGACTTAATTAAGCTGCACATTTAACTTCTACATTTCCTTGAGGAAAATAATGGCACAAGTGGGGCTTACAAAATATGGTCTATAATAGTTCTGTACAAGTGTTCTCTAGGGTTAAATAGCCCGAATTTGGGAACACGTATCCTACAGATGAAAGAAGACCTACATGGATGTTAAGTCCTGTATTTCATGTCTCTGGCTATAAGTTGCGGCTTATATGTGGGAGTATAGTACCGTAAATTATCTCGTATAAGCTGCACCCTCGTATAAGCCGCACCTCGAGTTTGGAAGAAGCTTAAAGCCATAGCCAAGGCTTGAAAATTCAGTACTATCTTATATAAGCCGCACCCCAGCTTTGGGCCATTCCTATAAGCCTAATTTTTATTTGGATTCTGGTACTAGCCGCGTCTTATGCGAGAGAATTTATGGGTAATTGATTTCCTCATACTCCTATGTCAATACCACTATACCTGCCCCATTAGTCCAAACACAGTACCGTAATCTCCCGCGTAGAAGACGCGCCACGCGTATAAGACGCACCCCAAACTCAGCACATGCATTTTCGCGTATAAGACGCACATTTTAATACTGAAATTTGTAAGATTAGTACATTTCTATAGTAAAAGTACCCCTCGTATAAGACGCACCCCCAATTTCAGTACATCCTATAAGACTCCCCAGCATTTTGTTTGGTGTAGAGGACGCGTCTTATACGCGGGAGATTACGATACAACAGTATTTGTACATTACATTGGTTGTTTCCATGACATATGCTCAACTCACATAGTACCGTAATACCTCGCGTATAAGGCGCACCTCGCATATAAGGCGCACCAAGACTTTGCAGATGTGAATGTAAAAATAAAAAATGTCATAACCTTTTTTCCTATGAACAGATTTTCAAAATTCAAAGACCTATGGCCTTCTTATGGCCTCCCGTATCCTATTTTACCACAATATTGGGTCAAGGGATTATTGAGGAAATTTTAGAGAAAGATCTCTCCTAAATAATTCTGCTTCTATAAGGCGCACCAGGGTGCATTCTCGTGTATAGGACGCGCCTTATACGCGAGGTATTACGGTACTTTATATACATGTACATTGTTAAAAAGTGACGCTTGTGACGCAGTTATTTTAAAAATTGATGTTCGCGATGCAGGAGTCTTTAAAAAAGCGACGGACAGCGACAATTTAAAAAAGTCCCCAGTACATTGGTATATACATCTCTAGTCTCTAAAGATTGGGAAGGGAATTGGTCAAAAGAGAATTAGATGGACGAAAATGACTACTGGGATGTAATGTTCTACGACGCTATCCTATACTAGGAAAGGAACATTTGTAACGAGCAATGTTTGTCAAATACTAGTGCTGTAACACTCAGCGTATGGGCCGCACCCTCATATAAGCTATGAGCCGCACCTGAGACCTCACCCTGAAATGGTTCCCATTCCGTACCATTTTCTATATTTCAAAAACCCTCGTAGCCTCGGTTCAGGAACATGCTATAAGCCGCACCAAGGGAATGGTCTATAGATAAAAATTTAAAAAAAAACAACAAAAAAACTGCAGCTTGTATGCGGGGGGGGGTTACGGTATCAAAATAATTATTTGTTTTGGTGTTTCTCTGTGACACAATAACAAAGCCACAATATAAACATAATAATATACATTCCTTAATAACTCTTTAAGGGCCGTTAATGCATTGATGAATCATGCCCATTGGTCGTCATGATCCATAAATGTAGCCCTGGCGAGTAACTCACCAGGGCTACATTCATGCATCATGGCGACCTCCCCCTGTGGAGTGGGGACCTTCATGTGAGGGCATGGAGGAGCAGAATAACTTCATTGGGTGTCCACAAGGAGAAATCTCCTTCCATACTGACAGTGGGCATACCAGATTCGTAAAAGGCGACAAACTCAGGGTTTCTTGTGTCTTGGGGTGGGCAATTGGTGTCCATATGCGTGGGCCCCGGCTTACAGGCCTGTGTTTTGCCATGGTATTCCCCCTCAGTGAACCACGTCTGAGTGATCAAAGGCCGTGGTTTGTCTGGCCCTGCCTATAGTACCAGGCAAATAAAAGAACACTTGCTATCCTTCGAGAAGAGTAGGGGAAGGAAGCCCCGGTAGCGGTTTTCCCCCCTGGACCCTCCTCATAGATTCGGTCATTCATCTCATAGATTCGGTCATTCATAGATTCGGTCACTGCTGTGTCGGGCAAGCAGCATATAAATACCTGTCCAAACAGAAAAGAAAGGACTTAATGTCTGTGAAACCTTGAATGTCTGAGTTCCTTGATGGCCCCGGACATAAAACTAAACAAGCAAACAAATCATGATGACCCTATGCGGTTGGTGTGTCCCCGGAGGATGGGCATGATGCTCCAATGAAGTGCTGGTGAGCAGTCTCACCAGCACTTCATTGGTGCATCATGACGACCATTAGGCATGATGCACTCCTGCATCAGCAGCCTTTAAAGGGTGAGTTCCACCTGAGGTATGTCTATAATATAGGACACAAACACAAAGACCCGCAGACACATCGGACAGGAATGTACGGTAATTATACCCATAGGTGATTGGGGAATGTACCTGACATTTTAACCCTTAAGGACCACCTAAGAGTGGTTCCTGTGTTAGTAATATAAAGTATTTTAAACCGATGACATGGTATAATACAAGGTTCTCCGCAGAATGTAAAATCACACCATAAAAATCCTGCAGCTAGCTGGTGTAAAATTTCATTTGGTAACGTCCTAAGCCTTATGGTAGGCTAAATTTGGTTGTTTAGTCTCATTCATGAAAGTGTGGGGATTACAGATGGGAATTTAACAAAGGAATTGAAAGTATTTTCATAAATATGGCCATAACTCCTGTTCTAATTGGCCGATTTGCAAAATTCAAAAACTTATATGAAGCTAAAATGGCACCGGCGGTGATTCTGAGATGAAATCACACAGGTGGCAGTAAAAATCACGCCGGCGGCCCATCGGTGTCATTACAGTGTGAGGAGAACCCTGGTATAAATGCTGTAATACCAGCATATAAGGCCAGACCCATGAATAAGGCGCACCCAGAAGATTGAAAATGTTATAACTTCTGTGGCCATCTTAGAGCTCCCCCATTCCCTTTAATTAACAGTCTGTATTGGAACTGAGGAGTATTGGGGGCATTTTAGAAAAAAAAATCTCCCCTAATTAATTCTGCTTCTATAAGGCTCACCAGGGATTCTTGTTATACGATGTGCCTGATACATGAATGTGGCTGGGGCGAGTTACAAAGAATGGGGGCGATGCATTAGTGACCATTAAAGGGTTAAGATTAAAGGGTTAGACCAATCTGGCTTCCTCCAGTGTGTAGACCTTAAAGAGTTAAGACCAATCTGGCTTCCTCCAGTGTGTAGACCTTAAAAGGGTTAAGACCAATC
This sequence comes from Acholoe squamosa, assembly GCA_949317995.1. Taxonomy (NCBI): domain Eukaryota; kingdom Metazoa; phylum Annelida; class Polychaeta; order Phyllodocida; family Polynoidae; genus Acholoe; species Acholoe squamosa. Next base: position 6,601,493 of record OX439045.1, read on the forward strand.
TGGCTTCCTCCAGTGTGTAGACCTTAAAAGGGCTAAGACCAATCTGGCTTCCTCCAGTGTGTAGACCTTAAAGGGGTAAGACCAATCTGGCTTCCTCCAGTGTGTAGCAGTAGGCCACACAATACTTGAGGCGCCTCATGGTTGCTTGTTATGATAGGGTCACATCAAATCCTGGTGCAACAAAAAATACCTGATGACTATCTTGGAGTGTATTAATCTATATGGTTGGCATGATGCATGGATGTAGCCCTGGCGAGTTACTCACCAGGGCTGCATTCATGCATCATGTCGCCTAATGATCACAATCCATTAAGGGCCTTTAACCCTTCACGGGCGGGCTTCCCTAGCCCACTTAAAAAAGTATATCTCCTCTTTCCTATCAACTCGGATGTGTGTGGTGGACATATGCGCGGGCACCGACACATTCCTCTGTGAAATTGTGTAATGTCGTTCTCGCCATGAATATGACGTTAGCTGTTGAAATGGCGTTAAATATCTATTACTCACTCACTCACTCCCTTCACGGGCCAGTGATGCTTTGAAGCATCATGGCCATTGATGCTGCATTGATGCATGAATGCAGCCCTGGTAGGTGTCATTCAAGCATCATGTACTCCTGGAGGGTCGGCATGATGCACCAATGAAGTGCTGGTGAGCAGATCGCCAGCACTTCATTGGTGCATCATGACGACCAATGGGCATGATGCATTAATCGCCAAGGCTACATTCACACATCGTGACGAACAATGGTCACAATACATCAGCGGCCTTTAACGACTTCAGTTTTTAAACAATCTGGACCACAGCGTTAGTGGCGCCTGTTTCCTTGTTAAAGGGTCACATTAAGTCCTCACACAACAAAAAACTAGGCTAAAAGCTACATAATATCTATACCCTACCATGTAAACATTGGACGGACTCCAACTCCTGTATTAATAGGGGGATTAGACTCCCTCCATTACACAACATGTTCCTCGTATTACGTAGTGTCTTATTTATAAGGCGCTTCTTGCTTATAAGGTGCATCCTACCGTAAAACCCCGGTCATAAGCCGGATTTTTTTTCCTATTTTTTGGCTAAAACCAGCTACTAAATTTCCCCAAAACTCTATCCCCGGCTTATGAGTGGGGTTTTATTACAATAGATTAAAGAGAAAATAGGGAAAATTATGCACCAAAACCAGCTTTTAAATTTCCCCCAAACTCTACCCCCGGCTTATGACTGGGGTCGGCTTATGAGCGGGGGTTTTACGGTATGTATACTACCGTAAAACCTGCATATAAGCCACACCCTGAGTTCAGGGCTTTGCTATAAGCCACAACTGAGGTCTAAAAGTGGTCCCTATTCCATCCTTTAGTCTATATAAGTCAAACCCTTCGTATAAGCCGCACCCTGAGTTTCTGGATATATATGCTGCACCAAAGGCCTGAAAGGGTTTATAAGCCGTGCGCTATACTCAAGAGATTTACGGTAATGAGCCCCTCCCCCCACTAAAATAAAGGCACACATCGTGGCACTCCCAAAAGAACCTAGAACAAATAAATTCAATCAATCAATCAAGCATCTGGTGCTTGATTAGAACGAGTTCAGCACTAATTCAATGTAGGATGTCCACACCACATTGATATTGGCATGCCCTGACTTATCGAGTGAAGTTTCTACGTTCTGAATCAGGCTTTGTGTTGTTGGTAGCTTTGTGTACCGGAAGGTGTTTTATTACTTTATTGTACCATTTACTCCCACATAGTACGGTATATTGATCAATAGGTATAGGGAAGAGTTGTTACTATTAACAATTATAAGACCATACTTACCGTAAATTCTCTCTTATAAGCCGCGGCTTATAGCAGAACCCAAATGAAAGTCAGGCTAGTAGGACCAGTCCAAAGAAGGGGTGCGGTTTATGGGAGGGATTTTTACACCACACATAGAGCAGTACTAAACTGCAAATTTTCAAGCCCCAGATGAGGCTTATTGCCTTCTCTCAAACTCAGGGTTCGGCATATACGAGGGAATTTACAGTATGACTTAAGCCGTTGGTTCCTCTACTGTCAGTTAGGCGAATCTTCGCTTATCCGGCGATTTATACTATAGGAGCCTAGACTCATATCCAGTGGGGTCCACCATTTTGAATTTTGCTGGTTCTGCTAAAGGTGGCAAATCACACTGATAAGGCATTGCAAATTATAGAATTACGTGGCTTGAAGCCACCGTCCACCTGAAGCTACCTTGACCGAATGACCAGTTGCTAGGCCAACCTAACCTAGGTTGCTACAACAGTCTCCAAACATCTATTGTGATGTCATCACAATGTGTGCATGTCACCATGGACATGTATACAAAATGTTACATGTCATTTCCTGTTCAGAGAAGAGATCTCCAAGCAGAGGAATTTTAACCAAGCAGATTTCTGGTTGGAGTTGAAGAATTATTTTCAACTCCGGTGACTTATCAAGGTTTCGATCAATTGATCTCATCAGGCTTCATTTTTAGGTGTATCAAGGCTTGATGTGTTTCATCAATGTTGCAAGAATAAAAATAATTAATCTTGTAGGTTAAAACTATTTGTTTTAACATTAGGGAGAGACTGTGTAGCTGCATATTTTTGGTGGAAAATTTCCAAGTTATGCAGGGACAACTCCAACATAAGAAAGTTCTGAAGTATTATCCAAATTATGATGATACAGAAAATGACAATCTTAAGTTAACTATAGGCCATTGCCATGATTGGTACCTTGTCCCTGGATAACATCCACTTCCAGGGACACGCTGGTTCCTATCTTATCAGCTTATCAGTACATGTCGCCAGAGCCAGCTCCACACCCGCTTACACCCAGTATCAAAAGTATGGGAAAAAATCTGTGCTAATCCCATCAATTTACGCCTGTGGAACTAGCGCATGGTTTAATACTGATTAATTAAACCATGGCTAGTGTATAGGATATAATATATAGCACAACAGTCTTCCATTGTTCTAAGGTTTCCCCTTTCGTTATTGTATATAGTACTCATTTGATGTACCTTACTCTCCTGCGTAGAACAGAGATGCCACTATTCCTATTGACAAGGGTTGGTCATTTCATGTCTGCAAATGACTCTGTATAATGAACCTATGATACAACCTAGCCCACACATCATCATCCCATGAGCTCTAAGGGAGTGATCATTTTTTAACAACAGGGGGGGGGGGGCTGGTGGGTTTGAGGGGGGGCGGTCAGAATTTTTTCAACCCCTCTGTTGAGGGGGTCAAAATAATTTCACCTGTTTTCAGTGGAAAACCCTGCGCGGTACTATAGGGTAAAAGGGCACGTTCGCGCGCGATTTTCGGCCCTTAGGGGGGGGGGGCAAAAAAAATTTAACCCCATCAAGAGGGGGGTCGGATTTTTTTTCCGCGCGTCATGTGCAAAACCACCAGCCCCCCCCCCCTGTTGTTAAAAAATGATCACTCCCCAATTCAGAAGTAATCTATCCTCTCCCAAGTTCTGCACATTTAGGTATTCATATATACCCGCTAATTGGCAAATAATTTGGGCCCAGAATTCACATTGAATAGTAGTAAATAGCATGCAACAACCAGGATAGCACGACTAGGAATCTCATTGGGTAGGAATAGATTTGGTAATGCTGGGAATAGGTATAGTCTGATGACATAGTCACACGGTATAGCTACGCATCTATAACCGTTATTCAAATTTATGTTCCTAGATGCCTAAAATACTCACATAGCGATATTTATAAGGCACATTTCAGATTTATACCTTATGACAATTGAATATTAACCTGAGGGCATGGTGCAGTCTATTGGTCGTCATGATGCATGAATGTAGCCCTGATTAGAGACTAGCCAGTGCTACATCCATAAGTCATGCTCATGGTCGGTAGACGTGAACAGAGATGCCACTTTTCCTGGTTTACCAGGAATTCCTGGTTTTGATACCAAGATTTCTGTATTAGATTATGTTAAATTCCTGGGAAAATGTGTCCAAAGTCCAGTTTTCCTGGTTTTTGTTGGCCAGTGAGTGGTATCTCTGCGTGAAAAGCGTGGTCCTACAGGGGCGTAGGAAAAGGGGGGACCAGGGGGGGGCCTGTCCCCCCCAATCATAAAGGAGGTGGGGCCTGAGTATATCTGGGCCCCCCTAAAATTTGCCAAGAGTTCATAATGAATTGAACAAGAAGCTATTACACTTTGCATCTCAAATTAGATTTATATAGTTATGGGATAGGGAAAAAGTGGGCATGGGCCTCAAATCAGATCTAAAATTGCTTTTCTATACAAATTTTATATAGGTATGTATAGGTGCTATTCCGACGGAGCAGACAATTCAATGTGATTGAGGTGGGCCCCCCCCCCCCAATGAAGATTTGCTTCCTACGCCTCTGTCCTATGAACACTCTTGGAGGGTCGGCATGATGCACCAATGAAGTGCAAACCAGTAGACTAGCCAGCACTTCATTGGTGCATCATGCTGACCAATGGGCATGGTGCACTCCTCCTATTATTGGCCCCCAAAGGGTTTAATAACGTCACAAAGCACCATGAAATAGTTTTATGTAAAGCTATCATTCCTGGATTGGGTTCTCAAGTGTTGGGGGCAGGGTCCGGCATGTGATCACCTCAAACATGACGTCATCTGACGTCTATAACTGTGAATTAGAACATTGTAACTTTCATGAGGGTAAAAAAGTGTGTGTTACAGAAGACTTGACCCTACCATACCTTTTAGTTAGACAAAGAAGAAGAGAGGGTGATGTGAATAGTTTGTATTTTGAAGGACTGTTTAGGCAGCCTTATAAACGTGTAAAAGCCACCTTATATTTCTGAGCAAAATTAGTGGACATACATTCTGCCGGACACAATTCAAATGTCCTTTTGAGACCCAATAAAGATACCCAGAAGTTAGAAATAAAATCACATTTCCCACACCATAGATTTAACGATGTACCATAAAACCTGACCTAAAGGCCGATTTTTTTTTTTGGTCATTTCGTCGCCTTAGTGCAAGAAGGTTGTAACTGACATTTTGGCAAAATGAGTTTTCTTATGTTTTAGCATTTATTGACATTTATCTAGGTACTGTGAATGAACTGAAGCTCTGTATATGATATGTTAGCCTACAGGCCCCAGTACAATATTGCTGCTTCCACTTGGTGCTATAGTAAGTCAAACAATTCTTTTGCCTCTCCTGCAAAACTTGAAAAATGCAGATACAACCTTCTTGCACTAAGGCGACGATTTATTTTTTCATATTATAAGCCGAATTTTTCATTCGGCTTATGTGTGAGGTTTTATTTGAGTAGAATAAAGAGAAAATCATCATCGAGTCGCCGTGACTCGTCACTGAGTCGCCGTGACTCGTCACTGAGTCGCCGTGACTCGTCACTGAGTCGCCGTGACTCGTCACTGAGTCGCCGTGACTCGTCACTGAGTCGCCGTGACTCGTCACTGAGTCGCCGTGACTCGTTGCGGGTCTTTGGAGCAGTTAAAAAAATTTTTGCACCTAATTTAGTTGAGCATGTTACCTGAAACAACTCATTTTTTTTTTTGCCTTATGAATAGCACAGGTATTGTAGACAGTGTACACGTGAGGTTATGTGTTGGGGTCAGCCTTAAAGGGTGGCATAGAGCATTGATGCATCACGCCAGGCCTGCATTCATGTATCATGACGACCCTACAGTGAAGGATTGATACTCTCCCAGAGGGTCGGCACGATGCACCAAAAGGCATGATGCACTCCTGCATCAGCATTCCCTTAATACTTTAAAGGCCAATAAGGCAGGAGTGCATCATGCCCGTTGCTTGGCATGATGCATCAATGAAGTGCCGGTGAGTCTCCTTACTTAGCTTCGACAGTCCGACCCACAGGGAGTGATGTATCTACCCCATGACATTGGTATAATGCATCGTGGACTAAACGCTAAATGGTAAATGACGGGGGACCACTCGTGGGGTCCCTGTTGGATTACAAATCAATACCTTTTACTATGTGTGCCCATGTGCCATTTTCTTTCAGGAAAAGGAGAACAGGTGATTAAATATTACAATTTTAGGGATAGAAATGTAACAGAATTAATTTTTGGGGGGTTTTAGATGCCATATTTAAAGGGGGCTCGGCAAAAAGTTAGTCATTAGCCTTACCGGTATGTCCATATTTTACTGGTACCGAACGCACCCCCAAAATAGGTTGGACCCCTGTCATTTACCACATAAGCGCGGCTCATCGTGGCCTCCAGTTAGCATGATGCACCAATGAAATGCTAGTGAGGCTCTTTGGTGCAACTGGTGCATCATGCTCAGCTTGTGAGAGTGTATCAAACTGTAGGGTACAGGTCATTCAACAGGTCTGCATTTATGCATCATGACGACCAATGGGCATGATGCATTGATGCACTATCCGTCTTTAAGGTCTCAGTGAGGGAAATCCCACAGAAAACCGGAAGTCATATAATATTGTGGTCAGAAGTGAATACTGCAGGCACACTGAATGGTCAATAACCATGTTGAAAATAATGCCAATAAATATACCACTACACATGTTGTTGAATGTTTGCTGCTTTGGATAAAATACCAGGAGAGCAATTCTCAGAGTGCTTACCCATTTTTTCAAGGGCTTGGTTGGAAAAAGTGAATCTACATTGTATTCAGTGCAAATTTAGGCAGAATCAGGGTGTTTTTACGCGATAGTCCAGTGCTCAAAATTTCCATGGTCAATTCATATATTAAGTCAGCCTATATTAAGAAGAAAGGACATATCTATTAGATCCAGGGTGATTTTTAGAAAATGAACATGTTCCAATGGGTGCTATCATGTTTTGCACTATATTAAATTATAGTCCGGGATTAGAGTGTGGGACCAATTCCTTCTATGAGACCTAAAAGGGCTAAGGTCCTAGCCCCCTACCACCACGTGACTCACCCTCCCTATAGGTATACATACCTGTCCTCCATTGACCAATAGACACAATTCATAAACCAGACAATGAACGCTCCCTCTCCTATATATCCTGCTTCTGCTAATAACTGCTCCCCTGCTGAGTGCCGCAAATCGCCTCATCATTTCTATGTCGCAAAAAGCACCACCTCTCGGCAATGTCGTAAAAACCTCAGGATCCTGTTGGTTTGTATGAGGCCAAAAAAAAAAGAATTGTTTCAGGCAAGTCGACCCGACCTAGCAAAACAGAGTCGACTTCAGGACAATTAAATTGACTTTTTATCTCCATTTTTGAAGAAATTATAGGTTGTTGTGCAAGTCTCAAATCAATTTAGCTGTTCTAAAGTTTCGTGATTTGTCCCTCAGTTCTACTAAGTTGTCGTGACTCGCCATAAGTCTTTGTTGCAGTTAAAAAGGGGGAAAAAGTGGGGGGGGGGCGACCTACCTTACCTAGCTTTTTTCAGCATGTTATCTGAAACACTTTTTTTTTTGGCCTGAGTTCGGCTAGCAAGGTAAAGTGGTGGCTATGCTGGGATGAGGTGCGTGAGTTCAGACATGAATGGAACTATTGTTATAGTTTTCTACTGTACTTAGGGCTACCGGTACATCGAGAAATGCCATCAAATTAGGGGCTATTCAGGCTGCTTCTGGTCAAAGGGTATTGGTGTGACGGTTTTAGTGAAATTGTTAGCATAGGTGTAATTCTTGGATCTCAGGACTTTGAGAAGTGGCTGGGGGAGGGGTGGGTGGATCCGCTAAATCATGGTAAAGGTCATAGTGCAGACAGATATCAATAGAAAAAAAAATCATTTTTTCTGTAGGCCCGCCATCTACCTCGCGCCATATAGAACTTCCCAAAGAAAGGGGAGTGAGCCTTATAAGCGGGGCAATATTATATTAAATTTGACTTAAATTGACCAAAATAGGCCTCAGTTGCACCTTGGCTTATTGGCCACTAGCTGGTCTGGAGCTGGTTCCAGTGAAACACACTGATAAGAACTGATATGATGGGACCATCATGTCCCTGGAAGTAGCTGTTAACCAGGGACAAGGTACCCATCATGGTATGTCTTATCAGTGGGTTTTACCTCAACCAGCGAAATTCAAGATGAAGGCTCCACTAGGCCTCCATACTGAGTCCTATAGATGGGTCATGTACGTGAGGTAATGGCAATATAACCAGTAAGGTTGGGATGAACCCTGTCAAACTTCATTTGCATATACCATCGCACATACGTCCACACTATTGAATCAACCAGGGACCTTGTACAAAAGAACAGTGGACCACTGGGATTGTATAGCATTGAACCCCTGTCGTTTTTACAAGAACCCCCAGGTGGCAGTACAGTGGTACACAAATGTACAAGGAATCTCTGAAATAATGTCTATCTCTGGCAACTTTTGGACTAATATTGTGCTGTTACTTTGACATTATTATTTTTTTACAGTGCACAGAGTAAAAAGAAGGACAAAAGCTAATAGATTTATAAGCCTCAGTGTTAAAGATCAAGATGAAATGAACTTGGTATGTATAGAAAAGGTGTTAGTCCCGGTGATGTATAACGTACTCTGTGCCTTTTCACTTCCGGTCCTTGCCACCCCCATCAAGAAGCAAAAAGAGGAAATACAAATAGAAAAAGGAAATTCGAAAGAAATGAAAATAGCCAAGAGGTTTTACCCCATGCGTTAAATAGCTGGCATACCGATCTACTGACACGAGATGAAACTCCTAAATACCTCCATGAGCATGTGTAAAGAGTTATAGATGCAAAATTAGGAGCATTTAGGAATTTCTACTAAGGGTGATTTTGCTTTACCACTTGGTTAATCTAGCCTTCACTGTAAGAAGAAATGTCATAAAAATAACCCTGAAATCCCTGTCTCAAAGTGGCGGGAGATCCACCATTATTTTCACAGAGATTCCTTGTCCGAGTTGTTGTACCGCCGTACTGCCAGCTGGGTTTCATTATAGAAACGACACTGCTTCACTGAAATGTGAATAGGATAACAGCGGTCCACTGTTCAATTTTATGAGGATCCCTGGTAGATTCAACAGTTATTTCTTAAGAGTGTTCCTTCTGTAGAATGGTCACAATGCAATGTGTTCTGATATAGAAATGTACACACACCGTGCGTGCGTGCGTGCATGCGTGCGGGGGGGGGGGGGCACTGGGACATTGATAGCTTTAACCCTGTAAAGGCGACAGGATGCATCAAAGTTTATTGCTATTTTATTGGTTGGCATGATGCATGAATACAATCCTGGTGACCGAGTTATTGACATCTTGACAACCCTGCAGGGCGAAAACTAGACTGGCGGCAGTCCCTGAGCTATCCTCCCAACGCCACTATACCCCCCATCTTTCTCCTCTCTCTGCTGTGCTCACTAGAAATCGATTCACTAGAAATGTTTTTCATTTTCATTTTCCCACCTAATTTAAAATCTCTCATAGCAAGATCTATGGACTTGAGCAAGACTATAGGCCAAAACATTCTGGACGGGTCAGCCTGAAGCATGAATGTAGCCATGGCGAGTTACTCACCAGGGCTACATTCATGCATCGTAATGAGTGATGGACACGACTTATTAATGCATCATGCATCCCTTTACTCTTCAATGGATGCCAATGCAGGAGTGCATCATGCCATTTGGTCGTCATGATGCACCAATAAAGTAAGTGTTGGCGAGACTGCTCTCCAGCACTTCATTCATCGGGCTTCCCTAGCCCACTTAAAAGGGTCTATATCCCCTCTTTCCTATCCCCTCAGGATGTGTGTGGTGCACATATGCGTGGGCACTGACACATTCCTCTGTTAAATTATCAACCTGTGAAGCACAGGATAGCCACTTAGTGCCGCTAAAGTGCTGTAAAACACAAATCAATCAATCAATCAATCCAGCACTTCATTGGGGCATCATGCCGACCCTCCGGGAGTTTGTATCCATCCCGGTAGTGTAGGCATGTTCCATCAATGTAGCCTTGGCGAGTTACTCCCCATCATTCATGCATCATGATGAACAATGGGCATGATGCATTAATGCATCAACGGCCCTTAAAGGGTTGATTGATTAACCTGTCACAGTCATGTCACTCTAGGGACAGCTCATTTCACCATAAATTGTAACAATTATGTGAGATCAGTGGTTAAAGGCAATTGTTCACCCAACACACCCAATCCTCCAACAACAAAATTGATATTAACAATTGAATGGTCCAAGAGACGCATGATTGTCAAGGCTAATATAGAAACAACAAAATGAATATCAAGACTTGGGGATTTTAAAGCCCGGAAATCACTCAGGCAATAAGGCCTCGTATCAAAATGACGTCATGATGATGGTTGCAAAGAAAGCTCTTTGTCCAAAGAAGTTTGATGTCTTTTGGACGGAATCCAGGCCATTTACACTTTATAATACTACCGTAATCTCCCGCTTATAAGACGCGTCCTCTACGCCAAACAAAATGCTGGGGTGTCTTATAGGATTTTTTCAAGTTGGGGGTGCGTCTTATATGGGGGTAATTTTACTATAGAAATGTACTAATCTTACAAATTTCATCCTTAAAATGTGTGTCTTATACGCGAAAATGCCTTTGCTGAGTTTGGGGTGCGTCTTATACATGCAACGCGTCTTCTACGTGGGAGATTACAGTATATATCTTAAGGTAAACTTCTAAGTACCAATATCAGTTGTGGTAGGTGGTTTAACCCTTTTAAGAAGGGCTGCTAATGCAGTAGAACATCTATGTCCATTGAAGTGCTGGCTAGTCTGCTTTCTTACAATTCAGTGTCACATCAAAACCCCTGATCACAACCCAAGGATTGGAAGTCTTGGATTGTCTGTTATTACAGAGGCGTAGGAAGCAAATCATCATTTTGGGGGGGGGCGCAGCGGGGACCTCACCTCGGCCACCTTGAATTGTGCAACTATACATACCTATATAAAATTTGTATAGAAAAGTAATTTTTGGTGAATTTTAGATCTGATTTGCCAGGCCCCCCCCCCCCTTTTCCTACGCCCCTGTATTATATAGTCCAACCTACTATGCTTAAGTTTTGGTAGTACCCTTATTGCTGGGAGAACTTTTACACATGGCAAACAATACCAATGTTGTGGTTGTTAGACCATTGTACTAGCCTCCATGTAGAGGATGTACGTGTATACCTGTGTATACATATATGTACAGACAATTGTGGCATGTGTCCAGCTTTAACAATGCTTCCTAAACATGTACAATGGCATCTTCCCTGGTAACACAATAGACATACCCACCGTAAACTCCCGCGTAGAAGGCGCAGCTCGCCTATAAGGCGCACTCCCAACCCAGAGAAGGCTGATTCACGTAGAAGGCGCACCTCTGAGGGCAGATTTTTGTCAGTTTAGTACTGTTCTATAGTAAAAATACCCCCCCCCCCCATAAGGTGCACGGGCTTCCCTAGCCCACTTAAAAGGGTCTATATCTCCTCTTTCCTCTCCCCTCAGGATGTGTGTGGTGCACATATGCGCGGGCACTGACACATTCCTCTGTTAGATTATCAACTTGTGAAGCACGGGATAGCCACTTAGTGCCGCTAAAATGCTGTAAAACACAAATCAATCAAACTCATAAGGTGCACCCCAAACTCAAGGCAATGTCCCTCCCGCGTATAAGACCCAGCAGCATTTTGTTTGGCGTATAAGACGCGCCTTATACGCGGGAGATTACGGTAGGTCCTAATATACAAAATGAAGACCCTTTAATGTTTCCTATAAACATGTACACTGGGATCAAAATCCACCAAGCAATAAGGATACTATAACCGTATATATAGGTTGAGAAGCTGGCCTGTGGCCTACGCGTCTGACAAATGTGAACTACCGTATTCTCCCGCGTAGAAGACGCGCTGCGCGTATAGGACGCACCCCAAACTCAGCAGAGGCATTTTCACGTATAAGACGCACCTCTTAGGGCTCAATTTTGTAAATCCAATACATTTCTATAGTAAAATTACCCCTCGTATAAGACGCACCCCCTTCTTGGGAGAATGCTATAAGACGCACCAGCCATTTGTTTGGCCTAGAGGACGCGTCTTATACGCGGGAGTTTACGGTAATGAAGTGCTTGTATAAGTACATAAACATTTAATACGTTTAGAAATGCTTCATGCAGACAATGGGCATGCACTGCTCTACAATCATGTATCACTAGCGTCTCTTCATGCTTTAAGGCTCACTCATACTACGGACCACTTCATTGGTGCATCATGCCACTTCATTGGTGCATCATGATGCAGGCATGCATCATGCCCATAGGTACTACGGACCACTTCATTGGTGCATCATGCCACTTCATTGGTGCATCATGATGCAGGCATGCATCATGCCCATAGGTACTACGGACCACTTCATTGGTGCATCATGCTGATCCTCCAGGAGTGTCTTGAACCCGGCCTGTAGGGTTGCCATGATGTATCAATACAACCCTGGCGAGTTACTCACCAGAGCTGCATGACTGCTTTATCGGCCCTTAAAGGTCAAGGTATTAACTCCCTATATTCAGACGGGCTTCCCTAGCCCACTTAAAAGGGTCTGTATCTCCTCTTTCCTATCCCCTCAGGATGTGTGTGGTGCACATATGCACGGGCACTGACACATTCCCTTGTGAAATTGTGTAATGTCGTTCTCGCCATGAATATGACCTTAGCTGTCGAAATGGCGTTAAACATCTATTACTCACTCACTCACTCCCTATATTCAGACCATAAACTGTTAATAGGGAGGAATCGGGGTCAAATAAAAAGCCCCCAAAGTTCAGTGTAGTGGTTTCCATACATGGATTGAGTACACCCAAAAGCTGAAGACCTGCATTCATTCGTCCTTTCCATGCATACTGTACTACCGTAAATGTTCTTGTATAAGGCGCCTCACATATGATATGTGACGCGCCCTTAGTGCAAGAAAACGCTCTAAGGTGAAGCTGGGGCTTGTAGGAGAGAGACGAGGAGCAATGTCCCAACGCTCACTCGAGTATAACAAAAATAGAGAAACCCATGTGTGTTTTTATTTTTATTTCTTCTTGAGACTTTTAAGGAAAGGGTAGGAAAAGAAAAATCGTGAAGCTGGGGCTTGGTTTTGAACAGCTAGATACTTGGTCAATGTAAAATAACCATACCTATAGGATGCACACAGATTAGGCGCAGGTAGCATGATTCCCCACGTACCGTAATCTCCTGTGTATAAGGCGCGTCTTATACGGGGGGGGGTTTAGTTCTCCCTGGATCCACAAGGGGGACACCAAGACCTTTCTTTTGATATGTGACACTCCCATGTAACCCAATCAGCAGTATATGCGGTCCAGGGGGTCCTAGAAACACACAGCTTTTTAATTTTGAAAATTCATTCAGTAGAAAAGAAGTTATGAATTTTTCATTTTTCTGGTGAAATCCTAAAACTCTAGGTGCGCCTTATAGGCGGGGTACGCCTTATATGCGGGAGATAACGGTATAACCTGTAGCCAGGATAAGCCGCACCTTTAGCTCAGGAAAAAGCTAAAATCCACACCTGGAGCTTGAACATTGTGATTATAACTTAAGCTGAACCTTTGATAGTTCTAGGGTTGAACAAATAAATCAGTCTATAAGCTTCAGCTTATACGTGGAGTCTTACGGTACACTCATTCTCGCGTATAAGCTGCGCATTATACGCAGGCTTTTACGGTAGTGTAGGATATTTTGTACATACACGGGTGTGACCTAGAGCCGTGGTTTGTGGGGCATAACGTACAAAGCTAAATACCCTGACATCCATTAGACTTCTACATCCTAGACCCTAAGTCTCTGCCTCCATGCACTAATATATTCCCTACACGTATACATGTATAGACATTTATGCATGCTCTGATATTTGGACGAACACCTGGAATGTTGGTACTATGCAACAGTCCACATATATACCTTTAGCTAAATGAACAGCATAGGAAGCTGAATAATCAGGGTCATTGAATATGATCCAAGAAATTGAATCATTCCCTGTGTGGCTTAGAAGTAGACATATAAAATGGTCCATTCTCTAGTGGTAGAAGGGGAATCTGCTAGACGCAGACTTAACCCTTTCCCTTGTACATTCTAGTACTATAGGGCTGACCTGGGATACATTATCAACCAATAAGATAACTCCCTCCATTCACTGCAAAACTTTTTGGGTACATTATGTAACACCTGGTACCCACCATGTGGGCTGTTATAAGTGCTTATCTCGCAGATTCCCAGATCAAGCAATGGTGGACCCACTGGACCTCAGTACTGAGCCCTATATGCAGAGAGTGAGGGAGGGCGATGGCCCCTGCTCCCTTAGGTCACGTACATGTACAGTGTACTACCATAATGCCTCGCCTACAAGCCACGGCCATTTTGATTGAATGATTTGTGTTTTACAGCACTTTAGCGGCACTAAGTGGCTATCCCGTGCTTCACAGGTTGATAATTTAACAGAGGAATGTGTCAGTGCCCGCGCATATGTGCACCACACACATCCTGAGGGGATAGGAAAGAGGAGATATAGACCCTTTTAAGTGGGCTAGGGAAGCCCGCTAAGTCCTGTTGAAGGTTTGTCCTGCTTTTGGTACTCTTTGGACCAGGCTGATCACTACATAAGCCGGGGCGGAATTTGTTGACCCTCCAAGCCCCATTTGGAGGGAGACGGCCATTTTGAGTCTTAATGCACCTTTATAATAGTATGGGACTTTTCAGAAGACAGTCTGTGCCTATAGGGTAATAGCACCAATTGGTATTTGAATCTTTTATATCCAAAAGTTGTGATTTCTAAGTTAAAGTAAAAAATCAGGGTTCCCACTGGTCAGTTAAAGTCAGTTAAACCCATTTTTCTTTAAAGGTCAGTTAAAAGTCAGTTAAGATGATATTTTGGGGAAAAGTCAAGTTAAAAATGCCATTTTGACCATTTTAAGGGGGTGATTGTCAAGATTTCACGTGAATTTGCAAAAAAAAAAAAAAAAAAGAATTAAGATCCTCATTTCAGAGCTGATGATTTTTTTGTGAACCCCATGAATTATCCAACATTTGGTCATGTAAAAGCTGATAACTGTCAGGTAAAAGTCAGTTAAAAGTTAGTTAAAACCATAACCCGTAAATGGTGGGAACCCTGGAAAATGCTTGCTACAGTAATCTCCTGCGTATAAGACGCGTCCTCTACGCCAAACAAATGCCTTGTGCGTCTTATAGGATTTCTTCAAGTTGGGGATGCGTCTTATACGCGGGGTTTTCCAACATTTCATTTGGGAAAATGCGCCGATGACAGCTTGAACTCATAGAGCCTGCACTGCCGCAGACCAGTCGCTGTAGATTTGCTCGGCGGGGAAGATGCCGACCGTGTGCCGATGACAGCTTGAACTCATATAGCCAGCACCGCGGCAGCCCGGTCGCTGTAGATTTGCTCGGCGGGGAAGACGCCGACCGTGTGCCGATGACAGCTTGAACTCATATAGCCAGCAGCGCGGCAGCCCGGTCGCTGTAGATTTGCTCGGCGGGGAAGAGGCCGACCGTGTGCCGATGACAGCTTGAACTTATAGAGCCTGCACCGCGGCAGACCGGTCGCTGTAGATTTGCTCGGCGGGGAAGACGCCGACCGTGTGCCGATGACAGCATAGACTCAACAGGTTGACAATGCGGTGTGGCTTGCCGGGGTGTAGGGACGCATGGACCGACGACAGCATAGACTTAACATTTCTTTTAATTTTTTTGGGGGTGGGTCTTATACGCGAACCCCCCCGTTGAGTTGCGGGGGGGTCGTCTTTTACGGGTTTTTTTTTTACAAATCGATTCAGAGGGGTTGGATGCGTCTTCTACGGGAACCAGCATACCCTGAGTTTGGGGAGCGTCTTCTACGCGCACCGCGTCTTCTATGCATGAGATTACGGTATATTAGCATTTATACCATTACTGTTAAGCAGCACTGGCGAGTTACTCGCCAGGGCTGCATTCATGCTTCAGGGGACCATGTAGGGCCTATGCACTCTCCCAGAGGGTCATGATGCATCAATGAGGTGTTGGCAAGCACTCACCATGATGTAATCTCTCGCGTATGAGGTGCGTCTTTTACGCGAGGTTTTAGTTCTCCCTGGATCCGCAAGGGGGACACCAAGACCTTCATTTTGATATATTACACTCCCACCAAGTCATACTACCGTAAATCCCCGGTCATAAGCCGGCCCCGGTCATAAGCCGGGGGGTGAGTTCAGGGAAATCCTATAAGCTGGTTTTGGTGTCAAATTTTTCCCATTTTCTCTTTATTCTTTAGTAAAAAAAAACCCGGTCATAAGCCGGGGGGGACTTTGGGAAAAATTTAGAAGCCGGTTTGGGCCCAAAATAGAAAAAAAATCTGGCTTATGACCGGGGATTAACGGGTATGACATGGCGGGGTTAAGGAGGTTCCAGTGTGTTTGGGCTACACATAGCTTTTTGAATTTTCAAAAACCATTCAGTAGAACAAAAGTTTATTTTTGATTTTTTAGACCATATTCTAAAAATCTAGTTGCGTCTTATACGCGAGGTGCGCCTTATACCCGGGAGATTAAGGTACTAATGCAAAAGTAACCTTTAAAGGGTTAAACAAACTATGATCACTTCTCTCCTCTTCCTATAAAAGTGGACATCCATTTTGGTGTGTGAGGGGTGCGGAGTAATTTAGGGCCTTCCCCTTTTAAAACTACTGCCGTAATCTCTCGCGTAGAAGGCGCGTCTTATACGCGAATCAGATGAGCAGTGCGCCTTAGGTACGTGGGACTAAAATTGCCTTGACTTGGGGGTGCGCCTTATACGCGTTTTTTTTTTTTATTATAGAAAAGTACTAATCTTACTAAATTCAGCCTTTATGGGTGCGCCTTCTACCCAAACCAGCCTCTCTGAGTTGGGGGTGCGCCTTCTACGGGGGAGATTATGGTGTATAGGACTTGTTCCCCTATTGTTCCCCCTATAGGTGGCAGGCAGTGTGTGGATGTGAGACAGGTCATTTAGTGGGACATCCTGGTTGGGGGATGGAGGGAGACCCTGGAGGAGTCAGGTGTCTTAAGGACGGATACAGGTGAGGAGGCAAGGGGGAGGGGAGAAGAGTCTTTGGTATTACCGTATTCGTTCTAATAAGCGCACATGCTCTAATAATCACACACCCCACCTATTGGGACATAGAATTATGCAAATACAGTGCAATAACAGAGTTTTGTGGGCCAAATCATCGATTTTGAGGGCAAAAGCATATTTTTTTGAGGGCAAAAACCTCGATTTTTAGGCTTTAGGGGGTGCGCTTATTAGAATTAATTTTGTATTGATGTTTTGGGAATCTAACAATTAAATTTCCGCACATGTGCGCTTATTAGAACGAAAAGGGTATTATAGGAGTGAGGTGCCTGTCAATCTGGCAACAAGTAATTTAGAGAGTTCCCACTGGTGAGTTAAAAGCCAGTTACACATATTATTCTCCAAAGGTCAGTTAAAAGTCAGTTGAATTAAATTTTTTGTAAAAAACGTCAGTTAGAAATGGTACATTGACTAATTTAGGGGGTGATTTTCAAGTTTCACATAGCAAAATTTATTTATCACCCTCGGCCGAGAGTGGACCAATTCTTTCATGAGCCCTGTAGATTACCCAATATTTGGTCAGTGAAAAGTTAAAATCTTTGACTCAAGCACTACTATGTCCGATGAAAAAGGAAAGATATACCGTAATCTCCCGCGTAGAAGACGCACTGCGCGTATAAGACGCACCCCCAACTCAGCACATGCATTTTCACGTATAAGACGCACATTTTAATGCTCAATTTTGTAAATCCAGTACTGTTCTATAGTAAAATGACCCCTTGTATAAGACGCACCCCCAACTTCTGAAAATCCTATAAGACCCCCCAGCATTTTGTTTGGCGTAGAGGACGCGTCTTATACGCGGGAGATTACGGTACTTATCATTCCTGTTTCTATCAATTGTATAGCTATCAAACATATCAAATCGAGTGAAATTGATATCACCATATTGTCACGTAGACCATTTCAGAGTATTACTGGGGTACCGTAAAACCCCGCTCATAAGTCGGATTTTTTTTTCTATTTTTGACCAAAACCGGCTCCTAAATTTCTCCTAAAGTCTACCCCCCGGCTTGTGATCGTTTTTTTTTTTTTTTTTTAGAATAAAGAGAAAATGGTAAAAATTTGACCCCAAAACCGGCTTATAGGATTTCCCTGAACTCACCCTCCGGCTTATGACCAGGGCCGGCTTATGACCAGGGCCGGCTTATGACCAGGGCCGGCTTATGACCGGGGCCGGCTTATGACCAGGGCTGGCTTATGACCAGGGCCGGCTTATGACCGGGGTTTTGCGGTATTACTTCTAGCTACCCAGGATGTGTCTTAAATACAGGCCTAACATGGTTCAAAATGAACCGAGAAGTTGTTGTCACTGTTATCTGTCTCTATTAACAAATCAGCTATATGGTGTAATCAGATAAGGCACCGTAAAAACTCATGTACCGTAATCTCCCGCATATAAGGTGAAGCCCGCATATAAGGCGCACCTAGAGTTTTGGAAAATTCTCAAAAAAAATGTGGATCCAATGAGAACTAAAACCCCCCGTATAAGATGCGCCTTATACGCAGGAGATTAGGGAATATGCTGCAGCCACGTTAGGGCCACTCCATGAGTTTCTTGATATGCTAAATTAAAAGACTGAAAAGATGCCATTGCTTGTCACAGTCTATATACAAAACCCCACGTATAAGCCACATCCTTAATCCATAGAGACGATATAAGCTGCAGTAAAACCTCTGAAATACCTTGGCTCATGTTCAGTGTTTACGGTAGATTATTCGTAACCTTATTGAGTGTGAACCAGGAACTACTGAGTAATTGATAGTTAGAACTCCTCTGTCATTCACTCAATTGGAGTCATTCAGTCTCACCTTGCCAATTGTCTGCATATATACCCACCTCCGCACATACCAAGATGACTTCACATAACCCCTATCCAGTCAGTCGTCAGTCGGTTTTGAAAGCTCCCGAGCTGGGAGGGTGATGTGGGCACGGACAGTGGGGCTCTAAACAGTTTCTTAAAGCAGTTATTTCTTTTACTAAAATGGCTGTATTTTTTCTACACATCCCCTGGTTTGAAAATTCCTGATTTATTTCCCATTTTTCTGTTCATTTTTCTTCTAATCTTTCGATGATTTTTGTGATTTTGAGAAATTTCCCTCTCATTTTCTATGGACCAGATGTTCAGAGCCCCACTGTCCCTGCCCACATCACCCTCCCGTCTGGGGAGGTTTTAGAAACAACTGACGACTGACTGTACTGTAATCTCCCGTGAATAAGGCGTGTCTTATACACAGTGTTTTAGTTCCTTCTGGATCCACAAGGGGGACACGGAGCACTTTTTTTTTGATGATTCACTCCCCCTTAATTCAAAATAAGACATGGGGGTCCGGGGATATAGCTTTTTGAATTATGAAAATTCATTGAGTAGAAGAAAAGTAATAAGTTATCTCACATTATTGACCAAATCCTAAAACTCTAGGTGTGTCTTTAACGCAGTATGCTCCTTATATGCAGGAGAGTTAGGTTGATGCACCCGGTAAGTGTTTGCATGATGCACCAATGAGTCACTGGCTGCCGTTGTGCATCATGATGCAATCTGGACACAAACATTGAGGAATCATTAATCAGCTACTGTGCCAACAACTAGTGACATTACAATGTTAGTTAGGCCACACCAAAAAAATAAGTTGGTCTAAGGATCGCCCTCTCCATATTTTCGGAAATACATTTTTTTTCCTTTGAAAAGAATCGTGTCTACGGATTTCGCTCGCTTCAGTTTCTACAAGTTTTCTCATTGTGAAGTTTGGCAAAATTTTTAAAAAGATAAAATTTGTTTGCTCGCCTCAATTTCCCAGCAAAGAATCCATTGGATGCCAAAAAATTCTTAAAAAAACAAACAAACAAAAAACGCTCACTTGCACCATTTTTTTCAAAACCAAAATCCGTAGACCAACTTATTTTTTTTTGGTGTGGCCTTAACTTGGAAGAGTTATAGGCACCACCATGGGTTGAGACGCTTTTGGGGGTCCTCAAAAAGAGGCAGATATGTCCAAACTTTGTGGAAATAAAGCATCAAACAACTGTAATTTTACAAAAATATGTTCATATACAGGAAGAGTGATATGTTAAGATCATGAATATGTTGAATGGTTATTGAATAAATCTATTATGTTTTTACAATTTATCATGGATTACAAAATATTGTATAGAAAGAGCAGAGGGGCGCCCCTTTGTCTCTCCAATGTTAAAGAATACACATTCCATTGGGAAACCTTTTTTCCCGCCCTTTTTTGTGTGCTGTGTTAACCATAGAGATGTGTGTTAACCATAGAGATGTGTGTTAACCATAGAGACGTGTGTTAACCATAGAGACGTGTGTTAACCATAGAGACGTGTGTTAACCATAGAGACGTGTGTTAACCATAGAGACGTGTGTTAACCATAGAGACGTGTGTTAACCATAGAGACGTGTGTTAACCATAGAGACGTGTGTTAACCATAGAGACGTGTGTTAACCATAGAGACGTGTGTTAACCATAGAGACGTGTGTTAACCATAGATGCTGATGTAATCAGACATGACAGCCTCTAGGCCACTTTGAATGTCTGAGTTCCTCGATGGCCCCCGGACGTAAAACTAAACAAACAAACAAAAAAAAAATCTAGGCCACTCTCCATGCAGATCGATCCACATCCATGCCTCCTTTATATATGAATCATATAGTCTGTGCTGGGAGAGTGACTTTTGGGTGTTGGAAAGATTCAGAGTGGTACCACAAGCCCCCCCCCCCCTTACCTCTTCCGAGTTAGGAGCAACTCTGGTGCTTTCCTCTAGTTCCCCTTCTCTAGAGTAGGGGCCTATCCTGGTACCATAAAATCGTGCATATATATACATGACACCTTTATGTAAGCCGCACCCTTAGCTTTAAAGTTTCAGTATTGCTACAAGCTACAACTAGGATGTAAAAATAGGTGATTTACTTGTGTTATATGGTGTAAAACCCGGCTATAAGATGCACCCAGGATTCCCCCCTTAATCAGTGTTGGCAAAAACTTTTATTGACGCAGTCCAACTTATCACCACAGGTCAAAGTGGCCTGCCTCGTTAATCTTGGCATCTTACACAGGCCATTTTGTGCTCATGCAGTCCATATAAATATTCATACCTATATAAACTTAATCATCACTGAACAGAAATTGTAAAATACTTAAATGTAAAACAACTTTTCAAAAATGGCCCTATCTTCACTTCTAGATTTTGAACTCTTTCACCATTAGAAAGCTCTGATCATGCCAGGCCATCTTGGCCTGCACCCCAAGGCCCTGCGCTGGCCATTAAGATTCTACTTCGGCATGCCGGCGTCATTTCGGCAACACTGGCCTTAATTCTCCTGCAGTCTGACATGGTCTATTAAACTTATATGCAGGGGTTTACGGTAGTACCGTAAATCCCCGGTCATAAGCCGGAATTTTTTTTTTTCTATTTTGGGCCCAAACCAGCTTCTAAATTTTTCCCAAAGTCTCCCCCGGCTTATGACCTGTGTTTTTAAAAAGTTTGAGTTATTTTTAACCAAATTTCAATAGAAATCAGTAGAAAATAACAGCTTAAAAACCAGAGACCCCCCATTACTTTAATATGTACGATTTTTATCATACAAGTTCATTTCAATGTGTTTTCTATAAGAAATAAAATATTGATAGAAATATGGCTAATTTTCCTCAAAAATTGGTGAGATTTTAGGGGGGGGTAAGGGGGGTCAAGGGGCTAAACTCACCCCCGGCTTATGACCAGGGTTTTTGCAAAAGTCTAAAATGGACCAAAACCGGCTTCTATATTTCTGTTGAACTCACCCCCCGGCTTATGACCGGGGCCGACTTGTGACCAGGGATTTATGGTGGTAGCTACAGATGACTGGGACAATGAGACTCAGACTGCCAACTTTTCTGTCATAGCTTCGTGTGTGGCTCTCGGTAAGCCTTTAAGGGCGGATAGTGCATTAATGCAGCATGATGCATGAATGCAGCCCTGGTGAGTAACTCGCCAGGGCTGCATTTATGCGCAAGACCATGAGTAATTCACTCATGAAGGTAGGTATGATGCTCGAATGCAGTTCTCGGCCATATCTACCTTTAGTTCGCTAAATACAAGATAAAGTGGTCGCGGTTTTCTGATATGGAACAAGCCTCAATTCTGGTCGCCAAAACTGGTCGCTAGTGTTAGCGACCTAAACTAAGATCATGCCTACCGTAATCTCTTGCGTATAAGGCGCAGCTCGCCTATAAGGCGCATCCCCAACTCAGGGAGATCTGTTATAAGGTATAAGGCGCACCTCTGAGGGCAGATTTTTGTTAGTTTAGTACTGTACTATAGTAAAAATACCCCCCTATAAGGCGCACCCCAAACTCAAGGCAATGTCCCTCCCACGTATAAGACTCAGCAGCATTTTGTTTGGCGTATAAGACGCGCCTTATACGCGGGAGATTACGGTACCGTAATCTCCCGCGTAGAAGGCGCAGCTCGCGTAGAAGGCGCACCCCCAACTCAGAGAAGGCCTTTTCACGTAGAAGGCGCATGTACCTCCTCTGGATCGATTTCTGGAAAAACCCGCGTATAAGGCGCCCCCCCAACTCACAGGGGGGCTGTTTCGGGTAGAAGGCGCCCCCCCCTCCCCACCCCCCTATATGAGTTCAAGCTGTCATCGGCACACGGTCGGCGTAAAAAAAACGGCGAGCAAATCTACAGCGATCGGTCTGCCGCGGTGCTGGCTATATGAGTTCAAGCTGTCATCGGCACACGGTCGGCGTCAAACCCGCCGAGCGCCCGTCGACACCTCCCGGTCTGCCGCACTGCTCGTGTTATGAGTTCAAGCTGTCATCGGCACACGGTCGGCGTAAAAAAACGGCGAGCAAATCTACAGCGACCGGTCTGCCGCGCTTGGCGCTATGAGTTCAAGCTGTCAGCGGCACACGGTCGGCGTCAAACCCGCCGAGTGCCCGTCGACACCTCCCGGTCTGCCGCGGTGCTGGCTATATGAGTTCAAGCTGTCATCGGCACACGGTGTGACGGTCGGCGTCAAACCCGCCGAGCAAATCTACACCGACCGGCTGCTGGCTATATGAGTTCAAGCTGTCATCGGCGCATGGTGGGCCTTATCCCCGGCGAGCGCGTCGACACCTCCCGGTCTGCCGCGGTGCTGGCGCTATGAGTTCAAGCTGTCATCGGCGCATTTTCCCAAATGAGATGTTGGAAAAACCTGCGTATAAGGCGCACCCCAAACTCAAGGCAATTTACCTCCCGCGTATAAGACCCATGAACGATCTGATTCGCGTATAAGACGCGCCTTCTACGCGAGAGATTACGGTAGTTCTGACCAGTCAGTCACCAGCACTGCATCAATTTGTGCATCATCCTGACAAAGAACAATAACATTAAGGCATCATGCTGCCGGTGAATGGTTAGTTAATCATGTTGAGGTGCGCTCGCTGCCGGCCGTAGTGTTATTGGTGGTACATGGATGTATGGCATGACGTGTCCCCGAGGCGGGCTGAGTTTTAATTAGAAAACTGGGGTCTGAACTTCCTGTGTTTAAAATAATACGTCCTTATGGACTGTACAATGGCTACTCTGTATGGGAAGTGCAAAGGTGTAATATTATGCAGGGATGAAAGTCTTCAGGGATTTTGAAGAATCAGTGCCCTATACATTCATATAGAAATCCAGGTTTTGGGGGTGAATATTGGACCATTTCAGGGATTTTTGTGCTCTGTGACTTTCATCCCTGTATTATGTGAGTGATTGGATCTGGTTAAAAGTATGGTGGTGGAAATGGAAATAACTGCTGGGAGAGGTGATCCATCAAAACCTTCCTTGCTAAATTCAAATGAATAATATGATTGAAAATGAATAATATGAGTGTTCTTGCAATTCATTTTTAGTCACAAAGTTGCAGTTTCAAATCCTTATTTGCCATTCTAGTTCCAGTGCTTAATATGTCATGTGCATGTTTTACAGAGATGCCACTTTTCCTGGTTTACCATTAACTCCTGGTTTTGATTCCAAGATTTCTGTATTATAGTAAATTATGTTAAACTCCTGGGAAAATGTGCCCAAAGTCAAGATTTCCTGGTTTTTGTCGGCCAGTGAGTGGCATCTCTGGTTTGAAGACAATGCCCAATAAGCCGTACGTATGCCATATCAATATGCTGTATTGCAGTTGTAGATTGATTATGCATTACCGTAATCTCCCGCGTACAAGACGCATCCTCTACGCCAAACAAAATGCTGGGGGGTCTTATAGCTTTCTCTTAAGTTGGGTGTGCGTCTTATACGAGGGGTAATTTTACTATAGAAATGTACTAATCTTACAAATTTCAGCCTGAAAATGTGCATCTTATACGCGAAAATGCATGTGCTGAGTTTGGGGTGCGCCTTATACGCGCAGCGCGTCTTCTACGCGGGAGTTTACGGTACTTCACCCATCAAAAGAAAATGAGTGTGCCCTTTCTTTTTACAACCCCTACCCTATCCCCGCCATTTCATTCAAAATGCTTGACCTACGACTGAAACACCAATCTCATTGCAGTGTTTTCAGTGCCCAAAATGCCATAATAACAATCATAGCCATATTTTCAGAGCTTGACATTAAATAACATTTGTGTATAATTGTATTTTTCAGTGCGTCTGGTGGAGAGTTGTACCAACACGTAGTAGTCGAGGAGAGGATAGCAGAGAAGGAGGTGCGGAGACTGATGCGGCAAGTTGTGGACGGACTTCTCTTCCTACACGACAGGAACACTGTACATCTAGATGTTAAGGTATGTGGAACTTTTTTTTAAAAAAATTTATCTATTAATAATTTAATATTCAGGTTTGGGCTAAAAACCTGTTGTGTTAGCAAATAGTGAATGATTTTCCCTTTATTTCAGGTCACACCAAACACTTTTTATATAATATAACACCTTAGCAGGATGGGATGTCATAGCATTTCTTTGATAGCCCTCTCTAAACCTTGTAGGGCTAGACATCATGGCCATTGGTCTTCATGATGCATGACTGATGTCCTGACAATACCTCTCACCATCACTTCATTCTAGCATCATGACGGTCCTCGGGGAGTGCATCTGCCCCATATAGGGTGGCATGATGCATGAATGCAGCCCTGGCGAGTTACTCGCAAGGGCTACATTTATGCATCATGACGACCAATCGGAATGGTGCATCAATACATTAGCGGCAATTAAAGGGTTAACTACACTCTAAAAAATGTGTTTAAACAATTTACCTAAACTATTTTTGGTAAAACACACTTTTATCATCTAAACACTTTTCTTAAAACACTTTCACACTTTTAGTGGAAAAGTGTTCAGGTTTATAAAAGTATTTTGATACCTGGTTTCAATCCAACTCACCTTCTTGCCACCTATGATGATAATACTATACCATTCATATGGACACAAATGTCTAAAATTAAGCATAAATGATAATGATACACAACATCCTAATAGAACATAACATTGACACTTAATCTTAAAATCGATTTGTAAAAGAAATGTCTACAAATCACCCTCTCATTACCTTGATTCCGATGTAACCCATGATAAACACCTATTTGGTAACATTCGGGATTAATACATACATCCCAGTCCTAAACTCACTGACTAACTGTGTGCATCAAAGTGTTTGAAATCATCTTGACTATAGGCCCAGCCTGGTTAGCACAGAATCAATGTTGATAAAATTAATGGATGATCAATATTCATCTATATACTATCAACATTAATTCAATATTCTCTGCCTGCAGGAAGGACTCGCTGATCCTAAAACTGGGACCATGGGTTTATAAGGAAAATATAATAATAGCTAGGACATTAATTTGCATGAAGCTCATTTTAAACACTTTCTGAACCTTAACACTTTATTCTCTGAATCATTTAAACACTTTTCAATCAAAACAATTTTCAAATTTTGAAAAAGTGTTAAGTGTTTTGCCCAAAAAGTGTTTAACAAAGACAGTTTTAAAGATGGGTAAAAGTGTTTAAAAACGAAACACATTTTTCAGTGTGTAAACATTTTAAAGAAATTTTTCATCACTTTTTGAGAATTTTTCCTGGACCCTTTTCGTGTTCTTCCCCTCTCTCACTGTTGTCATTTTCCCATCATTATTTTGCAATGAAATCAAAGAATTTGATACATCCATTGATATGTGACCTAACATTTCCTATGTAAATGTAAAAAAAAAAAAAGAAAAAATCCGACCTACCGACCCTACCATTTCAATTCATGTTACTGGAAACACTGTATTGCCCTGCTTTCAAAGACCTAAGAATCATACAATATGCTCAATAATATCCTTTCTGATGGCAATTATGGACTCAATTCATCCTAATAGTCAAGGAAGAGACACCACAAAGCAGTGGGAAATTGTTAACTCTAGTCACACAAATCCTATACAAGTCTTGTCATGGTCCAGGTTTAGAGAATTCGTATAATAAGTAAATATTGTCATAAATATCTCCCAGCACCTTCTAGAAAAAGGAAAGATGGCTTCCTTGGCCCTTCAAGGGCCCAAATGCAGTATACCCAGTGGTGGTCCTGAATGCAGCCCTGGCGAGAAAATGGGAGTGAGTGAGTAATAGATGTTTAACGCCATTTCGACAGCTAAGGTCATATTCATGGCGAGAACTACATTGCACAATTTCACGATGGAATGTGTCAGTGCCTGGGCATATGTGCACCACACACATCCTGAGGGGATAGAAAAGAGGAGAAATAGACCCTTTTAAGTGGGCTAGGGAAGCCCGCGAGAAAATGGGCATCATGCCTACAAAATAGGGCCCGGTGGGTTGGCATGATGCCTGAAGTGCTAGTAAGCAGATTCGCCAGCACTTCATTGGTGCATCATGCCAGCTATTGGGTTTGATGCACTCCTGCATCAGTGGCCCTGAAAGCATTAGAGTGAGACGATCACCAGCGCTGCATTGGCAGTGTATTTCACCAGCGCTACACTTGCAGGGTTCCCACTGGTCAGTTAAAAGTCAGTTAACCCCATTTTTCTTTAAAGGTCAGTTAAGAAGATATTTTGGGGAAAAGTCAGTTAAAAGTCAGTTAAAAATGGTATTTTGACTAGGCTGAATGTCAAGATTTCACACAAATTTGCAAAATTTCTTTAGCATCCTCGCTTTGGAGTTGGTGAACTTCTTGCGAACCCCGTGAATTATCCAATGTTTGGTCAGGTAAAAGCCGATAAATGTCAGTTAAAAGTCAGTTAAGACCATGACCCGTAAATGGTGGGAACCCTGCACTTGTGCATTATGTCGAAAGGTGTATTATCGTCCATCGCAGTACGACAGAGCAACCCATCACAGCTTAACAAAGAGATCATAATACATTTACACAACTATCAAGACCCAAAGGGTTTAATCTAAAGAGAACCTTTTTGCCTGTATATTGCAGACCACTCCAGTCTGTTTGAGGTCCCATTTTGGCCATTCTCAAGAGCACAATCAAATATCTCATCTGTGAAACAGTTTCTATCTTAGAAGAAGGCTGAGAAAAAAGTGGACTGTTTGGAGCATTGGGAAGTTGTTCACGTTGAATCAACGAGTATACACAGAGGAGGGGACTGACAAACCAAACAAACCCGCAAAAAATACTTAAGATCTTTTAAGGCCGCATGTCGCGTCTCTGGGTTTTAGCGCACCTGCGAATATTCAACCTCTTAGACCAAAAAACATGTGTTTCAGGTAACCCAAGCCTACTTAGCTAAACAGGGCCGACCCTAGCTTTTTTTATACTGCAATTTTGAAGAAAAGTATATATTTTTGGTGTTTTTTTAGTAGATTTGGTCATCGCTGAGTTATCAGCATGAGTCATCAGCACGAGTCGAGAGTCACTGTACCAGTTAAAAAGAATTGCAAATAAAAAAAAAAAAAAAAAATCCGACCTACCCTACCTACTTCTTCTCAGCTTGTTACCTGAAACACTTGTAACTATTTTTTGGGGCTTTTCCCATGTTTATATAGGGCCCATAGTTGTCTAAAGTAAAGGGGAAAATTCAAATATAGAGTCCTTTGTACCTTGCACTAAACAGGGCCTGCACTATTTTGTCTCTAATGGGCCTGTGTGGTAGTGATTTTAGGTGATGTGCAGGGTTCCCACTGGTCAGTTAAAAGTCAGTCAAACCCATTTCTCTTTAAAGGTCAGTTAAGAAGATATTTTGGGAAAAAGTCAGTTAAAAATTGTATTTTGACTGATTTGAGGGTGTGAATGTAAAAAGATTCACGTGAATTTTCAATATTTCTTAAACACCCTCACTTGAAAGCTGATGAATTTTTTTGTGAACCTTGTAAGTAATCGAATATTTGGTCAGGTAAAAGGCATTAAATGTCAGGTAAAAGTCAGTTAAAACCATCACCCATAAATAGTAGGAACCCTGGATATGTTCTTTTGTCGTAATAAGATATACCGTAATCTCCCGCGTACAAGGCGCATCTTATACGGGGGGTTTTAGTTCTCATTGGATCCACAAGGGGGACACCAAGACCTTTCTTTTGATATCTTACATGTCCCCTTGGTCATAATAGGACAAAATGGGGCCCAGGAGGGCCCAAGGTGGCCCAAGCTACCCATAAGTTTTTGAATTTTGAAAATTCATTCAGTAGAACCAAGGTTATGAATTTTTCATTTTTTTGAGAATTTTCCAAAACTCTAGGTGCGCCTTATACGCGGGCTGCGCCTTATACGCGGGAGATTACGGTAAATGCAGTCATGGTAAGTTACTCACCAGAGCTGCATTCATGTACCATTTCCAATGCAGTACTGGTGAGTTACTCGCCAGCACAACATGTGATAGAACAAAAAGAATATAAGCTTTGATGTCCCATGCTACCTTTAAAGGTTTAATATGTTTTGTTGAGAGGGTTAATATCTCAATCTGTCTTCTTTGAACTGTCCATCACCTCCAGTGGCAGCCCATATTTACACCGCGTCCCAGCTGTCAAAGAGTTTTCTAACTTTTAATCGAATCTTATCTTTTCCTCAGAGCCATCCATCAATGAATGGGGCAACTGCACATTATATATTGTGGTAAAGTAAGTCTATTCTGTTTGTTTACACTCCAATTTCTAACTAGTATAAAAAAGACTTTGGAGAAGAAAAATAAAATACAAAAGAAAGACACTATTGAGAACAAGTGGACTGTGACTGCTACTGTTGTACTTACTTAAACCTATAAAGGTCAAACACGGCAAGACTGCATCATGCCCATCGGTCGTCATGATGCACCAATGAAGTGCTGGCTCACTTCATTGGTGCATCATGACGACCAACGGGCATGATGCATTGATGCATCAGCGGCCCTTAGAATGTTAGATCTGCCATAGAAAAGGTATGCTGCATCAAAGGGGCCCCGGTACCGTAATGCACGCCCGCATTAAAATGTCACGTGACCACTTTTTGACCAATCAGGGCGCCGCGATTTTTCCGCTGGTCCCCGCGATTTTATGATCGCTGTCTGAATTGGTACCCATGTTGTTAATTTGCGGTACCAGGCCCTTTTAAGGCATATGCCAGTCCTAAGGGGTTATGTATTTGTGCTGACACAATTCAGCGAAGAAAAACATCAGGGAATGGCAAGGACATCAGGGAAGGACACTTTGTAACAAAGAAAAACTGAACATATCTATATGCGTAGTTGTGTGTTTATCATAAACCCAGGGTGTGGCCCTTGTTGTACACACCTGGCACAAATTACCCCCAAAATAGTAAGAGGAAATTATCTAAGAGCTTACTTAGACCAAAGATAATCAGTTGAACATCAACTGCCACAATTTGCCCTGTCTGGTATGCTATTCATGGTTTACTTAGAATTATGAAGGCATCCCAAAGAATTAGGTAAATGAGGGTCACGTTTCCTTCCAAGTATACCATATGTTTGCTCAACAGCAGATGTTACTAGACACTACCATGTTTCTCATCAGTCATCTTGGAGGAAGTTTACTTTTAATTCTTTACAGTGGAGCTTATTGAAATATACATAATGAAAAAAGACATATCCATGACAAAGTTTTAAACAACCTTGTCATTCCAAGGCTGCTAATTCATTAACATATGTATTATACCCATTGGTCTGACGATTTCCTTTTTCTTTTCCAAAGTTGTGAGAGTGGACGTCCAATTAGTTGACAGGTTAGTTTGGCAGGTTGCTAGAGTCTGGCATTATTTACCATTATCCATCATTACCTTTGTGAATAGGTAATCATGTCTTAACTTTGGTGTAATGCCAGACGGACAGAAAATTAGAGAACTTCTTAACCCTGGTGAGTACATAACTGTCCCAGGACAAGATGTAATCTCCCGCGTATAAGACGCGTCTTATACGAGGGGTTTTAGTTCTCCTTGGATCCACAAGGGGGACACCAAGACCTTTCTTTTGATATGTTACATGCCATAATGGTCATAATAGGGCATACGGGGGCCCGGGGGGGGGGTCCAGGGGGCCCAAGCTACACACAGGTTTTTAAATTTTTGAAAATTTATGATTTTTTTGAGAATTTTCAAAACTCTAGGTGCGTCTTATATGCGCACTGCATCTTATACGTGGGAGATTACGGTAGTGGTAAAATAGTGATTATGCAGTCAAAAAGAAGTGGACATGAGCAGTGGTCCCTGAGTGGTAGAACAGTGGTTGTTACAGTGATAATGCAGTGGGTATGCAGTGAATTTCCAGTGATGACTTTCCCCTCACTGCAACCAGGCTATAGGTTATGGGAAGTCATAGTACAGTTACCCTGCAGTGTAAGAGCAGTGGGAGTCACAAAACAGCCTGTCCGAAATATGTAAATGAGGTAGCAGTGGAGAACCTGGCACCCACTGCACAAATCCCGGGCCTTATCTCGTGGATTCACGCAGCCCCCAGTCAGGTTCCCTGCATTTTCTCCTCTTTGTGATCTTTACTTTGCACTCATCTAGTTTAAAATCTCAGCATTCGCTGATACATATCTAATAAAAATAGCCATCCTACATCTGAATATATGCAGATATTACTAGGGCCCTAGACCCCTAAAATCGACATGGCGACATGGGCATTTTTGAGCTTAGTGACATGGGACATTGGCACTTTCTTAAAATCGACATGGGGACAAGAGCTTTTCTGAAAATCGACACAGTGACATGGACATTTCTTAAAATCGACACAGTGACATGATCATTTCTTAAAATCGACATGGGACATTGGGGATCCCCCATCAAGGGCCCCATTACTTGAGAAATGTATGGGTACTTTGTCAGTGGCCATTGAATTATACATCACAAAGAGGAAAAACTGCATGAAACCTGACTGAGAGCTGTGTGAATCCACGAGATAAGCCTCATAAGGCCGAGATTTGGTAACTGGTGGAGGCCTGGGGGGGGGCACTCCCTATGTTGGACATACACATATGTGCGGCTGGCAAGGGTACTTTTTCAACCAAATGTCCCTACCAAGCCTCTGGTTTCAGACCAAAATGTCTCTAGCAAGGGTATACTTTTGAGCAAAATGCCCCTAGCAAGGGTCAACTTTCAGCAAAATACCCCGATTCAGGTGGAAAATTCAGAAATTTTCATGAATATTTTCCTAGTTTTCATGAAAATAGCATGAACAAAATTCAATTCTTCTCCCAAACAAGGTCAATTAAGATATTTTGAGCAAAATCTAAGACTGTTTTGTCAAAAGTTCCCTAGCAAGGGTAGGGTTTTGAAGAAAAAAAAAACCGCAATTGAGGGTAAGGTTAGTCGGGGGTTCAGCCACACACCCGTATCAAAAAAAATTGAAGTGACCCCCCTGGGGGTGGAGGGTCTATGGGCAAGATGCATTAATGCGTTAGCACCCTTTAATATCACATTAGTGAGGTTTTCAAGATGGCTTGCTTCAAAATACACACTCAGAGATGCCACCTCTGTACCGTACACCTTTTCTGAATTTGCAGGAATTCCTACATTACTATCACTCACACCTGGTCCCAGACCGAGGCTGTCAGGAGTCACGTGCTACTAATTATGTATCTGGGTCAAGGTGAATGACTCCGGGGTCAGTTGTCTCCCACGTGTCTTTACTCCAGGCACCCAGGTATGAGGAACATGAGAAAAGAAATGTACACCATAGAATAACAGAAAATGTAGGAGGGGGACTCTCTAGATACTTAACCTAGAAAGTCCTTGAAAAGGAATTGATATAGCATATTTTTTCGGCGCAGTAACTTCTATTACCTTACTGTGGTTTATTTCACAGAGATATAAGTATTCAGGTAATCAGTATTTCCTGATTTCTAAAAATTTTGAATTATATGTATTTTCCTTATACAAGTGGTAAGGAGGGCTCTTTGGAAAAATAGAAGGCTTTTTTTATCAAGTAAATGTATGGTTTCCCGATTTTTGTCCATGCCTGACTTACATCCCTGATTTCATTCCCAACACAAGTATAGATTAACGGCAAGGGCTGGCATCTCAGAAATGAAAATGAGAAAATGAAAGTAGGACCATTATAAAGATGTACCAAATATTGATTGGTCATCATATCATAGACCCCTTCCATCCACACACAGAGGCATAGGAAGCAAATCGTCATTGGGGGGGGGGGGCACCAGGGGCCTCACCTCGACCACCTTGAATTGTCGGCTGAAGCGCAATACTAGCGCCAATACATACCTATATAAGACTTGAATAGAAAAGTAATTTTTGAGGAATTTTAGATTCCATTACTATATCAATCTACTTTAAGATGCAAATTTTTAACTTGTTCAATTTATTAGGAATTCTTGGCAAATTTTGGGGTGGGCCCAGACATACTCAGGCCCCACCTCCTTTATGATTTGGGGGGGGGGGGCAGGCCTCCCCCCCCCTTTTCCTACGCCCCTGACACAAGATAATAGGGGTAGGTTAACCATGAGCCATCCACTATAAACTGGTTTGTTTCAATAGTAATCTACCAATTGGCAAATTAAGTTGATTTAACACAAGACCGATTCCTGGTGGCTAATGAATGAGGGGGGGGGGGGTCATCACAGTGTTAATCCTATACAGTGAATGATAGATTAATAAAGTACCGTAATCTCCTGCGTATAAGACGCGTCTTATACGCCAAACAAAAGGCTGGTGCGTCTTATAGCTTACATTCAAGTTGGGGGTGCGTCTTATACGAGGGGTAATTTTACTATAGAAATGTACTGGATTTAAAAAATTGAGCCCTAAGAGGTGCATCTTATACGCAAAAATGCCTTTGCTGAGTTTGGGGTGCGTCTTATACGCGCACCGTGTCTTCTACGCGGGAAATTACGGTACTTGCAGCCACTAAATGGGGCGGGGCGCGCCTCAGGACATCTTAGGGCTAATCTACCCTATAGGAATGCACAGTGATAGATTTATAATACCTCCCTGTCATTGGTTATGACTGATAAGGCATTGATAACGTTATTTATGTATATACAGGAGTGATACCCTCTGGTCTGCATTACTGATATTCTACATATAACTCATATCTTCAGCTTCTTGGTATCTCTCCCAGCCTCACTGAGGTTATTCTGAGATCCCCCATCTCTGCCTAAAGTTTTTTTCCCTTTTCTCTCCCTTTTTTTATGTCATCAGATTAGGCTTAGTTCTTTAAGGATTAATCGACATGATGCATAAATGCCGGTCTGGCGAGTGACTCGCCAGGGCTGCATTCATGCATCATGCTAAAGCTTTTGGTCTGATGGACAGAGGGTCGTCATGATGCAGCAATGCAAAACTGGAGCATAGACTCCCCAGCACAGCATTGGTGCATCATGGTAACGTAGAAACATGAACCTGGAGGCATTATGCTACTTTTTAAAGGGTTAACACTTTTCATCTACACCACCCATCAAATCGATCAAGAGGGGGCCCACCTACCCCCACCCCCGCTACACCAGAAATTTGACTGATCCTCTGCATTCTTTTTGTGGGTACTTCTTGAAGGACGATCTGGTTGGGGTGTGGGTGACGTATTGCGTATGTCACGGCGTCTGTCACCAGTTACGTCCTAGCACGCCACCTGTACGGCTGGATGGAAACATATACTGATAGATTTTATGTATACCGTAGTGGTCTGTGTGAAAGCCTGGACTCCCGGGGGAGGCACTGACTCTTTGATGGTTGGTACCAAATGTCAAACTATAGCCCATCCCTTTTTCCCATTTGACAGCCCCCCTATAAAGCAGGTGAATATTTACAGCCCCTACTTTCAATAAGTCAGATAACAGCCCCCCCCCCCCCTTTGGGGCCCTCTTCTATTTGAATTAGGGTTGTCGGATGATAATCTTTCAGAATTTCACATCCCTCTGTTAATCTATTTGCAATAATTAGGTTCTTTTGATACCATACAAGTTATAGCAGCTATCAAAAGCCTATAATCCAATTTACATCTAATCAACAGGCCCCCCCCCCCCATTTCTTTGCCCTTATCACTCTGTGGGGTCGGTACCGCAGTTGGTACCCAAACCGAGGCTCAGTGGGAGAAAGTCCCCCCCCCCCCCGGGGAGAAAGTGGTAACATAGATTTAGTATAGGGAACAGGTGAGATAGAGAGTTTGTAGTTTGTGAGGTAATGTAGTTTTTACTACCCACTGATACAGTACAGGTAATGGCTTCAGGCCTAAAGTTATGTCCCCTGTATTAACCCTTTAAGGACCGATGAATGCCGCTAGGTTCATGTTCCTTGGTCATCATGATGCTCCGAAGCTGGGAATCTACTTGCCGGGGCTGCATCGGTGTTTCATGATGACCTTATGGGACTCTATCAACCCCTGTTGGCTGGGTTCGTGTTCCTTGCTCATCATGATGCACCAATGCAATGCTGGCAGGTCTATGCTACAGCATTGCATTGGTGCATCACATAACCCTGGTGAGTCAACTTTCCAGCACTGCATTGGAGCATCCTGCCGACCTCACAAGTCTGGGTTTTTTTCCCCTGGATTCAGGGAATTTCATTTTCCAGATATTCCTAAACAAAATCCTTAATTCAGGGGTTATAAATGAGGAATTTTTGTCCTCTCTTACTTTCATCCCTGTCATAAGATCGGCGAGTTACTCGTTGGTCCAGCATGATTTTCCCACTTGATCCTTGAAAGGGTGATAGTGAACTAATGTATCATGCCGAGCCTTCAGGGCTTATACAGTACCACAGCGTTGTCATGATGCATGAATGCAGCCCTGGCGAGTTACTCGCCAGGGCTGCATTCATGCATCATGACAACCAATGGGCATGATACAATACCTAAAGGGTATCACAAGTTATGACCCCCGGTAAAAGATAAAGGTTGATTACGTAAGGCTTTAGGTATGTGAGACCTGATGGCTTCTTAGTCCCCCACTCAAACTCATTACATCGAGTCGATTTTTCAACAGTTCAACAAAAGTTCATCTGCGATAATTTCTCCACTCGACAATACAGAGATGGCACTTTTACTGGTAAATCCAGGAATTCCTGGGTGTTTTTGGTAGATATTTATCTTTTGAATTTCATTGATTTCCTGAAAAACATGTCCAAAATAAAAGGTTTCTGTACTTGTTAGAGTGGAAAAATTGAATACCAGAGTACCTCACGAATAATCTGTACCCACGCTTAAGAGGCATGTTTAAAAAAAACATAAGCTGCACCTTGGGCTTGACAAATTTTCATTTAATTACTACTTCTCCTTAGTGTCCAAGTCCACCCTATATACTGCACTCTGACTTCAGAAAGGTACTATAAGCTGCCTCTAAAATGAGCAGTATCGCTTACATACATGGTTTTATGGTTCTTTAAAAAGCCATCTTAGACTGATTCTGGTGGACACTCGCATATTATGAATAAAAAAAATTTTGGCTTGACTTGTGAGAATGATCTAGTAGGTAACAAGATAAATGGACCTTCCCCAGTTTCCCATGCAGCAATTTGCTGTTTTTCTTGGACCTGTGTGCAGGACAGCTGTGTGTGTATAAGTCTGAGGCTGAAACCATCAGACTGCACCACAGAGATGTTTATGTAACCCATGCAGTCTGTGCATCTGGTATTTGATATACCGTAATCTCCCGCGTATAAGGCGCGTCTTATACGGGGGGTTTTAGTTCTCATTGGATCCACAAGGGGGACACCAAGACCTTTCTTTTGACATCTTACATGCCCCCTTGGTCAAAATACGACAAAATGGGGCCCAGGAGGGCCCAAGGTGGCCCAAGCTACCCATTGGTTTTTGAATTTTGAAAATTCATTCAGTAGAACCAAAGTTATGAATTTTTCATTTTTTTGAGAATTTTCCAAAACTCTAGGTGCGCCTTATACGCGGGCTGCGCCTTATACGCGGGAGATTACAGTAAGGCATTTTACCAGTTGAATTCCTGGGAGATAAGAATTTCATTGGTTGAGCTACATGCCATATTGGTTTGTATGCGCCAGATACTTGAATAATCGCTGGTCTATGTAGAGCAGAATTGAAAATTTTAAAAAATCAGGCATGGTCTCCTGCACTCTGCATTCTCACTGCAATAACT
Organism: Acholoe squamosa; assembly: GCA_949317995.1. NCBI lineage: Eukaryota > Metazoa > Annelida > Polychaeta > Phyllodocida > Polynoidae > Acholoe > Acholoe squamosa. The sequence goes on from OX439045.1 coordinate 6,638,015, forward strand.
TGGGACTACATAATATGGTGAAATATTTCTATTCCTAGCAGTTGCGAATTGTACAGCCACAGGCCACTCCAAGGCAAAGGATGTGACAAAGGAGTGTGTGTGCATGGCTCTACTATAGACTACAGTCCAGTGTGGTGATATTTTCTGTTCAGACTCACTTCTCCAGTTTATACACATTTTACACAGCTTTTTGTGGCTGTCTCCCCTATGCCTGTATGACTCACCCTCCTCTGACTGCCTCTGGTTGGTGATGAACATGTAAAAATGTAGAGTTAGGTTTCACCTCCTCAGGTAATTGTTGATTGACTATGGAGGAGACAAATTCTGTTAGACAGCTGCTAGGTCTTTTAACCTTGTTAACCCTTAGTGAGTGAGTGAGTAATAGATGTTTAACGCCATTTCGACAGCTAAGGTCATATTCATGGCGTGAACTACAGTACACAATTTCACAGGGGAATGTGTCAGTGCCCGCGCATATGTGTACCACACACATCCTGAGGAGATAGGAAAGAGGAGATATAGACCCTTTTAAGTGGGCGAGGGAAGCCCGCGTTAACCAACCCTTAGAGGCTGCTAATGCATCAATGCATCTTGCCCTGAGGCATAGGAAGCAAATCTTCATTGGGTGGGGGGCCCAGCGGGCGACCCAATTTGAACACCTTGAACGATCGGCTCGAGCATGATGATGCCTATACATACCCATAATAGAATTTAATAGAAAAGTACTTTTGGTGAATTTTAGATCTGATTTGAGGCTCAGGGCTTCATTTTCCCTATCCCTTTAAGATATTAATCTAATTTGGGATGGAACGTTTTAGCTGCTTTTACATTTCATTATGACTTCTTGGTGAATTTTTTTTGGGGGGTCCAGACATAATCAGGCCCCCCCTCCTTTATGACTGCGGGGCAGGCCCCCCTGGCCCCCCCTTTTCCTACGCCCCTGATGCCAATCAATGGGCATGATGCATGCAAGAATGGATGGCGAGTAATTTGCAGAGACTACATTCATGGACCGTACTGATGCCTCGGGGTTGAGACTCCAGCTTGCCAGTACTTCATTGGTGCATCATGCCAATCATCCAGTGTATCAACTTCATAGGTTAAATATGATGCTTGAATGCAGTCCTGGTGATGCTTGAATGCAGTCCTGGGGATGCTTGAATGCAGTCCTGGTGATGCTTGAATGCAGTCATAGGTGATGCTTGAATGCAGTCCTGGGGATGCTTGAATGCAGTCATGGGGATGCTTGAATGCAGTCCTGGTGATGCTTGAATGCAGTCCTGGTGATGCTTGAATGCAGTCATAGGTGATGCTTGAATGCAGTCATGGTGATGCTTGAATGCAGTCATGGTGATGCTTGAATGCAGTCCTGGTGATGCTTGAATGCAGTCATGGGGATGCTTGAATGCAGTCATGGTGATGCTTGAATGCAGTCATGGTGATGCTTGAATGCAGTCCTGGGGATGCTTGAATGCAGCCCTGGTGATGCTTGAATGCAGTCCTGGTGATGCTTGAATGCAGCCCTGGTGATGCTTGAACGCAGTCCTGGTGATGCTTGAATGCAGTCCTGGTGATGCTTGAATGCAGCCCTGGGGATGCATGAATGCAGTCCTGGGGATGCTTGAATGCAGTCCTGGGGATGCTTGAATGCAGTCCTGGGGATGCTTGAATGCAGCCCTGGGGATGCATGAATGCAGTCCTGGGGATGCTTGAATGCAGTCCTGGTGATGCTTGAATGCAGCCCTGGTGATGCTTGAATGCAGCCCTGGTGATGCTTGAATGCAGTCCTGGGGATGCTTGAATGCAGCCCTGGTGATGCTTGAATGCAGCCCTGGGGATGCATGAATGCAGTCCTGGGGATGCTTGAATGCAGTCCTGGTGATGCTTGAATGCAGCCCTGGGGATGCTTGAATGCAGTCCTGGGGATGCTTGAATGCAGTCCTGGTGATGCTTGAATGCAGTCCTGGTGAGTAGCTTATGCAGTAATCCTGTATCTTGGTGACCCATGCGCAGTATACATTGATGATCTCTAAAGGGTTAGACAGGTATAGAGCATCAAAGCCAATGCTGTGGGAGCCAATATCATGAAACACATCCTTCAACATTTCTTCCCTGCCATGGCAATTTATCAGAATTTTCTGCCAGCTTTCATGGGGTGTGGCCAGAAGCCGAATCAGCGCATCGACACCATCTATCGTCAAAATGAGTGAATAATGTCCAACATCAGGTCATCAACCCCCATATGTCATATGTCAAGTCATATCCTGTATCTCAGTCGACAAGATAGACACAAAAATACTAAGTCGTTTAGGAAAAAAAGTTATTTTCATCTCCTCCCCCACTGACACAGGTTTTTTGTCAGGTGAGGAGCGGGGTGTTTTGCTGCTTGTCTCAGGTGTGTGGAGAGACATGATTTGGGGGGTAGGGGGTGAATATATGGGGTAGGAGACATGACTTAGGGGGTAGGGGGTTAATATAGGAGGTAGGAGTAGGGTTACCTCATCTAAATCTGAATTTACCTGTCCATATAAGTTGGTCCACCTGAGTGCTTCTCTCCAGGCAGCAAGGTGCTCCAGGTTGGAGGGTTTATAGGGGTACTGCCGGTTACGTGTCATGTCGCTGGAATAAGCAAAGTAGTGCTTTACCCATTCAAAGATCCCATTTTTTCCAAGTTTTTTTACTCTAATTCCTGTAGGTAATTCCTGTCAAACTTAGATGCAAACTCCTCAGTTCTTCCAAGATCGGTCTGGGCTAATCTTGTAAATCATTCAGATCCAATAAGATACCATTGTACCATTTATCAGGGGGAGCCCAGTCCCCCAATTTTCACCTATATATCACTTTTAAGGGCTCATTTATTTTCGCGTTCGGATTTTGCGTTGGAGGAAATTATTATAAGTTCTGAATTTTGCATGATTATTGAGTCATCACTGCTGGTAATACCTCAGTTGGATGAAGATGACAGGTGCTTATTTAAATTACCCTGTATTTAAAGAAAAAAAACTGTTGCAAATATAAACATGAGGCTAAAGTAAACCTTTCATTTTGATAAATTGAGCCAGAGGTGCTTGGGTTAGCCTATATTGATGTCCTTTTGCACCTTGTACATGTTGGCCTAGTTCTCATGAACCCTAAAACCAGCAGTGGGAGGAACTTCTAGGAAGTTGTTTTAACACCCCTATCAGAGCCACTCAATGCTTTATAGCATCATGCCCATCGTTTGTCATGATGCATGAATGCAGCCTTGGCAATGAGGCCATATTGATGCATTATGCTTACCACGTACCATCACAGATGGTCGGCACGATGCGCCAATGCAGTGCTGATGCGCAGACTTGCCAGCACATTGGTGTATCATGATGACAAAGGAACATGAACCTGGAGGCATCATGTGGCCCTTAAAGAGTTATTGTTGTGTTGGAGAGTAGTCCATTGTTCCCGCTATATTGTAAATATTAGTCTTTGTTGACGGTGTCGTTGTGTTAGAATGCAGATCAAGTGGCACCTGCGGAAACTCTGTAGTACACAAGACAACATACAGCATGGCCTTAGTTTGCTGATACTAGAACTCACAATAAGCCGAACGATACTAGCGCTTTAAAGGCTGCTGATGTAGGAGTGCATCATGCCCATAAGTCGCCATGAAGTATGGCGAGTTACTCACAAGGACTGCATGAATGCATCATGCCGACCCTATTGGGTTGATACACCCTGGAAGGGTCGGCATGATGCTCCAATGAAGTGCTGGCGAGGAGTCTCGCCAGCACTTCATTGGTGCATCATGATGACCAATTAGCATGATGCACTCCTGCGTCAGGGGTCCTTAAAGGGCTAGTAGTACAGGTGTTGGCCACAGGTGGAGCCACCTCTGCAACAAGTATATATCTTTAACACTTTAACATCATCCATGGCCTCGGTTTGCAATGTTTTAAAAAATCATTGGCATCAGGACATATGGGCATTTTGAGGGGAAAAGAAAATCAATTCCTTTTTAGCGCTATTGCCAAAAAAAAAAGGATCCCTTCATGTCAAAAGGTACGAAAAATTTCATCTGCCATTTTCAAAAAAGGTAAAAGTAAAATTTCTTGCTTTCCTACCATAGTTACCTAAACACAAATTTTTTTTTTTTCAAGACCTGAGTAGCCTCCCCGGACCGCCCTCCAGGTGGCAGCAGCATCACTTATTACCTGCTTAGTTTACACATTTCTTATCTACCCTCCTATCTGATAAGAAACCTGCTCACCTTTGGAGTCTCCTTTTTCTGCTGCTCATCAGAATTGAACATCCCACCACCTGTGGAGATCAGTGAATCATTGTCAAGCTTTTAACCCTCTAAGGGCTGCTGATGCAGGAGTGCATCATGTCGGCATGATGCACCAATGAAGTGCTTGTGAGTCTCCTGGCCAGCACTTCATTGGAGTATCATGCCCACCCTCCATAGGGTCGGCATGATGCATGAATGTTGCTCGCCAGGGCTCCATCCGTGCATCATGACGACCAGTCTGCTCACCAGCTTTTCCATTGGTGCATTATGACAATGCCCCGAAGGGAGGATTAACAAATGCATCGCTGGAGAATTACCTCCCAAGGCTGCATTCATGCATCATGATGACTAACAGGCAGGATGCAGCAATGCACTCTGTAGCTATTGAAGGCTTGAAAAATTAACATTTAGAAAAGAAAATGAGCAGCTGACAGGTTTTTATGAAGATGTCTGGAAATACCCCCTCCAGGTAAACATGAAAGCTGGAAGTGTTATCTTTAATTGATACCAGATGGCAATGAACTGATACAACTATTACAGAGTTGGCTTCACCCGTTAAGGACCGCTAATGCATTGATGCATCATGACCCTATGGGGTTGATACACTTCTGGAGGTTCGCCATGATACTACACCAATGAGTGCATAAAACTAGGCTCATTTCTGTACTACCGTAATCTCCCGCGTATAAGACGCGTCCTCTACGCCAAACAAAATGCTGGGGATTCTTATAGGATGTACTGAAATTCGGGGTGCGTCTTATACGAGGGGTAATTTTACTATAGAAATGTACTAATCTTACAAATTTTAGCCTTAAAATGTGCGTCTTATACGCGAAAATGCCTTTGCTGAGTTTGGGGTGCGTCTTATATGCGCAACGCGTCTTATACGCGGGAGATTACGGTAGTGTGCCTACCCCCTTAAAGGCTGCATAATCAGGGGCGTAGGAAAGGGGGGGGGGCAAAATTTTTTAAGCCTCAACATAAATATAGAAGATTCTCCCAGCTCACCACTCATATTGGCCAAATATATCATTGTGATAGGGAAAATGGCAGCATTGGGTAAAGATAAGCCATCAAGGAATACTCTTTTATGTAAATCCCATACAACCATGCATCAGCACCAGCCCATTCAAGCCGATAATTCACGGTGGCTGGGGTGGAGGCCCCCTGGGCCCCCCCCAATGAAGATTTGCTTCCTACGCCTTTGAATAATAGAGTAGAATTTATCTCCCTCTCCAACCATGGTACACCGATGCAGTTCTAGCCATCGCTGCATTGGAGCATCATGCCATCCTGAGTGTACCAGCCTCATAGGATTGGCATGATACATGAATGTCGCCCTGCCTATTAACTTGCCAGGGCTGCATTCGTGTATCGTGCCAACTCTATTTGGTTGATACAGTCAACGGACAACAAAAAAAATTCAGACCCCTCTTAGGGAGTGGTCATTATTCATCAACAAGGGGGGTGGTGGGTTTTCGCGCGAAAAAATTTTCACGCCCCCCCCTCAACGGCAGTCAAAATCTTTTGCGCCCCCGCGCCGGAGGCGAGAATTTTCGCGCCCCTCTTTAATCTATAGTAGTGCATGGGCTTTTTGGCTAAAAAGAGGGTGAATTTTTTAGCCCCCCTCAAGAGGGGTCTGAAAATTTTATGCCCCCCCTCAAACCCACCACCCCCCTGTTGATAAATATTGACCACTCCCTTAGGAGGGGACAAAAAATGTCGCCCCTTTTGAGCAAAAAAGCCCGCGCGCCACTAAAGAATAAAAGGGGGGCACGGACAAATTTCAGACCCCTCCGAGGGGGGGCGGAAAATTTTTTGCCGCGCACGCGCAGAATTTCGCCAACCCTCAAAAATTGATCATTCCCTTTCCAAAAAGAACTTTTTTAAGAAGGGCCTCAAATTTTTTTATCCCTCAAAGCCACCCTTCTCTAGTAGGGATAAGTCATTTATTGCCAGCTTGGGGGGGGTTGGTGAAATTCCGCACATGCGAGGAGTCTAAAATTTTTCGCTCAAAAGGGGCCCCCCCTTAGAGGGGTCTGAAATTTTTTGTCCCCCCAACCCGAATCCCCCCCTTCTTGTTAAAAAATTGACCACTCCCTTAGGGGGGTATGAGGAGACAAATAAATGTTGCCCCTTTTTTTGCTAAAAAGGGGTGAAACTTTTAAACCCCCCTGCAAGAGCACCATCCTCCCCTTTTATTAAAAATGACCATTCCCCAAAAACTTTTTTAACCCCCCACCCCCATGGTTATTTGAAATTTCTTGCCCCCCCCCTTGAAGATCACACCTCCTGGAGGTGTGAATAAATTTGCAAACCACACCTCCAGGAGGTGTGAATAAATTTGCAAACCACACCTCCAGGAGGTGTGAATAAGAGCATACCTCCTCGAGGTGAGAATAAGGATTCTTATTTTCACCTCCATGTGGTTCCTCCTCGAGGTGAGAATAAGGATTCTTATTTTCACCTCTATGTGGTACACCTCCTCGAGGTGAGAATAAGGCCACTGCTCGCACCTCGAGGAGGTGAGCGCTTATTCACACCTCGAGGATGTGTGTATATCATCGGCCCCACAGCTTCAAGGTTTGCAAACTGTTCTCACCCATTTATAACATACCACCATTCACTTCCTGGTTTATCACATATTCCCAAAAAGGGGGGAGGTGGAAAGATATGTGTTGACTTATGTTAATATTTTAGAAATAATCCATATTGACAGCGCAACCAATCCAGAGAGCAACAATTTATTTCAGTGTGGCTCAACACTGATATAAACTGGGTGTTGATATAAATACTGTGAGTAATTATAAACTCGAAGCACCTTGAGTGAGCTGCTCATCCTATACCTGCAGTGAGCCAGTGAGCACCTCACCTGCTCTGATACTCTGTCTGTCTGTCTGTCTGTCTGTCTGTCTCTCTCTATGTCTGTCTGTCTCTGTCTCTCTCTGTCTTTCTCTGTCTCTCTCTCTGTCTGTCTCTCTATGTCTCTCTCTCTCCCTCTCTCCCTTGAAACATGCTAATTTCATGAGAACACCTCTATAAGCCGCACCATTGAATTTGGCCATAAAGAGACTTTTGCCACCAGGACTTCTCTCTTTGTTCTATGCACCAGAGCACACAAAATGTCTTGATTTATGATGCTTTGTCAGAAGTCCTACTGCACATCAAATGCACACCGACCGATGTTAACACTATGATAGCTGGGTATTAATACTGTGAGTAATTATAAACTCTAAGGTAGCACATTGAGTGAGTTGCTCACCTTACACCTGTATAACTCACCTGTACTGATACCCCATACCTCCCTCACCTGTCTCACCCCCCCATACCACCTGACACCCTACCTCAGGTATGCAGGCCCCAGGTCCCAGGTAGGTAGTCCCTCCCAGGGGGCTCCCACCTGATGCCCTTAGGGCTATCTGTCAACGTAACTCTCTAGGGCCCGCTGATGCAGGAATGCATCATGCCCAGTGGTTGTCATGATGCACCAATGACGTGCTGGCGAGACTGCTCGCCAGCACTTCATTGGAGCATCATGCCGACCCTCCGGGAGTGTATCAACCCTGTAGGGTTGGCATGATGCATGAATGTAGAGGATTTAGATGCTAGTAGTTAAGAGTTTATTTACCTTTTTTCAACAGCAAATTTAGCCAAATTTAAACAAGGGACGCTCTTCAAAATCCTGGATCCATCTCTGCAGGGCTACATTCATGCATCATGACGACCAATGAGCATGATGCATTAATGCAATAGCGGCCCTTGAAGGGTTAAAGGGTTATGTGAGGGCTATATGTCAACCTGGTTATGTGAGCTGATATAAGGGGGGCATAACTTAGATACCTCTCTGAGCTGCTCATACCCCCCCCCTCCCACACACACACACATATATACCTATAGATACATACCGTAATCTCCCGCGTATAAGGCGTGTCTTATACGGGGCGTTTTAGTTCTCATTGGATCCGCAAGGGGGACACCAAGACCTTTCTTTTGATATCTTACATGCCCCCTTGGTCAAAATAGGACAAAATGGGGCCCAGGAGGGCCCAAGGTGGCCCAAGCTACCCATAGGTTTTTGAATTTTGAAAATTCATTCAGTAGAACCAAAGTTATAAATTTTTCAATTTTTTGAGAATTTTACAAAACTCTAGGTGCGCCTTATACGCGGGCTGCGCCTTATACGCGGGAGATTACGGTACTGCTTAGCAGACAGTTTATGATTGGTCATTAATTACCCCGCTTATCTACAGGGTGTCTGTGTTGGTCCTATCACCCCACCCCCTACCCTCTACCTCCGGCCCTGCAACGTAGGTAATATTAATATACATACAGGTGTTAGGGGTCCCTGAGCTGCCCCATGGTGAAGATGGAGGTTAGAATTGTATCTGGCTCTCAGGGTACAGGGGCTATATAGTACTGGGTATAGGGATCAAGTTATAAGTAAGTTTTTATCAATAGTGTCCTGTCTGAAGCAAACAGAAACTGCATGCTCACAAGGTCCATTAGCACAGATCTTGTTGGAAAAGTCTTGCCTGACTCTCAAATTTCCTTCCCAATCAGAGGTGCTACCTTTTCTGGTTTATCAGGAATTCCTGTTTTGCTTTGTCACGAAATCAGATCATATAATGAGAAAAAAAAATACAAAAAGAATGTTTCCCCATTGTTTGAAAATAAAAGTTGAGTTGCCTACATTGTCATGTAGATATGATGGTCTATGGTCACTGTACCTGGATGCCCCCCCCCACCCCACACATGCTGTCCCAGATCGGCACCTTTGTCATGCTAGTAGGTGCCAAACCACGTCTGACCCCGCCCCATACCGGGCCCACAGGTCAAAGGTAATGGACACACTGTCACACCAAGATCAGGGGTCATGTGAACGCTGGGTCTGATTCAAGGGGTCAGTCACAGAGCTCTGACACCCTAAAGGACAGACATTTCTGATCTCATGAGGAAATAAATTGCAGATGGTAAAGCTGGACAGTTCCTTGTCTCGGACACAAAGGATATTTTGGAAGCTAGTTTTATAAGGCACAACTTGAGCCATTGAGTCAAAGGAACAGGCACCAGTCTATATGACAAGTTTTTCACCTCACAGGCCATTTGCTACTGCAGATTGTATTGCTCTGCAGGCCCGGATTGATTTTGGCAGGACCATGATACCTCATTGCAGGGGCGGATCCAGGGTTTTGGAAAGGAGGGGTCCGGCGGATCCAGGGTTTTGGAAAGGAGGGGTCCAACCCTGGGACCTGAGGCCATGATGTCGCACATGCAGTGCCGCAACGTTTCAAGCGCAGCACCGCGATGTCGCAAGCAGAGCGCTGCAACATACGTTAGGGGGGGGGGTGGAAAGAACCAAGAAAAGGTTGCAGAATGGTATTTTAGGGAGCCTAAAACATTTCCTATCATACTCCAAATTTTAATGCTTTTTGGTGTAAACCTGGGGTGGGAAGGGTTTCCATAAAGGGGATCAAATTTTATGTGATAATGCTTTGTCCTTTGTGAGGTTTTGAAGGCTGGTCCCTCAAGAAAAAAATTGAAATATAGATGTCAACCTCTCTAGTTTGAGGGTTTCAACTAGCCTCAGATTTGAATCTAGTGTATTTAGATATTGTTGAAACTTTTTGAAAAATTGATGTCAAACCTTGAAGTTTTAAGCATTTTGATATACCCTCAGCAGTATGTTTATGCACTGGTGATTAAGGGAGTTTTGGGTCATGCCCACAGAAAATCTTATAACATAATCATCAAACTTATATTTAAAACATTTTTGTATAGGTAATCATTTTCAGCAAGAAAATTACCTGGGGAACCCCATACAGTATTCCACGCATAAAGGCACACCTAATGCCTAGATGCCTATATGGTGACTGGTGCACATTGAGGATGATTTCTAGTAGATTACCCCTAATCTTATGTAATTAATACCCTATATCCCTGACTCATCACTATACCATGGCCTATACCTCACAAACTCAACCTATAACTATAAGACTTACCAGGGATGGGTGTAAGGTTTGAGCTATGCCTTATATATAGGCCGAAGCCAAGCATTATCTATATATATGTGTGCGTGTGTGCACGCATGCATGTGTGTGTGTGCCTTTTTCTGGATTGGCTCACGTTAGAAAAATTTGAGGAAATTTTATATATTTCAGATACTGTAGAGCCATAAATTGTACAATTTGGAAACAATATAAGCTATGTCGCAGAGAAAAAGGGTGATGAATGGGGGCATACAAAGTGGACATCCTGGGTGGGCCCAAAGGGGGGGGGTCCACCTTCGGGGACCCCTATTTGGACATGTTATGGGTGGACCAAAAGGGGGGGGGTCCTGACCCCCAGAACCCCCCTCCCCCCCACTGGATCTGCCTCTGGCCTCAAGGTTATCGTTGTTGGGAAATGAATGATGAAAAAGAAATTATTTTATTTATTTAACTTTTTAAAACCTTAACAAACAGTAATGCCTTTTGTTTAAGGCTGTTAAAACTTTAATAATTGTCCTATTTCAAGCCATAAAAACCAAAATGTAGCCCAATGTCTCAAAATTACAGCTGGCCGTTCGGTCTGGCAGCACGCTGATTCCTGCCAGCAATTTAGCAAAAGGCAATGTCCGACAAGTTTTCATTTTGACTGAGGCACACATCTATCCACTGGCACTGGACACAACTTTCTTTTCCTTTTGTGTGATTTGTCGACCTGTGATGGTCTAATACAGTGTTTTCAGTAAATACTAAATGACAAATTTCCTCTTGGAATGCAGGTTGTCCTGGGATCCAAATTCTTTGTAGATTGTTTGCTTGCAAAACAGCTAGAAATACCAGTGTAAGGAGAAAACAGCATTCAATAGTCCCACTGGGAGTCAGTACTCAGTCCACCAGGGTACATGATGACTTCAGAGATTAGCGGAGACAGGAACAGAACTACCGTAATCTCCCGCGTAGAAGACGCGTCCTCTACACCAAACAAATGCCTGGTGCGTCTTATAGGATTTTTTCAAGTTGGGTGTGCGTCTTATACGAGGGGTAATTTTACTATAGAACAGTACTGGATTGACAAAAATCACCCCTAAGAGGTGCGTCTTATACGCGAAAATGCATGTAATGAGTTTGGGGTGCGTCTTATACGCGCAGCGCGTCTTATACATGGGAGATTACGGTAATAGCCAAGTTTGCCGTGGGATGAAATTTCACACTAAACATACTGAAATAGCAATTTCAAAAATAAAAAATAAAAGACTGAGTTCAGATAGTGAGATACATGTAAGGCCAAACGAAAAATAGCTTTGTATCAGAGCTCCTAACCATATCTAGCACGACAGGGTGAATGCCAGAAATATATTTTCTTCAGTTTTGAGAAAGTTTTACATGATGGGTTCTCTTCTGAATACATTAAGAAACATGTGAGTCATGCTAATTTTTGGCATTTGAGAAAAGTGAAATAAATAAGAAGAAAAAACAACTTTGACCTACCTCCTAGATTTATAGAGCTTGTTCCCTGAAACATATCGTTTTTCACATCTGCCTGACCAAGATAAACTTGGGCATTTAAAAGAAACAGGGAAAAAAACTGAGAAAAAATGTACATGTCCATGACATGGTGATAAGGAGTTATGGGGCAGGTTGAAGACGGAGACTGGAGGATTTCAAAGGACGTCTTTCTACAACCACCTTATGTATGGGGCTGGCTGGTACTGTTTGTATCCCCTCTGTATAGTTCTTTAAGTGCCGCTAATGCATTAATGCATCATGCCCATTGGTCGTCATGATGCAAGAAGGTAGCCCTGGCGAGTAACGCGCCAGCGCTACCTTCTCGCATCATGCCAACTCTACAGAATTGATACTATGCCTGCAGGAGGGTTTGGCTTGATGCTCCAATGAAGTGCTGACCAGCAGACTTGCCAACACTTCATTGGTGCATCATGATGATCAATAGGCATGATGCACTCCTACATCAGCAGCCCTTGTTGAAAGGCTAAGCCCCCCCCCCGTCACACAGTCCTACCAGGGACAAGAGGCACTGGTGAGTGAGCAGTTCTAGACTAGCTCAGGACAGCCCTAAGTATATTGGTACTGCTCTAGGCTCTAACAGAACAAGTTACAGAAAAGAATAAAACAGTATTTCTCCTAAATTTGAAATAATATTAATGGAGGTAAATTCAACCAATCCAAACCAAAACTAACAGAATTTACCTCTTAGAGGATGGGTTTTAAAAGCATCTGTCTAAAAAGAAAATAAGTATTCAACCTCACCACTGATCAAGTCTTTTGGGTTCTGAAGAAGTCTACCTAGATCAAGTGGCTAAGTCATCCATTGAGATATCTTAGAGAGAGAAAGAAAGTGGGGAATAAAGCAGGGTAAACTGAAAAGGACCTATGAACCTTTTGGTTTGATAAGGGGCATAGATTTGATCCCATATACCCCTTCCCCCTACTCAGTATAATAATAAACCCCTCTAACCCCAGGGGTGAAGCCTGATATGGGTCACAAGGTACAATACCGTAGTGGCTTGTTTAAGCACCAAACCTTTGAATGTGTGCCAGTTTGAAATTAGCTCGGGGCACAGTAATAATTTCACTTGTTTTCAGTGAAAAAGCCAGCGTGTTACTATAGGTTAAAAGGGCGCATTCGCACAAGATTTTCATTCCCCAAGGGGAGTAAAAAAAAAAGACCCTCGAGAGAGGTAAAAAAAAGATTTTGCGCGTCCGCATGCAACCTCCAAAATGCTAGCTGCAGCTTATACAGGCGGTTTTTACTGTAAGTCCTGTTGCCAGTGAACAAACAGGGATATGGTGACCTTGACCCTTGACCTCCTTCTGGAAGCTGACCAAACAGGGTTGTTTATTGAATCAAACACAAAGCTCAGATTCTCTGTAGTTGTGTGTGAGTGTGGGTGAAATTTGTGTGTGTGTGTGAGTTTGGTGACCTGCTTTGTTTAGGTGGAAACCAAAGAGAGCAAGTTTGATTAAGTCTGTACATTGACATTCTGTGATCCATAAAAAAGCAAATTGCTCAAACTCATCAATACAGACCATGATATATAGATCATTACAAAAACGTGCGGTCATAGAGCCAATCTTGGGTTTTTGACTGACTTGACCTAGAGGTATGAGCTGTGACCTTGACTTACCCTTGGGGTGAGCTGTGACCTTGACTTACCCTTGGGGTGACCTGTGACCTAGACTTGACCTTGAGCTGACCTGTGACCTTGAGGTAAGCTGTGACTTAAATTTGGCTTTGAGTTGACCTGTGATCTTGAGCTGACCTGTGACCTTGAGCTGACCTGTGACCTTGAGCTGACCTGTGACCTTGAGGTAAGCTGTGACCTAGATTTGGCTTTGAGGTGACCTTGAGTTGACCTGTGACCTTGAGCTGACCTGTGACCTTGAGCTGACCTGTGTAGTTAGATGTGAGAAGGTTGGTGAGTGTCCAGGTACATACTGGGACGGTGATTCACGTCCAGTTGTGGTGGGAGATGATGAGAATCAGTAACCATTTAGGTAACAGCTTTCGCTTTCTGTATTTTCAAGTTTCACCCGCAAAGGATGGCTAATGCAGTATTGGCATCTGGCCATCATGATACTTGAAATGAATGCAGCTCTTGTGAGTAACTTGCCAGAGCTGCATTCATTCCCAGAGAGTCTGCATGAGGCATCAATGAAGTGCTGGTGAGCAGACTTGCCAGCACTTCATTGGTGCATCATGCTGACTGAAAACTAAAATGTTGACATAATGCACAAATCATCGCCTTCGTGCAAGAAGGTTGTAACTGCATTTTTCAAGTTTTCCAGGAAAGGCTATCGCTACAACTTATGGAATAAATATAGGAAGTAACATGCACACAGAAAAGAAGAGGCAGGAAATATTGAAACAGGGAGAAAAGCAAAGGAGGAAAATGAACCCTCCTGTGCTTGTGGAGGTTTGTATGTATAGCTCAGTTGGGGGTAAACTAGTAATTCACCTTCAAATATTTACCCAGTATGTCAATGGGTGAACACACACACTAGTGCAGACACAGTGAGTCATAATTAGATCAGGTCACAGGCAGCTTATAATGCTTCATACAGCCCCACACACACCTGCACATTATAGGTGTGTTTAAACCCCTTTAAGGACTGCTGATGCAGGAGTGCATCATGCTCATTGGTTGGCATGATGCATGAATGCAGCACTGGTGAATAATACGCCTACATTCAAGCATCATGCTGACTTTACAGGGTTATTCAGCCCCGGAGGGTCAGCATGATGCTCTAATGAATTATAAAGGGCGGGTGAGCAGTCTCGCCAGCACTTCATTGGTGCATCATGACAACCAATGCACATGATGCGCTCCTACATTAGCGGCCCTTATAACACTGCTGGGCGAAGTCAGAGTGCATTTTCCTGAATACTGCGTTCTGATTGGCTGTTTGACCATGCATTATCTAGATGGATAATGCAAAGGAGGTTAACTTCATCTCACCTTTAGACTGCACAATTGATATTCATGTGTTGTCAGGTGGCTGATGGGTGATTTTTCTGTGTTATAACGGGAATAATGCACTTGGTCATCTCGGAGCCTATAAGGCCCCTCAATGTCTCAATACAGTCTAGAGCACTCCCACACCCATGCCCCGTGCATTATTCCCTAATTAAAGGTTTCTCGCCAGGGCTGTATCCATGCATCGTATCGACCATGTATGATGACATAGTCCATACGCTTAATGCATCAATGCAATATGCGGTCCTTAAAGGGTTAACAGGTAGGTCCTCCTCCTGTGCCAGATGCAGGAATCCAGGTGATGTGGCATGATGTACCACCTGAGGTGTGAATGGGGGGGGGGTGTATATCTAGAGGTAGGGGAGTTTTGGCCTTGCTACATGTTATGTCTGTGCATTCAATGCTGGCTTTTGGATAAGTGATTGAGAAATCTGCCCTCCTGCAATCAATGTACTTTGTCAAATACCCTCCTGATGAGGAATTTAGGAAGCATCTAGCAATTTTCTTCAAAACTCAGTCCCATGCCTACTCATTCCCTGAAATCCTTACTGTTGCATTTAAGCGCCGGGTTTTGAATGAGCGCCTGTCTTGAATAAGCGCCGGGCATATGTGCATCATGAAATATGCCTCAATTAAGTGCTGGAAAAGTAGCCCTTGGATAAACTTGTATTAAAAGGGCTGGGGGTAATGGCACCTCCCAAACTGTTAGCACTGGAGCGGTCAGTCACCAAGATATGTTGGGCATTGAGGGGAATGTTGGAGAAAATACAGTATACATAGCAGACAGGAAGACATTCCTACCCCTGCAGGTGGGCACCCACCTTAGAGCATACAGATACACATGTGTGGCATCTGAGGTAGGTATGTCTCCATCTTATACCTCAGCTACTACTACTATATGTATACACATAAATAAACCTCTCCTGGCTCTCCATCTAGAGACTGGCGAGCAAACCTGCCAGCACCTCATTGGTGCATCATGTCCATTGGTCATCATGATGCACTAATGAAGTGCTGGTGAGACTGCTCGCCAGCACTTCATTGGTGCATCATGCCGACCCTCTGGGGGTGTATCAACCCCATAGGGTCGCCATGATGCTTGAATGCAGCTCTAACGAGTTACTCGCCAGGGCTGCATGAATGCATCATGACGACCAATTGGCATGATGCATTAATGCACTAGCGGCATTTCAATGCACTACTACGGTAAGCGCTATGGGTTCCTCCGGGATTCTGCGGGGTGCACAAACTGCCCCATAAACCACAGAGTGGACGGTGTGCGGATGTTGTGTTATGCTACAAGGACGCTGTATATATAATGTGGCCTGTAGATTCCCTGCATACCATGCCTGACTGATACATGGACATGGGGGTGTATATACCTGGATGGATGGAAGCCCTACCTCATGTCCTTATACCCCTCTCTCACACACTTGGACACACTCCCAAGGTTCTAACGTTAAACCCTGTGTATAAACCATGGCTTATCAACCCCTGGTGTGGCTTACAGGTCTGTGCTGAACTCAGGGTGCGGCTTACAGGGATGTAAGTCTTCAGGTTTTATCAGGATTTCCTGATTTCTGAAAGTTTTGAATGTCATGTATTTTCCTTATATGAGTGGTAAGGAGGGATGTTTGGAAAAATAGAAGGCTTTTATATCAAGTAAAGGTATGGCTTCCTGATTTTTGCCCATGACTGACTTACATCCCTGGGCTTATATGAGTTTTACTTATATAGACTTTTTTAAATATTGGGCACCATTTCAGATCACTTGTGTGGCTTATAGTAATGCCATGAACTCAGGGTGTGGCTTATACGAGGGTTTTTAGATTAGTAGCTCTGAGGACACCTTAACCCTTTAAGGGCCGCTGATGCATTATTGCATCATGCCCATTGGTTGTCATGATGCACCAATGAAGTGCTGGCCAGACTATTTGCCAGCACTTCATTGGAGCATCATGCCGTCCCTACAGGGTTGATACATACATTCCCGGAGGGTCGGCATGATGCTCCAATTAAGTGCTGGCGAGCAGTCTCGCCAGAACTTCATTAGTGCATCATGCCGACCATTGGGCCTGATGCATTTATGCATCAGTGGGTTAGACTTAGAGGTTGTGCACTTGGAATAAGGGCAATGAATTTGATATTGTAATGATCGACCCGCATTTAAGGTGCACCTCATGCACATATGTAAAGACAAACTCTTAGTTAAGGAACAGATGTCCTATAAATTAAGGCGAACCTGTGGCTTGATCTCTGAATATTCTGATACTAATTCAATGTAATTTTTCAGCGACTCCATTTTTTTTGCCGCTCCTATAAGACATACCAGAGGTTTATCCTTGACCTGCTTTTGAACATGGTATTTTGTTACTTCCTGATGCAAGAATATATCTAGGGATGCATACTTTAGAAGGATTTCTGATTTCTGACTCATTTCTTTGACATTCCTACAAACGGTATTCAATGCATTTAGAATATGGTATGTATAGAATTTTACTTACACCCTGACATAGTCATATATATTCCGGCCGGTGATACTAGCGCGGGCATCTCGTGCGAGTAAGATTCTTATTCGCACTGGATTTTCTGGGAAACAGGACATTTGATAAATGGGACAAAACCAAGAAATATGGGAAACGAGATCACACAATATGTTCTGGTACACATGACCTCTGCACCATTTCTAGGTACCCATCATGGTATGTATTATTAGTGGGTTTTACCTCAACCAGCTAAATTCAAACTGGCGGCTCCACAAGGCCTCCATACAGAGGGATAACGTCTTGATAATCTCAGGTAACTTTGCCCACTAATTTCCAAAGATAAAGAGTCTAGCTTCTGTTCTGGGATTGTTACAATTGACTAGAGCCCAGGGAGGGTGTGTCCCACCTCAAATTAACCATTGTGCACCTGAACGCCGCTATGGGACACTGGTATTAGTACTTCCGGTGGCAGGCGGAAGTAGCAAGGTGAAGCTTCATGGAATGTGTGTATGTTATCATTGCGGTGGGTGGGATGGGTGTTTATCGAGGTGCTGTTGTCTCTGCCCCGGGTGGTGCGCCCATTGTGGCCCGCGGGCAGATTTCACCCGACCAGGTGTGCCGCAGGTGCACGATGAGGGAATATGATTCTTGGGGCATCATGAGGCCCTTAACGTATTATGATGTAGGAGTGCACCATCGTTATGATGCACCAATGAAGTGCTGGCGAGTCTGCTTGCCACCATTTCACTAGAGCAGTGAATTATGCAGTTCATAAATGGGTAACCCTTTTAGGGGTGCTGATGGAGGAGTGCATCATGCCCATTGGTGGTCATGATGCACCAATGAAGAAGTCTGTGTGCCTGCAGTCTATCATGCTGACACTCCGGTAGTGAGTGAGTGAGTAATAAATGTTTAATGCCATTTCAACAGCTAAGGTCATATTCATGGTGAGAACTACTAAACTACACGTTTCACAGAGGGATGTGTCAGTGCCCTTGCATATGTGCACCACAAACATGATCCTGAGGGGATAGGAAAGAGCAGATATAAACTCTTTTAAGTGGGTTAGGGAAGCCCGGGAAAGAGGAGATAAAGACCATTTTTAAGTGTGCTAGCGAAGCCCGTCAATTCTAGAAAGTCAGCATTATGCATGAATGTAGCCCTGGCGAGTTACTCGCATCACATAGACCTATGGGCTTGATGCATAAATGCATTAGGATACCTAAAATAGTTAATTCTGACCAATGGACACTGTATGGTGATTAACTTAATCTTGCCATCACCTTTTCAGAAAAAAAAGTAAACTAGCCACATAATTAGAATTCAGTGGTTCTCATCAGCTGTTTTTCAGGGATGGCACTTAGTCACATCAGAGATATAAAGCTACACAAAATAATCAGAATAATGGAATTGAGGTTGCACTGTCCAGACACCTTAATTTCTGCATGGCAAAGTATTTCTGACCATGTCTATGGGAGTACGTAGCGAAAAGAACACTGGAATTGAAATGAGTAGTACCACGGTTCCCACTAGTCATTTAAAAGTCAGTTAAATAAATATTTCTTTAATAGTCAGTTAAAAACACATTTTGAGAAATAGTCAGTTAAAAGTCAGTTGAAAAATGTATTTTGACCAACTTAGGGGGTGAAAATGATTTAATAACAGCAGGTTGTCATGATTTTGCGTGAATATGCAAAATCTCTTATACTTCTGAAGCGGGCTTCCCTAGCCCACTTAAAAGGGTCTATTTCTCCTCTTTCCTATCCCCTTGGATGTGTGTGGTGCACATATGCACGGGCACTGACACATTCCTCTGTGAAATGCAGTTCTCGCCATGAATATGACCTTAGCTGTCGAAATGGCGTTAAACATCTATTACTCACTCACTCATACTTCTGTAGAGGTCGACGAAAACATCTCTGGGTCGAACCCGGGTCTCTCCCTTGCAAAATCAAGCACTCTACCGCTGAGCTACATCCCCTGGCCTGACATACCCTGTCACCAACATGGCCTCACTGACATTTGCACCTTCCACCTACCTCTGGATCGGTATGGTATACATAGGGGGAGTGCCCACCAAGTGAGCTGGCCTCTGGAGGCTCAACGCACCCGGGGAGGGAACGAACCCCTACACTCCTCCCAACCAGCTTCAACCGTATCACGGCAGACCTGATCCTCCAGTTCAAGTCTGAACGGTACCAGTACTCAGTCACACACAGCACACACAATCCCCCGATACTAGCAGGTTGAAGCCCTTGTCTGTACCATACCGGCCCAGGTCCTGAGTATCTTAGTCCCCCTCGCAGGGCAGGACCACTCGGTGTCTCCACCAGTGTAGAGGTCGGCGAAAACGTCTCTGGAGACACTGGGATCCAAACCCGGGTCCTTCACTTGCAAGTCGAGCGCTGTACTGCTGAGCTATATCCCCTGGCCTGACATACCCTGTCACCGACATGGCCTCACTGACATTTCCACCTTCCAACTACCTCTTGATTGGTATGGTATACATAGGGGGAGTGACCACCAAGTGAGCTGGCCTCTGGATGCTCAACGCACCTGGGGAGGGAACGAACCCCTACACTTCCTCGCTAGAGTCTTTTTCTCGAGCCCCACAAATTCTCCAATTTTCAGTCAGTCAAAAGTTGATAAATGTCAGTTAAAACCGAGACCTATAAATATTGGGAACCCAGGAGTAGGGGACATGCTACATATCTCATAACTCACTTGTTATTGCAATGTTGGGGATGTTGCAGTAATGGGGCTTTCCCCACACTGTTGCTGTAGTCACTGATAACTGAGGATGTAGAGAAACAACAGGCATCATGATTTGTCTATTTACCCATCCCTCTTTTTGTGTCAACCATTACTCACCCGCAAGCATTTACATCATCTATCCGTGTTATATTTCGATACATCGCAAGATCCGCACATTTCCCCGCCCAGATATGTTTTCGCCAGATTGTATCTCGTGTGTCAGGCAATATTTCCACAGAAACTTGACAGAAATGAATAATATAGCAGGAAGGGAGAAAAGAATAGACGCCATACCTCAAATATTGCCCTGAACCCTTCAAGGGCTGCATGATGCACCAATGAAGTGCTCGCGAGACTGCTCGCCAGCACATCATTGGTGCATCATGCTGACCCTCTGTAACTATATCAACCCTGTAGGGTCGGTATGATGCATCAATGCAGCCCTGGCGAGTTACTCGCCAGGGCTGCATTCATGCATCATACCGACCAATGGGCATGATGCATCAATGCTTGATTGGCCCTCAATGGGTTAACATCTGTACACATGGTCTTTTGATGGTGTTGTGAAAATGACATCAGCGGATAATATGTACTCAGTTCATTTCTCAGGTATTTCCTTACATACAACAAGTACATTGGGAAATGTTTTGTTGGGAAAGTCCTCACATGATGCATATCTAGTTTCAGCACACATTTATAGGGATGAAATATTGGGTTTGCCCTGATTTCAGGGATTTTCAAGCTCCAAAACCTATACATTCCTGTACAAATCCTATGAGTTTCAATTACTAGGGGTCTAGATAAGATGGCTGCAGTTTTCTCCAATTATAACAACAAGCAGGCTAGGGGTAGTGGGGAGAGGGGGGGGGGGTTGAATGGATTCACTCTCACTCACTCATTAATTGATATGAATTTCCTGACATCACGATTCCCATAACATAATCAAAGACTAAACATAAGCAAGTCTACGGTTGAAACTGAGCGATTCAGGGATTTTTTAGCAGTAACTGTAAGGTACTTCCATCCATGTATTGAGATTGGGGAGGGCGATGCCCACCGTAAGGGCCAGTAACGTATCTATGATATGACAGTTTTTTTGTTCCCAACACAAATGAATATGTTATGAGATACCTTCCTGCTGGCCAGATTTCTTTATGTACCTGCCGTATCTTTTTTTTTTCTAGCAGGGGAAGAGGGGAAGGTTTTCACCCCTTAAAAGCAGTCAATAAATGTAAGGTAAAACTGAGGTGATTAAAAGTTCCAGGGTTTTTCCTGATTCCAGGCATTTTACTAATGGGGGGTACTAATGAAGCAATTCAGGGATTTGTATTCTCGGTCATTATCAGACAAAGTTGATACAGCAATTCTGCATTGGGGCTTGTCACATATCATAGAGTGTCGGTTCTTTCACGGTACATAGATGTTAAAACAGAAGAAAACTCCATTTTGCCAAAATGTCATTTACAACCTTTGTGCACCAAGGCGACAATATGTCAATTGGACAAAAGAAGAAAGACTCGAGGACGTGGTAAATAAGTAGATAACTCATGTACCAGGTAGTACAGAGTATGGAGACGGGCACCTGTTACACTCACACATCATACCATTATGTGGAGTTAACCCTTTAGTCGCTGCTGATGCATTATTGCATCATGCCCATTGGTCGTCATGAAGTGCTGGAGAGACTGCTTGCCAGCACTTCATTGGGGCATCATACCGACCCTCCAGGAGTATATGTCATCAATCCTGTAGGGTCGGCATGATGCTCCAATGAAGTGCTGGTGAGCAGGCTCACCAGCACTTCATCGGTGCATCATGATGACCAATAGGCATGATGCATTAATGCACAAGCGGCATCTAAAGGGTTAATATCAGTTTGCTTCTGTTATAGGACTCAGTATGGAGGCCTAGTGGAGCCGCCATTTTTAATGTCGCTGGTTGAGGTTAAACCCACTGATAAGACCTACCATGATGGGTACCTTGTCCCTGGTTAACACCCACTTCCAGGGACATGCTGGTCCCATATTATCAGTTCTTATCAGTGTGTGTTGCTGAAACCAGCTCCAGACCAGCTAGTGGTCTACACCAGTAGGATAGCTTTAATAGACGTCCACATACTGTCGCCTTAGGCTAAGTGCAAGAAGGTTGTGACTGATATTTCGGCAAAACTAAGTTTTTGTTCTCATTGAACACATATTGACCCTTTATATCTATCCACTGTGCAAGCACTGAAGCTGTGTCTATGGATCGCCATGAATATGACCTTGGCTTTAAACATCTATTACTCACTCACTCACTCACTTTGTCTATGGTATGTGTGCCTACAGAGCCCAATGCAATATTGTCGTGCATCCACTTCGTTCTACAGTAACTGGAACATCATTTTTGCCTCTCCTTCAAAACTTGGAAAATAAAATTACAGCCTTTTTGCACAGGGGTGCTGTCGGTACTCTGAAGATGCATTCATGCATCATGCCTGTTGGTCGCCATGATGCGTGAATGCATCCCTTTCAAGTTACTCATCAGTACCACATTCATGCATCATGCTGACCATACAGGTTTGATGCACCCCCACAGGGTCGGCATGATGCTCCAATGAAGTACTGGCAAGCAGACTAAGCTGCATGTCATTTGGGCATCATGATGACCAACAGGCATGATGCACTAATGCATTAGGAACCCAATAGGCATGATGCACCAATGCATTAGGGACCCAATGGGCATGATGCACTAATGCATAAGGGACCCAATGGGCATGATGCACTGATGCATTAGGGACACAATGGGCATGATGCACTAATGCATAAGGGACCCAATGGGCATGATGCACTGATGCATTAGGGACACAATGGGCATGATGCACTAATGCATCAGCGGCCCAATGGGCATGATGCACCAATGCATTAGGGACCCAATGGGCATGATGCACTAATGCATTAGGGACCCAACAGGCATGATGCACTAATGCATCAGCGGCCCAATGGGCATGATGCACTGATGCATTAGGGACCCAATGGGCATGATGCACTAATGCATTAGGGACACAATGGGCATGATGAACTAATGCATTAGGGACACAATGGGCATGATGCACTAATGCATAAGGGACCCAATGGGCATGATGCACTAATGCATTAGGGACACAATGGGCATGATGCACTAATGCATAAGGGACCCAATTGGCATGATGCACTAATGCATTAGGGACACAATGGGCATGATGCACTAATGCATAAGGGACCCAATTGGCATGATGCACTAATGCATCAGCGGCCCAATGGGCATGATGCACTAATGCATAAGGGACCCAATGGGCATGATGCACTAATGCATCAGTGGCCCAATGGGCATGATGCACTCATGCATTAGGGACCCAATGGGCATGATGCACTAATGCAACAGTGGCCTAATGGGCATGATGCACTAATGCAGTAGGGACACAATGGGCATGATGCACTAATGCATAAGGGACCCAATTGGCATGATTCACTAATGCATTAGGGACACAATGGGCATGATGCACTAATGCATAAGGGACCCAATTGGCATGATGCACTAATGCATCAGCGGCCCAATGGGCATGATGCACTAATGCATAAGGGACCCAATGGGCATGATGCACTAATGCATCAGTGGCCCAATGGGCATGATGCACTCATGCATTAGGGACCCAATGGGCATGATGCACTAATGCATCAGTGGCCCAATGGGCATGATGCACTAATGCATTAGGGACCCAATGGGCATGATGCACTAATGCATAAGGGACCCAATGGGCATGATGCACTAATGCATAAGGGACCCAATGGGCATGATGCACTAATGCATAAGGGACCCAATGGGCATGATGCACTAATGCATCAGCGGCCCTTAAAGGGTTATCTAACATATCCCTAGGACTTGTTTGATGGGCGTGTCTGTCTTTTACAAACAGTTTCCACTTTTAGGGAGGGAGGGGCAGAAATGTGGTTTATACAGTTAGCATTTATTTCCCCTCGCTGCAAATCGCTACAATTTGCCGCAAGACACAATTATGGCCATTCAGTGGTTATACAGGCTATTAGCGAAACTGAACCATGTTATTTGTCCTCGTAATAACAGGCGTACCCTTGTAGGTTGTACAAGTTTGTATTGCGCAGAAGAAACTGGGAAAATAGCAAAAGAAAGAAAAAACAGGGAATTCTGTCAAAAGAGAGGGGAAAGCTCAGGGCAAAATACAGATGGTACATGTACAAATGTAAATTGCCGTACAATCGATTGAGGGCCATTTTTCAGTAGTTGAGTACAATTATATCCATGTCTAAACAAAAACTGTCCTGATCCAAATCTACTTTGACTCAGGACAAAGGAGAAAAAAGAAGAATTTGAAATTTAAAATTTCAGTGGGAACCCTGACCTCTGTGTTTTAGCAGAGAGGTTTGGAGTCAGCTTACAGTGGCGGGTAAACACCTAAAAGCACGCTCCTCCTCTACATCCTCCCCCCCCCCCCCCACTCCCCTTCCCCCAATGCACATGATTTCTCATGAGTTTTGCCAAATTTCACAAATTTAATTAAGTTGATTATTGGATCTGTACTCGCTGAATTCAGTGAGGCTGTGTTCGGCGAACTCCTATAAAAGATTTTGCCCAACTTGATCTAAGAATGACAGATGCCTATTTAGTGGCCCTACTTTGTCTACAATCATCGTATATTACCAGAATCGCCAGGTTCCCTGGGTATAATCTCGATTATACCTCAACTTACAGGAAAAGTCTCAAAAGATCTTAAAATTTTGGGCCAACATAGACAGCAAGTTACAGATTTTCGCCCAACTTAGTCAACAAGTCACAGTTTGAGCCAACGGAACTCAACTTGGTCTTGGGCTTCCCTAGCCCACTTAAAAGGATCTGTATCTCCTCTTTCCTATCCCCTCAGGATGTGTGTGGTGCACATATGCGTGGGCACTGACACATTCCCTTGTGAAATTGTGTAATGTCGTTCTCGCCATGAATATGACCTTAGCTGTCGAAATGGCGTTAAACATCTATTACTCACTCACTCACTCAACTTGGTCTTCAAATGACAGATTTTGGACCAATTTGTCCTACAGGCTTCAAATGACAGATTTTGGACCAACTTGGTCTACATGTTTCTGTGGCAGATCCATGATTGCACCCCCCCCCCCCATTTTCAACAGATTTTGGGTGCAAAATATAAGTAATTAAACTCATGCCCCCGTCTATATCCAACACTGAGATTTTGGGCCAACCCGGTCTGTAGATGACAGGCTTTTGGTCTTAGAGTGACAGATTTTGGCCAGACATGTGATAATCAACCACACACTTCCAGCCGGCCTTCCAGCCAGATAATAGTACCACCGGGTGCCACCAGGTGTTGTTTACCTCCCCTCATAGACACCAGGTGTCGCCTCATGTCCCGTGTGTGACGTATGTCCGTCATGTTGACGTCCCAGACACAACCTGTCAGACGCAGACCCCCAGCAAACCTCTCCTAACACTTTAAAGTGCGAGGGATGCTATTCCTCTTTAATATGTTCGATTTGCTACACTTTTGGTCAAGAAACCCTTTATTTCCCAAGATCCATTGATAAGATTTCACAGTATCATTAACCCATTATCATATTAATTATCTGATTTACTAAGGAGTAAAGAAACGTTTGACTTGAAAAAAAGAAAGAAAAAGATATATGATAAGTGCCGGTTGTTCAGGGGGTACTGAAGTGTGAAAATGTGGTTTTAGTCCAAGTCTTAAAAAATCGTCGGGGTATAAGACCCTAGATTTTGAAATGAGTGAGCGCCCCTTGCAGTCCAGTACGGTGCACCTCACCTGCACTGCATTGGTGCGTCATGTCGACCAGGGAACATGAATCAAAAGGACATTAATGCATCATACTAATGCATCATTGGTCGTCATGATGCACCAATTGAGCAGTCTCGCCAGCACTTCATTGGAGCATCATGCCGACCGTCTGGGGTTGATACATACTCCCAGAGGGTCGGCATAATGCTCAAATGAAGTGCTGGCGAGACTGCTCGCCAGCACTTCATTGATGCATCATGACGACCAATGGCATGATGCATTAATGCATCAGCGGCCTTTAAAGGGTAAATATGTGAAATTAGCTGATATGGGTCATATTGAAGTAGCAGACACTTCTGCCCAGCTGTTGTTGTTACTGTGTGCCTAAATGTGTGAAATTAGGTGAGTTTGTTTCACCTCTATAGACTCTAGTTGCTGGATTCTGTAAAAAGTTATGCCCTTCATTTTCACCGTGACTCTACAGGCCTCCCACTTATCAGACAAAAAAGTTTTGACTAAAAGTCGGTGAAAAACAAAAATTGTCTGACTATTTTAGGGAGTTGAAATGACAGAGTTCTTGGCATGAAATAAAATTATAAGTATTGGCCATGGTCAGATTAACGCATAAATTTAACCGGGGCAATTTTTATGTTGGCCCCTAATTGCTAGTACTGCATCTTGCTGACCCTACGTGATTAATGCATCCTCAAGGGGCGCCATGATGCACCAAATGCACTTCTAGTTCTACCAGAACTGCATTGGTGTATCAAGCCAACCAACGAGCATGAACCTGAAGGCATCAACTATTTATTACAGATTTAATAATACACACAATCCCAGCCAGATAACCACCCATACAAACCTCCCCCCCCCCCAACCCATCCCCAACCCAACCAATCTAATAGGCGTGGTCGCCACCAGGGGGAGTATCTGTGAGCAGCTCACCGCAAGTGACGTCACACTGGGGTTTATATCCGGTGCACAGAGGACGTCGCGTCTCTCTCTGTCAACACAATTGATCAAAGTTGGGAAAGGAGGAAGGCAAAGATGCACCTCTGGAGGAAGAGCAGGAAAAAAGTGGGAATATCTAAACCTTGAAGGGCCGCTAATGCAGGAGTGCGTCATGCCCATTGGTCGTCACTTGAAGTGCTGGCGAGTAGACTCGTCAGCACTTCATTGGAGCATCATGCTGACCCTCCAGGAGCGTAACGATTCCATAGCGTTGGCATGATGCATGAATCAGGGATGTAAATTTTCAAGTTTTAAGGTATTTTTATAATAAAATAAAAGTTTCTATGTGCATCTCAAGAATTGTTCACACAGTCTGATTTTCATCCCTGTTGAATGTAACCCTGGTGAATAACTCGCGAGTAACTGTGGGCATGATGTAATAATGCATCAGCGGCCCTTGAAGGGTTATAGAGGGAAAAAAGGGTAGGAGAAAAAATATCAGTATAAAAATGAGCAGCTCAGGAGTGGAAAGGTAAATATACTGAGTTGATGATGGGGCGCCCTCTGTGAGCTACTCTGTACTGCCACCTGGTGGAGAAAACTGGAAGTACCACATTGAATGGGGCTAATTTTGTACGTACATAGTGAGTGACTTTGCTTGAGTTCACTAAGATCATACGGCATGTATAGCAGGTTAATTTCAGATGCAGAAATAAGCAAAACCATGAAGACAAAACGGCATGTATAGCAGGTTAATTTCAGATGCAGAAATAAGCAAAACCATGAAGACAAAACATGTCAAACATTGATGACGGTGTAATTTGTAATCCAGAAAAAAATATGCAAAATAAAAGATCTGGTCTGATGGACAAAATGAAAACTGTTTTAAGGAGAGGAGAGACGAAAAAGAACTTTTATTTCATCTCGCATAGTAGTTAACGCATCTTTAGAATTTAGTATGTTAAATTGAGGTGTACATGCATTTCACAAAAAGAAATAATTGCCAAAGTCTGCATTGAAAGCTCTTAAAGATCTCATGATACAGTGAGTGAGTACTAGATGTTTAACGCCATTTCGACAGCTAAGGTCATATTCATGGCGAGAACTACATTACACATTTTCACAAAGGAATGTGTCAGTGCCCGTGCATATGTGCACCACACACATCCGAGAGGATAGGGAAGAGGAGAAATAGACCCTTTCAAGTGGGCTAGAGAAGCCCGCTCATGATACAGTGGACGGCATGATGCGCTTATGCAGCGCTGATAAGATACATGCCACCCCGGGTCATGGAGTTTGTGAGTTTTATGGGTTTTTTTTGTGGGTTTTTTTCTGTTATTTTGTTATTATATATATTTCTTTTGGGGGGGGGTTGTCTTGATGAGTGTTAGTGTAAGATGTCGCTAGGGTTGTTTATAACAGTCTATGTTATGTGGAGTGCCTCACTTTGCACATCAAGTCTGGGTTTACACCGACAAATTCACACAGTGCGCCACTTAGTGCTTCGAGGGTCGCTGATGCAGGAGTGCATCATGCCCCTTGGTCGTCAAGATGCACCAATGAAGTGCTGGCGAGACTGCTCGCCAGCACTTCATTGGTGCATCATGTCGACCCTACAGGGTTGATGTATAGACTCCCAGAGGGTCATCATGATGCTCCAATGGAGTGCTGGCGAGGATGCATCATGCCCGTTGGCTGGTATGATGCATATATGATGCATCTGCATTTCTGCATCAGTCCAATGGAAATAGTAAGGTGCACTCTGAGAATAGAATATAGGGAAATTTAGGGCTTGAATTTTGGCAGTTTTGAACTTAAAATCGCCTATAAAGCCTTGATATAGCTGCTTCTACTTGAAAACCCAGCATATTAGCCACACCAAGGTATAAGCTGACGCTGAGTTCACGGCTTTGCTAAAAGCCGCACCAGCTAGGGTCTTCATTAACACTAAAAGAGTTATAGGAGATGACTATGGGTCCCCTCATTTTCAGTCATTTTGGTGGTGCGAATAAGTTTAAAAAAAGATGGAAATTTTATATATAAGAGGCAGAATTACTTAATGAATTTGTAATGCCATTTAAGGAGGAGATGTAGGGGTCTTGCAGGAAAAGGTATTTCAGTACCAACTATTGTAAATTTGGAGTAATTGTCTACATTCTACAGAGTCAGTTGGTTGGCGGCCATAAGACACCTTTTGCCTGCAATGGTGAAGGTATATGATGTTGATCCATGTTTCAACTTTCCCGCCTTTTTTGGCAAT
The DNA here is from genome assembly GCA_949317995.1 of Acholoe squamosa. NCBI lineage: Eukaryota > Metazoa > Annelida > Polychaeta > Phyllodocida > Polynoidae > Acholoe > Acholoe squamosa. Next base: position 6,667,010 of record OX439045.1, read on the forward strand.
GTGGTGCGAATAGGGCAGTTTTTGCGGGAGTTATGCGAATAGTGGCTTGGTGGTGCCAATAACCTGGGTGAGGGAGTGCTGATGTCAGACCACAAACTAGACTTGCTCAAGGCTATTGATTTATTTCTTTTCGAGTTACGAGCAATGCACATTGCTGCCCTATATTTTCTTCCAATAGGCTATATAAGTAAGGACCCTTGCATATATCTAAAACTCTCCCAGAATTACAAATACACAAAACAACTTCACATGGCAGAAATATGGAAGGGCAAAAAGATTCACTGGAACGCTGTCAAAATGGACTATCCCCTACATCAGAGGCTATCGGCGCCTTGAGACTCGTTATCTTTTTACAATTTCCTAAACATTCTCACACTGTTCCAATCACCAAGGCAGTGGGCCCCTGGCTATGATGTTGATATCGGTTTCAGGAGGCCTAAGGTGTCATATTTACTCTGTTAACCCTTCAAGAGCCGCACGATGCAGGAGTGCATCATGCCCACTGGCAGGCATGATGCACCAAAGAAGTGCTGGCGAGCAGACTCGCCAGCACTTCATTGGTGCATCATGCCGTCCCTTCAGGAGTGTATTACGCCCTGTTAGGTAGGCATGATGCACTAATGCAGCTCAGGTGAGTTACTCACCAGGGCTGCATATACCGTAATCTCCCGCGTATAAGGCGCGTCTTATACGGGGGGTTTTAGTTCTCATTTGATCCAGAAGGGGGACACCAAGACCTTTCTTTTGATATCTTACATGCCCCCTTGGTCAAAATAGGACAAAATGGGGCCCAGGAGGGCCCAAGGTGGCCCAAGCTACCTATAGATTTTTGAATTTTATAAATCCATTCAGTAGAACCAAAGTTATGAATTTTTCATTTTTTTGAGAATTTTCCAAAACTCTAGGTGCGCCTTATATGCGGGCTGCGCCTTATACGCGGGAGATTACGGTAGGTGCAATGTTTAGTGTGCACCAAGGGTTTTAATGGAGAGAGCATTTCATGGCTTGATGTCCTGGGGTGAGGCCATTTCCTACTTTCGTCTGAATTCTTGAGTTTTTTTTTTATTGTACACAGTGTGTGTGTGTGAGGCAACATTTGCCATCTTGCATGTCGGGAAATTGTTTACACGTGGTAGAAATTCAAGAGTTTGGCAAAAGAAATTGATCACCAAAATAGTTGAGTGATATTCCCGCTTAGCGGATTTCTTAGTGGGCTGACCCCTGCTGAAGCTGATACCTTGCGAGATAAGGACTGATAACAGCGAGCTGATGGGTACCAGGTGTTACGTAATTCACCCTGAAAAGTCGGCACTGAATGAAAGGAATTTTCTCATTGGTTGTGGGGTTGTCGGATGGTATGTCCCCATTAATAAAAAGCAACTCAGGTTCTTTTCTTGTAGGTCGTGTATTACTCGTCAATCAATATTCACTGGACTGGTGTGGACAGGGAGCTGTCACCACACGTCCGTCTCTCTCTATCTCTGCGTTCTAGATGGATCTGCCAAGTGCTGCCAAGGCACCCCAGGGCCTATAGGGGCCGCTCAGCAATCCACAGAGCCATCTGTCTATCCCACCCCTACGCGGTGGCGCCCTCTACTCCTCACTACTTATACTACACCATGACTATACTACATGGTCAATATTGTATCCCGCTAGGTTCCTATAGGCTGAGTCTGGGCCTACATACTATATCATAAGTAAGCTTACAGGGTACCATCTACAATGTACTATTGTGGCCTGTTTAACTGCTGTTTCTTTGAATGAGCGCCAGTCTTGTATACGCGCTTGGGGCACAGTGGCATTGAAATTGAAATATACGCTATGAATTGAGTCTTTAATAAGCGCCGGTCTTGAATGAGGACATGGGGGTAAAGTCCAGAGGAATTCTTTAAGCGCCAGCCCGGGGCACTTAAATGATATCTCCCAGCTATGGTATATGTAAGTGATACGATAGAGAGAAATGACGCATCAAATTTGGCCGAACTCATGAGATTCTGTTTGGCGTCTTGTACATCAGGAAATGGTGTACACATGTTGGGTGGATTTCGGCCATAAGTAGTGTGAGACGAGGGACAAGATAGAGACATGATATTCATTCATGTATCATGACAAGCAGACTTGCCAGCACTTCATTGGTGCATCATGCCTGCCAGTGGGCATGATGCACTCCTGGCATCAGTGCGCCAATAAGGCCACACCAAATTAAATAATTGGTCTATGGATTTCCCGCATCATATTTTAAGAAATACAACTTTTTTTTTTTTTTAATTAATTTGTCTATGGATTGCGCCCGCGCCATTTTCTGCAAAAATCTGATTTTTTTTTTTTAATTTTTTTTTTGGCCATAATTTTTGAACAAACAATGGCAGATATGAGATATTATAAGTCTGATTCTAGCTTTAAAAACTGTCAACTCCTTTCCTGGGAAATCTTTGGTTATAAAAAAAAAAAATTGCCCTCTCCACATCTGTGATGTGCAGAATCCATTGACAAAAAAAAAAAAAAAAAAAAAAATCGCCCTCCCTCTCCATTTTTTCAAAATGAAAATCCATAGACCAACTTTTTAATTTGATGTGGCCTAACAGAGTAAAGTAAAATAGTTGAGACTACAGTGCTGAGAAGTTCAGGAAAAGATGTACATATGAATCCCATAGAATCTCGGTGCCTGGATTGCATGTTGCTGCCGTCCTGTGTCAGCCAAGATCCACATACCTTCATTAAGGGTCACAAGCTGCTTCCAGGTTCATGTTTCTTTGTTGTCATGATGCACCAATGCAGTGATGGCTAATTTACCCACCAGCACTGCATTGGTGCATCATGACCACTCCCCTTCAGAGGAACAGCATGATGCATGGAAGCAGCATTAGGGGAGTTACTCGCCAGGGCTGCATTGATGCATCATGCCGACCAATGGGCATGATGCACTAATACAGCCTTTGACGGGTTAAGTCCTTTCACACCCTTACCATACAACATAGGCCGCCAGTTCCTTTTGATGTTGGCATAAAGTGACCAAACCCCGTTGTCAGGGTGATGACGTAGGGTGAGTGTTGTCATGGTGACGTAGGACGTAGCGTCTGCCACCAGGAGACGCTGCCAAGGACAGAGTGCTGCTCTGCTTGTTGCTGGTATGTGGCAGGTGTGTACCACTTGCTCCCTATATGCCTGTATATACAACCATAAAAACCCTCACGTATAAGGCGCATCTTATACACAGAAATCACAACCGGGAAATTACATCATCTGCGTCCTATAGGACTTGCAGATCCTGACGAGAGATACAAAGGGACCAAAGAGAAAAAGGAAATTGAAATATGTACTTCAGATCTTTTTTTGAATCCCTCCTAGCGTTGGCTTTTGTTAAGCCTATGCATACATATACATGTGGATTATATTGCCTACCTATCTAACCATACAGACCTATGATACATGGGCAGGTCACTTATTGCACCCCCCCCCCACACACACACACACACCAGAACTCTGCTGGCACCCCATCCCACTGCCAGGTGTGTAGTACATCTGTAGGCCGCTAGAGGGGGCGACCTCTGTACAGATCAAAGACATACCGCCATACAGACTACAGGCTGCTTGGAACAAAAGGTGAGAGATCTGCACTCAACTGGTGCAAAAGGTCTAAAAAAAAACATGGTGTCAAGGATGGCATGCACCAAGTATGGTAACCCCTCACGTATTAGCCGCACCCTTATTGTAAGCCTAACTTTAGAAAGAGCTACCGTAATCTCCTGTGTATAAGGCGCAGCCCGCGTATAAGGCGCAGCCCGCGTATAAGGCGCACCTAGAGTTTTGGAAAATTCTTAAAAAGATGAAAAATTCATAGCTTTGGTTCTACTGAATGAATTTTCAAAATTCAAAAACCTATGGGTAGCTTGGGCCACCCTGGACCCTCTTGGGCCCCCTTATGTCCTATTATGACCAAGGAGGCATGTAAGATATCAAAAGAAAGGTCTTGGTATCCCCCTTGTGGATCCAATGAGAACTAAAAAACCCCGTATAAGAAGCGCCTTATACGCGGGAGATTATGGTACATGTATAAGCCACACCCGAGAGCTGAAAATCTCATTTATTAGTACTGTTCTATAGTGTCAAAATCCCACGTATAAGCCGCACCCTGACTTCAGGGTGCCTCTAGGCTCTACGAGCCGTAGTAGGCGGCATCTGAAATGGCCTATAAGCTGCGGCTTATAAGCGGGGTTTTACCGGAGTAACTCAGCAGGGTGACATCCCTGTATCAGGCTAACTGGTAAGTAGACCCCTGGAGCAATGTCATGATGCTCATGGCGACCACTGGTTATGACGGCATGTACCCCTGCATCAGTACCTTAAAACCCTGGTCATAAGCCACATCTTTTTTTATCTTTTTTTTTAGCCCAAAACCGGCTTCTAAATTTCTCCAAAAGTCTCCCCCGGCTTATGATTGGGTTTTTTCTTACTAGAGATTATAGTGAAAATTTTCAAAAAAGTGCCACCAAACCAGCATAAGGCCACACCAGAAAAATAAGTTGGTCTACGCCAGATTTCCCTCTTCATATTTTCAAGAATGCAATTTTTTTTTCTTTGAAAGAAATCTTGTCTACGGATTTCGCTCGCCTCACTTTCTGAGAGTTTTCTCTTTGTAGTGTTTGGCAAAATTTTTAAGAAATAAAAATTTTGCTCGTGCCTCGTTTTTCAAGGAGGAAATCCATTGGACAACAAAAAATTCTTAAAAAATTAGAAAAAAAAATTCGCTTGCTCGCACCATTTTTTCAAAATGAAAATCCGTAGACCAACTTATTTTTTTTTTGGTGTGGCCTTATAGTTTTTTTTTCTTAAACTCTACCCTTGGCTTATGGCCGGGGCCGACTTATGAATGGAGCTTTTTGGTATATGGTTTGTCTCCATACTATAGTTTGACCGAGACTATGAGAAATGGGAGAGTTACGTGGTGTGTGAATGCTATGTCATAAACACTAAGGACAGGTGTTCTATATAGAGGTCAGGGAGAAATGTCTGACAGTCAGGTTTCGCCCAAATATGGGCAAAAAAAAAAAGCAAGAAAGAAAAAAAAGAAAAAGCTTTGATTACATTGTAATTGGACTGCTTAACAAGCCATGAAGAATTTGACAAATGTTGTACAATATATTTTAATTGTGCCCTCAATATAATGAACATGTCAAGTGATGGAACGATGCTGACTGTTGGCAAAAGTTATGGACATATATCTTTAATGGGCGGGGGGGGTCTTTTTTTATTTTACAAAAAAAAAAGAAGTGACTATCCGATAGTTTTTAAAAGACAAAATCCTGTGAGGTGGAATAAAATTTAGAAAGCTTGCACCCTCTACTATTCCTGCCATATGAACAGACGGGCCTTATAGCTTCTTGATAGGTTCATATTTGTTCTGTAAATAGGCAAATATTCACGTCAAGGATGCCGTTATGACGTAACAGGAGGCGTGACGACGTGACAGGAGGCGTGACGCTACGTCATGTATTTTTAGATGCCCCAGGGCCCTATGACTTAAAAGGCCCACTGTTCTGCCCTGTATAAGCGCCGGATCTTGAATAAGTGCCCAGGCCACAGGAAAGTCTTAGAATATAATTCAAGTCTTGAATAATTACCGGCCTTGAATAAGGGCTGGGGTCTAGGTGGCTTGAAATTGATGAGCGCCCTGCGCTTATACATAAGCAAATGTCCACGACCAGTGAATAATTTTGCATCGTATTCACCGAGGTGAGGCTGTCCGTATTCAACGATGCATTATAGGCGGAGTTGAATGCGGACAGGCCTCACCGAGGTGAATGCGATGCAAAATTATTCACTGGAGTGGACATTTGCATTTATGTCATGGGTTATTTTGCTTTTAAATAAAGAAAAACTGCTCGGATCTGTTGAAATCCAAGATAGCGGACGCCCATTGAATACGGCCACATTGTATTCCATCCCCCCATTGAATACGGAATTTACAGTACTATTCAATAGTAACGGTCGTATCTGCCATGACATAAAAGCCAATACTTTTGCGTCCAAAGGATGGTCATTTTTATCCTTTCTCAGTAAAACTAAAACAGATCTAAGGGGTGGAAGACCTGTAGTAGGGTGTATAGGGGTAGGGGGGTATGAGTTGTGTAAGGGTATATTTTAGACCTCAACCCCATTATAACGACTGGGCTCTTAAGTGCTGATTTCAGTAATAGAGTACTTACACCTGTAGAGGCAGTATGATACCTCAAAACTCATGCTCACTGGTTGTCATGATGCACCAATACAGTGCTGAGGAGTTTTCTCACCAGCACTGACTGCATTGGTGCATCATGACGACCCTTAGAAGCGGGTCAGCATGATACATGAATGAAGCCTTGGCAAATTTGATACATGCATCGTGACGACTAATAGCTAGATGCATTAATGCCTATGTCTTTAAGCTTTAAGCGCACCATGCCCATTGGTCATCGTGATGCATGAATGTAGCCCAGGTGAGTAACTCACCAAGGCTATATTCACGCATCACACTGCCCCTATCGTACTCTCCCGGCCCTCCCCGAGGGTCAGCTTGATGCACCAAGGAAGTGCTGGCGAGTGCTCATTGGTTGCATCATGCTGACCAAGGCGCATGCAGGGGCGTAGGAAAAGGGGGGGGGGGCCTGCCCCCCCCCCCCAATAATGAGGAGGTTCCCTATATAAGCATATATAAAAATATAGCAGCCCCCTGGCATTATGCACTGCTGCATCAGTGGCAGAATTAGACGGGGGTGTGGTGGCGCGTGCCCCCGCCTTTTTGTCAGTTTGTTTGTTTGTTAGCACATTTGTTTGTTAGCACATTTTGGACCCCAAAATTTACTCCAAAAATCTCCGTAGGGTCGGCATGATGCACCAATGAAGTGCTGGTGAGCACTCTCGCCAGCACTTCATTCATGCATGATGACGACCAATGGGCATGATGCATTCATGCGTCAGTGCTCCGTAAAGGGTTAGTAGTTTGAAGCTACCCAGACCCCCATTGTACCAGAGGTGCTAAGAATACTGCAGTGAAAAGCTCTATATATAACTTCCTATGTAATCCGCCATTAGTAGTCTGTACGGTTTGTTTACCAACTTTAAAAGGGAAAGTAAGATGTTGGCTCTAAGTTCTGAAAGGTCAGAATTTGACTGAGGCTGGAGTTTACACACTAGGGCTGCATCCATACATCATGCCTTGATGCATCAATGGGCATGATGCATAAATGTACTGTGCAGACCTCAAGGGGCTAAGGGAGTGGTCATTATTTATCAACAGGGGGGGTGGGGGGCGTAAAATTTTCAGACCCCTCCCGAGGGGGGGCTAAAAAAAATTTGACCCCTCTTGAGGGGGGGCTAAAAAAAATATAGATCAAAGGGGGGCGCGAAAACTCCAGCGTGGGGGGGGTGCAAAAAATGTTGACTGCCGTTAGGGGGGCGTAAAAAAAAATTTCGCGCGGCTGCATGCAAACCCACCACCACCCTTCCCACCCCCACCCCCCCCCCCCCGTTGATAAATAATGACCACTCCCTAAGTGAGAAAAGTTGCAAATGAAATTCAACAAAACATAATTTTTGAGAATATGATGAATAGCTCCTGTGGTGTGGACTATTACTCCTCCTGAAGGAACTCTTTGTTTTCTGAGAATGGTGATTTCATTTTGAGGAATATTTGGCATTTTTCAGCTAATTGAATATGGCCTTTCACATTGCCATTCACCATTCCTGCAATATTTAGCCCTGTTCCAATTTGACACTGTTCGAAATGCACATAGTCAAGCACAGTCTAAATATTTCTTCATGATGTGAATCTATTCCCCTCTACCATTAATTTACGTAACCAAGGTATAAAACACCTTGGATTGACCAGTGACTACTGGTTATACCAAGTACCCCTACACAACTGGGGGTTAACTGAATTAAACCTGGATTACATGAAATGACCACTGTTTTTTCCTTTGTTCTAAGATGATACCGTGGTGTTACCCCCTCCGTTTTTTTTTAATTGTTCGACACACCTTTACTATAATATCACCTTTCCCTCTATTTTCACCTTCCAGCCGCAGAACGTGTTGTTGACGGACAGACTGCCTCATGGTGACATCAAACTTTGTGATCTCGGCTTCGCGCGTAAAGTCTACTCAGGAGAAGATGTCAGGGACATAATCGGCACACCCGACTATGTTGGTCAGTATTTGATTATTTTCCTACATTACCAGGTGATATGCCCAAGCTCCACTATGCGGCACCGGCGGTAGCTAAACGCTGTGTTCTTTCAAATACTTCGTTCCACTTCTGTTTATTTACATTTGTGTTTGAATTGGTAAGCAGAAAGGATATCCCAATCCACTATATATTGTAATCTATAACAGACATAACAAAGGAAATCTTGTGGCGCAGGTAACACTGTCACGGCAGTGCCGAGGGTGCAGCCTTGGCTTAAGACACACAATGAGTTCAAAGAAATATGTATAGGGTGCATCCAGAGTCATGTTTTGGTCCAGTTCTTTCTCTTTAACAATGTTTAACCCTTTAAGGCCCACTGATGCAGGAGTGCATCATGCCCATTGGTCGCCATGATGCACCAATGAAGTGCTGGCGAGACTGCTCGCCAACACTTCATTGGAGCACTTCATTGGAGAAGTTTGTCTATCAATCCCGTAGGGTCAGCATGATGCATGAATGTAGCCATGGCGATTTACTCGCCAGGTCTGCATTCGTGCATCATGACGACCAACGGGCATGATGCATTAATGCCTCAGCCCTTATCGTGTTAAAAACATTTGGCCGGATTCTGACTGGAACCAAGTTGCCTTAATTCAAACATTGTTGTTTTTTTTTTGTTTCATGTTCTGATGAATGATTGTATTGAGTTCATTTTTCTTTTTCCAACAGCCCCTGAAGTATTAAGCTATGAACCTATCCACACGGCCAGCGACATGTGGTAAGTTGATCTACTACAGTTTAGATATATAAGACTTTTCCCAGGTAGAGGTGCAACTTAAGTCAACCCTTCAAGGGTCGCTGATGCATTAATGCATCATGCCCATTGGTCGCCATGATGCAACAATGAAGTGCTGGCGAGCAGTCTCTCCAGCACTTCATTGGTGCATCATGAGGACCAATGAGCATTACATCAGCGGCCTTTAAAGGGTTAAATCCAAGGTATACAATGATTTGTATACAATTGAGCTTTGTACCAGTGGCTTATTGCCAATTAAAGATTTCCCAAAGCAGTATGCGGCTTATGTGCAGATATCTAACACTATGGAACTGTATTTAAAACTTAACTACCGTAAACTCCCGCATATAAGACGCGTCCTCTACACCAAACAAATGCCTGGTGCGTCTTATAGGATTTTTTCAAGTTGGGGGTGCGTCTTATACGAGGGGTAATTTTACTATAGATCAGTACTGAATTTACAAAATTGGTACCTAAGAGGTGCGTCTTATACATGAAACAACCATTGACAAGTTAGGGGTGCATCTTATAGGCGCACCGCGTCTTCTACGCGGGAGATTACGGTAGTAATTTCCAAGGCTCAACAATACGGGACATCTCATAGATTTAACCATCCTTGGGTGCGATCACTACCATGATGGACAAGCAGCTCTTAAATACCAACCCAGTCTGAGAAGAGAATGGTGGACTGATTGTCCAATCAAACATCAGTAAATCACGCAAGAAACCAAGACGTAAAACTAATTAATCGATCCAAGGCTCAGATGTAACTGATCGCTTAAAAACTCTCTAAGTGTAGCTCATACCATACATGGGTGAGGCTTATACTTGAGAGCTTTGTAAGACCTAGTGGAAATCTATCTCTATTTATACCACACTTGGGTGAAAAGACAATAGAAAAGCACAGGTAATATATTGCGTATAGCTGTTGTAAGTTGATGCGGTCCACTGAGCACATACACCCTCCCTCATTACCTGGTTTGTGAATGGTTTTGGGTGGGTGACAAGTGTGGCATAAGTGAGATAAACACCTCGTTGGGCAGTGTAGACAGTATATAGACAACAGGCTGTATGACAGCCTGTTGTCTATATAGTGAATACAGTGACCAAACTTGGTGTTTATCTACCACATATACACATATATGATATACATGCGGTAGGCATCTACAGTACACAGTACACCTATATACCAAGTATAGACCACACAGCGCACCAATCAGAGCAGCACAAATCCTTCACCTCGGTGATGTAGCCATGGAAACAACAGGTTTTCAAAAATCAAAGCCGGGAGCATAAGTGAATGTTGATTCATGATCAAAGTTGGGAAACCGAGCTTAAGAATAGGGTGGAAAAGTTAACCCCTTTAAAGCCTGGATTGTGCATTAACTATATAGTGGCCGCTAATGCATTAATGCATCATGCCCAATGGTCATCATCATGCATCATGATGAACATTGGTCATCATGGTATCAGGGCAAACGACCCCCTGACCAGAGGACCTACAGAGATGTAAGTTGTCAGGGATTTCCCTGAAAATAGGGATTTCAAAAATGTTAAAATGTAGTCTGAATAGGGATATCCAGGGTCTTCAGGGACAGAATTTATTCACAGCCTTCTGTCCCTAGTCGTTTTCTTCATACAGACCCAGTCTTCAATTGTCTAATTCAACTAGGGACTCCACTAGGCCTCCTGCATGGTGTAAACAGAGGGACTCACTGGTCATGGGGAGACTCTAGGCAGGGAATCTCAGGGGCAATGAAGGGGATGCTGCTCTCTGATCGGTCTAAAATCATCAGTCAGCAACATAATACAATTGTTTAACACCAGGGGATGCCATGATGCTGTGCTGGTCAGAGTCTGCCCTGAACACTCTGCTTATAGTTATACCAGGGGACCTGCCAAGTCTCCCAGTGTCGCGATAACAGCTTTTCAGGGATTTTCCCACTACCTGACTTGCATCTCTGGGCCCTAGGACAACAGGCCCTTGGATGAACAGCACCCAGGATTTATGGCCACCTGTCAAGAAGCCCACATACAAAGGGCCACCAGGACCAGAGGCCATTCTTTCTAACACCCGTCAGCCTTTGCCCGCTAGATTATCTCTATTATTTTCTAACGCCTGACAGTTATCTCTATTCAGTCTAGTATCCGCTAGATCTTCATCATATGCCCGTTAGATTCTATCGCCTTTAAATGTTCATTCTATGCCCGCTAGATTTAACCTCGGTCAAATATCAGATGTATTCTACACCTGCTAGAATCTAAACCCTGTCGGATCTTACTTTTATGTCAAGGTGAATATCGATGCCCCATTGACAATGCACTGAGACTGCGTATTGTACCCCTGCGTTGAATAACCCGGGGCAAATCCGCACGATGACGTCATAGGTCTATCGCGCATGCGCAGCCTTTTTGAAACGTAAACATTCAAAATGGCGGCGGTCAGCATTTCGCATTGGTGGTAGGTCAATTCTTATTGATTTTGAATGATATTGATGAAATATCGATTGATTTCCCACTCAAACACCTTGACATAAATGTAAAGATGAACTCTGATCAGTTTGAGCCTCCTGTTTCTTCACTCGCGTATCCTGCCCGCTCCGCACTCGGCCTACCGGCCTTGTGCGGAACAGGCAGGACACGCTCGTGAAGAAACGGTCAGCTCAAACTGCTCATCGTTCACCTTTACCATTATATGCCCACTAGATTCTAGCACCCGTCAAGTGTTCATTCTACGCCCACTAGATTCTAACCATGGTCAGATTTCCTTATTCTTCAAATATCAGATGTGTTCTATGCCCGCTAGATTCTAACTTCTGTTCGATCTTTAACTCGAAAAGCAGTCATTTTGGGTGGTGCAAATAAGTGCAATAAAAGATGGAAGTTTTATGTATAAGAGGCAGAATTAGTTCAGGAATTTGTAGTGGTATTGCAGGAGGAGATGTAGGGGTTTTGCAGGAAAAGGCATTTCAGTAACAAGTTTTGTAAATTTAGAGTAATTCTCTATTTTTTATACAATCAGGTGGTCAGCAGCCATAAGACACTTTGCTTGCAATGATGAGGGTATAGGAATGTTGATCCAGGATCAATTTCCTGCTCTTTTTGCAAGTGTGGTGCGAATAGGGCAGTTTTGGCAGGTGTTATGCAAATAATGGCTTGGTGGAGCGAATAACCTAGGTGAGTAGCATCTGGTCCTCCAAGCAGATGTCTTGTAAAAGTATAGGACTATAACACTACTTAACATCTGCTTGGAGTTGCTTCCTGTCTGTGAATGGGAGTGCTGATGTCAGACCACAAGCTAGACTTGCTCAAGGCTCTTGATTTTAATTCTTGAGAAACAATGTAATGGAAAAGGCTATCAAGTACAAAGGGGCCAGCGCTTTTAGGACAGCACTCTGATACAAGCAACATTTCCTGCATTACTGACCTTGCAATAAACTACACTTTTGATTCGATTTAAATATGATCTGAACCTCAAATCAAAGAATTTATGGTACATAACATCTGCCGAAAATTTTTTTATTTCTTTTCAAGTTACGAGCAGTGCACATTGCTGCCCTATATTTATTATATGCCCGCTACTATTATTGCTCAAATAAGAGACAGTTGCGATCTAGCGGGTAGCAGAAAATGGTCACTCTTTTTGATGGGCAACAGATGCTAGCAGGCAATGAAATCCTGCATTCATGAGACAAAACCTGTCTGATGGGCAAGAGAATCTAGGGGGCATAGAATCATTTAATCATATATTCGGTAATGAAATCTGGCAATCATGAGACAAAACCTGTCTGATGGGCAAAAGAAACTAGAGGGTGTAGAATCATTTAGCAGGCGATAAATAATTCAATAGGGAATAGAATATATATTTGGTAATGAAATGTAGCGTTCATGAGAAAAAGCCTCTCTGATGAACACAAGAATCTAGCGGGCGTAGAATCATATTTGGTAATGAAATCTATCGGTCATGAGACAAAACCTGTCTGACGGGCAGGAGAAACCAGCGGACATAGAATCCTATAGCAGGCAATGAAATCTGGCAGTCATGAGACAAAAGTTGTCTAATGGGCGTAGAATCATATCTGGTAATGAAATCTGGCAGTCATGAGACAAAACCTGTCTAACGGGCAAGAGAAACTAGCGGGCATAGAATCATATAACGGGCAATCAATAATTCAATGAGGAATAGAATCTAGCGGGCATGAGATAGGTGTGATCTAACGGGTAGCAGAAAATGTTCATCCTTTTTGACGGGCAACAGATACTAGCATTTGATGAAATCTGGCAGTCATGAGACAAAACCTGTCTGATGGGCAAGAGAAACTAGTGGGCATAGAATCATATAACGGGCAATCAATAATTCAATGAGGAATAGAATCTAGCGGGCATGAGACAGCTGTGTTCTAACGGATAGCAGAAAATGTTCATCCTTTTTGATGGGCAACAGATACTTGCAGGCAAATTCTGGCAGTCATGAGACAAAACCTGTCTGACGGGCAAGAGAAATTAGTGGGCATGGAATTATATAGCGGACAATGAAATCTATTGGGCACAGAATAGGATATCTGATGGGTAAAAGAATAAAATAGAGATAATCTGACTGGTAAAAGAATAGAATAGAGATAATCTGACAGGTAAAGATGATGGGCACGAGAAAAGAGGGCCTCCTGTCCTGGGGGCTCCCAGTCCCAGGGGCTATTTGTCCATGGGCCGTTTGTCAGGGGGCCAAAATCCTGGTGGCTATTTGTGCTGGGGCCCCTGGTCCAGGTGGCCGCTTGCCCTAGAACCGGTCATCATGATGCCTGATTGAAGTCCTGCATTCATGCATTATGCTGACGGTGTGGTTGATTGACTCCTGGAGGGTCTGCATGATGCACCAATGAAGTGCTGGCAAGCAGACTCGCCAGCACTTCATTGGTGCATCATGACGACCAATGAGCATGACATCAGCGGCAGACAGGCAAGATGCTCTATTTAAGGAGGGCTGCATTAGATATATCCTGACAACAATGAAGCTTGCCTCTCTGTGTGGGTTGGACAGGTGCCTGCTGGTTAATACACACCTGCCACCTGGTGTCACTATTTGATACTAGCACAGCTCAGTTAGACTTGCACCTCTACTTCAAGCAGTATTTATTTTTTGAGATTCACTTATTTGTATGATAATATAATGTTTCACAGTTGAGCCTAATACTGCCTATTTCTATAGTTGAGTGTTTCAAATTCAGTCCAATATGAGTGATATTGCTATAGTACCGTAATCCCCCGCGTAAAAGGCGCACCCTGCATATAAGATGCACCTAGAGTTTCAGAAAATGATCAAAATAAAAATAAAAAAATTGTTCTACTGAATGGATTTTCAAAATTCAAAAGGCTATGTGTAGATTGGCCCCCTCATGTTCTATTAAGACTTATGAGGTGGCATGTAACATATTAAAAGAAAAGTCTTGGTGTCCCCCTTGTGGACCCAGGGACAACTAAATCCCCGCATATAAGACGCGCCTTGTACGCGGAAGATTACGGTAAAAGTGTTTCACATTTTGTCCAGTAGGAATGAGGGGTGCATAATTCTATACTAAAGTGTTTTCACATTTTGATGCATAGTTCTATAGTAAAGTGTTTCACATTTTGTCCTACAGGAGTGCGGGTGTATTGGCCTACGTGATGCTGACCGGATACTCACCCTTTGCTGGAGACACAAAACAGGAGACGTTCCTCAACATCTCGCAGGTTAACATCGACTTCCCCGAAGACTTGTTTGAAGACATATCACCGTTGGCGCAAGAGTTCATGATGCGCCTACTGGTCAGGGAACCCAGGTAAGCCCATTCACATTAACATAACATACAATTGTTGTCTCTTACAATAAAACCTGCGGGTTAATTAACACTATTTTCTCTTTAATCTATTGTAATCAAACCTAGCTCATAACCCAATTTTCTTTAGATAATTATGTGAAGCATTCCTGTTTTATATCTGTAGGAATAAACTTGTAATGAAAGTGTAGAATAACCTATCAAGTTTATACTTAGTCAAATGATATTTGTCTATTAACTAGATTCTATATCATTACTTTAAGTAAAAGCGAATCTCACAGAATTCATAATCTAATTTTAGTATGTAAAAAAAAAAAAACAGTACTGAAAATTCTTCGTATAAGCCGCGGCATATACCAGAACCCAAATTAAAATGGCTCTTACATGATCAGAGTAAAGTCAGGGTTCAGCTTATATTAGTGGTTTTTAGACCATAGAACAAAAGGTCAATTTTCAAGCCCTAGATTTCTCTCAAATTCAGGGTGCGGCTTATACAATCTACATAATGTCCATAGTAGTCCTACCAAAGAGCATTTATTGATTTAAAAGAAAGTCAAACTATCAAAAGAAACTGTATTGAACACATAAATCTCCTTTCACAACAGTCATCGTATGACAGCGCGGGACTGCCTACACCACCCATGGTTACATGTTGACGATGGCGCTGCCGTCCCCCGACCCTCAGTCTCTCCATTCGGTTCACCCATCGGACAACGCAGGGCACTCACTCCCCCCGCCAGCGACTCCACCCCCGACGAGGAACCCCTGAAAAAATGCCGCTGTGACAGCGGGGATGACACCTCAGCAGCCACTCCAGTGAAAAATATCAACGATGCAGTCATCATAGCGACAGAAAACAAGATGGCAGCACCGAGCACGCCGTGCATTATGGGAGAAGAAGACAACAATAACCTCAGCCTCTCTAGTCCTTTGTCAGGGTCCAACATCGAGCAGACAACAACGAACGACGCTGACACCAACTTGAAATCACCAGAATTGACCTCAGCGACACAGAAATCTGTAGAAGGGACAGAGGGGAGTAAGAATATGGTATATACTAATGACACCTCTAGTGCCTGTCTACCGCAGGCCGATATAGAGTCAGACTTAATCTGTTAACCCATTATTAAGTGCCGCAAAATGCATGACCGCATCATGCCCATTGGTCAGCATGATGCCTAAAAGAAGTGCTGATGAGTCAGCTCACCAGCATCTTATTGATGCATCATGCGGATCCTTTGGGGGTGTATCAATCCCATAGGGTCGCCATGATGCATGAATGCAGCCCTGGTGAGTTATTCGCCAGGGCTACATTCATGCATCATGTCGACCAATGGGCATGATGCATGGATGCGTTAAAGACAAAGAAGAGGCTGCGTGTTTAGATGATGTGTGTGATAGATACTTTGTTCATTTGTTCTTAACGAAAATCAATGTCTCAGCACAGGGTGGTAAAGGACCGATAAAGGACCGTACGGCGTCTAAACCATTTAAAGGGTGATGGTGCATTCAGGCATCCTTCCCATTGGTCATCGTGATGCATGAATGCAGCCCCGGTGAGTAACTTGTAAGGGCTACAGTCATGGATTATACCAACCATGGGGGCGATACAGCCCCAGAGGGTCGGCATGATGCACCAATGAAGTGCTGGTGAGCATTCTTGCTACCACTTCATCAGTGTATCATGCCGCACAATGGGCATGATGCACTTGCATCAGCGGCTCTTAAAGGGTTAAAGTGTCGTATGGACTGTTAAGGGTTAAGGATGTTGTCTCACTTCTCCCCATTCTGTGTTGTTTGATATTAACCCTTTAAGGGCCACCGATGCAGGAGTGCATCATGCCCATCGGTCGGCATAATGCACCAATGAAGTGCTGGCAAGTCTATTTGCCAGCATTTCATTGGAGCATGATGCCCATCCGTCGGCATGATGCACCAATGAAGTACTGGCAAGTCAGTCGGCATGATGCACCAATGAAGTGCTGGCAAGTCTATTTGCCAGCACTTCATTGGAGCATCATGCCCATCGGTCGGCATGATGCACCAATGAAGTGCTGGCAAGTCAGTCGGCATGATGCACCAATGACGTGCTGGCAAGTCTACTTGCCAGCACGTCATTGGAGCATCATGACGACCCTCTGGGGATGTATCGACCCGCTAGGGTTGCCATGATGCATGAATGCAGCCCTGGTGAGTTACTGGCCAGGGCTGCATTCATGCATCATGACCAATGGGCATGATGCACTAATGCATCAGTGGCACCTAAAGGGTAAGTATAGGATGTATTTTACCA
This sequence comes from Acholoe squamosa, assembly GCA_949317995.1. NCBI lineage: Eukaryota > Metazoa > Annelida > Polychaeta > Phyllodocida > Polynoidae > Acholoe > Acholoe squamosa. The sequence continues at coordinate 6,684,075 of OX439045.1, forward strand.
TTAGTAAGGACTGTTTTATCCTAAATTATAACATTAATATATATATAATAATGTACATGAATATATCCGATGGTAATGTCCTTCTACCTTTGTAGTTATGGAGGTATCAGGACGCTGTTTGTGATTAGCACTTTGAATGCCCATAGTGCATTATCGCATCATACCCATTGGTTGGCATGATGCATGAATGCAGCCTTGGTGAGTAACTCACCTTGGCTACTACATTCTTGCATCAGGCCGCTGTTACCGGGTCAGCATGATGTACCAACGAAGAAGCGCTGGCGAGTAGTCTTGCCAACCAGTGGGCATGATGTACTCTTACATTAGCAGCACTCAAAGCATTAGAAATGATCCCCAAATTGTAGGTTGTTTTATAATGTAAATGTTGAAGTTGATGGGGACGTTAGGACATGAACTGAGTTAGTTTTAGCTTTCTAACCCATTAGGGGCCGCAATGTTCATAAGTCGCCATGCCACCTGAATGTAGGCAGCCCTTGCGCTGAACTCGCCAAGGCTGCATTCTTGCAGTATAATGAGAAATGCGCATAATGCATCATTGCCTGTAGGGTCTGCAACGAGATGCAGTGCTGGCGACTTATCAATGCGGCCCGGAAAAGGGTGAAAATTATGATTTAATTGTAATCAACATTCAATTGACATTAATAGGACTTTGAAGTAACAGGTGACCAAATCATTATGTAGGGTATTGAGCAAACTTTCTAGGTCACTGATATTCATTATTTAAGTGTTCCTTCACAGAAATGTGCCTTATGGTTTTTTGGCTTGTAAATTTATGGTTCTCCCATCACAGAAATTCACTTGAGTGTACCCGTAGTACCATAATATGATATACCACGAAATATGGATCATTCCCATAATACACTTCACCAACAAAACTTGCCACAGAGTCTTTTTATTTGAAATGGGCTGGGGAACTGAAAAGGAAAAGTATGTATATTATAATATAATTTTAGTGCAAGGATATGTGAGTGATCTTGAATTTGAAATTATCACTTTTCCAATTGGTACTGCCCAAGAAAACACCCATTAGAAAATCTTGTTTAAAAAAAGCAGAGGGGGAAGTTCTACATCGGTACGCACATTATTATAGAAAATGGAGATTCGATTCTGCACTTTTACGACATAGATGTATTTGTAATTTGTATAGTTTGATTTATGCGCACTTCTGTAGTTTTCGAAGAACGTAGAATGTATAACGTAACCCTGCAGCGTTGATACACTCCTGGAGGGTCGGCATGATGCTGCAAATGAAGTGCTGCTGTGTCCGCTCGCATCTTCATTGGTGCATCATGCCACCAATGGGCATGATGCACCAATGCATTAGCAGCCTTTTAGGGTATAAGCGGATACAGATGTCCATCTACTCATGTTTTCATTACCGCCCTTAGTATGTCGTTTAACAATATCCTCCAGGAGGCCGTTTCAACACATTTGAACAATGGAGAGCTTTTCAAATATAGAGGGTCCATATTTCAAATATCTATGTCCATGTTTCCAAAATAGAGTCCATATTTGAATATCACCTGCCCTATATCCCCTTTGTATTTTGATATGGGCCCTAGATTTGAAATGCATATCTGGTCCCTAGATATTTGAAAAGCGAAGGTCCTTAATTTTTGTTCAAATGCAATGAATAGGCCCCCAGCTTGTTCTATTCTCATTGGTATGGATTGCTGCATAAGGTACTCAAAGGAAATTCTCCTCTATCAAGCAAATATTCTTTTCTTTTGGATCCTGTTATGTAAATAGACTTTTGAAACTGGAATGTTTTGTGAAACAAAAATAGAGACTGCTTCACTTGGACAAGAATTTGAAAACATTTTCTGTCAGCGTCTTAGAAATATTTGTTGAGATGAAATTGATTTTCGACTCCCCAAAAAGTATAGGATAACTGTTGACATGCTTCACTAGTTCCCCGGATAAGTTTTTTTTTTTTACCTACTATAACGCCATGAGTATGTGCCGGACGCTCTATAATATGAGACGGTCTTGTAGAAAGATGCTGTTCATGTCTCCCGCGAGCTAAAATAGACCTGGAAATTCAGTCTGTTTCATAAGGGCTTGGGTTATTCCTCTCTCCAAAATTGTAAAGCACCAGGGTGTCTATTCATAATGCATTATGATTATATTGTTCACTGAATTTCACAAATTTTATATTGTAACACTTTGCAAACCTTAATTAAGGGGTTAATTTTGGTCTTCACCTTAATCACCTATTCGTTCAGCACTACCTTCACCGACCAACTTTTCTTTAAATATTAACATCCCATGGTTTAATTCAAGCTTTTCTTTTTCTTTATGTGTATGTATATATATCTATATGTACACATATTTATATGTAAGCACATATATTTATACGTACATGTATTTATCAGGGATCTCATCATTTTTTTTTATTTCAGTCGTTATACATTACACTATATGTTTATTATACGGGAGTAAGGCTCCAGTGCAGTGTTTGCAAAATTCATTTATTTTTGACCCAGTTGATTTTTTTTTTCATTCGTAGACATTAATTGTATATCACCAAGCCCTTCGGGAATGTACCCGGTAGTGTCAATATAACCATAAAATAATATGCATCACTGTTAAGTTCATTTGTAGGGGTTGTGGCACAAGGAAAACAAATTGGCGTACCCTAATTGCTTAGGTTACAAGTCATGTTACAAGAGGGTTGTTAAAACTGTGATTGTTTTACTAACGGTGCATCATTACACATATACCCGCACGGCCATGGAGGAAGGGTTCTCCGTGGCAGGATCACACAGTACATGTACACTATTGAAGAAATACTTTAGGGTTGCATTTAAATATAAGTACCGTAAATCCCCGGTCATAAGCCGGATTTTTTTTCCTATTTTGGGCCCAAACCGGCTTCTAAATTCTTCCCAAAGTCCCCCCCCCCCGGCTTATGACCAGGTTTTTTTTACTATAGAATAAAGAGAAAATGGTAAAAATTTGACCCAAAAACCAGCTTTTATTTTTTTCCTGAACTCACCCCCCGGCTTATGACCGGGGCCGGCTTATGACCGGGGATTTACGGTAAGTACTGGTCTTATCTAAGTGTCAGCAGTATGATGGTTGGAGAAAAAACTGTATGCACTAAAAAGTAGATCTTGAATAAGAGCCTTTCTTGTATAAGTGCAAGGGGTAATGGCCCCCCCCCCCCCCCCCAAAGTCGATAAGTGCCGGCGCACTTATTCACGACACGGTAGGTGTATTATGACTTTGTCATCATGTTAAGTCCTAAACTCCAGAGAGAATAATGTACTGTTTGTAAAGAAACGAGCAAAAAAATTGATCCACAGAGTATCCATTTTGGGAAGCAATTCAGTAAAACTGCCGGTCACACAATGTAAACATCATCACATGCATGCTTAGTAGTCACAAGATTCAAAATAACAGAAGACTAGGGAATGTACTTATAACATCTTTTGTAAATTGGAGCAAAAATTTATCGGATAAAAAATATACATCAATATATTGAATGTCTATTTTCGGTAAAGGAAATTTGTCTAAATATCACAAACAACTATGTTTATCTAACCTTTAAATGTTCATGAATTATCAGTGTTTTCATTGACTTTGAATCATAGTAATACAAAAGATGTTAAAAACATTACAATCAAACAGAAGATGAAAAAAAAAGCACAAATGCATTGAATAAACTGCCATAGACAAAAGTCAGGGACATCATACAAAAATATACAATTGCTGGGACACGTTTGAAATCTAAGCTAATCATAAAAAAGAGTCCATGTAAAATTGATAATACGAAGAATAATATTTAGAAGACGAGTCATAACTTATCACAGCTTTTTTTGTGGGAAGGCGGCATAAATTACTGACGTTGCCATGACTACAGGCTCTGTATATCTTTGTGTCGTTAGTTGCCAAGTTGTACATTTCACTGAACACACCGACGAATGGTCCAACTGGACAAGAGAATTGTATCGTGGCGTCATCAGATGGTAATAACTATTGTTGTGAAGATACTATTATGATTATGTAAACTATTCGCCCCAGTATAACTAACTTAATGTTCAAATTTCATAATCCAACAGGAAATAAAGGTTACAAAATGTACTTAAGTATAAATATATCAGTCTTTTGTGTCTTTCTTTCTTCATCGAAAATTCAGAATACTCACTCTGATAGAAAGTACCGTAATATCTTGCATTTAAGACTCACCCGAGTGGAAGGAAATGCCATGAGCTACACCTCGGGCTTAATTTTAAGCAGTTTGATACTAATTCTATGTAATCATAACATGCATTAAAGGGGCACTTTTTGCTGATGTACCTCATGTGCAAGGTACTATGGTGCTGGGGGAAATACTGTAATGACAAAGGTCCATACTGTAATGACAAAGGTCCAATATATTTCTCTAAATGCATTGCTCTCAAAGAAAAAGAGCTCATGTCTTACACTGAAATAAAATATATAAAGAGAATTTTAGTCCTCAAAGGGGATAATCAGCACTCAGCTCCCTAATGAGAAAGAAATATCCCTAGTGGGGAGAGTGAGTGAGTAATAGATGTTTAACGCCATTTCGACAGCTAAGGTCATATTCATGGCGAGAACTACATTACACAATTTTACAGAGGCATGTGTCAGTGCCCGCGCATATGTGCACCACACACATCCGAGGGGATAGGAAAGAGGAGATATAGACCCTTTTAAGTGGGCTAGGGAAGCCCCCCCCCCTAGTGGGGAAGAAGTTCACCAGTCATATCAATCAGCCACAAAGGTCTTAACGACCCCCTAATGGGAAAAAGTACACCACAGCCATAACATAGTGGACCAGAGGGTTGCTTGTCTAGCTAGCTCATTTCACAGCATGCATGACTCTACAATAATCCTATCAAAGGTTTTCAGAGTAGAATTGGAAAACTAACCATGTTGTTTTCTAAAATTGATAATGTAAACTACACAAGGGGGAGTCTGTATGTGAGTATAGAGTTTCTCGAAGCACATACTAGGGGCAGCACCAGTTTGTATGAGTTGCCCTTAATTTTCCTTCTTAGTGTAACAGACATGGGTCTACAGACCTAAAGATCTTAAGTTAGCACATAGGGAAAAAGGCTAAAAGGTTTGTAAATGTTTTTATTTTATGTGAATAACTTCTTCCCATGGAGATAGCATTGCAGGGCCGATCCGCACACCGCCAGTGGCATAACGTGTGCCGATCCACCACAGCAGCCAATCCGGTACCGTAGCCTCGTTCTGGGTGCATGTAAACATTCAAAATGGTGGACCGGCGCTCGTACGGGGAACTATGGTACCGGATTTTGATAATTTTTCCTTATTTAAACCCTCTAAAAACATAAAATAAATATAGAACTAAACTCCCCTGGTGGCCGATCCACCCCTCGGGGGGGGGGGGGAGGTCTCCCCCTCGGGCTAACGTCCTCAGGGGAGAACACCCCCCTCGTGGTGGATCGGCCAGCACGTACACCACAGTCGTTTAGTTCTATCTATGTACTATGCTTGCATTGTTCCCATTTCTGACTCACTGCCCTAAGTGCCTCAAAATGAAGTGTCATTCCCTACTCCCACATTTTGGCTGATATAGATAGGATGGTCATCTACATCATCTCCTAACATGTTACAACTAAGAGATGGAGGATGGGTATAGTAATGCAAGCCAGTCTGTATACACAGACAGCCTACCTATCCAGGATGCACAAGCTGCCAGTCACTAAGGGAGTGGTCATTATTTATCAACGGGGGGGGGGGGGTGGTGGGTTTTCGCGCGGACGTGCGGAAATTTTTTACGCCCCCCCCTCGACGGCAGTCAAAATTTTTAGCGCCCCCCCCCGCGCCAGAGGCGCAGAGAGTTTTCACGCCCCTCTTTGATCTATAGTAGCGCGCAGGCTTTTTTTTAGCCCCCCCCCCTCAAGAGGGGTCAAAATTTTTTTAGCCCCCCCTCGGGAGGGGTCTGAAAATTTTACGCCCCCCCTCAAACCCACCCTCTCCCCCCCCTGTTGATAAATAATGACCACTCCCTAAGCCTTGATCCAGGATCCACTATTTGTGTCAGTAGATTTTTTACAGGGTATCTATGACTGGTGGTGCCCATCTTGAGTTTCTACGGTCTTACAGTCTCATTCACAACAATTTACAGTCTCGAATTGGCTGTTTCACATCAGGAAAAACATATTTGAGTATGATATGAGTTGATTTAATAACATTTTAGCCCTTCACAGATCTACATAAGGGGTGACAAAGGGGGTTGAAGTGATATCACCTGACCATGAGCATCTTTGGATTGCAGAAATCTGGCTAAGGTTTTCCATGTTCTTTAGCAGAATTATTTCAAATTTCTACACATGGTTTAGAATATTGGTCAGATAATCATCAATGTGAGCCCCAAATTTAGTCATTGCTAGCAAACATGTTCACTTTAAAGGTACTTATCCCGGTTCAATTACTCATGATCTACCAACGATATCTCTTTATTACTCTGGATTGTTTCATTTGGATGTATCTTGATGTCAGAAAAGCAAAGAAATCAGTACTTTATAGACTTAGATTGTGATTTATGGAATTCTGAAGAAAGGACACCTTCGACTATAGTTCTCTGTACCAGAACACCTTATTTTTTTTCACATGTTTTATTCTTTTGAGAAAATGACCAACAACATTGAAAAAAAAAAATCCCCAACATTTTGAATTGATCATGGGGAATAAGATCAAATAATAAAAACAGGTAGTCATAGGAGAAGCTTTAAGAGCAATGATGATTTTGAAACAACAAATAACTGTACTGATACTAACTGTACTGATACTTATCTTATGAGGGAGGTGGTCACCATATGGGAAACACTCGCAGGATACAACTTGTGTACTTGGACTATGCCCCCGGGGCATACCGCATGCTGTGCGTATGGATTATAAAGTAGTACTACCCGACGCGGCCTGACGCGTAAATTCCGCATCACTCTCCCAACATGGATAGAGCTAGAGACTACTTTCCAAGCAGATGTTTTGCACTTTGCACACTGAGCAACCTCTACTCTATGACACAACTGCATCATGCCCCGAGGGCATTCCCGATGCTGTCAATGCCCCCGGGGCATATTCGTACACTCTGCTAACTCCAAGTTAGATATCACTATGGTACCACATGCCCCAGGGGCATTCCCGATGCCGTCAATGCCCCCGGGGCATATTCGTACACTCTGCTAACTCCAAGTTAGATATCACTATGGTACCACATGCCCCAGGGGCATTCCCGATGCCGTCAATGCCCCCGGGGCATATTCGTACACTCTGCTAACTCCAAGTTAGATATCACTATGGTACCACATGCCCCAGGGGCATTCCCGATGCCGTCAATGCCCCCGGGGCCTTCTCCCTGCTCCTCTAGGCTATATACGACCATGACATGCCCCGGGGGCATCACTGATGTTGACCAACAAAATGGCAGTGTATGTCCCCGGGAGTATCTTCCGTAACCTGGATGCCCTGGGGGCATTGACCAACCATCTTAACTTGTGTGTCTATTGGTGTATTCCCCGGGGGCATTGACCAACTGTCTCAACTCATATAAACCTTTAACTGTATGCCCTTGAGGCATAGTCTATACCACAGATGCCCTGGGGGCTTTGAAACTCAACATGTAAGGCTGTCGGTGTATGCCCCGGGGCATCATCCACCCATGACACATGTCACAGTATTAAATGATAAGGGGCCCTAGAATGGTCCATCCACTAGATGCCCTGGGGGCATTCTATTTATCATAGATGCTCCCAGACTATTAACACTGAGGACAATGCCCCAAGGGCATGTATAGATAGGGTCATGTACAGGAGGTAGGAAAATACCCCCAGGCCATTCACAAGAACAACTTGCGTACTGTTGCCCGACAATGCCCCCAGGGCATCTTCCCTGCTCATATAAGACATAAAAGACTACAGCATGCCCCGGGGGACAGCATGCCCCGGGGGCATCACCGGCGCTGTCAATGCCCCCGGGGCCTCTTCCTTACTCCTCTAGGTTATAAGGAACCAAAGCATGCCCCGGGGGCATCATCCAACCCCAACAACTTTCCCTGGCCATGTGCGTGAAACTAGGTCAGCAGACTGTAATGTTTGTGTTTGAATCAAGCAGTAACTTAGGCCATTAGTTGTTACATAGACATGGTATTTACATTTATAAATAATAGAAAAACCCATCGGTACATATGCCTGGTCCTGTTATGCAACATACGCTTGTAATGTGTACCGAAACAAAAGGACTATGTTGCTCTGGCGGAAGGATGCAGTGTGGACACAGCACGGCGCAGCAGGCACCACTGTGACGCGTGCAGCAGCGCGCGGGATGCCCTGGGGGCATAGTCCAAGTACACAAGTTGTATCCTGCGAAACGCTCTGTATGGTGCTACCACCTGGTGTTGGAAATTTGCACTGCTGCCAGCACATATCCTATCATGTTCATAAGGCTGCTGTATATATCTTATATAGGCACCAGGTGACACTGTTGCCAACTAAACTGAGTATCTTTAATCATAACCCAGTGTACGATACAGACGGCAGAAGTAGAAGTAGGGGGTCCCCATGTCACTTGTCGATTTTAAGAAAAGCCCATGTCACATGTCACTAAATTTGTAATTTCACCTGTCCTTGTCACTTAGCTCCATGTCACATGTCGATTTTAAGAAAGGACCATGTCCCATGTCATTATCTTTTTTTCTCCCCTGTCCTTGTCACTAGAGGTCTATGTCCCTTGTCGATTTTAAGAAAAGGCCATGTCACACTGTCGATTTTAGGGGTCTAGACCCCTGAAGTGAGCAGCCATAGAAGTAGTAAACTGGTGTCCTTTGAGGATCTGTGTCACTGTAAACAAAGGCGATACACCAGTGTACACTGTCGAGGCGTTCGGGGTACGGTTTTCTAGATATACCCAGTGCATTATGGGTAGGGGTGACCTCGAACGCTAACTACACCACCTGAGCTGGTAGCCTCAACCCCCTTCCACCGCAGCCTGGTCTGGCTAGGTACCAGTCCTTAACTATGCTTGGGAGCAGAGTAAGTTCACTACAGGATCAACATTGACCCACATGGGGCAGACCAATAGGGGATGGCCTTACAAACTAGCATTGATCCCTCAGCTGTACTCCAAACGCCTCGACTCGGTCGTACTTGATGAAGGCCCTTTGTGCTGCACATAGAAGGTCACAGTCTCGATGGGAAAACTCAGACCACTTCTACAGAATGCCTGATCCCATAATGCAGAATCTGGGTCTCTTCTTGGGATTTTAACCTGGCCGGAAGTAGAATGACGTCACACTGGAGACAAACATTCATGCCGCCTTAGTTCCTCAGGGATGTGGTGGGACCATGCTGTCACACACTTCTGACTGTTTTCAGATGAGTTCTCATCTGAATAATAATCTTCCATTTAAGTTTCCATAAGTTTCAGATGATCTCATCTGAATGTAATTCAAATTCAGATGAGTTCTGGCATATATCCTTCAAGTTGTGTAGAGGATCTGAAAGCCACCGGTAGCACCGCCATGGAGGTAGTTTCCTAGATTGCTTAACGGCAGTAATTCAAAAGAAGGGCGATCGCTCGCCCGTCCCGATTAGAGCCGAAAAGCAATATGGCGACAAGCCAGCTTTCGTGACATCATTTCCTCGCTAGCTAGCGGGGTCACGAGAGTTCAGCCGAGACTGGACGCGGTGACATCATGCGGAAACGCACGTGCTACAAGCGGAACATAAACAAACTGATTGTTTTTAGGTAATTATCGCTCACGCCGATGACTCATCTGGGGATTTAAGCGGAGTTTTATGGAAAGCTTAAGCAAATCCACCGGATTATCCGTCCACTACCCACTGATACATCATACGGCGACGATAAATAAGCCTTTCGGGTCAGTTGCCATCCGTTCCTCTAAATGTAAACATTACACTCGTGTATACAGGTTAGGTCACTGCAGTCCTCTGGGCAATTCGAGGGCTGCGGCAAACGTATATCACCTTCTTGGATAGTTCCTTTTCGGACCTGACAGTTTGAAGAGCTTTCTCTAGGTGTTTCTTGGCCTTCGAAACACCTTTCCTCTTCTTTTTGTCTTCACCTGCCGAGACTTTTTTAACTCCCCACGCCTAATCGGGAAGCGCGGCGGCATCAACATTCGTCTCCATGGAGGGCCAGGTCAATTCTGCAAGAAGTGACCCTTTTGCCATAATGCATCAGTTCACCGCACGATCCCGCAGCAGCAACACGCACATCCCAGTGTTGGATATATATATATATGACAAATTCTTCCAGATTTCTACAAGATCTACAAACTTTAAGACAGTCAGCATTGTCTACAATCTTGGTATTGTTGGCTCCCTTTTGGCACAAACAGACTTAGCTAAAGCCTAAGCTATTATTATATAAGTCCGAAACCACCGAGTGCTCTTGAGCCAGTCTGATGAACCATCAAGGAAGGCTTTAGGATCAAGGAGACCTGCATTCTATGGGTGCGAATAGTCGCTGGTCCAGGCCTGGCAGGTGAAACCATGGTGAGTCATGTTCACCTTACCCATGTAATTTACGACTTTCAGATCCTCTACACAACTTGAAGAAGATGACTTTAGATATCTTGCATATAACTCCATGAGCATTTGGATTCATGCAAGTTTAAGTTCCCATAATATTCATTGTGATAGTATTCCCTCTGAATCAAATCAAATTGGAAAAATTGTTCAATGTTGTTTCATATTGCAAGAAATCTACAGCTATGGATCAGAGTTTCATTTTGCTGAAAGTTGCTCAAATAGAGGCATTGTATTTAGGTGCAGGTCTTCAAATAAAGTGAAGATTTGGCTAAATGAGGATATCAGGATTCAATTTACAAAAGGTGTAACACCAGGGGCGATCTTCCAGCAACCAGAACTGTGATGGATTCCTGTAGAAGTTACTGGCATCTTCCACAGTATTGTCAGGGAAATACTCGGCTTCAGTGGCTGCATGAGAGTTGGGTGACTGTGAAGACCAAGCCTGGCACTGATGGCCAGATGCACTGACAGCGATTCGCCCCATGTAATCTGTACCGAGGTAGGTGGTACGACATTCTGAAACAAAGCATCTGAATTAAAGACGAACACTACAACTTGACCAATGTTAGCTCTTCTATTGGTAATCTCAAATAACTCTGGAAAGTATAAGTTTGATATATATAAAGAATAGGAAAATGCAAAGAAATCCCTATGTCACGTTGCTTATTTTCATTGAAAATGCCTTAACTATAGAAATTAATGGGAAAAATGTGTTTTTCCCATATTTTGCATCATAGTGACTGATCTTATATTGATTCTCTGAGTATAAAGAGGACATCTTTACAAACATTTTAAAAGAAGAAATAGACCATGGTCCACCGTAGACCCCCCTGCACCCCCCGGGGATTTTCGCAGACATATATTTTCAGGAACCTGACCTTATGAGCTATTGGAATCTGCTTGTCTGCACTATGTTCATGGGTGGGTTTGGCCGTGAGATGCTGTTAATCATTGCTATAGTCAAAGAAACGAGAAAAAAATTACTTAGAATCAATGTTTGCTTAATATCTACATTTCTATTCAAGATGAAAAACATATCATACCACAGGGATACTGTTAATAGTCAAAGTAATCAGGTGATAATGTACATCTGTCATAAATAATAACGTAAAACCCTGTATAAGCTGCCTAATCCCCAGTGTAGGGGCGCATATAGTGAAAATACAGCCCAAATTGAGACTTTCAGAATCCTTAACAAACCTCATTTTACACTCATGAAAGTGGTCAAAAGTATTCATCTGAGACCTAAAAAGACCCATAGAAGCCATCTAGTTGTGATTATATAGGTATTAGCTGCCTTGGTGAAGGGGGTCGGCCTTGGTAAAATACCGATAAGTCAGGCATTTCTTGAGGTTTCTGCTCATTTACAACCCAGTGTTTCTTCTGCTATAATACGTCAGAATGAGATCAGATTAGGAAGTGCAGTCAAGATTAGACCCTCTTAGAACCTTCCTTTTTACCTTTGAACCCCCCCCCCAGGTTTCTCCCTCTCACCCCCCCCCCCCCCCCGCTTCCAATCACTTTCCCATGAATGCCCATGCAATTGCAATACCAAAACAATGGTGTGATATGATATGCATTGAATACATTGTATCACCAACACTTTCTACTCACAGATAGTTTGTACTCATTTTACTGGCAAATGGTAAAACTTTAGAAAGATTCTCCCCCCTCCCCCACTCTTCTACAAAGTCCAAGATATGTTGGTTGGCGGGGGGTCCTTCTACCAACTTATACCTTCCATTGGTGCACCAGTAAAAAAAATTACCACTGTTGGCCGGAAGCAGCACCTAAAAAACCTTGAAAAACCACTGCTGCACCAGGGCAGCACCAAAGGGTTGCTTAACTCTATCCAGATGGCTCTATTTTTGTTAAATGTCCCTAGAATATGGCAGGTCCTGCTTCATCTATACATTGGGTTAGACTGATCATAGAGAAACAATCAGTATAATATAATTTGTGAAACATGTTCTAAGTTGACTGATTTGAAATCTGTATTTAATTTCCTTTCATATGATACCAGGATACCTGATCTTATGCATTGCAAATGATTATTGATGGTATCCAGGATAATAGTATTATATATTTTAAATGCCATCCCCTTGGTGCACTAATGCACTGGTTGTATTCTGTACTCTACTACAAGTCATTAAGTGATATCATCCATTATTTATTATCTCTGGTCTAATATGTGTTTTATTCAATTACCAAGGTTGTGTATTGGTATTATGGTTAATACATGTTATGGTAAAAAGTTAAAATGTAACATAATTGAACCACACATGTCTTGTATAATGTACATGTGGTATTGGTTGTACTAGCGGGCGGGAAAGAGTTAAGGGAAGCAGTACCACATCATGGCCTCCTAATATCAGAACCCTTGTCAGCAAAGTAAAAGATTTTGTTGAAATTTCTTTAGAGCAATATATTATACCCATTCTGCTGCCCCAGGACATAGGGCCTGCAGTTAAGGCTCCAATGACCTATTTCAAAGTCCAGTAGTTAAAGGGCTAGGTGATATCATTACTTAAATCATTCATCAATATCTCGTAGACAGGTAGAGCATGATTACAGTAAAGGAGAGAGACTGTGTATATGACCAACCTGCCTATTCAAGCCATACAGGCTGCTATAACAGGTTGGCCTGCATTGACAACAGGCTGGCTATACAGGCTGCAGTCAGCCAATCAGAACAGGTAACCTGTTACTCCAGGCTGCCATGTTCAATATTCTATGAATTGTGCCTAGATTTAAACTGGAAACAGAAATGCAACATACCACATGTTTATTGCATCCATAACAGCATCAAATCAGATTTCTACTAGAATTCAGAAGGACAGTAAATGACTTGCAGATGGGTAAATCTACAGAGGTAATGGTACTTTAGAATCTGTTAGGAACCCCTTATAGCAGTCTAGCAGTAGGACATCCCCGTGAGGCACATGTGTGGACCTGCTTCAACTTTCAATAAAAACAACTCTTTTACCAACTAATAAGAGTAATATGAAGAGAATTTCAATGTTTGGCCCATAATAAGTTTGGATGTTGAAGTCTACAACCCTATGAAATATGCTGATGCTAATGCATATAGGAAAACGAGAGGGCAGCCTCAACTTAAATTAACTTTTGAATTTTTTTTGGGGAAAAGGCACCAGTTACCTGGATAACTGTGGATCAGTCATTCATATTATGTTTGATAGGTGTAAATGTAAGGGTCTATAGAGGTCTGACCTTTTCCCTATTGGTGGAGGGCACAGGGCCCCCAATCTGCTATCCCTTTTTTGTTCCCTGGGACAGTTGGGTTTTAAATTCCATGCTTCTTTATGGTCTTAGTTATTTCTTGGGATGCCTATATCCATCTCCTTTGTGATTTGAATATGCTAGAATTGGAATGGAGATTAACAGCTCCCCCATTCTTTCATTTAAAACATGTTCTCTGAATAGGCCAAATAAGTAGAAAAGCTGACTTACATCTGTAGGGGACCGGAAATCCCTCTGCCCGGTAGACTGACTCACAGGAGCCGGTTGCCTGGTCGTCACTGCTCCCCTAGTGTGTGTCATACCGATCCAGGTGTAGCTGGAAGGTAGAGAACGTCAGGCCAGGGGAAGTAGCTCAGGGGTAGAGCTTCCGCTTCAAAGTTGGAGGGTCCTGGGTTCAAGTCCCGGTTTCTCCAAAGACGTTTTCCGCTGACCTCTACACATCCATTATATGACCAGTACCAGCTTCCTGAGAACTCTGTACCATTGCTTTTAATATGCCATGTTATGTCCATACACTAGCCCTCTTCAAAATACCCATAAGCCTTTCACCATGCAGTATTGAATGGCCTGCATGGTGAAAAACATGCTTATATGGATATCTAAGATTTTGAGTAAACCTTTACATAATAGCAATGCTTGTTTGTTTAATCCTGAAAACCCCTAATCTGATTTAAGAAGCTATTGATAGCCATGAGAAGTGCAGCCATAGCAAAACAAGGCTGTCCAGCCTAGAATTACCGTCCCCTCTGAACACATTGTCACCCGCCTCTGGCGTCGGGATCAGTGCCATAGCAATAGCATTGCAAATGAGATGAGTGCCTGATGCTAGAATCACCTGATCTCAGAGATGTAAATACAAACAGTATCATTAGCCTGTTAATTGTTTCTAGTTCTATTAGAGCTTGGAGTATGATTATTTGGTTCACTATTCTTCCCTAATGGTTTTAATTCCACTATCACTGCACACTTGCAGCTGACTCCAGCCGCCAGCTGGCCGCCTTTGCTGCCTGTGACGTCATGACCTCATTATCTGAAAACGAGGCTCACTGAGATCAGGTACTTCTAGCATGAGGCACTGATCTCATTTGCAATGCTATCGCTATGGCATTGATCCTGACGCCAGAGGCACATGATTTGTGTTCACAGGGCTGAATTACCAGTGAGGTGTGAATGTCCATATGTAGATATCTTCAGGTTCTTCAGTTCTTTCCTTTGGCAGGTACAGGGCAGTCAGCTATAGCTA
The DNA here is from genome assembly GCA_949317995.1 of Acholoe squamosa. Taxonomy (NCBI): domain Eukaryota; kingdom Metazoa; phylum Annelida; class Polychaeta; order Phyllodocida; family Polynoidae; genus Acholoe; species Acholoe squamosa. Next base: position 6,699,153 of record OX439045.1, read on the forward strand.
AGCTTTATGGCAGCTATCACACTATACAATGGTTTGCGTAAGTCCAGTTATAGTATAGATATCTACGTAGGCTTGAGGAAAACATCTAGCTGCCTCACCAAATCATAAGTCTCTGTTTCTACTTGTTTCAAACGCTATCGAATCTTATTCCTATTATTATGAATTGTAGCAAATCCACTGAAATACTTGCTGAAATACCATCTTATGAATATTAATGAGTAATCATGTGGGAGATCCAGCATATAACAATCCCTTCATGAGCAGCATGTCAACAACTAGAACTTGAAACTTTCTGTGTCTTATTCATGTCCAGTACATACGGAGTCATAGTCCATGTTATTGCAAATAACACAGGTCATGAGGTTTAGAGAGAACCCACCCTCATCTATGAGCATGCATTCGGTGTGATATCACTAAAGGCCTCAGAAAACATCTAACAGACTAACCAGGATCATAAGGAACCTCTCTGCATCTTTGTATCACATCTAATCACATCTAATGATTGGAATCAAATCTAGAAGTAATTCCTGAGGGGGGCTTTTTTCTTTAGCTTGTAGTCCAATTATTAAGGTCTACAGAGATTTCCAAAGTGGCTTTGCTACTGGTGAATCTGAGCTTTATGCAAGAAAATGGGCGATAATTGGGGAAATTGCCAACTTTTAGGAACCATGCAACTTTGGAAAGCTCTGTAGACCTAAATAATTGGACCAGAGACATAAAGGTACACTGTTATCTTTATGTCTCTGATTGGACTAAAGGTTAAAGAAATATAGGCCCCCTCGGGAATGATCCCTAAATTTGATTCCAATCATCAAATATGATAAAGGTATCAAAATTCCACCCAATAATGCTGTTAAAATGAAAAGAAGCTGAAAAAGAAAGTTTTTGTTCCATTTACATTCCATAGTTTTTCAAATATGTAAAAACGGAAGGAATTTACTCAATTGATCATATGCAATGTACGGGATCTCCCACTTGGCAAAAAACACGTTTTTTAACGTTAAAATAACGTTTTTATTTGGTTCATAAGTTTGCCAAACCTTTTTTTTTAAATCAAAATAACGTCAAAACATGTACTCAAAAAACTATTTTTTGGCGTTCTTATAAAACGTTTTTTAGGTTAAAAGCGTTGTGTTTTTTTTTACATAAAAGAAACATAGATAAAAATGGTTTTATTTGGTTCAAAATTGGTTGAAAAAACGTTTAAAAACTTTTTTTTCAACGTGAAAATAACTTTTATGAAAAGTTTTTTACCCAAAACAAATAAAGACGTTTGCAAACGTTGAAAAGACGTTCTTTGCCAAGTGGGCTATTTAGGTGTCTGTTAACCCTATATCTCAATATAGAGTCCTAACTGCTCTGCTGGGGGTCTGCCTATGACGAGTCCTTAAAAGTATTCTGTTTCTTATCTTCACGTCCATGATTGTAGGTCATTCGGCCCCAGCCATTTGGCCCCAGCCATTTGGCCCCCTGGCATTCGGCACCTAGCCTTTCGGCCCCAAATACGTCATAATTCCGTCATAACTTCGACATAAATACGTCATAATTTCGTCATAAATACATCATTTACCCTTTCTCTTAAATCCTGCTCTTATTTATGTCATAACTTCGTCATAAATACGTCATTTATACATCATAATTCCGTCATAACTTCGTCATAAATACGTCATCTACCCTTCCTCTTAAATATGTCATAACTTTGTCATTATTACGTCATAAATTCGTCATCATTATGTCATAAATTCTTCATTATTACGTCATAAATTCTTCATTATTACATCATAAATACATCATAACTTTGTCATTAATACATAATAACTCCTATTGCAATTTACTTTATAAATACGTCATCAATACATCATAAGTATGTCATAAATACGTCATACCCATTCTAATCTTTTTTTTTTGCCACTGGTTTGTCCTGCAATACATTACAAATACATAATAAATACGTCATAATTATGTCAATTTTATTTGCCATGTAGCTAAGACGTATATATGATGTATTTATAATGTATTAGGGGCTGAATGGTAAGGGGCTGAATGGAACGTGCTGAATGGTCAGGGGCTGGTTGGCTGGGGGCTGAATGGCCCGAACCCCACGTCCATATATTGGAAACCATTACATGCATTGTTCCTATTGCTGTTTTTTTTTTGTGTGTTAATTAAAATAAAATCTGTAAGAATTAAAAGGGTAGGTAGGTAAGTGGATGCTTTACACCATTTCAACAGCTAGGGTCATAAAATTGCCCTTCCACATCCACAGAAAAAAACAGATACTGTAAAACCCATGTCATAAGATCTTTTTTAGTTATTTTTGGTCAAAATCGGCCTCTAATAATTTGTCAAAATTCACCCCCGGCATATGACTGGGGTTGTATTATCAGGGGTGTGAAATACCAAAAACCCATTTAGGCGGAAGTGCACTGACCAGCCTTGTAAAGATTAGTACAGTGAAACTTGGTTACAACAAACTCCCTTATAACGAAATTTGGTTATAACAAACAAAAATGCCATATCACAAACATTTCCTATACATTTCTATAGTAATACAACTTGGTTAGAACGAAGTGCTATTGATATGGACTTGTTTATAATGAAGTTATTTTTACCTGTACAGGCTCAAACTTCCCTTTAATGACCCCTCCCCACCCCCAGTGCCGCCCATGGCTCCATATGCGACCTGAGAAGCCCTGTGTAAGGCTCTAACTTCCCTTTGATGACCCCTTCCCCGACCCCCCACCCACCCCAACTGCTGTCCATGCCCCCCCCCAACCTCCTGACACCCATAGCTCCAGTATGCAGAATAAGAGGGCTCTAACTTTAATTGTATGCCTACCATCTCTACAAACTTTGCAGGGAGGAAAAAAAATGCCCATACCATCTTCCCTGGATAACCCGAGCATGCAGCCTAAAATGATTAGTTATAGATTACTTGTGGAATTCGTTATGAAGGAATTACTCTAGAAATTTATGGACAATTTGGAAAATGTAATTTCTTTATTATAAATGAAAGTTTGTTTGTAACAGGATTCCTTGTAATGAAACGATTCCATATAAATGTATTGTTAAATGTAATGATTGTGGACCAAGAATAACCAAAATTCCATTATGACAGGAAAGCCCCTACCCCATGATGCTGAACTTGGTTATAACGAAATTTGGTTACAACGAAATTTTAAAGCTTGGAAAAAGGAGTTCGTTGTAACCAAGTTTTACTGTAAATAGCATCTTTACATTACAAAATAGTGATTCAAATGGTCTAATAGTAACAGTATCACACTTTCTGATCTACAGGGAGGCCAAAAATCACCTTTGGGATACTAAAATTTGTCAATTTTGGATGATGTAATTTTTCTGGTGAGCTTAAAAAAGGCTGAAATCCGCCTTTAGGCTGAGATTTCACACCCCTGATTATAGAGAAATGAAGAGAAAATTTCACTCTAAAATAAAAAGCCTCCCTCGCTCACCCCTTTTTTTTTTTTGCAAAAAAGTGTCCCCAATGCTGAAAATGGCTTCTATGCAGTCTTAGAGGCTAATATGGCTCTGGTGCACGGTTTTCTCACTACGAGGCTAGGGAGCTGATACAAGCCTGGTCCAGGCCTAGGTCAGTCGTTTCTGAAACCTCCCCTGGTGGGAGGGTGATGTGGACAGAGGCAGTGGGACTCTAAACCTCTGGGTAATAGAAAGTGAGAGAGGAATTTCTCAAAGTCACAAAATCATTGATAACATGAAGGAAAATTTGTAGAAAATCTAAAACAAATCAGGAATTTAAAATTAAAAAATACAGGGAAAAAGTCAGCCTCTTTTCTAATATAAATTACCTCTTAAAGAAAAATAGAGAGATTTGTAATCCAGGGGCCAGGAGTAGAATGCCTCAATTGGACCCTTATCTTATCTCTTATCTCCGATCTTCTCAAAACTACTCCCGACTGACCACCAACTGGGTCTTTTTTTCTCACACATTTTGGTAGAAGCTAAAAAACATAAATAGCCTAACAATGGACCATTTCAAAGTTTCTGCAATCCAAAGATGCTCATGTTCAGGTGATATCACGTCAACCCTCTTTGTCACCCCTTATGTAGATCTGTGAAGAGTAAAAGGTTATTAAATCAACTCATAGTATACTCACATACGCTTTCCCTGATAGGAAAGACATTTGATCTCTGTGATGGAACAGGAACTTAATTTGAATTTTACTGGATTATTTGCAATATATGGGGTATGGCCCATGTGGCCATTGTTATTCCAGTCAATAGTGACATACACTTGCTGAGTTTGTTTGTTTGTTTAGTTTTACGTCCGGGGGCCATCGAGGAACTCAGACATTCAAGGTTTCTCGGACATTAAGTCCTTTCTTTTCTGTTTGGACAGGTATTTATATGCTGCTTGCCCGACACAGCAGTGACCGAATCTATGAATGATCGAATCTATGAGATGAATGACCGCATCTATGAGGAGGGGTGAGGGGGAAAACCGCTACCGGGGCTTCATTCCCCTACTCTTTTCGAAGGATAGCAAGTGTTCTTTTATTTGCCTGGTCCCATAGACAGGGCCAGACAAACCACGGCCTTTGATCACTCAGACGTGGTTCACTGAGGGAGAATCCCATGGCAAAAGGCAAGCATGTACGCCTGGGCCCGCGCATATGGACACCAGCTGCCCCCATGCTCACCCCAAGACACAAGAAACCCCAAGTTTGTCGCCTTTTACGAATCTGGTATGCCCACTGGTAGAATGGAAGGAGGAAAATTCCTCCTTCGTGGACTCCCAATGAATTATTCTGCTCCTCCATGCCCTCACATGAAGGTCCCCACTCCACAGGGGGAGCACTTGCTGAGAGATGAATTCGAACAGCAATGACCCAATGCTGTACATCAACAATAAAGAATGAGGAACAAATAATTCCACGATTCATTTCTTTTTATTTTCATATACACGCAAAAATATCACAGATTATTTCATATAATAAGATCAAGGTATATTGCTTGCGATGTTGTAATGATTCTTGATATTGCTGACCCATTATCAAAATTCATTTCCATGAAAATATGATTTTTCTTTAAAAAAATGGCCCCCTATATATACAGTTTATAGATTGCTACAATATATTCCCTACAGATATCCATTTATTTACAGACTTTACAGAATTATTTCAGCACAAGGTCGGTGTTTGATTTTAGCGCATTAAGTTGTTCAACACGCTGGTTTATTTTGGCGCCCACACGATTATATTTCCTCTTCATGAAGTGATCGAGCTCCAACTCACGCTGGTCTCTAGAAAAAGTAAATGAAAAACTAATGACTTTTATGGAAATTAGTTTTAACATGGGTCATTTTATGTATGAAGTTTCAAAAGTTTATTGGCCATAAAGCTTATAACAAAGATATTTTTCAGTTTACAGCCACAGTATATACATGTAACAAGTACAGGGTGATATGTAGGAGGGAGGAAAGACAATGTTGGATACCAAGTCTGACTTCAGTGGTTTCTATGAGCTATAGTTGTACATTATTCTTAATATCAGTTATAGTAATTATAGCACAGATACAAAGGTAATATTGCAACATATCAACATTACATTACACAATGGTATGTCTCTTTTTCCATTATAACCAGAAAACCTAACACATAGTGTCTCTCACAACTGAATCCACTACTCTATAGTTTAAAATCATATAAACCTTACATACAACTGTAGAAGTTAAAACTTGACTTAAACCCCCAATTTGATTATTCTGACCTCCTATTTTTATAGAAATATGTAAGCTAGAGTATGCATAAAAACAAGCATAAATCATGCAGAATGTTGTGTATTGAGTCCTGCGCCAGAATGTATCATCTCTGTAAGGGTTGTTATTTTATGTCAATAACTTCTTCCCGTAGAGATAGCATTGCGGAGCCGATCGCAACACCCCCAGTGGTGTAACATGTCTCGATCCACCACAGCGGCCGATCCACCACTGCAGCCTCGTTCCGGGCGCATGTAAACATTCAAAATGGCGGACTGCCGCTCTTACGGGCACTACGGTAACGGATTTTTGTTAATTTTTCCTTATTTAAACCCTCTAAAAACATAAAATAAATAGAGAACTAAACTCACCTGGTGTCCTCAGTGGCCAATCCACCCCTCTGGGGGGTGTCTCATGGTGGATCGGCCACCTCGTACACCACGGTCGTTTAGTTTTCTCTATTTATGTTGCATGAATATATAGCTGCAGTAAGAAACTCACCATTCCTTCATTCATGTGCAAGATAAAGGGACATTATAGACAATACAGAACTACAAAAGATTTATTGAGTTACTTACCGTGGTACAGGCCCGTGATGTGAGACGGGGACGTTGGTGGCTGGCAGCTTGTTACCATGTGGGAAAAGATCCACGCTGAAATGACGGGTTAAAAAAAGGGGTATAAATACAAGTGTGGGACACTGTAATGTTACTGGGGAGATTGTTTTAAAAAGCAAGCCTTTAAGTACAGTGGTATTAAAAGTCTTTGTCAACCCATTATCTTAAGCAGCAATCCCCATGGACATGCGCAATTATAACAACTATAGGGCGTGGAAGCAAGCCAGACTATCAGGTTTGAGTTCATAAGCAAGTGACATCTATTTTTAATGTACTTTTTGGAAGGGTTAATTTTAAAGGGAAACCATTACCAAAATTCATTATGTCATTTTCTGATAGCTTTTATGTCAAATAAAAATATTCTAGCATAGCAAGTGAACTATGTATGACCACAAAGGAGAACAGCAGGCCTATCCGATGCATCTGATGATGTCATGATTGGGCAAAATGCATCTGATACATGCTTGCAAAGCACTGTCAACCTACACTTAGATGATGTTTGTAGCGTTTCACTGGCACACTCTGTCCACTTCCTCAGACAGATATTACATAAGAACCCTACAGAAGGTTCTGGTAAAAGATCATGTTGGTGCATCATTCACTATTCTAATTATAATAAACTTTGCTACATCCTCCATACATAAACAATGCAAACTTGATGCATTTTGCCCAACTGTGACTTCATCAGTTGCCTCAGAGAAGCCTGCTGCTTTCCTCTATAGTGATACATATTTCAATTAGTATGCCAAAATCTTTTTAATTTATACAAAGTCTATCAGAATATGATGTCTTGAAAGTAGGGTACGATTTCCCTTTAAGTAGAAAATAGTCAGAAAATGAACCTATAACAGCACTATGTCCTTTAGCATAATCATCACACTAAAAGTATCTTGTCAGGGACAAATGGCAACAGTAGAAAGCAAGCCAAAAAAAGCAATTTGGTTTTTAACCCCATTACCTGAAAGAGTTAGCATGCAATGGGTCATAAAGGTGTTACAATGAACAAAATTATCTAGGGATGGATACAAATGTTTGGGGGGTAAATACACTGTGTGGACCCATAGCAATATGTCACTTTCCTATATTGTGTTGGTCACTTGACTGTCTTCTTTTTTTTTAGAACATTGTGATGAATTTTTGATTTTGTGATTGTGTGACATATAACAGCATGGAACTATTAATCAGTGTTGTAAGTGGATCACTCATGAAATGCATATGGGATGCTTCTGGTATTTTGTAATTGCGTGGTATAAGCTTGGTAGCATAAATTCACTACCGTAATCTCCCGCGTATAAGACGCAGTGCGCGTATAAGACGCACCTAGAGTTTTGGAAAATTCTCAAAAAAATGAAAAATTAATAACTTTGGTTCTACTGAATGAATTTTCAAAATTCAAAAACCTATGTGTAGCTTGAGCCCCCGGACCCCCCTTATATCTTATTATGACTAAGGGGGCATGTAACATATCAAAAGAAAGGTCTTGATGTCCCCCTTGTGGATCCAATGAGAACTAAAACCCCACGTATAAGACGCGGCTTATACGCGGGAGATTACGGTAATTAGTGTTGCAAGGGGTTCACTTATATAATGCCTATGAATACCTCCTCGGTTTATCCTCCTGGTTTTGGTGATGTTGACCGTGGTGGTGCGATTTCGAGGCGATTTCATTAACACTGAGTAACCAAGCAATAATCACATCATATACAAAGATCTGATGCTATCCCTTACAACTTAAGTAATTGGTGTTTTGTAAAGGGATGTGCTTATATTGCAGGAATCAGATGAGAGAAAAAAACATGTAAGTGAAAACTTCTGAATGTACCAATGTATATCTTATGCTGGGTGAATGGTGGTTTGTGTGCTTTCGTCCTTTTCATCTTTATGTCTACCTCAAAAAATAGAGATTTTTACCTTCTGTGGTAAGTTATGTATACAGAGAGTTTGCAGATCTGCAGGCAATGTAATGAAATGTGTGCATGTGAAATAAGACAAAGACAGTCACTATATGACAGAAAGATAAGAGGGTCCTGATAAGCTTTAAGAACACCTACTCCTTCTGCTTTGGTTTTTCCTCTGGTGGTAATGAGCGGTCAATAAGTGTAAACTGGGCGTTAACCATCTCCGGGGTGAGAGCAACACCCGTCTCTTCCTCATCTCTGTAAAATGCAAATATTAATGACTTTATTCAAATGTGATAAAAAGCTAGGGAAAAACCCATAAGACATTCATGTTATGATAGCCCTGCATTGAAGTACTTCCCTTTTCATTGAAATGATGCACAGACCTACTGAGTATACTTGCCAGAATTAGATTAGTGCATAATGATGACACAATGAAATATAATCTGCAACCCTCAGAGGATTTCATTGAGATTTCACACTAAGAAGACTGTTTTACATACAGACTTTTTTGTTACACACCTAACACTAGAACCTCTAAAATTTTCTATATGTGCACTTTCTAACTTCCAAATCATTCTTTGTCATGACTATCTTTATTTTAACTTACTCTTCGGTTATATTGGCTGCATCGGCTGGTCTAAGTCCATCAAGCACTGGTGGCATGTCAGTAGGCAGAAGATCAGAAACAAACGGGTCACTCCTACAGTGGAAGAGGAAAGTGACAAATATATTTATTTGTAAAGGTTCTGACCGATACCTTTTGATAAAAAAAGGTAGCTATATTCGCAAGTAAAGTTGAATTTCAGATTGTTTTATTCAGTTTAAAATTCAAGTATTTCATTGAAATTATTTAAGTAATTGGTAGGAATAATACAAGAATTCAGACATAACTGCCCAGGCTGAAAAAAATAAAGATAAAATGCAATTTCTTTTTATGAACTTACCATCTCGGTACCCATACATTGGTGAGGGTTGGTGTGTTTGCGAGTGATATCAAACCCTGAGACGGGAACTTCTTCCATACCATCACTCCACGAATAACATCCTAAAGGCAAGCATATTCTGGTTAATAATCTGAAGTACTCACAGCAGAACATCTTAGAATTTTATTCCTAGATCCAAACAATTAATTTAACCACCAAATAATGTGTCAGAATGTTCAATCAAATCTTATGAAAATCATTAGCCTTAAACCTCAGAAGCCATAATTTTATTATTATCAAATCAGTTAAATCAAAGGTCATTGCATAGAAAACTGTACAAATTGATATTAGTGAAAATTCCAGGGGTCCTAGTGGAGGGAAGGCAATTGGCCAATACCAGAAAAGTAGCATAAAAGATTGGCTCCTTGAAATTTAGTTCCAATACAACACTTGAAAAAGAAAAAGCCGTCTCACCTCTCTATCTAGGTATGTTTTTTGTGTGGCACCGTGAGGCCCAGCGGTGGCAGGCGACGTGTAGCGTGGTAAGGGGCAGAGATGGAAGTCTGGGTCAACCTCTGCATAGGGCAGAGGGGCCTGGAAGACCTGCAGACCTGGGGCTGGGTTCTATAGGGTATATATAAAGAAGTCATGACTTAACATATATTATTTGGTGGGAAATTGATATACTGGCATGGTAATGTTATAGTATTGTAAAGTTGATATATTTCATCTGTACAAATTTCACAGGTTTATATTTGACTACATCTAATTGCATGAAGTTGTTCATAATTTTCTCATCATGACATGCACAGAGATAAGACTTATGAACACAGCTGTAGAAAATTTTAAACATTTTGATAAATACCAACACAAAAAAAAAATCCGCACATACACACACTTATTCGCTAAAGATAACCTCAACACTTATTCTGGACAAACAATTTTCTTTTTCTACCTAGAAGCAACAATCATGGGTCGGTCTTAAAACTTATAATAAAATCAACTTACAAAGATGTGTAGTGGAGGGTACTCAATTGGTTTGAAAAGGGCCTCTGGAGGCCTCAGCGAAATAGGTTCTGATGCTTGTGTGTCAGCCACTGATTCCACACGCATATCACCCTCGTTGACGGGCTCCTCCTCTGGAGGTGGTTCCCGCAGGGCAGGAGGAGGCAAGTTGATGATCTCATCCTAGATGAAATTGAAAGAATCAAACTTTAATAAGAGCTTTCTTGACATCCATGTTACTTACTTTACTTGATGAGGAATAGTATGACATTTTAGGATAATAGAAAGGTTATACAGAAGGGAGTACCTTTATCATCAACAGGTTTAAAGGGAACGTCTAAGAGTACCTAATGGTGATTTTGCTCCCTCTTTATTTTTCCTTTTTTTTTCAGCAAAAAAGTACAAGCCTGTCTATTACACTAGTTCAAAGGGAGGGCATCTTTTTTTTTTATCACACACCTCTGCTCCGGTGCGTAGTTCCTTGACCAGGTTTGGTGGTACGTATGTGGAGGCGGCCTCATGCACGTTGTGACTGTCATATCCCATCAAGGAGTACTGCTGCGGCACTTTGAGGTTGAAGAACGGCGTCTTTTTGGGAAGAACCACTTCAGTTGGCTTGTAAGGCACTGCTCCCAGGGCATCTACAGCCTACACAATGTGTGAAGTGAGTAATAACATAAATGGCAGTGTTTCTTTTTTCCCAAAACCACATGAATTGATTGTTAATTCCACATTGATATTTAGCTTTAACTGATTACTTTAATAGAATCACAAAAAAAAATGGGAAAAAAAAAGTCTGATCCCAAATATAAGCTTGCCCCATATTTTTTTTATTTTTTATTTTTTTAGCAAATTAGTGCATCCCAAATTTCAAAGAAATGTATGTGCTTTGACAACAACACTTTTGAGCCAAAACCAATTAATTATTAAAAAAAACATACAATTTTGGGTTTTAAGTGGAGTTCAATTTGTATGATAGTGTCATCTTTACAAAATCACAACATGAGAAGGAAAAAAAGGTCCGATCCCAGCAATAAGCTTGCCACCTACTTTTAACAAATTGCTGCATACCATAATTTTGAAGAAATGCATGCACTTTGACAATAAGACTTTAAACCAACCAATTTAGAAAAAAAAATAAAATTTTAGTTTTTAAGTGAGGTTCAATATGTATCAGTAATTTCAGAAAAGTGCCTTACCATGTCATCTTTGACATTGGGTTCGACATAGGTGGGGAAGGTGATGCTGGTAACTCGTGTCATCTGTAACCGCGAGCCTGGGTCCTCCTGAACCTCTTCTTCCTCATCGTCATCCTCTCCTCCCGCTGGACATTAAGGAATATCACTAATAATCTAGGTTTTAACCACATTATATTATACCTTTACAGTTAAATAATCATTATGATCATGTGTGTAAAATGTTTCTGAATCATAACCTCACAAGGACTTGCAGTTTATATTTTTGGATCACCCCAGACCTACATTGACCGTCTTTGAGACCCTTGATGCCTACAAACTCTCACTGTGATATGTGATATGTGATTTTTTTTTATATATATATGTTATATATATATCTTATATTACTTATATATATTTATTATTGTTAATATGTCATTCCAAGACCAACCCTCAATAAGGTTTTTTTCTCAAAAATCGAATCTTAGTCGCCGAACTATCACTAAAACATTATTATACAACATTGTGAGTATGATGTGGATTTGTTGAGATATTTGTTTAGATTGCCTCAAATTGTCAAAAAATTGCTGCAGAACTACTTGTTACCATGGATACATACAGAGACCTGTGAAAGGGCTCCAGAGTTCACATACCTGTCATGCCTCTTTAAAATAAAGTGTGTCCTGAAGAAGACCCGAGAGGGTCTAAACGTAGACCAATCAAACTGCACTTACAGACTCAGTGTGAATTTATTTATATCAGTACCACACAACCCGGAGAGGGTTTTGGGAATATCTTTTTCTTTATTTCAGTTTATATTTTTAAATTGGATGAAAGTGACTGAAATAGTCAATTTGTTTTTCAAACTCAATGTCATACCATCTTATAAGCGTTGTAGGAGAGGGCTTAAAATAACAAATGGGATACCAAAATATCTCCATTCAGGCTGACATTAGATAAAAAAATGGGAAATATTCCCTCCCCAAAGACCTCTCCTACACGCTAATTTGCACATTCTCAAGAATGCTCCTGGGTAGTATCTGAATTGTAGAATTCTGGAGATTTCACATCCGTCCTCATAGATTTGAATTTGTCACAGTATTCCTTGAAACACCTAATGGAAGTGTTATGCCATCCATTTTTTTTTTCTTTTTTACCACAGGACCAAATGCCCCTCTTCCTAGTGACTCTAAGTTAAAATCCAACTTACGAGTGGCTGCCGGGTTAAACTTTTTCTTGCTCCAGTCCAGGACCATTTGCCGTAGACCCTTTATCTTTTTATCAGCTCGTTTTCGAATTATTATCTGCAATGCATAAAGAAGTACCGTAAACTCCCGCGTATAAGACGCGTCCTCTACGCCAAACAAAATGCTGGGGAGTCTTATAGCTTTCTCTCAAGTTGGGGGGGGGCGTCTTATACGAGGGGTAATTTTTCTATAGAAATGTACTAATCTTACAAATTTCAGCATTAAAATGTGCGTCTTATACGCGAAAATGCATGTGCTGAGTTTGGGGTGTGTCTTATACGTGCAGCGCGTCTTATACGCGGGAGTTTACGGTAGCTAGTGAAATAATACAGATTTTTCTGAATGTATGAACATATGAGTATTGAGAAATACTTATACACTGTATAAGGATTTTTTCTTAGATACTCTGCCATGTATTAAATGGTACATTTATGTTTGCCATAAGGGGGAAATCCAATATCATTTAAAACATGCTGTAAAATATCATGAAATTCTGACCGTCCTTGCTGCCTGCTGGAACCGTGATAGTCTTGCATGACGAGCTGCCCACAAGTCATTGGTATACGTGTCAAACTTCACTCCTTCTTGTCCAACCTAACAAAGAACATATATACCATGTTTAAAGACCTATTTTATTATTCTGAAATAATTCTGTAAATACCAACTAAATTTGATTGATAAAAACATCCATTTATCATGTAAGTCAAATAATCATCTGTTGAGATTTATGTTATCATTACACAGCTGTTCTTTCTGTATCTTCTTTCTTTTCTATATTTATTTATTGTTATATCTGGGAACCTACTTATAGTGTGAGTTAACTTACATTTGCGGCATCTCGGATAGTTCTGCGAAAGGAGCATTCTGTACATGTCCTTATGGCCTCCTTCTCAAGGGCTGGGTCACCACGCTCAAACTACAAGAGTGGAACATTGTAAGGCTACCAGAATATCTAGGATATTCCAATGACTCTTTCAAAATCAAAATTATTGATTTTTCTGTGTTGTTTATACATCTTCAACTTGAAAAAAGATTATTTTAAATTCCCTGAATGTTAATCAGAGCCATGATTCTGGAGAAGGGGAGGCCCTATTGGAAAATATTGCCCTCAGCAATTATTTTTCTTTCAATATTGATTACAGCTACACCTACCTTGTATTCTTTCCATGCTGTTTCACGAGCCTCCAGTATGTCATATTTACTTCGTAGTGTGATTTGATCATCACCTATTTTGGACTGCCACCTTAGTTGATTTTGACGCTCATCATAAACATCATTTCTTACCAACATCTCAAACATTGCCTCCTAAAAAATATCATAATAGAAACAATGTTAGTGGTTTATATTAGATAGCAGAAGAGGAACACATTTTTCTTTCTCTTTTTGAAAGATTTAAATCTGAAATTCAATACGTAGATGGGTGGAGCATTCTAACGATCGATGAAATCTGATAAGAACTGCTTTACTGTTCGGTATAACTGTATATGTGTGCTTGCAATATCTTTTTGTTTTTAAATTGTAATAGCTGTGAATGTAATTGAGTGTATATGAATATCAAGAATTGCCCTCAGTATTTCCTAATAAATTCATTTATGATGCATATTTAAAAATGTATTTTTATGTTAATGATAACACCTAAACATGTATTATTCTTTAAGATAATGCCAGAAATTCAAATCCAATGGGACGGAATCGATCCGTAATATATGTAGTTGAACAGTCATTACAAAAACTGCGACAATCGACAAGGAGTGACAAGTTTGATAACATTTTGGGATGTGCAATATATGACATTAGCACATCAATACAAGGGGGTAAATTATGTAATGTAAAAAACAACATATGTTTGGCAGAAAGGAAAGAAACATTCAAGACAAAATAGCATTTTGAAAGGAAAGGAATCAAATTCTTCCATATTTGGTTTGTGATAATGATAGTGCATTGCTATGCATGCAGCATACCAATGTAAAAACAAAGATCACTGCAACTGATGCTTCAATCCAGATAACATGTTTAATCATTTAATTTTACAGAAAAAAAAAAATGAAGATTTTACACTTAACAGAAAAACATCTTTCTAACCAGGTAAAGAAAGTAATTCATGTTTGAGACATGCAAATGAAATGCACATCTGTATACGGTGATGAAAAAGGGGGAATTGAGAATCCTACCCTTTGTGTTTTCTGCACCCAGAAAAGACAAACAATAAATGTTTCTATTACAATTGCACATCACAATTATGTTTAAGGGACAGAATTATTCATTGATTTTAGAGAAATCATTGCGCCGAATATATATCATAAAAAGGACTGTAAAACTTAAAAGCGGCTCATACGCAGGGTTTTATGGTATATGAATATGGTTGTAATATATCACTTTACGTACAAAAAGTAGGAATATGTCTTGGTACCACATGTGTGTGGCTGGCAAGGCCTAACACGGGTAAGGGTTTTCAGAGGCCCAGCCACACACCCCCGTCAAAAAAAAAATTCAAGTGCCCCCTCCATGCTAGGAGCACATCTGCAGTTTGCCTGCTGCGTTTTGATCTCTTCGTTTCCATACACAATCCTATATCTTCTTTCCTTTTTCTGTTGCTTTGACCTATCCACTTGATTTGGCACATACCTAATGAACATTGTCATATCAAAGGTGAACCAACCTCCATTTTTTATTATCCTTATTAGATATTCATATTATAATTTTTTCTTTGACTTATCTCTTTCTGTCTCTGAAATCTGAAAAAAAAAGTTTTGCCTATCTATTTACGTACCTTCATTTGTCTTGTAGACGCCTCCACCTCTCCCTTTTTTGCAAGTACGGCTTACCGAATGAAAACAAAATATTACTTTGAATATTATATTTTATTCCAATGTCTGTATGAAAACATCAAAATCCTACCTCTGTCAACAGAGAAAACATCAAAAGATAAAATTCAAATGGCAGAGGCATGATATTTACTACTATAACCAACAAGTTAGCAAACAGAATTGAATGACTGAAATTTGTTGTTTACCGTGACAGCTCTCAGAGACTGGAAGTATGAATGCCGTTATATCAATATGCATCGCTCTGATACTTTATCTAACAGTCTACAGGACAGGACCTGTAATCTCCCGAGTATAATTTTTTGATTTTACGATTTTTTGATTTTTCTGACTATTTTCTAAAACTCTAGGTGCATCTTATAGGCTGGGTGCACTTTTTATGCAGGGTATTTTAGCCCTAAATTGATTAGTAGACTATTACCGTATTCAACATAACAAGTGCCCTGGGTGCTTAGAGATTCCTTTAATACTTAGAGTTAAACTGCCTGCTAAGACACGATAAGTTGGTTTTTTATTAGTCTGAAACAAGAGAAATGTGGCAAGGGCCACAGATAGGAGTTGCCACTCTGCGGCGGACGTGTGACGTCACGGCCGACGTATGACATCAGAAATTGCGTCACAAGGTGACCGTGACGTCACTGACAAACCGAAAAAACATAATGGTGGAAAAAAGTTGGAAAATAACTTATTCCAAAGTGTGGCTTATTCGCGGGGCGGCTTTCATGCGAAATTGTTTTTGTAGTATATGTTATAAACAATGTTATTCACCTTCTCTGATGTCTTTTATCCGTAGCTTCCCAGGTTCTTGGTTGAGAACTTGTCCGACAGCAAAAGGTGAGTCGAGATTTGACGGAAACCGGATGCCTGCCTTCTCAATTTCCTGTTTGATTAGAGTATACAAATGATCATTAACCCTTTACAAACTTCTAATTCATTGATGCATCATTTCCATTGGTTGTACTGATGAATAAATGCAGTCAGAGTAAATCTGCTCAGCAGGAGTGAATTTTTGCACTAAGGGAGCATTCATTGTAAATCAAGGGGGTGGGACGACTGAGGGGGGGTGTAAAATTTACCCTCTTTTTAGCAATGCTACTATAGATTAAAGAGGGGCACGAGAAAATAATTTCACCTGTTTTCAGTGAAAAAGCCCATGTGTTACTATAGCTTTAAAGGGTGCGTTCTTGTGGGGGGGGGGGGGGGCGGGGATTTGACCCTCACGAGGGGGCAGGTCAATTTTTCCTCTTCTTGCGTCCACATGCAAACCAACCAAATCCCCGTTGTTAAAAAGTGAGCACTCCCTTATCAAAAAGCACATCACGTATCTAAATGTCTGTGGTGTACCTTTGGTTTGTTGACTACAGGCATGGTGGTTTCTCTGTTCTTGGCTTTTCGTTTGCTCCGTGCCCGTTCCACCGGAGTTATACTTCTGGGGTCCAACATCAATTCTTCGTTCTCATCTCCATCAAGCTGGGCCTCTGCTATCTGCCTGTTGTTGGACATATTGGTGAACTTATTTGATTTCTTTTTAAATATTTTTACTGTATAAAACATTTCAAATATTTTTATGTGCATGTTGATTTATCTTAGGTCCTAAACTCTCTCTTAGAGAAAAGGGATATGAACCCTTTAATTTTCAACAAATCCTAGACCCACAATTCAAGTTTCTGACATTATTTCTTTTTTTTTGGCCTTTTCTTAATTCCTTTTCAAAATTAATTTCAAAGAGAGGGGACAAGGTTCGGATTTATGGTTTTTATTTACAAAAGGAATATTAAACAAATTAAAAAAATCAAAGAAATTTTTAGAAGTAAAAAAAAAAAAGACTCACTTAGCGAGGCCGGGTAGTGAACTGCCGGTGACGGTGCAGACCAGCGGGCGTGAGTTAAATTGGGAGATAACGAGTTGTAACTTCATGTGCGCCGTGCTGAACTCTGTTGGTGAGAAGGTCACGACAAGGTCCACTTCCCCCTGTGCTGGCACCAGACCTACACACAACATTAAAATGTACCGTAAAAACCTGCTTTTAAGCTGATCTTAGTCATTAATTCTAGAGTGAAATCATGCCCTTTGGCTGGCATGATGCACTACCGTAGATTCTCTCGTATAAGCCACGCTTATACCAGAATCCAAATCCAAATTAGGCTTATAGGATAGGCCCAATGTCTGGTAGCGGCTTATATGAGGGTTTTTTTACACTATGAAACAGTACTTAACCTTCAACTTTCAAGCCTTGTCTATGGCCCATGGCTTATCCCAAAGTTAGGGGTGCGGCTTATATGAGGGATGTGGCTAATACGAGAGAATTTACGGTAATGAAGTGCTGGTGAGCCAGCACTAAGCAAGTACTTCATTGGTGCATCATGCCGACCATTTGGCAGTGGATATTAGCTTCACAGCGATATCAGCATGATGCATCAATGTAGCCGCAGCGAGTTACATTGCGTCATGGCGACAAATGGGCATGACACACTGAAATTATGACCAGGATTTGTCTGTTTCATTTGATTTTTTTTTAGATTAAAAAAAAAGAAATTTGCCCCCACTTTTGGGTCTTGGGATATAGAATTATGTACAGTTAGAATTTAATAACTAATACCAAGTCGCTAAATAAGCATACATTCTAAATGGATGACTGACCTGCCATGGGTTCCACAGTGAAGGCGGGGTGGGGTTGTAGGTACGTCAGTTGGAACTCAAAGTCGACGGGTGCGTTACACCGTAGGGGGATGATGCGCTCACTCCTGTGGCCGACTGGAACTGGGGGAAAGTTGAGGTTCTTAGGGAACTCGTCCGTTCCCATTACCGGGTAAGCATGTATAGGGATGACAAGGTTCTCTTCTCCCTGCAAATAGAAAACTGCAAACATTAACTCTTTAACGGCCACACTGTTTATCAATTAATATCATGCCAATTTAAGGCGTATTCTATTGGACTCAGTATGGAGGCCTAGTGGAGCCGCCATTTTGAATTTCGATGGTTGAGGTATAACCCAGTGATAAGACATACCATGATCGGTACCTTGTCCCTGGTTAACACCTACCAGCTCCAGACCAGCTAGTGGCCAATTCCCGAACCTGAGGCCCCCTGCGCCGTAGATGATCAGTCCAACTTAACACAGATTCTACAGCCCTTTAGGGAGTGGTCATTATTCATCAACTGTGGGCTGGTGGGTTTGAGTGAGAGTCCGTAGTAAAAGCCAATAGGTCCAAGGACCATTGGCTTAATAATGACCACTCCCTATATGCAAGGAACTATGGTACTCGGTAGTCATAATGATGCATATTGCAGCCCTGGTGATTATGTGCCAAGGTCAAATATATGCATTATGCCAACCATATGGTATTGATGCAAATGCTCCAAATGATGTACGATGCAGTTATGTCATATGGTAATGCAAAACTGGCGAGAGAGCAATAAAGAAATTTTGAGAATTCAAAGAATAATGTTCTACACTATTCAATAGTGAGGAAGGAAATTATAAATTTCAAAAATGACCATACCTTACAATGAATGCGGATGCAGTCGTAATAATAGCGCCATTCATCAGCGGTGAACTCGATAACACAGTCCAACGTGAGGCCCGGTACGAGACGGTCCTATGTAGGGAAAGGAAAGATGTTACATGTTCATTGATCAATTGAACCATCATTGATTAAATGGGGTATAATACCTTATTTATGTATGTGCATGTTTTTTTGTGTTTTTTTTTCTCTCATAAACTTGTACCGTAATCTCCCGCGTAAAAGGCGCGTCTTATACACCAAACAAAATGTTGCTGGGTCTTATATGTGGGAGGTAAATTGCCTTGAGTTTGGGGTGCGCCTTATAGGGGGGGTATTTTTACTATAGAACAGTACTAAATTGACAAAAATCTCCCCTCAGGGGGGTGCCTTATATGTGAAACAGCCCCCCCTGTGAGTTGGGGGGCGCCTTATATGCAAGCTGCGCCTTATACGCGGGAGATTACGGTAATCTGACTTCTCTGAATTCATTTCATGAATGGGCCGCTGATTCATTAACCCTTTAAGAACCGGTCAGGAATGAATTATACCCATAGGTTGGCATGAACCAATGAAGTGCCGGCATGTCTGCTTGCCAGCACTTCATCGGAGCATCATACGACTCTCTGGGAGTGCATCAAGCCATTAGGGTTTGCATGATGCACTAATAGTATCCCTGGTCAGGAATTTGCCAGGCTGCATACATGCATCATGTCCACTTAACGGCACTTATGATACCCTGGAAGTGCTTACATTTTTTGTGTACTTGATGTTAAAGTACTTTGTCTGTGGCGGGATGATGTGCATTCTCTGTACTTCTGTCGAAACGTTACCGAGCCTTAGTACTGCGGTTTGCATTGTCCCCAGCTCAAACCCTGAGAAGTGGATCACCGCAGGGCGCGCCTGTACCACAGAGTTACCTGCGATCTTGGAATAGATTTCTGAAATAGAAAGAGTAGGAATATGGTACAGCTGACAGTATTATTGAACAAAATGTGACATACCGAAACATAAAATTAATTTGGGTAGGTCGGATATTCATCTTATTTTTGTTTCATATTTTTTCACTACCGTAACTTTATTTTCACTACCACAATCAATTCTCAATTTTTGACTTTAGGCCTGATTATCTCAGATTCAAAAAATACAACATGTGCCTAATTTCGTGAAGACACATCACATTTTACTAACTTCATTTTCACTACCACAATCAGATTAACTCAGGAGCTGCGGCTTCGACTCACAAACCACAAAATTGACAAAAACAAAAATTACCACAATGCCACACCAAAATAATGATTTAGCACAAGGATTTTTTTTTTTCCAGAATAGACCTTTTTTTCACTTTAGAAATAAGTTTGTCAGCAGATTTAGTTCATCTCATTTTCTGCATGATTCTCTCATCTCTTTATGATTCTTGACAAACCATTTTAAAGCATAGAAACTTGCTCCAGCATAATTTTTTATTCACCAACATTGTACCACAATAAAGAAGAATAAGAAAAGACATTCCCCCTCTTTGAGCCATTTAATAAGCCACATCTAGCCATTGGTCCCACATGTACAGGCTAAGACTTGCATATACATAAGGGAGTGATCATGTTTTATTATAAATAAGGGGGGGGGGTGGGTTTGAGGGGGGTCAGAATTATTTTGACCCATTTACTGGGTTGGGGGGGGGGCAGTCAGATTTTTTTTCGACCCCTTGACAAGGTAGGTAAAAATAATTTCACCTGCTTGCTGTTTTCAGCGAAAAAAGCCTGCGCATTGCTATTGCATGTTGTCCCATGGGCGTGACCATTGCTGGAGCTTGTTATCAGCGAGGTCTACTGATAAGATGGGTACCAGGTGGCCCCCAAGAGGACCACAGTGAATAGTTGGGGTTATCGCATTGGCTAATAATTAGTCCGTATAGGATAAAAGGGCGCATTCGCACACAATTTTCCGCCCTTGGGAGGAGGGCAAAAAAAAAATAATTGACCCTCGAGAGAGGGGGGGGCCGAATTTTTTTTTTCGCGCGCCCACGTGCAAAGCCACCACCTCCCCCCCCCCCGCCCCGTTGTTAGAAGATGATTACTCCCTAAGTCATGGGTCATGTGGAGGGCCTGGGAATGGCTCTTACAGGATGCCAATTTCAGCTGCCTGAATTGATATCTTTGACTTATAATTAGGAGCTTGGCTCCCATCAAAAATTGCTTCTGAAATCCTAGCATCGGACAATGCATCGGATAAGACGTCTGGACGGGGCCAGACTGGCTAAGGCCCCGAAGGGGCCCCCATAGACTTACCCCCCTCCCATGGCTGATAGACTATACAAAGTACAAATGTACAGCATTATGGTGTTATGCCCCATAGATGCTCGTTCTACACACACTTAATACATGGGCCAATTTATTATCTATCTCTGTGTGTGCCTCGGGTATATTGACAGCGAGGGGAGGGAGGAGTTGTGGGAATGGCATCAATTTGTACATAACACAGCCGTACACAGAATGATGGGGTGTGGGTGATTGGAACATCAGCTCATAGTGCTGCCATCTAGTGATGGGTAACTGAACTGTCACATGATCATGGTGGTGACATCTAGTGGTTTGTATGTGAACTATATGGCAGATCTACCTGCAGGATACCGATGACGGCGGTCTAGCTAGTCCTGAGGACTAAGGCATCTGCCACGTCCGCGCTGACGCAAATACGCGGACTCTACGCGGAGCCTCCCGCGGTGAGCGTAGGTGCGCGGGCGTAGTGGTAGTCCTCAGGACTATAGCTAATAATGCGATGCTTAAGTCTAATGCTGCTAGTACTAGTAGTAGCTAGTAATTAGTAAGCATAGTCCTAAGGACTAAAGCCTAGTCCCCAGGACTAAGAATATGAGGATATTGTCCTAAGGTACTAATTGTACATTCCCAGACCACATGATTTTGTATAAGATTGTGCTGTTATTCTCCAGGACTAAGCTTTTAGCCCCTGGGGACTAATTCGTAGACTCAGGGACTACTTGTTTAGTCCTGAGGACTACAAAAACATTTACCTAGTCCTTAGGACTAATGCATGTGGTTCTGAGGACTAATTCATGCATGGATGTCTAATGTAATTGTGACTAGGGATGTAGCCCCTAGGACTTCAAATTTAGTCCTGAGGACTACTTCTTAGTCCCCAGGACTGCTCTGTGTAGTCCCAGGGACTAAAGATACAGTCCTGGGGACCAAGGACTGTGTCTCTAGTCCCAAGGACAATGTTGCAGTCCCCAGGACTGTATCTTTAGTCCCTGGGACTGCACAGTAGTCACTGGGACTACAAGTAGTCCAATGGTGACTAAAGGACTGAAGGTAGGCCTATGGTCCTAGAGCATAGTCCTTGGGACTAAGACCCTACATCCCACCTACCCCTTGAGACTTGGCAGATATGCATAGTCCTCGGGACTAAGACCTAGTCCTCAGGACCGGCTGGACTGAAATAGTAGTCCCTGGGACTATGTCTCTAGTCCCCAGGACTACATCGTTAGTCCTGAGGACCAGGCAGCTACATCTTTAGCCCTCAGGACTTAACAGTTAGTCCCAGGGACTGAACCTTGTACCAGGGTATAGATATGGAAAAGGCTGCGTTGATCAATTTCTAGCCTTCAGAACCATTCTTCTAGCCCGAGGACTACACTTTAAGTCCTTAGGACTAAAGTTGTAGGCCTCAGGACTAACGTCCAATCACCAGGAATGTCTCTAGTCACTAGCACTAGGTCACTAGCACTAGATGTGTAGTCCTCAGGGCTAAAATATCATCCTGAGGACTATAATCTTTAGTCCTAAGGACTAAGTTTTTAGTCCCAGGGACTATGTCTTTCTAGCATCGAGGGCTGTTCGGCGTACCCATGTGGTCGTAAAAATAAAACGTAAGGCCTTAGTCCCAAGGATTGTCCCTGGGACTACACATTAGTCCCAGGGACTAAAGATACAGTCCTAGGGACTAGATTATAGTCCTTGGGACTTAGACCCTGGCTCATAATCATCCAAGAGGAGCAGATAGTCATGGTGCCCTGGGGATGGCATTCATAGTCCCAGGGACCACCTGTTTAGTCCTGAGGACTAAACTGTAGAACGGCGAGTAAAGGCACGTTCTAGTCCCCAGGACTAGATGTTGGCGCGTGGCTGCTGCTGGCCGCTGCAGCGTACGCGGCAAACAGGGCCAGCGCGGACGCAGCAGACGCCTTAGTCCTCAGGACTAGCGAGACCGCCGTCATCGGTATCCTGCGATCTGCCTGGTACATAAGGTCTCGGACCACCAAAACATTTCTCACTATAATTTAGTACAGCTCAACCGCAGATAAAACCTGTCTACAATGATTCAAATCATTCAAAATGACCAGAAATCTTTAGAAACATGTTTTATCCTTGATCTGAGATGAAAAAAAAATATAGGTTTGACCAATCCAGTTTTTTCTATTGGCCTGCATGCGTACCTACCCTTATTTTGACCTATTCTACAGCTAATAATTTCACAGGTCACTATTTTTTCAAAGCCACCCAACAGTGCCTAACCATAAGGCCAGTGTATCACATTTTATATTCAATGAATCAGTACAGTTTAGTGATTTATTTGATGCCTAATAGCAAAGCAGGCAATAATTACCACACCCTAATATTGACCAATCAGGGGTCACCATCTCTAAAGTGCCTACATTTACTGTATGATCGTCGTCCTTGCAGGCCGCTATGGTGGTGCCAGTGTTATGGTTGGGCTCCATTGGCTGTCTGTGGGGATATCTTTGATTTATAACTAGGAGCCAAGATGGCACTGGCTCCCATCAAAAATTTATAATAATCCTATTGTAGGACTTATGCAAGTCTATAAAGGTAGGCCCCAAAGGGGCCCTCCATTCTAAATAGATGGTCCATGTATAATGCACAATAAATAGTATCTATGTCCAATATTGTGGTTTTATCGTACATAGACGCCTGGTGTACACACGCTGCAGCCTATGCTAACCTTATTATCTATCTCTGTGTGTGCCTCGGGTATATTGACAGCGAGGGGAGGGAGGAGTTGTGGGAATGGCATCAATTTGTACATAACACAGCCGTACACAGTATGATGGGGTGTGGGTGATTGGAACATCAGCTCATAGTGCTGCCATCTAGTGATGGGTAACTGAACTATTACATTACTAGATATTATTATAGTGCTGTCATATGCTGGTTTGTATGAGAACTAAATGAGGTAGACTGTGCCAAAATGAGCAATGTTTGAGGGAGTGATCATTTTTAACAACAGGGGGGTTGGTGGGTTTGCATGTGGATACACAAAAAAGGATTGACCCCCGCTCTTGACAATCAATTTTTTTAGGCCCCCTTTTAACCAATAGTGATGCGCAGGCTTCTTCACTGAAAACAAGTGAAATTATTTTAACCGCCCCATCAGAGGGGTTGAAAATTCTGACCCCCAGCCCCTCCCCCTTATTGTTGAAAAATGATCATTCCCTAATCTTGATTAGCCTTATATTTATGTGATCAATGAACGTTCAAGCATTATATAAACCGAATATGACTTAAAATTCGAAACTTTATTGACTTCTGAAAGAATAATGACAGTAATAAAATCCTACATAGAGGGAATGATCATGGTTTAAAAACAGGGGTTTTAGGGGGGCGGTCAGAATTTTTTCAGCCCCTTGACCGGGGGGGGGGTCTTTTTTTTTACACCTTGATCGAGGGGGGGATGATTTTGCAGCAAACAAGCCCCCCCCCCCATCTCGTTACTATACGTTAAAAGGGTGCATTTACGCACAATTCTCAGTTCTGGAGTAGGGGATGCAAAACAATTTTGAACCTCAAGAGACAGTTGGGGGAGGGGGGGCCACATTTCTTTCATGCGACTGGGCACAAACCCACTGCCCCTCCCGTCCATGTTGTTCAAAAATGATCACTTTCCTCTCAGTTTGGTGTCCTTTGCCCAGTGCTTAACTTGAGATTTGCGCCAGGTTGGTGGTGCAAATGTGTGTATTGCATGCACAATATACAGTCGGAAAAAGACCCAATACACATCCAACTTCAAATAGATTCTTATCTAGATCAAAGGGGACCATAAAACAATTACCATAACTGGAATACACCAGTGAACTGGTGTCAATAACCGCTGGCCAAGGCAAGGACTAGAGTGGCCAAATATCAATGAGACCTAAAAAAAATTGTTGTGTTTGAATCAGGTAACGGGGTCGAAGAAAATCAGGGTAGGTATGAAGGGATTTTTTTAAAAAAAAATTTTTGAGATTTTTTTCAGGTCGGCTGTTAATTTTTGCACCTACACGACGCAAATTTGATGCACCAGATCATGAAAAAAAAACTTCCATGTCTAGCTAAGTGTCAAAATATCAGATTTCCCCCCAAAATGCCCAGTTAGGGTAGGGCTAAACTAGTGGACGTTGTGCATTGAAGCACAGAAGGCTCAGGGCGCTGCACCATTGCTGTATCCAAACTCACGAGTGCTACATCCACGCAGCATCACTACTGCACCCAGTCTGCACCACTGCTGGACCCGTGCTTCATTCAAGTTACACCCATACTACATTATGATTATGGTTATGACAAAGACGTCTCTGAGCAGGCTCAAAACCGGAAGTGGATCACTTGAAAACGTCTCACTTTAAGACGCTTTTGGTGGCCTTAGCCCATTTCCTGGCCAGGTTACATTAGAACATAGAGAGAAGTCTTTGACTAAGAAGTCCCGTTTGTAGTAAGCCCTATGGAGAAGTCTCTCGCTAAAAAATTACAGATTCCAAGGAAGCCTTTAGAAATTTGACAGTAGCACAAATGTGTCTAGGGTTGTTGTTCATTCAAATTCTATAAGAAGAGAGGGATATTATCATGGTTTTATTTGCACCCAAAATGTCTTGCTTCAGAGATGTCCCAATGTCTGCTTCCCAGATGTCCATGCTTCCGAGGTGTCGAGTATTCGAAAATACCCTCCAGCTCCGCTCCTCTACTCTAGTACACACTGCTACTCTCACTGACACTGCTGCTGTCGGACTGCCCCCCCCCCCCTCCATTCATGTCACAGTTAAATTGGTACCGGGATCCATGGCCCTAGGGACAGTTGGCCCAGGACTGATGGCCCCAGAAAATGAGACTGATGGCCCTACGTTTGGGACTGATGGCCCCACTTTCAAATTTGATGCCCCTGTGTATAATATGATCAAATAATTCACATATATTTGTTATAGAATGAATGTTTACATGTTGTTGACTGCTTATGGAGCATGTTTGGTGTATTTTAGCACAAGATTGGAGGTACATCACATGAAAATTAAGATAATGAGTTAGAGCTAAACCCCGGGGGGGGCACTTCAATTTTTTTTGATACAGGTGTGTGGCTGAACCCACGACAACCCTTACCCTTGCTAGGGCACTCGTTCGCGGGGTTTTTCTTCGAAAGCCTACCCTTGCTAGGGCACTTTTGACTCAATAACCCTAGATTTGTTTCAAAATGTCTTAAATTTGCACTGATTGGAGAGAAAATTGAATTTGGTTTATGCTATTTTCATGAAAACTGTGCTTATGTCCAAGAAAATTTCGAATTTTCCTGCGTAAATCGGGGTATTTTGCTGAAAGCTGACCCTTGCTAGGGACTTTTGCTCAATAGTAGACCCTTGCTAGGGACATTTGTGGCTAAAACAGCAGGCTTGCTAGGGACTTTTCCTTGAAAAAGTACCCTTGCCAGCCGCACATATGTGTATACCTTACATAGAGAGTGCCCCCCCCGGGAGCTAAACCCCCGTGTATTAGTTGTGCAGGAGAGTGAAAGAATTTCAAATCTTTTGGAATCATGTTGATATCTCAATTCGTTCTCACAGAATCGCAGAATTAGTATCTAGAAATCTGACATTTTTGTCCTAAGTATTCAGGCAATTTGTTGTGACCTTCTGGATCCCAATAATGGGCCAATTAGCCATAATAAATGAAGAAATGAAAGGGAGGTAAGTTAGTAAATTGTCAATTCAATTGGAATGAACCACAATATCAGCATGAAATAAAAAGCTATCTGACCCGGATGTTTACCTGTACAAAATTTTACCTTGACCTAATTTTCCCGTGACCTATATATATGACCTACATTAGTTCATGACCTAGATTCTGATATGATCAAATATATAGGAACAGACGCTGTAAAATATGAAGAAGTAGACATTCTGATAACCTAACCACTGGTATTTGACCCTAACATTAACATCTAATGGGTTTCCTATCGACCTAGTTTCAGGCCACCCCATATGTTTGACCAACATTAGCTCATGACCTAGATTTTGATGACACGATCAAATAATTTTTTTCCTGTGTGGTAGCAAGTTCACATGGTTCGGAAATCATAAAAAATCAGTTAATTGCTCCCAAAGTTTGGGAGCCTGTAAAACCAGTTTATCTTAGCAGGTATTGTAAGTGTCACACCTGTATGATGTACATGGGTCATGCAGTGATGGTTTTAAAACTGCCAAATCACCATTGCGCACCTTCACACAGGAAAATGTGATTTTTCGAATTTCTTTTGCAGTCACCAGCTGTACTATTTAGTCCACATGCACAAACTAGACCTTATATGAAATGCCATGAAACATACTATTACTTTCTTTTAGTTTCATTCTACTTTTTCATTTTGGACAACTTGATTTAGATGACCTTTTCAGCCATCTACTTCAGAAATCTACAAAAATGTCTAGAAATGCACCAATTTCCCCGAAAAATTTTCATATAGGTAACATAAGCCATGAAATACCAAGATAACTTCTTATATGTGTTCATTTATTCTTTGTTCTGTAAGAATATGCCAATTTCAGTGCAGTTTAATTTCCAGTGCAGCAATTTGGTGGGTCACAAAAAATGCGTCACAAATGATGGACACTGCCAGGGGAGTGGTGCAGGCATTGTTTGATGAACCTATGGGCATTGGAGGTGTTAAAGCCACAATAACCAATGCCTACCCACTGAGGCAGGGTGTGTAGCCCTGTAGGGTGGGTAACTGGGGATTAGCTATGACACCTTTCAGCTTGCAGCGCTGACTTACGCCAGACAGAGACAGCCTATCGCTACCGCTAACGGTAGGAAGATCGGCGGAGAGCTCGGCCTACACTGACTGGGCACACTGTATAGTGACTACATAGTGACTAAGAGAAATCAAAGAGAAATGCAGGGCTTTTGACAGGATTTTTTGCAATGCGCCAATTGCACACTTTTTAGCAAAAACAATGTGCCATTCTGTAAATAAATGGCCATTCTAGCCATTTAAATGCGACATTTAAGCATCAAATGCGTGTATTACGCACTGCGCAGCCCTGTCAAAAGCCCTGGAAATGGATTATTAAAAAATTATTTTCAAGTGCAACATGGAAAGTGTCAAAGATATGCATGGTTAATGATGATAGGTGATAGATGTGGGATGGACCCTGGGCCTGGTTTAAAAGTTGGGGCCATCAGTCTCATTTTCTAGGACTAGGGCCATCGGTCCCACTTGGGGCCATCGGTCTCTAGGGCCATCGCTCCCACATTCACTTAAATTGCTACCCTCCAGCCCCTCCCGTGGATGCGCCCTTTATCTATACTTTTGCTTATAAACCCAGCATATCAACTTACTTGATTCCAAGAGATGATTTGGAACAGGCAGCGATTTCCTTGGCTCCACAAGTTGCATTGTCTCTAGAAGAATCGCCTGAGTCCGGGAGAGGGATCGAGGTCCCCCTCCCAAACTGGGCGTCCTCCCTACTTTCATTGCCGCCATGGCGGACATAACACTCTTTTTATTATAATTTATTTCCCTTCAATCGTGTTCTCTGGAAACGTAATCCATTCATTTTGGAGCATCTATCCAGTGGAAGTCGCCATCTTGTTTACATTTTTGTCCAACTGTCAAGACGCTCTCGCCTACAAAAACAACAGATATTATGAATTCCTTGACGATGACAGCTACTCGAATGAAATCAATAGCCTCATACAAGTACGATTATCGATCGTCAACTACAGATTTCCTTCATAATATAAAGAAAACGCTATAAAATGGTAAAATGTACAGCATATTACGAGTACCTGCTCACGTCCAGGCGTCGTATCGTCTCCAAGCAACGAAGCGGATGAGAACTCTCCGGTCTCAGAGGCACGAAAGGATACCACATCCGGTTTAGTTTCAGGTAAGCAAGTTTGCCGGATTTTTGTTGAAATGTCTCACAGTTTTGTACGTTATGGCCAGTTTCCTAAGGTTATTTGAGTCAAACTTAGACATAAATACTCTCTGTTCTTACTGACACCGTTGGTGTCAGAAATACTGGTCAATATATCCTATTTCGGCTGTCAGCACAGTGCTACTTCGACCGTGTTTACGTGTCGCCTGCTCTGTGCTCACTAAAAATTGAAAAGCTGTCTGATCGCTTAGCTTTTAACACAGCCTTTAGAGACAATATGCTTTTGGATTTTTTCATTTAAAGTGGAAATTGATGAAGTTATGATGGTTTTCATGATCAAGTGTGACCTTTCCATGATCTTAGTAAATATTCTTAGTCTGATTTTTAAACTTGCTGTATCATGGAAAAGCTTACATCTCCTGAAAGACTAGAACTTTGCCATCACAATGCACTTATGCAGTTCATCCCAGGTCATTCTGACCAAAAGAAGTGGTAATATCAATTTTTAAAGATAAAAATTTGGGCAGAAATTATCAATTGCAAATTTCTGCTGATCCTAGAAAACTATGTGCTCAACGATAGATTTTCTTCATATTTGGCAGAGATGCTAAGACCATACTCACTCTTCTATATGTTTTTGAATGACTTCCTATATTCCTTCATGTATTTGATCAGGGGGTATTGATTACATTGACCTAATTAAGGTGACAATTAATTAACTAATTAGAGTTGTGAAAAAAATCAAACACTAAATTGAAGAAAATTTTGTGTACTTGGGGTACAAATTCTCAGGTAGTTAAACCCTCCAATATTTCCCATAGTTATAAGCTGATCACTGAGACCTGTCCCTGCACAAACCTTCCAAGCCTGGCACAGTTTTTCATGACACAGTCCAGGCTCATATCAGCCCCAACGCTGACATACCTATGCTCAGGCTCAGGGCTGATTGTCCGGCGGGCGCTGACTCTAACCTGACGGGAGAGTCAGGCTTCCTGCATAGGGCTCATTTGTCAGGTGGCTGGAATTGTAGGAGATAATTTTTTTATGTCGATTTCCTCTTAAAGATGGCTTCCTAAGACATGTTTGTTGCCATTTTGTGAGAAACCTTTAATACGGGGGCCCAGATTATTTGGTTCTCGCAAATCTGTTAGCCTTCATAGCAAATTTAGCTGCCACGGTCGGCCATGTTGGATGTGGTTTCAGGTCTCACAACAGAGGTGTTATTTATGAAATAATGTTATTCATGAGAATCTGCTTGGAGAGTGGAGATTGACTTCCTGTCTGGCAGAAAATGCACCTGCTGATAGCTACCTGTGCAAACCACATGGCATGTGCCAAATCTTGGAAAAGGGTGCGATCTAAAAGTTTCCAACAAAAGACACTCTTCCCACTCACAGACAGCAAAACTAAGGTGGTACTCTTGTCAATACCATAAACTGATTGTTGGGGATTTATTTCTGTCAAATGTTATTCTTAGAAACATACCGTTTCTAGAGCACCTGCAAGTTTTAGGTATGCCAGTCCCAGCGACTCAGTCCTTAACTGAGTCGTGCCCAGTGACTAAGGGCTGAGTGAGTGACACTCCCCACTCGTTCCACGGCCCACGGGGACCTCACAGAGTCATATCATATGGCCCAGGCTCGATCCATCCAGCCCAAGACGGGGTTAAACAAGTTTAACATATGTTAATTAGAAGCCATTTTGATGGATACTTTGCTTGCTATGGGGTGTTAAAGTTGGAGCAGGAGGCCAATGTAGGTTCCTCACTATGGCTATGCTTCATAGAGCAGAGCACACAGTGCCGAGAGCAGTGTTTGCAGCAACATCCTGGCATTTTCTTGTGTATTGGAGGTGGCGACCTCTATAATCTATCTATCAGTAGGCCTATGTGTAATTTTAAAATTTTGTGTCCAGCAAGTACTAGATTTACATCAACATAGGTTAGGGCAAAGTTACCCTTACTTCGGGGCAACATTGGCCCACAAGGGATTCCCTATGGTAGTATATTTCTTATTTTTTCACAACCAAATATTGGGTCAAAATTACCCCTAAAAACTTTGTCAATATAAAATACATTCTTAGAAAGTATCCAATTCAGGTATTTTTCATCAAAGGTGAACAAAACTCAAGGATACAGTCTAAAATACGGCATTTAAAAAGAATTGTAAAAAATATGACTATTTTGACTAAAATGACAGGCATTTAGTATCGGTGGGCCAAAGTTACCCCCAAGGGCCAAAGTAACCCCAATTTTTTTTTAGAGAAATTATAATTTTACGGAAAATGTGAAATAATAAAATCCTTCTTGGGCTAAATGAATGTGGTACACTTGATTTGAGATGCCTTTGTTTTGATTAATTGTTGGTCAAAACCAACAGACTCATTCTTGAATATTATTGGTTGATCCAGACGCAATTTCCAGACACACCGAAAATCGGTGAAAATTTTAGCCTCTACTCATTGCCAAAAATCTAAAAATAATTATCACTTTCAAAATTCTATTTAGGCAAAAATTGTAGCTTAGATGATAGGCTTTTTGATAAAAGTGACCTAGATATGAAAAATATCCTTAATTGTAAAATCAAGATCAAAACAACATTTTTCTGTGACTGGGCTAATGTTATCCCTTCAAGGGACAAAGTGTCCCCGTTTTACGGTACCGGTAGGGTTATTCTGATTTTTCTTGTTTTTTCTTCCAGCATTTAATAGCTTCACGTTGATGGGACTGGTCCACTCCAAATGTGGTCACTGCATGACCATCTACCATCAGTGATAATCTCCTAAGACAAAACCTTCATCATGATTCTGATGGCTTCGATATTCCGTATGCGGGATGGTCTGGCGCTGTGCGCCAATACTGACATGGACCTGCAGACCAAGTCGTTACAGGATTGTCACCGATACATCAAACTTCTGTCCAAGAAACTGCACACATTCTCTGACAGATGTACTCTCAGCCTACAAGGGTACAACATTCAGTAAGTTATTTTTAATGATTTCCTTTTGAATTTTCAAAAGACAGTGTAGACTTTCAGTTCATCCTATGAAGTATAGTCCGGGCTTGGGATTTGCTCCATACCATATACAGTAAATTCTCTTATAAAGGCCACGGCTAGTCCAGAACCCAAATGGAAATAGAGCTTATAGGAGGTTTCCAAAGTCAATTTATAGTTACATTTTAGACCTTTTTTTAACCGCAATGTATGCTGATAATTTACGTTGTTTAATCGCACTGTATGCTGATAATTTACATCGAATATGAGCAGTATATTTGTAAGTGCATAATTTTTCTCATCTCCTACCAGTTTTATCTGTGCATTAGACCAGTGCTTCATGGCGCTTACAGAGGCGAGTTATCCGACTGTGTTAGCGTTCTGCTTCCTGAGTGAGATACAGCGAGAGTTCCTCGTTAACTACACACATGACAGTGTATGTGCCGCACAGAGACCTTACACATTCATGCAGTTTGGTAAGTCTAACCCTTGAAGGCCCATAATGTATGAATGCATCATGCTACTTTTGACATGGGCTCCCGGTCGGCACGATGCTACCACTCAGAATGACGGTTCAGCTTAAAAGCTGTGACGTCATTCAGAACACCATTGCTTGTCAACAGTCACAATTGTTGCTGTCACTAGGTGACAGTAGCAACCAGTATCCATGGTGTTAGGCACCATGGAGATAACATGTCCAAATAGATTCAGACAACAAGATGGAGTAGTTTCATCCCATGGGGACTCATCAGGCATCTGTTTGTGCAGTGTTGTGACAATATAAAATTGCCAGTGGTCCCAAGCATTAGGGGCTTGAAGATATTTGATGAATTCAAAGCTGGAGTAGTGAAGTTTTGGTTCATCGGCGAGTATTGTGTAGCCACAGTACTACCAATAAAATTTATCAAGTGACAAAATTTATTTTGGTTGAATTTTTATACGAATAAAATTCTACAGCAGGAGAGAAATAGATCTTTCAATGGGTGTTCTGTAAAATTTGAAACGGCAGGCCCTTTAAATTTATTTAGACTTGCTATCTCTTGCTAATTCTTTAATGCATCATGCACATTGGTCTCTATGATGTACCAATGAAATGCTGGCAAGCAATCTTGTCAAAATTTCACTGATGATCATGCCTACCCTCCTAGAGTCTATCAACCACATAGAAACTGTAGGACGGAATTCGTGCATCCTGCACGATCGGCCTTTAAATAATAAAGAAATCAGATATTCCTGAAGAATCAGCCCCTGACCCCATAATTCTAAGTCACAAATGTTTCTGTACAATTTAGTGGGGCAAGAGATGGAGAAGTTTCTTTTACGCCTTTAAAAAAGAATGAACCTTTAGCACTGATACAATAAGATAAACCATTTCTTACAAAAAAAAAATTCTTACAGACCCAGTACTCCAGAAGACCAAGCAGCGCTACAACCGTCCGCGTAATCTAACGACACGTGTAAACCTGTCAGACATGAGCCAGGAGCTGAAACTACGACCACCATACGCCATCCAGGAGGAGGATCTGGTCGTCAAACATAACGCTGTCTACATCCCGCCCGCACCCAACCACGCCAATAACTCCTACAGTAATGACTACTACAACAATGGACTCTACACCAGGCAGTCATCATGTAGGTATAAACCATATATGGGTTGTACAGAGGGGGGCAGCCATTTTGTACTTCTACACCAGGCAGTTATCATGTAGGTATACACCATATATGGGTTGTACAGAGGGGGGCAGCCATTTTGTACTTTTACACCAGGCAGTCATCATGTACGTATACACCATATATGGGTTGTACAGAGGGGGGCAGCCATTTTGTACTTCTACACCAGGCAGTCATCATGTAGGTTTACACCATATATGGGTTGTACAGAGGGGGGCAGCCATTTTGTATTTTTTACACCAGGCAGTCATCATGTAGGTATACACCATATATGGGTTGTACAGAGGGGGGCAGCCATTTTGTACTTCTACATCAGGCAGTCATCATGTAGGTATACACCATATATGGGTTGTACAGAGGGGGCAGCCTTTTTGTATTTTTTACACCAGGCAGTCATCATGTAGGTATACACCATATATGGGTTGTACAGAGGGGGCAGCCTTTTTGTATTTTTTTACACCAAGCAGTCATCATGTAGGTATACATCATATATGGGTTGTACAGAGGGGGGCAGCCATTTTGTACTTCTACACTAGGCAGTCATCATGTAGGTATACACCATATATGGATTGTACAGAGGGGGGCAGCCATTTTGTACTTCTACACCAGGCAGTCATCATGTAGGTATACACCCTATATGGGTTGTACAGAGGGGGGCAGCCATTTTGTATTTTTACACCAGGCAGTCAGCTTGTAGGTTTACACCATATATGGGTTGTACAGAGGGAGGCAGCCATTTTGTATTTTTTACACCAGGCAGTCATCATGTAGGTATACACCATATGTGGGTTGTACAGAGGGGGCAGCCTTTTTTATTTTTACATTAGGCTGTCATTTTGTAGGTATATCTTTTAAAGAGTTTATTCTTTAAGACCCTCGAATGCAGGATTGTCTCATGTCCCTTGCAATTGGTTTTCATGATGCCTGAATGCAGCCCTGGTGAGTTACATGCTACGTTATGATGCACCAATGAAGTGTTGGCAAGCAGAGTCTTCATTGGTGCATCATGCAGAGATCAATGGGCATGATACAAAGCTGCAGGGTTCTCCTCACACTGTAATGGCGCCGATAGGCCCCCAGCGTGATTTTTACTGCCGCCGGTGTGATTTCATCTCAGAATCACCGCCGGTGTCATTTTAGCTTCATATAGGTTTTTGAATTTTGCAAATCGCCTAATTAGAACAGAAGTTATGGCCATATTTATGAAACAATTTCTGTAATTCCCACACTCATGAATGAGACTAAACAACCAAGTTTAGCCTACCATAAGGCTTAGGACGTTACCAAATGAAATTTTACGCCAGCTCGCTGCAGGATTTTTACGGTGTGATTTTACATTCTGTGGAGAACCCTGAAAGCTGATGCCCTTTGGTGTCCATGTTAGTCTACGTTGTAGTACAACTCTGCATATGTTACATGAAATAAGTGGGGAAAAGCCTCTAAATGATGATATCACAGAGAGAGAGACAGTAATATTCTTGTCCAATTCTCGACCAACATATGAAATACGTAATAAATCTCTAATTGATTGGAAAAAAAAAACTTTACTTGATACAGACCACCCTGTG
The DNA here is from genome assembly GCA_949317995.1 of Acholoe squamosa. Classification (NCBI taxonomy): domain Eukaryota; kingdom Metazoa; phylum Annelida; class Polychaeta; order Phyllodocida; family Polynoidae; genus Acholoe; species Acholoe squamosa. Next base: position 6,734,468 of record OX439045.1, read on the forward strand.
GGACAGGTGGGCCCGGTGAGCTGGGCTCATTGGTTAGCTGTCGCTCTGAACACCTTCTGTGGTCTGCTTAACTTCCTGCGGGGGACGACCATTATCAGCCACGGCCACTTTGATGTAAGTAGACTCATGTCGTCAGAAAGAAATTCCGAGTTATTTTCAATTTTCGCTCTGAAATACCATAATCTCCTGCCTATTAGTTGTAAGCGGGAGTAGAGCTGGTTCTGGCAACGTCCACTGATAAGCTGATAAGATGAGAACCAGCTTGACCCTAGAAGTGGATGTTATCCAGGGACAAGGTACCCATCACGACAATGTCTTATCATGTGTTTTGCCACCTTTGGCATAAGAAGCGAAATTCAACATGGTGGACCCACTGGGTATGGGTCTCGGTTCCTGTAAGTTGCGTCTTATATGAGAAGCAAACCCCAGGTGCGCCTAATAGGATTTTTCTAAAGTCAGGGCGCATCTTATATCTGGGTTTTCAAAATATCAATCTAGACAATATGGTTGCTCCTTTTATGCATACCAAGCATCGCTGAGTTGGGGGTGTGCGTTATACGTGGGGTGTGCCTTATACAGGGGAGTTTATGGTATTCAAAATCTACGACTGTAAAACCATGTAAGGCCCAGATTATAAAATCTGAAGAAGTTTGTAATAGCAACCTTTTCAGTTTTACGGTCGATGAAAATTTCTATATATTTTTCCCTTTTTTTTTGAAATATTTCTAAATCAAACTACCAATTCACATAGCAGCTACTGATGACGACTGAATATGGCTCCCTCTATAGCATCATTCAAATATCTTTTAGGACTATCCCCCTCGACCCTGAATTACCTGAGCCGTAACAAATCCCAGCAGATCCCATTGACCTATTCAATTCCCTACTGCAGTACTTTTCCCTATTCTTCTGGACGAGAAGCAATGATTTGTTTACAGGGGGCGCCACCACGCACCTTTGGGGCCACTAGGGCAGACATACTTTGGAGGTGAAAAACACACCAGTAACCACCATTGGCAGTCTACTTGGCACATCATGGAGGTGCCAGAAATGTCATTTTGCTCTCAAACTATATTCCATCTAATTATTTGGGACATTTAACGAGTCACCTAAAGATATGAAAGAATGTTATGTGTGAATATGAAGTAATTTCCCTTTGTAGGTTTTGATAGAATGAATTTTGAAATCACCACTCCATTGCACCTTTCACCTGCCAATCCAGCACCTTCCATTCCTAGTGTGGGGGTTTCCACACCGTCTGCCACTCAGGGAGCTCTGTACGGTGTGGGATAGTTATAATAGCAAATGTTTCAGCCATGCGGGAGGACTTTCCGCGCACCTCTTATGCATTCAATCCTTAATAAATCCTTCTAAAAATTTAGATATACATACATCCAAGCCTCCTTTAGCCTCGCTGACAGTTTGGGGATCCTACGATTATTTTAAGATAGGAAAAATTTATTAAACCAGGCCGAATTGTGCATGGGCAGGATCCAGCACCAGTAGCTGAAAGGTCTCATAATAGAGAGGAGCTGGTCCCTAACATCATATGCCTAGGGACTGGTTGGCAGGTATATCCATTCCCTGACTTTCCTAAATAATTAATGACAGTTCTCCTCATAATATCTTCACTAAACTTCTAGTGAGTCATCATCCAATGGTTAACTAATGGTGTGTGAAGTTTCAGAGCATTCTGATTAGGGGAAGTATCAAAATTATCAATTTAAGTCTATGTTTAGTGCCATCCTTGCAGCTCCCCTATGAGGTCCCTGCTGGTAGCACCTCCATTAAATGGAGGTGCTACCCAGACGGCGTAACAAGCACTTGCGCGCCCTCTATATATCACGCCATATATGCGACTGCACCTGGCTGTGTGTGTCAGTTACAGAGCAGCCAGCACAGGGGTCACATCACCCAAATAGGTCAAGATGGCCAGTGTTGTCTAATGATGAGTCTATGGAGGTCACCCCATTTTCCCAGTTCTATTTCTACTATTAAACCTGGAGCACTTTTGAGCACTCTTAGTGAATTGAATGCATAATGTCTTGCACTATTAATATGTAGAAATAATTTCAAAAGTGACTCTCACATTAATGTGTAAAATCAATTTTGATTTGGCTAATTATCAAATTTTGGGCAGCCAACTGTCAACTGACATCCTCATCTATATTGAACTATCTTCATACTGACAGGTATAAAACACATACCAGAAATACACAGACAATGGTGTCCAACATGCCTACAGTAATCTATTCTTTGGATTATCCTTTACTTGTCTGTATTAGGCTTAAGAGTTGCAAACTCTGAAGTGGCCATTACCGCATGGGCGCCGTGTTTACGGCGATCCTGTCCCAGTCCCCCTACAGAGGGCGTACTGCTTGCTGCGTCGTCTGGGTGCTACCAGTTGCAACGAGTTGTAGACAACATTCCCCTCATTTAGCTTGGTTTTCGTCCGTACCAATTACAATAACTCCTCCTAAAACTCAATTTAAAAATCTTTCAAAACACAATTTCAGTTTCACTGTATTAAGCTGATAAAGCACCCCTAATATTGTAGATGACAATCATCTCCAACAAAAGACCCTATATCCTCCTCATTCGCTCCCAGAGCCTTTCCAGAGCGCAACGATAGATGTCGTTGCGGTCTATCATAGGAGATGCGCATGCGCAGATCCGTAGATGTCAGACTGCTGTGTATTTCCATAGGAGGAGGACGTCTCGCAATTTGGCTTACAATTCGAGTGAGTTTTAGCAATTTTGCTATACTTCCATTTTTCATATCTGATTTTATTCTGGTTTTAGGGGGTTAATTCGCCTTAAAAGTTTGAAATTAGGCCTCTTTAGGCAAAATTTCTCAATTTGTAACGATCCCTGTTTTCCCGCCGTGTACGGAGAAGCAGTTGGGTTTTATCCCGATCGTTCTACTTTAGGCGAGTTTTTTCACCCCGTTTTCCTTTATTAAAGATCTTTTCTTTAATATTTTGTTAATATCTACTGTTTTTGGGCATTTTCCGTCTTATTTTGATCGAAATTACGATTTCGTATACTTTTACGACACCAACAATACGTAGAACCGGTTGGCGGCAAAATCCTCGGCTATTTCCGGTATTTTCCGTCAATTTCCGGTCGGCGCCGAACTTTTCGTCTCGGCCCGCCGTTTTCTTCTTTTATATTGTTATTTTGGTCTATTAAGACGGATTTTCTTCCAAAAACTGTGAGATTACTCTGTTTTTCCATCGTTTTCACCCTTTTCTTGTCCATTTTTACTTGGTTTGCTTTGTATGTTATGTTTTTGTTGGTTTGTTTTTGGGCGATAATTGAGGTAGTTCCCATAGACCAAGGCCTGTACTATCACTCTAGTGTCAGTCTGCCTGCTGGGGTGGTGGTTGAGGTTATCTACCTCCACACTCCTGCTAAGGGTAACTTAGGAGGATTTCTGCTTCCTTTTACCTGTCAGTTTACCTCTTTTATCCCCAAAACTAACCAAGTTGTCAATTTTAGGCTTGTGTTCTGAAGCCTTGATTGACACTAGATGTTTGTCAATTTACCCATAGGTTCATGATCTGGAACCTGAGTTGACATCATCAAACGAAATAATTTTAGTAGACCGTTGCACTGGTTATATTGTCACAGATATGCCTCTTGATGGAGTTCAGTCTGTTGACCCACCTGGCTATGATCTGAGCTGGTGGACTTAACCTATGGTATATTAAAATTATTTTGTGCCTGATACACTCAAAGTCGGACTGCTGCAGGTCTCCACATTAATTTCTGATGAAATGAAGTGGCATTCAGCCATCCTTTTTCTCACAGACTGACTTGTGATTGATATGGCTGTGTATCAGGGAGGTTGCCTACACCAACTAAGACGCTTGAATCTGTGCTCGCTGTACAGATAGCCACTGTTATTGAAATTTGGGTACATTTCTTAACAGTAACTCCAGTTTGAACAGTCCCGGCCTGTGGTAGGACTTGTCAGAGGAGTTGGGTGTACTGTGACCTTGACACCGCCATATATTGTGGCCCCCCGGCACAATTATGGTAAGTTGATAAATTCAACTTTTTCGATTTCGTTTGAAATTTTGACCTGCCTCCCCGGGGAGGGCAGAAGTCTTAAGAACGGTGTCAAAATAAGGCTGTATAGGTTGTGAAGCGTAAAAATGATTTTACCTATACCTTATGCCGAAAAATTTCTCAGTTAGAGAAATTATTGACTTACTTCCTCGGTGAGAGTTCAAGTCAAAACTGTGTCCAAGCCAGGTTTATAGGTGACTGTACTGTAAAATATTTTCACCTACACCTTATGCCGAAAAATTTCTTCATTGGAGAAATTGTCACAGTTGGGGTTAAAATGGTAAGGTTTGAATAGTAAAATTCAAAAACACCCATACCTTATGCCCAAAAATTCTTTGCTTGTGATGTTATTGAGTAGTTATAAATGCTTATAACTAAAACCAATAACTATTAATGCCTCTGATGGTGGTTAAACTTCCACAAGTCCTGAAAAAAGTTACGTCGCTAAGACAGCAGACGGCAGTAATCAACGCCATCATGAAGGCGGAAGGCAGCAAAGTCAGAGAATCACTTGAGACCCTTACCTTATGCCGAAAAATTTCAAAAATTTTTTCCTGAGGGTCCGATTACAGTCACAAGCCTTACAAGCTTGCTTGGGGTTGAGATTGTGATATCACAATTTCCTTTACCTTTGCCTTTTTCTCTGACTTTACAGAGGCACAGGCTAGGTTGATCACCCCTCCTTGGTTGACTTCAAACTGATACACTATAAGTGCAGACAAAGTTATTTAATCTGCTGAACACTCCTACTCATGTTCTTCACCTAAGATTGGTGATAGGAGTTGTGTTTTTCAGTTTACACCAATAAATGTCTTTTGGTAGCTGTTAGCTTAGACTAACTACTGCTATAGAATCTGGTAAAGATTCGTTACAAATTCTCACTGTGGTGGGAATAAATTTCCAGACATTTTAAGATTGGTTTTTAGATAGGGTCTACGGCCTTATCATGTCACCAAGTTAAGTAAAGTTGAGCAGGCTAGCTACACCTAAAATACAGCTCAGTCTGTGCCTGCTCTACAGATAGACCACTGTGTTTAGAAATTGGGTAAAATTCTAAACAGTGACTCCAGTGTAACTGTCCAGACCTGCGGTGGGACTTGTTACTGGAGTAAGGTGTAAGATGATTGACACCACCAGAGTTGTGACCTTCTGGCACAACACTGGCAAGCTGATCTTTAATCAGAATGTCAAATTTCTCTATGCTACCTTTGTGGTGAGAATGATTGAGAAAAAATTTGACCTGTCCCTCTGGTGAGGGCAGATTCTTAATAAGGTGTCTAAATCAAGCGGTTTAGGTTGTGATTTAAACAATCAAAATTACCTATACCTTATGCCAAAAAATTTCTGTGGAGAAATTTATGACCTGCCTCACCTGGGAGGGCAGCTTTACCGTTTTCACTGGGCATGTTGCCAATAACCGATAAGCTGCCCTGTAGTGATTTCAAATATCACTGAGACCTTAACCTGTGAAAATTCCTCAGAACTTTCTTAAAAGGTCAATGCGTGGCCACAGGCCTGTTAGCTTGTGTCAGGTTTTTCGGGCACTAAAGTTTCCAATACCTATACCTCTTGCCATAATTTCCCTGAAATTATGCTAGCACAGGATTAGGTTGTCCAACCTGGTGTTGAAACTATACACTGATACACTGAAGTATTACCTAGAGCCATAGCGGCACCCTAGTGTAGTAATCACCTAGACTGGTGACCAAATGAGTTGAGTATCAGGTAGCCAGTTACACAATAATTGTTTTATTTGAAAACTGTAACAGGCAGGTTATTACACCCTTAAAGAGTACAGAGATTTCTGTATTTGCCCTACCTTTAGGCCACTGTCTAGAATTTGGAAAAATTTTAACAGTAACTCCTGAGTAACTGTCCAGACCTGCGGTGGGACTTGTTAATAGAATTGGGTGTAAAATGACCATGACACCAACACAGTTGTGGCCCACTGGCACAACATTAACTAGCTGATTTATTCAGCATTCCGAAATTCTCTGTTCTACCATTTATGGTGAGAAAGATAGAGAATTTGATCTGCCTCCCTTGGAAGGGCAGAATGGTGTCTAAATCCTGGCGTAAATACTTTTTGTATAGGTTGTGAATTGAGAATTCAAATATACCTATAATTTATGCCCAATAAATTCACAAGTATGGTAAAAATCTTTAAGCCTGTATTTAACAGCTTAAGAGCCATACTTAATGTCATAGAATTCTATGAGAATTGCAGTTGACTCCCCAATAACCACAAAGCTGCTTGGTAGTGATATATAAATCACTGAGACCTAATGTTTTACATTAGAATATTTCTTCAGAAATATCATAGAGGTCAATGTGCAGCCACAAGTATCCTAGCTTGTGTTGGGTTATTTGAGTGCTCAAGTTACTGATAACCTATACCTCATGTCATAAATTCTCTGAATTTATTTATCTTAGGTTAGGATGTCTTTCTTGGTGTTCAGTTTACTTTGACAGTCTACCGGTGGCCAAAGTGGTAAGGTCGTTAACTGAGGTAGTGTGCTCATCTTAATTCACCTAAAGATTGGTGATAAAAATGAGTTACGTATCAGGTTACACCAACAAAATCTTTTCTGTTTACTCAGAAGAGGACAGAAGGACAAAATCTTACCTATTAAACAAGAGTACTGAGGTAGCCATTGCTGAAACCCAGCAATTTCACAGATATCAGATATCAGATGGCTACCAACTGCTCCTCGAAAGGACCGCAGTAAATATTTGTTATGTCATTAACCCTGATAAACTCTGTTTTGGAATTATGAGTAAAATTCTTAACAGCTACTCCTATGTAACTGTCCGAACCTGTGGGAGGACTTGTTACTGAAGTTTGTGCAAAGATGACTTTGACACCACCAGGGCTGTAGAGTGAGGTGACTGTTTTAGAATTATTGGTAAATTCTAAACAGGGACTCCTGTAAAACTGTCCGTACTTCGATGGGACTTGTTACTGGAGCTGGAGACTAAGATGAACTCGACACCACCAGAACTGTGGCCTTGGGCACAGCACTAGTATTGCTGGTCTAATAGACCCGCAGTTGAATCTATCTCCTCTGCCATTTGCCTAAAAATGATTTCTTGATTTGCTCCTCTAATGAGGGCAGAAGGCTCAAGAAACGGTGTCTAGATTTAAGGTTATAGGTAGTGTTTTGCAAAATCAAAATATCCTTACCTTATGGCCAAAAAATTCCACAACTGGTGAAATTTATTTCAATGTAAGAGCTAAGACTCTCATTTATAGTCTTGGTTGACCTTGTTAATGAAATTAAATCTAAATACTGAGTTTGTCACTGATGTAGTTTCATAATGGAGACTATCAGTTGATCCACCTTGATATTTCAAAGGTGGTGGACATAACCTTTGGTATTTTAACTAATTAATTTCTTACATGAGCCACCAATAAAGCAGACCCACTGCACTATCTCTGAATCAATTGAAGATGGGTCAGGCTAATCATTCATACCAAATAAAGAAGTTTGGTATAAGTCTCAATCTCATTTTTGTAACTGTCCAGACCTGTGGTAGGACTTGTTACTAGAGTTTGTGGGTAAGATGAACTTAGCACCACCAGAGATGTGGCTCCCTGGCACAACACTGGCAAGCTGATCTTCCAATCAGCATTTAGGACATGTCTGGTGTACTTGGTGTATAATACTGTATGCAGTATCATTGTTACTGCTTGTGCTTGTATAAACAGCATAACGGTTTATTCTTGTACAACATACACATAATTGTGTGGTACTAGTTATGGTAGCTGATTATGCTAGATAACATAGGTAGTCTATTTACAATAAGTAAATATGTGAAGCTGCTGATAAGGTACAATATGTCCAGATTCTAGGACAAAATTGTACAAACGTATGTTTCCAATAAACTAGCTTCTTAGCTATTTATTTTGCAGCTTATATGTTTTACCATATCAGCTGAACCTATCTATGCAGTATTAGCAACATTGACTGTTTACACTATACCGTTGCAGCAGTAGCTAGCCAAGTACTGTCACTTTACCATGTCTAGTGGTTCTGGCTTGTACAATAAGTCATAGTTGCTTATTTGTACAAGTATAGGTAATAGCTTCATTTGAAGCTATCACGACACTAGACAAACAGAGTGTTTTTTGTGTGCTACAAAAGATCAATATACTATACCATACTGGTATTTAGTATTAGTGATCAGTGTGTACATCATGTAAAGACTGTAAGTTGTTTTACTTTACACTATGAATGTAGAAACCACATTCTACATAGTAAATGTGGTCGCTGTTTTGCCAGCACCAGCTGAAGCTCACATTATATATGTAGATGGTTTATATATACATTACAAGCGTACTAAATTGTACAACATATGGATTAAAATACTTGTCCGGCAGTCATAGCTGCTTATGTTGTACAATATGTGTAGGTACCATATTTTGCACCTATATGTATGTACCAGCTGCTTATGATTTACAACATACCTTTATGGTGAGCTGTTCAAATCTACATTATAAATGTAGAAATCTTTTTCCACATTATGAATATGGGTGTTAACAGATTAAGCTGTTTAAATGGTACAACAAGTTGTACATATCCCCCTTTTTTCATTTAAGCAGTATCTTCTTACGCAGGAATGATATGTATCATACCATAACTGACCAAGCAAGCCTTAGCTGCTTATATGGTACATATGCATGCCACTAGGGTGTACAACTAATAGCTGTTTGTGTGCCTACTATTTTAGTAAAAACAGTCATAACTACTTGTCTGTACATAAATTGTGCAGCAGTCTTACTTGCTTAATTTGCACAAAATGTGACTGTTATATACATACCAGCAAGATTGTACACTCTCTGCATGTTATGTCTGCTAGAGAATTTTAACATGCTTATTTATCTCAAATTATGTAGTATTAGAACTACATAGATTGTACAACATCAGGAGGTACAATACGGTTAAGCAGCTGTTAATCTTTGAGAAACTCAAACCTGAGGTAATCTAATTAATGAATTTCCCAAATGGAAAATTCCTCTTTCTAGCACATGACTAATGTGCTATTTACAACTAAAATCAATTGGGATTTTGTTGTTTGGCTTCTTTGAATCTAAAAAGAAGGGTGTTGTTTACCTTCTTTGAATCTAAAAGAAGGGTAAATGAAAGTAAGCTTTCTTTTGGTTTAACCAAACAAGACTTTTCTTGAAACCTGACTGCCTCTTTAGTCAGGATGAATAAAGTTATTCACTTCTTTTCCTAAAAAGTCCTGTGTTACAGTTCCTACAAGTTTGTGAGAACTAGTAACATTAGATAATAGGACTATGGAAATGGGCAGTGAATCAGCTGAACTTTAAAGTCTCCTATGATAGACCGCAACGACATCTATCGTTGCGCTCTGGAATATAAAATTAATCGATACTTACATGTAAGTTGATGATTAATTGTTGTTCCAGGAGCAACGATAGATCGTTGCGGGGTACATAGGCCCACCCATCCTCCCTAGGATGAATAGATTAGTGACAGTCAGGCATAATCATTAATCTACAATATTCAAGCTTTCTTGAATATAATATCTATATATAGATCTTATTCGACGATACGAATTCATCTATATAACTACGACAATTGAATAGTATAGATATTGATTTCCTATGTACCATAAACGAAATTTCTTTCAGCGATTGATTCACTGCCAGCGGACGTCTGACATCTACGGATCTGCGCATGCGCATCTCCTATGTACCCCGCAACGATCTATCGTTGCTCCTGGAACAACAATTAATCATCAACTTACATGTAAGTATCGATTAATTTTATATTAAACGAGCTCCCTAGTTATGGCATCAGTATGAAAGCAAACAAAAAAACCTACCTTCTCTGGATCCCGTCTGTGCCAACTGTATTATATGAGGCAGCCAGTAGCCTCGCTTTATCTCTATTTTGACACATTCATCTTTCACCCAAAACACATAATCATCCTCACTCAGAGTGAACATTTTATTTGTAGTGAGCGTGGCAATACTCTGCTATATCACATGGTGATCGATTTAGATTGGAATGCATGTATCATATTCATTCTAATAAGCGCACATGCTCTTATAAGCACACACCCCTCTTTTTGGGCCCAACTCTGGTGCTAAATCAGTCAAAGGAAGTGTAAATATACCTTGTGCATAAGGTCGTTCCTGATATTTTGGACTTTTGTTTTAGTTTTCTTCTGTTTTATCATCTACTGACCCATATCTGTTTACTATAAAAGTACTGAAGCTCTGTCTGTAATGTGTGTACCTACAGACCCGTATGAAGTATTTTTCTATCAACTTGGTGCTATAGCGATTGGAACACTTGTTTTGCCTCTCCTACAAAACTTGAAAATGTAGTTACAAGCTTGCTGCACTGAGGCGACGATTACCGTAATCTCCCGCGTAGGAGACGCGCTGCGCGTATAAGACGCACCCCAAACTCAGCACATGCATTTCCGCGTATAAGACGCACATTTTAATGCTGAAATTTGTAAGATTAGTACATTTCTATAGAAAAATTACCCCTCGTATAAGACGCACCCCCAACTTGAGAGAAACCTATAAGACTACCCAGCATTTTGTTTGGCGTAGAGGATGCGTCTTATACGCGGGAGATTACGGTAGTCATTGTTTGGTTATAAAATAAAACAAAGAAGACTCACTTTTCATTGGTTCTCACCTCTAGAGATCTATCACCATTCTAATTGCAGGATGAAGATAGTGACGCATACAAACATGGGATGACTTTCCTATTGACCTGCTGTTTGTTAGCATTCCAAGTAAGTTATTTCTCTCATGTCTCCCGTCTAGTTCATAACTAAATCCAAATAAATAAATTTAAACATATTGAAGAGAATCCTGCAAGTAAGTATTTTGTCTTTGTTCCGTCAAGTCGATAACTTGATTCAAATAAAGGGTTTTGAATATGTGACTATGCTTCATATTTTGCTTTATTGAATACCCTAGAGTTATTCTAAAATAACATGGAATTATTCAAGTACAAAACTGTTTCCACAACAAACGCATTTTACAAATGTGATATATCACTTCTTCCAAAACCTAAAATAAAAATAACAAAAACAACACGAATCACAAATCAATAAGAATTACTAAGATTATTTTCAAAAGTGATTATTATACCTGTAAGATATTCTCTATCTATTCCAGATATACCTATTATTCCGCACGTTTAGGATGAGAACGACAGTCGCCGCCCTGACGTGGCTCGCAGTGTGCTTCAGCATCATTTACGTCGCTCATTTCCGCAACCTTTTACAAATAATTTTCCACATGGCGGCAAACACTTTCATCACCATGTTGATTTATCTCCCGCTGTACCGACGGAAGCTCCCTGGGTATACGGTATAGCGACAGTATTATGGGGTATTGTCAAATTGTACATATTATGTTAGGACTTGAACACTTTAACAGCTGATAGTGCAATTAATGTGCCCATTTGTCGGCATGATGCACCACTGAAGTGCTGGTGAGTCTGCTTGCCAGCACTTCATTGGTGTATCATGCCGACCCTCGGGGACTAAATCAAACCTATATGGTCGGCATGATGCATGAATGCATCATGCATCATGCCGACCCCACGACCCCACGGGGCATAAACACCCCTAGAGGGTCGCCATGATGCTTGAATGAAGTGCTAGCGAGCAGACTGGTCAGAAATTAATTGGTGCATCATGGTGATCAATGGGCATGATGCACTCCTGCATTAGTGGCCCTTAAAGGGTTAAGGACCACATGATGCTTCAAAGTTCATTAGTCGTCATGATACACCCATGCAGCCTCGGCGAGTAACTCACTAGAGTTGCATTGGGGCAGCATGCTGAGCCTTCGGGAGTAAAAAATCTTAGGTCGGCATGATGCATAAATGCAGCGAACTTGCAAGCGCTGCATTCATTGGAGCATCATGCCGATCCTCTGGGAGTATATCAACCCCGTAGGGTCGGCATGATGCATTGATATATGAACCAGTGATCATAAAAAGTTGCAAATGCCACATGTACTTGTAATAATCTCATAATTTTTTCATAAGATCATTCTCAAAGATGCACCTTCTGTATATTATTGGGCCTTTTTGCTGAAATAATGGAATTATTTTGCTACTCACCCCACCCCACAACAGGAGTCAAAATTATTTGATTGGTTCTTTCCAAAAGGTTCACGTGTTTTGCTCCCCTCCCTAACCCCACCAAAACCACCAGAAGAATAAATCCACTAAGTCCCAAGTTGTAAGAATAATTAATTCGTGGATTCGAATATAGACCACTACTGCCACTCTTGTCTTTGCATGTAATGTCAGTTGTACTTAGTGTTAACACCGTTCACCCTTTAATAAGGGCCACTGATGCAGGAGTGCATCATGCCCATTGGTCGGCATGATGCACCAGCGAAGTGGATTTGCACTTCAGTGGAGCATCACGCCTCCGGGAGAGTATTAACCCCGTAGGGTTGGCATGATGCATGAATGCAGCCCTGGTGTGTAACTCGCCAGGGCTGCATTCATGCATCATGCCGACTAGCGGGTATGATGCATTAATGCATTAAAGGCCTCAAAGGTTTCTGATGAAAGGCTGTTTAACATTAATTTAGCATGTACCGTAATCTCCCGTGTATAAGACGCGTCTTATACGAGGGGTTTTAGTTCCCCTTGGATCCACAAGGGGGACACCAAGACCTTTCTTTTGATATGCTACATGCCATAATGGTCATAATAGGGCACAAGGGGGTCCAGGGGGCCCAAGCTACACACAGGTTTTTAAATTTTGAAAATTCACTCAGTAGAACCAAAGTTATGAATTTTTCATTTTTTTGAGAATTTTCCAAAACTCTTGGTGCGTCTTATACGTGGGAGATTACGGTACTTAAGTGCTTCCTGTAAAATCTATGTCTAAGGTTTAAACACATTTATGTCAGGAAGAAACAGGTCTGAATTATATAAAGTCACTGGAAACTGCTGTATGGTAGGCATTTGTAGTTTTCGTTAGTGATATAAATAGTTGTTGCCTAGCAACGGTGTTTTGAATGACGTCACTCAGATGGTTGCTGAAAGGTGCCTTCCTGCCCAGGCCTTGTCTAAATTACTGTACTACCGTAAATTCTCCCATATAAGCCGCATTCCTTGTATAAGCCGCACCCTGACTTGAGGGACCGCTATAAGCTGCACTTCAGGCTTAAAAATTGGTAGTTTAGTACCATTCTATAGTGACAAATACCCTCATATAAGCCGCTCCCTGGCTTTGGGAACCTCATATAAGCCTCAATTTCATTTGGATTCTGGTATAAGCCACAACTTATACGAGAGAATTTACGGTATGTTGTGGATACTGTTAAACATTTGTTTACTCATTTACTGTGGATTCTGTTGATAGACATTGAAGAAAATCATCTATTGAATAATGAAATTGGTATATTGATTTGGTTTAAACCTTAAGCGCTGCAACACCCAGAATGATTCAACTATTGTTTCATACTTGTAAAGCTAATATAAGATATGATTATCAAGATTAATTTAGTGAATTTGGAGAGATATTGTAGAGTTTGGCTAAATGATTTAATCTACATTTTCAGTCCCCTGAGGCTCACTTAACCCTTTAAAAGCCGATAATCTATTAGACTTTAGGGAGTGGTCATTTTTTAACAACGGGGGGGGGGACAAAAATTTTTTTGCCCCTTTTGAGCGCAAAAAGCCCGCACGCGACTATAGAATAAAAGGGGGGATGCAAAAATTTCAGACCCCTCGGGGGGAACGCAAAAATTTTCGCCACGCGTGGGCAGAATTTCACCAACCCCTATGTTGTTAAAAAATGACCCCTCCCTTAGTGCATCATGCCCATTGGAATGCAGCCCTGGTGAGTAACTCGCCAAGGCTGCATCTAAGCATCATGGCAACCCCACAGGGATGATACGCTCTTAGGGTTGGCATGATGCTCCGATGAAGTGCTGGCGAGCTTACTCACCAGCACTTCACTGGAGCATCTTGACGATCAATGTGCGTGAACACTCCCGCATCAGCAGCCCTTTAAGGGTTAAAAGACTAACGCATGTCGAAAAATGTTTCCAGATTCGGGTATGTGGAGTGCTGTAAATGGTTGTCAATTAATTTTGTATATTTTTCCTTGTACGAGATTCTGCCTTTGTCATTATTACTACCAAGTTTATTATCAAATATAATTTACGCATTCATTATTTACGTAACGTTAATTATAAGTTGTATATATTTATTAAGTCATCCACTTGTACATGTAACTGCAAAACATGTATGTACATATATTTTGGGTCAGTGAACTGCTTTACCAGGGTCAGAACTGGTAATAAAACTGCCAAAGTTTATATAAAAAATAAATTTTATAAATATTTTATGACTACCGGTAGCGTAGAATTACCATAAAACCCTGGTCATAAGCCCACCTCTTAGGTCCAAAATCGGGCTGTGATCCAGTTAGGAAAAGCTGAGTTCGCTCGAGTTTTCTCTCCAATTTTACTAGATTTTATATTTTCATGGTTTGGAATACTCTTCAATTCCTCCTGATATAACCCATCTTCAGAATACAGGTTTAATTTACATAGAATGATTTAAGACTACACATACTCTCGACAGGGGGCTGGAGAGCATGGAGTCAAAGAAATCTGCCATCTTTTTATGATGAAAAAGACTAAAAAAATAAGGAACCTTAAGTGATTCATGCATAAATAAAACATGTTATTATTGGTATTCTTCCATATGATTGCCCAAAATATTATTCCAGAATCCATAAAAGCATGGCTCGAGCTCGAGTGTACACTCTGAGGTGTACACTTTCAGGTGTACACTCTGGAGGGTACGTGTACAAATGCAAGGCGGGATTCTTAAGGAGTCGGCGTAGTGCAAACTCGCATTCGCCCTTTAAAAACAAAGCAAATAGCCTCGATGCAAAGACATTTTTGGCAAAAATAGTTCTACGGCATAGGGACAGTATCCTTAGCCCTTTAATTGTCTCTAGTTCTATTAGAGCTTGGAGTATGATTATTGGCTCAGGGACCACCCTGAGTCTATACCGCCGGGTAGGTGGTGTATGATAAAAGTCATTCATGTTACATTTTGCAGTTGAAATTTTCTGTAAGAAATAATAGTGACACATCAATAAAATTGCTATGTTTGATAGTTTACATATGTGTCTTCCTATGTATGCTAATACCACATTTAAATATGTACCGTAAACTCCCGCGTATAAGACGCGTCCTCTAGGCCAAACAAAATGCTGGGGCGTCTTATAGCTTTCTCTCAAGTTGGGGGTGTGTCTTATACGAGGGGTAATTTTACTAAAGAAATGTACTAATCTTACAAATTTCAGCCTTAAAATGTGCGTCTTATACGCGAAAATGCATGTGCTAAGTTTCGGGTGCGTCTTATACGCGCAGCGCGTCTTCTACGCGGGAGATTACGGTAGTTGCTAATTTATGGTGATTTTTTATAAAAGATGGAGCAGGTTAGGTCTAAGACCTAAAAGACCCGAGTTTTTAATGCAATTTTCAATGCTATTTTCAATTCAATATTCAATCAGATATTGACAATTAGTGCATTATTACTGACATATGTTGACGAACTGCTGACAAATAATGAGCAATTACTGACATGTATTGACTAATTGCTGACAAATAGTGCATTATTACTGATATATTTTTACTAACTACTGACAAAAAGTGAGTAATTACTAATATAAATTGACTAATTGCTGACAAATAGTGCATTATTACTCACATATTTTGATTAATTGATGAGAAATAGTGAGTAATTACTAACATATATTGACTAATTGCCGACAAATAGTGCATTATTACTGACATATTTGTTGATATCGCATCATGCCATCCATAAAGGGATAAGTGTGCATCAACCCATTATTCCAATCATAAAGAGTAAACTGCATCAATGCATCATGGCATCCATAAAGGGTTAACTGCACATCAATGCATCATGGCATCCATAAAGGGTTAACTGCACATCAATGCATCATGGCATCCATAAAGGGTTAACTGCACATCAATGCATCATGGCATCCATAAAGGGTTAACTGTGCATCAATGCATCATGGCATCCATAAAGGGTTAACTGCACATCAATGCATCATACTTATGTGTACATGTATAGATATATATGTAGGTGCCTTTAGTGGGTTAATGGTCAGCATGCAGGCAATACAATCAAGGAGGTTCCTACTACTATAGGAGTTGATAGCCCGGTCCCTCCCTATGGCGCGAATGTGCAGTGGCGCCCTCTCTGAGGCAGTAGGCGCAGCAGACAGCCCAGCCATAGCCCCCCGTAAACATAACACACAATCTGGGCGGTTTTGTGGGGCCCATAATCAGGGCTGTCAAGTCTCACGCCTTGGGCGTGAGAGTCACGCATTTTGCCACTTTCTCACCCTCTCACGCATAAACAAGGCTTTCTCACGCATTTCTGGCATCCTGGGCATTCCAAAACTGAAAGAATTTTTCAAATATTCCAACTATAAGCAAAGTTATATAGTGATTCTCAGAAGTCACCAGAATGCATGTTTTGACATAGAAACTTTCAAAATTTTCTCAGGAAATTAAAATGCCCCAACCCGGGTGGCAAAATATCAAAAGATTCAAGATTCAAGATAGCTTTATTGACCAATGTACAGGTACACTTATGCCAGCACCAGGTTTTCATTTACAATGTTGTAGACAGATTTTATATATGAGTATATACAGTTCACAGTTCCTGGCCTTTTAGATGATTTACAATATGGGGCCGCTGCTAGTATTTGAGAAAGTTTTCTAGTGTCATTGTGTCTTTTATAGTAATCAACAAACTTGAGGTATTTTGTTTCAAACACTGACCGCACGTCTCTCATCTCGGGCATGTTACAATGTAAGAAGACATGATTGACATCTTGCACAGTATTACAGTATGCGCACATAGAGTTGACATGTTTCTTTCCTGTATATCGTCTTGACAGGCTGTCAAGTGTACAGTTATTGTCAGTTCAGAGTTTAGCAATAATGCTTCTAATTTTAGGTGATTCTGTATGTGTTAGGTATTCACGCTCTTCATAAATGTCATTAAGATCATCTTTACATGTCTTAATAATTCTAGACTTGCCAGTATTCTCTGGGCTATCAATGTACTGGTTGTATTTCTGAATATGTGCATCATTTAACCTTCTCTTTATATTGTTTTTGAGTGAGGACTTTGACCAAACATAAGGATCGAGCCAGACATTCTGTGTGCAGATAGGGCCTGGGTTTAGCTGGTGGGACTTAGTTCTTTCAATACTCACTAGATGGTGCCACATCACTGTCCTCACTGCATGTGCCTATTCTCATGGCAAACTGGGTCCTATTCTGAAGGGAAACTGGCTTGTTTATGGGTATGGACCACTAAATTCTACATAGTGACATGGCCATTTCTTAAAATCGACATGTGACATGGGCCTTAGCGACATGAGGCAAAACAATTAATGACATAACATAGGTGCTTTCTTAAATTCGACATGGGACATGATAGGCTCTTAAAGGTGACATGTGACATGGGGATTTAAGTGACAAGTGCCATGACCATTTTTTAAAATCGACATGTGACATGGGGGACCCCCCATCCACACCCCCTTGTTTCATGAGGCTACATATATTATATAAGTAACACAGCTGGGGGAATGTTTGCAATTTCTATCGTCTCCTGCAATTGTTTACAATTGGACAGACCCCTAATGTGTTACTTGTTTTCTACCAGATGGAGTATAGACTTTAGCCAGGGACAGCCCACTAATCACCCGGGCCATTAGGAAGGTTGTTTTAAAAAAAAATCACTGGCCCGCAATCAAAACCAGTGGCTATTGGCCACTTGGCCAGAGTTAGTGTCTCCCCTGCCATGAATTCTCTCGTATAAGCCGCACCCTGAGTTAGTTGTTCTATAGGGTTAAATACCCTCCTATAAGCCTCATTTTGATTTAGGTTCTGGTATAAGCTGCGGCTTATGCGAGAGAATATACGTTATTGGTATTTTTGGGAACAGCGCAGTATGCCAGTTTGAGACTTCCCCAAGGAGATTGACAGGTTTCAGTGACAGTGACGGGTCCAGTTTCTCTTTGGAACCTCTCCTCTTTCTACTGGGGAGATTCCTGGTAGGACCTACTCGCACAGTCTTGTCATGTTACACCAATGCTGTTCATGCAAATAAATTCTTGCTGCTGTATTGGTGCATCATGTCAACTTTTGGGAGTGTATTGATGCATCATGCCAATCTTTGAGAGTGTATCAACCTAGCAGGGTCAGCATGATGCAGCGATGTATAATGTGGGAAGTGACATTCACCAGTCTTGCATTCTTTCAGCGTGACGAGAATGGCGCATTCAAGCATTATGGGACATTTACAACGTTCCCACTGGTCAGTTAAAAGTCAGTTAAACCCATTTTTTTTAAAGGTCAGTCAAAAGTCAGTTAAGAAGATATTTTGGGGAAAAGTCAGTTAAAAATGATATTTTGACTAATATAACACGAATTTGCAAAACTCGACGCTCGAGAGTGGATGAACTTTTTCGTGAGCCCCATAAATTATCCAATATTTGGTCAGGTAAAAGCCGATAAATGTCTCCCATAAATGGTGGGAATCCTGATTTAGTCCTTTAGGAGCTGGTCTATGGCTCTAGACCCCTAAAATCGACATGGCGACATGAGCATTTTTTGGCCTAGTGACATGAGACATGGCCAATTCCTTAAAATCCACATGGGGACATGGCCATTCCGTAAAATCGACACAGGGACATAGCCATTTCTTAAAACCGACATGGTGACATGGCCATTTCTTAAAATCGACATGGGACATCGGGACCCCCATCAAGGGCCCCTGGTCTGCATGATGACCAATCAACTGCTGGTAAGTTTGCTCACCAGCACTTCATTGGAGCATCATTCCGAACATCTACGACTGTATCAAGCTTATAAGTTCAGCATGATGCATGAATACAGCCCTGGTAAGACAACCAATGGGCATGATGCTTTAGTACATTAGTATGGCTCTAGACCCCTAAAATCAACATGGCGACATGAGCATTTTTTTGCTTAGTGACA
Organism: Acholoe squamosa; assembly: GCA_949317995.1. Taxonomy (NCBI): domain Eukaryota; kingdom Metazoa; phylum Annelida; class Polychaeta; order Phyllodocida; family Polynoidae; genus Acholoe; species Acholoe squamosa. The sequence continues at coordinate 6,753,633 of OX439045.1, forward strand.
TGAGACATGGCCAATTCCCTAAAATGGGGGTCTAGATGGGGGGTCCCCATGTCACATGTCGATTTTAAGAAAAGGTCATGTCACTTGTCACTAAATTTCTATTTTCCAATGTCCTTGTCACTAGGCTTCATGTCACATGTCGATTTTAAGGAAAGGCCTTGTCTCATGTCACTAACTTTTTCCTTTCTATGTCCTTGTCACTAAGCTCCATGTCACATGTCGATTTTAAGAAATGGCCATGTCACCCTGTCGAATTTAGGGGTCTAGACCCATTAAAATCGACACAGGGACATGGCCATTCCTTAAAATCGACACAGGGACATGTCTATTTCTTAAAATCGACATGGTGACATGGCCATTTCTTAAAATCGACATGGGACATGGGGACCCCCCCCCCATCAAGGGCCCTATTAGTAGCGGTTTATAACACAGTTCATTTAAACAATCCTGTCGGGTACGGCCATTTGTCAACTTTTCGTTTATAATCCCTGAACTCCACATCCAAAGGTCCAGGCTTTTCGACCCATTTTTCCTTTATATTTTTAATAGCTTTAGTAGCATTATAGTTCTTTGATTTGGGACTTGGCCTTTCTCTTCGCAGCTTGTTGTTGAGGTAGCACTCCCAACATTGGTACTTGTAGTGAACTATGTACATCTTGTTTCGGTTAACTATCGCCTCGCTGCGTTCGGTCGGAAAGCGATGCACTGAGGCTGTGTGGTAGCATCTATCTGGGTGAACGGCGCATTTCCCTCGTTCGGAAGTGTACCATTCTTCGTAGTGGATATACGCTTCTGTGACCGTCTTATTCGGCCGTTTGATCAAATTGGACGTCCCCATGACCTTCACTGTAAAGCAGACCGCGATTGGATCCTTCTCCCCATTCCTACTGTTGTACAAGTTTGGCACATCATACAACATACTTTTCACTGTATGACCTTCAAATCTGGGATACATATACTCATCAACGTCAATCAGCAAGGTTCGATTGCACACACCTCTGGTTTGTACCAGCGCATCTGTAAAAGCACCATACTGGGTCTTACTCCAAGGCCAAAAGACCCGAGTAACATGCGGATGGGAGTCAACGATCTTTGGAGTCTCATCAGTACTGTTGTTATCGTAGATAAGGAAACGTTGTATTCCTTGTCGAGTGTGATATCGAATCCAATCGTCCACCATGGGCCCCTCGTCTTTCATCAATGTCGCAATGCATAACGGCACAAGAGGCCTATCTTTCAAGATATTCCTTCGCATACCCCATGTAACATGACTCTTAAGGTCCCTCGTTTCGTACGACACGGTGATAACGGCATCATCAGGCATCTCCTTTGGCTTTTCACACAGGAAAGTCTCGACGTTAATCAGCAAGAGTTTAGCCCGAACTTTTCCTACCAAGCAATAGGAGAAATCAACATGAAGATCCTTTTCCTCCCGGAGTCCTCGGACGTAGACGAGGAATGTCCCATCGCCCATGTCGTGCACCAAATAGGCGAAAACCTTAGAATCGGGTAAATGCGTGCTGAGGTCATGCTGCCGCTTCTCGTCCAGCGCAGACTGTTTAGCAATCACCTCCTCCATCTGCTTAAGATTGAACGCTTTGCTCTGATCGAAGTGGACAAGATGTCTGCCTTGGTTTCTTCCCACCGGCTGCCAATCAGTGTTTCTGGTTTTCTTCTGTTTGTATGAGAGCAGGATGATTAGGGTGGCTGTTAAGGCGGCAACGAGGAAGCGTTTGAAGTTTATCAAGGTCATTTTCCTTGGGAATTTTCCTGTTATTAGTATTTCCATAATCTGCAAGAGAAGAGAAACATAATTTGAAAGGAATAGTATTTTCAACGATTTAAAGCAAATAACATTGTCCATGACTTTTTGAAATGGCTCCTTAAGCCTACTTTTCTATGTGTGCGCCATTTAATATGACATTCCAATGAATCCTAGTATTATCCCAGGTCCCATATATAGGGTTGTTTTCATTCAAAATCTACTTCATATGGGGGTCTAGATGGGGGGTCCCCATGTCACATGTCGATTTTAAGAAATGGCCATGTCACTTGTCACTAAATTTCTATTTTCCCATGTCTTTGTCACTAGGCTTCATGTCACATGTCGATTTTAAGGAAAGGCCTTGTCTCTTGTCACTAACTTTTTTCTTTCCATGTCCTTGTCACTAAGCTCCATGTCACATGTCGATTTTAAGAAATGGCCATGTCACCCTGTCGAATTTAGGGGTCTAGACCCATTCATATATGGAGGAAAATTTGTCTGAACCGTAAATGGGTTATTTAATTGGTGCATCATGACAACCATCCAGGAATGTATGAGTAATACACCTCATAGGGTGAGCAAGATGCATTAATGCATCATGCTCATTGCTCTTCATGATGCATGAATGCAGCAGTGGCGTGTAACTCCCCAGGGCTGCATTCATGCATCATGCCAACATACGGGGTTGATACACTCCCCGAGGGTCGGCATGACGCTCCAAAGAGGTGCTGGCATTTAACACAATGGAGTGCTTACCAGCACTCCATTGGTGCATCATGATTGGGCATGATGCACTCCTGCATCAGCGGTGCTTTAAGGGGTAAAATATGTTCTATTGCCTTAGTATAACGTGTATATCGTGTGACAAAATGCATGTAGAAACAGCAGAACTACTACCGTAAATTCTCTCGTATAAGCCGCGGCTTATACCAGAATCCAAATAAAAATTAGACTTATAGGATCAGACCAAAGAAGGGGTGCTGCTTATATGAGGGGTTTTGGAACTATAGAACAGTTCTAAAATTACATTTTTCAAGCAAAAAAATGTGGTTTATACCCCACTCTAAAGTCGGGGGTGCGGCTTATATGAGGGTTCAGCTTATATGAGAGAATCTGCAGTACATAGATTCTCTTGTCACACACTTGTGTAAGCCGCACCACGACTTTGGGAGAAGCTACAAACTACATCCAAGGCTTGAAAAGAGAAATGGTTTTAAAATAATGTTCTATAAGATAAAATACCCCCCCCCCATAAGGCACACCCTGACTTTAGGCATGCACATTCTACAAGCCGCACATGGGCTTTGGCTCTAATAGAAGCTGCGGTATATATGCGAGAATTTACGGTTGTATACGTATAGATGTAGTAATACAGGGAGATGCCAATTCACTGACCTGAAAAATCTTTGAACCAAAACATGCTACCGTAAATTCTCTCGTATAAGCCGCGGCTTGTACCAGAACCCAAATCAAAGTTAGGCTTATAGAATTAGCCCAAAGTGAGGGTGCGGCTTATACGGGGGCATTTGACACTATAGAATAGTACTAAATTGCCAGTTTTCAAGTCTCAGGTGTGGCTTATAGCTTATTTTAAAAGTCGGGGGTGGGGCTTATACGAGGGATGCGGCTTATACAAGAGGATTTACGGTACCATGTATACAGCCTTGTCTAATACTCCACCCTATGTTATCTAGGATGACATTAGGATTTATTGTCTATTTATAGAAAGTACCAGAAAACCCCGTGTATAAGCCACAGCCTGGGTGACGAACAATTCTCTGATAAAAGCTGTGGGTAATACTAGAACCAAATGCAAGGTGTGGCTTATAGAAAGTGTCCAAAGTCAGAGTGCCACGAGTAACGAATCTAAAGTAATACAGGGAGATTCGTTTCTCGTGGCACTCTGACTTTGTAGTGAGTGCGGCTTATACAAATGTGCGACTTATGTGAGAAAATTCACAGTATATAGCTCGCTCTCAATTTACGGGTGTGTCTTATACGCGGGGTGCACCTTATACATGAGGTATAGTTTTCTTGCCGTGAATATAACTGTACCATAATATAGGATATTACAAGAGAATGCTGTCTCATGATCACTCACAGTTGACACTTACCTAGCTGGTCCTACCATATGTAGGTTGTGCCACCTAGCAGGGGTGTAGGGGTGTGTAGTCACTGTGACGGTTATTGCTGTCCCTCTGTCCCCACACCCCTCAATCCTCCAACACCAGGTTACCTTAAGCAGCACGTTACGGTCTGTGAATACATGTCTTAATAACCCTTTAACAGCCGCTAATGCAGGAGTGCATCATGCCTATCGGTCGGCATGATGCACCAAAGAAGTGCTGGCGAGACTGCTTGCCAGCACTTTATTGCCATGATTAGTTTGTTGGCCGACCCTGGTGAATTACTTTGAGGGCCTGCTTTCATGCATCATGATGAGCAATGGGGCCACCCTTAAAAATATGTTCGTTTCCTGTCCAGAGGCCTGGTGGAATTTTTTTCCAGAATGGGGAAATTTTTTCTTGAGTTCTGAAAAGTAATTTTTTTTCGCCCATTAGCACAAGAATCTAGGTTTCCAATCATCGAATCCTTGGGCGCGATGACAAATTCAAGGCAACAAATAAAAAAATTTTCCTTAAAAATTTTTTTCCCCTCCCTCCCTCATGGGTCTGAAAAATCCCACCCGCTGGACAGGAAATGGACATATTTTTAAGGGTGGCCTGGGCATGATACATTAATGCACTATCAGCTTTACAGGGTTAATGTCATGATGCATAAATGCAGCCCTGGTGAGTAATGCACCAAGGCTGCATTCATGCATCATGCATTAATTGGAGCATCATGCCCACCCTCTGGGTGTATCAACCCCAGAGGATCTGCATGCACCAATGAAGTGCTGGCGAGTAGTCTCGCCAGCACTTCATCGGTACATCATTCCAACCAATGGGCATGATGCAATCATGTATCAACGGCCCTTAAAGGATTAAGCAGCATGTTATGATGCCTTGAATATTGAGGACATGTCCTGTGATACCCTTTCCCCTCTACTAGATCTACAGACACAGTTAGAGCCCCCCCCCCAGTACCAACACACATGTATAGGCTCAAAATAGTGCTTTAATGGGTGCCAAGAAAGTAGGCTGTGTCAGTGTGCCGAATTTTTGCTGCTGTTTGTCATGTGTCGCATCTCATACATTGATTAATTCAAATTTAGGAAGTGTAACTTATGTGACTGCAGAACTGGTGACTCGATTATATCATCATGATGCACCAATGTAGTGCTGGTGAGTATACTCATGTCATCATGATGCACCAATGTAGTGCTGGTGAGTATACTCATATCGTCATGATGCACCAATGCAGTGCTGGTGAGTATACTCATGTCATCATGATGCACCAATGTAGTGCTGGTGAGTATACTCATATCGTCATGATGCACCAATGCAGTGCTGGTGAGTATACTCATGTCATCATGATGCACCAATGTAGTGCTGGTGAGTATACTCATATCGTCATGATGCACCAATGCAGTGCTGGTGAGTATACTCATGTCATCATGATGCACTAATGCAGTGCTGGTGAGTATACTCATGTCATCATGATGCACCAATGCAGTGCTGGTGAGTATACTCATGTCATCATGATGCACCAATGAAGTGTGGTTGAGTATACTCATGTCATCATGATACACCAATGCAGTGCTGGTGAGTATACTCATGTCATCATGATGCACCAATGCAGTGCTGGTGAGTATACTCATGATGCACAAATGCAGTGCTGGTGAGTATACTCATGTCGTCATGATGCGCCAATGAAGTGATGGTGAGTATACTCATGTTGTCATGATGCACCAATGCAATGCTGTTGAGTATGCTCATGTCTTCATGATGCACCAATGCAGTGCTGGTGAGTATACTCATGTCGTCATGATGTGCTAATGAAGTGATTTTGAGTATACTCATGTTGTTATGATGCACTAATGCAGTGTTGGGGAGTATACTCATGTCATCATGATGCACCAATACAGTGCTGGTGAGTATACTCGTATCGTCATGATGCACCAATGCAGTGCTGGTGAGTATACTCATATCATCATGATGCACCAATGCAGTGCTGGTGAGTATACTCATGTCATCATGATGCACCAATGCAGTGCTGGTGAGTATACTCATGTCATCATGATGCACCAATGCGGTAATGGTGAGTATACTCATGTTGTCATGATGCACCAATACAGTGCTGGTGAGTATACTCATGTCATCATGATGCGCTAATGAAGTGATTGTGAGTATACTCATGTTGTTATGATGCACCAATGCAGTGTTGGGGAGTATACTCATGTCATCATGATGCACCAATGCGGTAATGGTGAGTATACTCATGTTGTCATGATGCACCAATACAGTGCTGGTGAGTATACTCATGTCGTCATGATGCGCTAATGAAGTGATTGTGAGTATACTCATGTTGTTATGATGCACCAATGCAGTGTTAGGGAGTATACTCATGTCATCAGGATGCACCAATACAGTGCTGGTGAGTATACTCATATCATCATGATGCACCAATGCAGTGCGGGTGAGTATACTCATGTCATCATGATGCACCAATGCAGTGCTGGTGAGTATACTCATGATGCACAAATGCAGTGCTGGTGAGTATACTCATGTCGTCATGATGCATCAATGCAGTGCTGGTGAGTATACTCATGGTGTCATGATGCACCAATGCAGTGCTGGTGAGTATACTCATGTCATCATGATGCACCAATGTGGTAATGGTGAGTAGACTAATGTTGGCATGATGCACCAATGCAGTAATGGCCAATCTACTGAATTAGTAGCTAGCACTATAATTGTGCATCAGGATGACCCTAAACAAGTGTACACAATCAATGCTGGTAATTACAAAACAATGCATTTCTAACAGTTCAGCATTTAACTAGGATTTGAAAAAAGAAAATTCTCTAGTCTAAAATTTGACCAAAGGAGGTGTCGTCCATATATATTGGGGTATGTGTGTCCTCAAAAGCCTTGCTACATTTGAACCTTAATTGTTGTCTGTATGAGCTGTTATAACCCATAGGGCATCATAAAACTCCCCTCACCCCGGCCGTCACCCTAACGTACCCCGTGTGGGGACTTACACACTGGTGTAGCGGCAAATACATAGACTGTAAAACCCTGTGCTTAAGCCACACCTGCTTATAAGAGTCATTTATTGCCAGTTGGAATATTCATGGTCTGGGTGACAAACTGACTTACCCCTATATCCAGAGGATCTTAACTAGCCATGACATTATAATTCTGAGTGAGATATGGAAAAATACTGATTTCAACCCAGATACACCAGGTTATAAATACTATCAGGTTACTAGGAAACAGAGACATCCTAATGCTAAATGATGTTCTGGTGGAATAGTTGTTTTTATATCAAAGCAAACTGAGGGTGGTATAAAACTAAATATTATCTCTGATTTCCTAATATGCATTCACTTTGATTCAAAATACTTTGGCCTTCCTCGTGATGTGATGGTAGGTGCTGTCTATATTCCACCAGAGGGGTCAATCTATATAGCTGAGAATAATAACTATTTTAATGTCCTATGTGAACAGATAGGGATATTTGAATACAAAAACTGTGAATTATTACTATGTGGTGACTTCAATGCTCGAACATCAACTCCAAATGATCTCAGTGATAGTGCAACCACAGGTATTGAGGGGTTATTGCCCACTGAACGAATCTCAAGAGACAAAGTTCTTAATAGTAGTGGTAAGGAACTTAAACAGGTATGCAAAGACAGTGACATGGTAATTATGAATTGTAGATTTGGAGATATAAGGAACACAAGCAGCTCTACTTGTTTCACACCAAATAGCCAAAGTGTAGTAGACTATGTACTGTGTAAATCAAACTCTGTAGAGGTCTGTGAAAGGCTAGAAATACTAGAGCTGCTTCCTGAATCAGATCATACACCTATTTCTTTTACACTAAAAGGTGCTGTACAAACTTGTGATACAACTAGTCAGATAAAAGGTAATGCATATATGTCATATAAATGGGATCGCTCTCAGAGAGAAACATATAAAGATAATATTGAGAGTAATATGTGCAGAGAGCTTAAAACCATATTTAAGAATTAGCATCAGATGCACAAGCTAACATTGATGAAATAGTTCAAATATACAATAGGTTTCTAGATACAGCTATACCTGGAGATAAATGCAAGCGAATAACTAAATCAAGCTTCCCGCGCAATAGATGGTATAATGAAGACTGCAAAACAGCTAGAAAAATGGTACATGAGTATAGTAAAATACATGACATTGAATCTCGAGTCCATAGGGAAAGATACTCTGGACTCAAGAAAAAATTCAAAAATCTAAAAGAACAGTTAAAAGGAATAAGGCTAAAGAGCTTGAGGACATGATTGAAAAAGAAAACAGTGAAAGATTTTGGAAATCCTGGCAAAAATTACAGAGTAAATCAAAACAGTGTGACATCCCCATTGATACCTTTGTTGCATATTTTAAGAAACAGCAAACTCCTCCATACACTGAATATTTTGACTATGATAATATGAATACTGTTGAAGAATATGTCAACCAGTTTGAATTTGGATATGGGCCAAATTGTATTGATAAATCAATTGAATCTCTCATTGACTCCCCAATTACTATGAATGAACTTGAATTTGCCCTCAAAGCCTTAAAAACTAAAAAAGCAACGAGAACTGATGGCATACCATCTGAGTTTCTTAAAGAAGGAGGGAAAACTTTTACAGTTGTTATATGTTGTATTTAGCTGTGTGTGGGAGACAGGGACATTCCCCGTGAAATGGGTAGAAAGCATTATTATTCCTCTACACAAGAAAGGTGACACAGGCAATCCTGATAATTACAGGAAAATTACTATTATGAACAGCATCTGTAAATTGTTTGAAATCGTCATCAATAATAGACTTAAGTTCAATAATGCTATGCCAAACCAGAATGATCCACTGCAAAAAGGATTTGTTGAAGACAGGCAGACATCTGATAATGTATTTATACTCTACACAGCTGTCAAGACAGTGCAAGCTGAGTGTAAGCCCCTATATTGTTGCTTTATCGATTTCACTAAAGCTTTCGACTATATAAATAGACGAGCTCTTTTCTACAAGCTGATGTGTAACAAGGTCAAAGAGAAGTCATTACAAATCCTTATGAATCTGTATGAGAAATCCCATTCTAAAGTGTGAGTAAACTCTATCTTAAGTGAGGACATAGATAGTACATATGGTGCACTACAAGGAGGATATCTGAGCCCAAAGTTGTTTAACAACTTCTTAGCAGATATTAATAAATACCTGGTTGCTGAGAGTGGAGTAAACATAAATGGTTCAGCCGTTGTATATCTTTTGTATGCAGACGACTTGGTATTACTTGCCACCTCATCAGAGGAACTTCAAAAACAAATTGACAGGTTATTTCAGTATTGCAAAATATGGCATTTAATAGTCAACATGGTCAAGTCAAATATAATGATATTCAATGAAAAAGATAATGATAGAAGAGAGACCTTCAAATATGGTGATAGAATATTAGAGAGAATAGACTCATATAAATACTTAGGCTTTACACTAAACTCCAAACATAAAGATATATTTTCTGAAACTTATGACCAACTTCATGATAAAGAACAGAAAGCCATCTACCAATCATACTCATGTTGCTATCAGAATATTGGGAAACCAAATCCTAGACTATCCCTTAAGCTCTTTGACACCCAAATACGACCATGCCTTGAATATGGATGCGAGCTATGGGGCCTAAATAAAGGTAGGTAAACTAGAGAATTTTGAACTGATTCATCTTAAATACCTGAAGTCTATGCTTGGTGTAAGGAAGCAGACAACTTCAGCTGCAGTATATGCGGATACGGGTAGAGTGCCTCTGAAGGCCCAATGGGAAGTAAGAGCACTAAAATATTGGGAAAGGATTGTTAACTTTGAGGAATCCCATATTCTTCATAGATGTTGCATGAAACTGCACCATCTTAACCAGCAACGACAGGATAACTGGTGTACAAATGTTAAAGGTTTGCTATATTCGCTTGGTAGAAAATATAGTCAGCTTTGGGAAAACCAGTCGACATCTAATAACTCTAACATCATAGCTAGTGCAACTGAACCAAATTTTAGTAAATATTCTGAAAAGAAAATATGAATGAGATTGAGCTTGCTGGGGAGGGTGAAAAGTTAAGAACATTCAAAAAATTCAAGAGGGAGTTCTGGCTTGAACACTATCTACTTAAAATTAGCAATCAAAATCACAGGACTGCACTAGTGCAATATAGACTTACTTCCCATAATCTTGGTATTGAGATAGGGAGGCATTGTTGGCCCCCCCATACCTGAATGTGACAGAGTATGTCTATACTGCTCAACTGGTGCTATTGATGATGAGGTGCATTTTCTGACAACATGTGAACTACATAAGGCAGCTCGAACAACTCTTGAAAATCATATAGATGGTAAAATCAGTAATTACTGGGATATGTCAAATATAGATAAGTTTGTTACGGAAAATGGCCCTAGTATAATAAATGCACTTGCAAAGTTTGTGTATACTGTGTTGAAGCAGGGGCAGCAGCAGCTTTAGACTACCCTCTGTGGAATCCAACTATTATCCTAGGTGCTATGTATATTGTACGGTTTCACCTAGTATTATATCATCACATTCATAAATGTAATGTATATAAATATATGAGTTGTAGGTATGGTACAGTTGACCCACCTAGGTTATATATGCCATGTCTGTATTTGTGTATCTCTCTAGGGATTTTTGTGTGTGTGACTGTGTGAGTGATTGTGTGAGTGATCTGTCTTATACAGAAGTATCTATTTTCATAGATTTAGTTCTGTAGTACTGTATACTACGCATGTAGTTTGTAGAACATAGAGCATAAACATTATTGTAGTGGACTTACTGTATGACACATAGGTCAGCAATGACCTCACTTTTTGTTGTCAATAAAAGCTATTATTATTATTATTATTATTATTATTATTATTATTATTATTATTATTATTATTATTATTATTAACAATGATTAAATCAAAATTGTTATTTTCACTTTCGTCTCAGTGTTGATACGTCGACACCATCATTCATATTATTGTGTAGATGTTATCAAGGCTGCAGCTTTTCTAATAAAAAAAGAGACAACTATTCAGTTGACTGAAGATCAAAATAAAGAAAGGAATGCATGTACATGGGTAAACACTAAAAGTTGGGCAATGGCCCATAATTTTGGCTGCAGACCAGTGACCTTGTTAAAAGGGATTCCTTTGAAATTAGCCAGTTGGCCTATAAGATGCTTGAAAATACATTAATTGATATACACTATAATGTTGGCTCAGGTGGCCCAATGCCCAAAATGTCAGTGTATACCCTTACATGTAAAATCAATTAATTGTTCATCTATGTACTATAGCAATCAATACAGCCACTCCAATCTCCTGCTGAGCTAATATAGCCACTGACTCACTACCAATGATTCAATAGAATAAACAAGGGATGGTTCCATACTATAGCATTTACTGGTAGGTATAATGGTAAAGGTGCATGAGAATTGGTCTGCCCGAGGGTTATTTCACGAGGCTTCACCTGAGGGTTATTTCATGAGGCTTCGCCTCGTGAGATAACGCTCAGGCAGTCCAATTCTCATGCACCTTTACATTTATTTCATGTTGTTTTAGTGGGATTATGTTCCAAAATATATTTATTTGACATAGAATTAGGATTTTATCATAACTCTCTGACCATTTAGGGAGCTTCAGATGGCCGTGAAATATGGGACAGGGTTATTGCATGGGGGTGTGTAATATGGGCTTCCTTGGTTAAACCTATGCAGCCTCAGTAATCAACTTGAAAAATGTATAAATCAGCATTTACAGAGAAACCTTTATGGTCAACATACCACCCAAGGTGTTTTAATAATATTGTAGCTGTAGCGCTAGGCTGCTGCGGGGCCGAGTAGTACTGTCCAGTGCCACTTGGGGGCGTTCCGTCACACAGTGCTATAAAACAGCGCTACGGGTGGCAAGGCCCCAGTTGTGCTTGAGCTACGCTAGAGGAAAGAGCTCCCGATGTACAGCTCTAGGAAGGACAAGAGACCTGCAATTGATGACACTTGATGTAACTGATTTTACCCATTAATACAAGTTCCCTAAACCGTACTGGGCTGGTGTTCGTGTTCTCTTTCCCTGCACCTTACTCCTCCGTTACAATATTCACTATCCAGTCCTGGTGGGTATAACTCAACAGCACAGTATCGGTGCATCATGCTGATCGTATCAGAGTGCATCAAACCTTTAGTGTCGGCATGATGCATCAATGAAGCCTTGATGAGCATCTTTCCAGAGTTGCAGACGTGCATCATGAAAATCAATGAGCATAAAGCGCTGGTTCCACAGGCACAAAATCGGTCGGAATAGTCCTAATCCGACGATTTATAATATATCAAAAGTATAGAAAAAAATCGGTCGGATTAGTGCTCATCCGACCGATTTACTCCTATGGAACCAGCACTTAATGCAATAAAAGACTATTTGGCCCGTAATGAGCTAAACATGTATTCCCATATATAAGATAGCTATAAGCCCTATGTGCCATTTCCCCTCAACCACCATGCCAATACCAAGCCACCACTACTCACATCCTAGGATGAGGATGATATTACTAAAAAGGATCAGATTCTCCAGATCACCTGTCCTCGGTGCCATCATGACATTGGGAGTTATTGTTTTAATTAGCATGGTTATGACAAATAATGGAGACCTGGATTCTAGGAGTAAAAGGCGATCGGAATTAACATGCAGCGGAGAAGCGAGTATCAGATGCAAGATTTTAGAAAAGGAATTGGAGATTAAATCATCTATTCTTGGTTTGTCAGACACTGACTTTAGTACACCTAGCAATGGCCTGCATAGACTTGAGCAGGATAATCATATCAGGTATTATATGAATCCAGTAAAGGCTTTATTGCAACAGAATAACTGGAACCAAGAATTTCTAGATGAGATCCAAAGATCTGGAGGTCAGGAGAAACCATTGGTGGGTATCATACCAAAGGTCCAAGAAGTGGAACCAGATAGAGTGATATTGGATGTGGATGAGTTAATTAATAATACCCTTCATCCAGGAATAAGTTGTGAAAAATTATTCAGTAACGATATCGAACATTATGTCGAAGCAGAGGTATTTCAAAGAAGCACAATACGTAAGGTACCACCAGATGAATTGTTATACAATCTAACTCAAAATTGTGAAAATTTCAAAATTAGTCGTAAATATATCCTTGACTCTGTAAGCACTGAAGAGGCAGATTTTCCTCTGGCATTTAGTATTCTAGTCTACAAACAGACCACATTACTCGAGCGCCTTCTCCGGGCCATCTACCGTCCGCAAAATTTCTACTGTATTCATGTTGATTTAAAATCTTCCAAAATAGTCCATGATACAGTTGCTTCATTAGCTAATTGCTTTGAAAATGTCAAAGTGGCCTCAAGGTCAATACAGGTGGAATGGGGGAGATATGGAGTGCTTGAGGCTGATATAATATGCCTGCAAGATCTCTTGAGGGAAAGCGAGAAACAAAAGCGGAAATGGAAATATTTCATAAATCTAACTGGGCAGGAATTCCCACTGAAAACTAATTGGGAACTTGTGAGGCTCCTGAAGACTTATGATGGTGCGGTGGATGTAGGGTCAACCGTTAATGGGTAAGTATAACTTTACATTTACTGAATTTGACAGTTTTTTTTTCCAAACAGATTTCCAAATTTTCAACTTTGTATCTATGCTTCACATAATTGCCCATTTACACTAGAAAAAGAAGACGGAAATTGGAAGGTGAAAAATTGAACCTTTTTTGTGTCCTTCACTGTGGATAATGTTTTATTTGGTTACATTTGTGCATAATTTTCTATGTGCAAATTGATGTTCCTTCCATCCATTTTAAATGGCCAAAACTGGGCCAGTAAAATATTACAACAAAAATACCTCTCATGCGAGATATTTTTGGGAGGGAGTCCCAATCATGATCGATGGCTTCTGATTGTAAAATTGGGCAAAGATCACCTAGAGTGGAGGACCAACTTTATGAAAATCATTAAACTACATGTGTATGACTTCTATTATGATAATTCATTATGTGGCCCTAATACTAAGGTTTATCCTTATCTTCCTGGAGAGAATGGACCTTTAGGACGGAATGCTCTTACTATTGGCTCCTTAAGAACAAGACATGCCTGGAAAAGAAGGAAACACCAAAGTACAATTTCACCATTGCTAAGGGCCCAGTTCATGTGGCCATGCCATATGCTGCCGCAGAGTTCACGTTGTTCAACAAGATGTCGCAATATCTCTTAGTTTGGCTGAACGGTACGATAATTCCAGATGAAAGTTTCTTCTCGACACTATTTTCAAGTCCTCAGCTAGGCATCCCTGGTGCCTACAAAGGTATGCTCAACATGGTCACTTTTATTTCATGTTAGAACCAGTGGAATATGGCACCCCAATAGGCTTAACCTTGGAGTTCTGTATTTCAACCCCCGTGGAATAACCTGATGTCTTATTCCACGGGCAGTAAAAGTACCCTAAATAGTCCCAAAACAGATAGATAATCATCTTTTTATACGATTCTAAATGTTTTTTGTACATAGGGGTAAGATTGATTAAGACCTTTTCTTACAAATATTATCTAAAGGACTAGAACATTTCTGTTAGTTTGGAGGCCATTTTGAATTTGAGCACATTTGACAATATTTGAATGTTCTAATTTGCAGGGACATATTTTCTTTGTGGTTTTCAAGACCTTTCAAGACATCTGGTGGTCAAATGATTTCAGTTGCAATTTATGGTGGGTGCCCCTCCTTTTCCGGTTTAAAGTTGCTGGACAAACTGGCCATTTACCCTCAGGGCTGGTAATGCATTGGTGCATCATGCCCACTGGTCGTCATGATGCACCAATGAAGCGCTGGCAAGTCTGCTCGCCAGCACTTCATTGGAGCATCATGCCAACCTTCAAGGGGTGCATCAACCCCGTAGGTTCAGCATGATGTATGAATGTAGCCCTGGCGAGTTACTCACCATGGCTGCATTCATTCATCATGACGGCAAGTGTGCTTGAAGCATTAATTCTTCAGCAGCGCTCAAATGGTTAAATCACTTGCTGACCTGACCTTTTTCTGTTTCAGGTGCTCTGAGCACAACAAAGCGAGCATTCCACCCGATGGTCCGCTACAAGAAATGGTCCTGGTGGAGACAGTGTAGAGGCAAAATGGTGAGACATATCTGTCTTAGCACCCTCTGGGACCTCCCAGAGCTCAAACTGAGACCTGAACTTTTTGTGAACAAGTTTGAGGCCCACCACCACTGGTTGGCGTATACCTGCCTGGAGGAGTTACATACGAGGAAAGTGCAAGAGGAGATAGCTGCCCGGCGACGCGGATTAGAACTGAGATTTGATACTAGCGCTTATAAAGATTTACCATGGATTAGAGATCATGTTTAAGGGAATTGACTTTGTTAGTATATTTTTCCCCAATTCTTTATCTATCCTGGCATTTGAAAGGCTCACTAGCCTGGCAATTAAACACCAGCAGTATCAAACAATGTAACATATGAGAATTGCTATGATAATGTCATGAGGTGACACAGACAAGAAGTGTGATTTGATACTAGCCCTTAATAACTATTTATGGAAATAGACAAAATTCTCTGATAGAGATAATTCTTCTGGATTAACATTCCAGTTTTTTTACTGCATATACACTCATGACCAGCTTTTGAGCCAATAAGTCTTTTTTTGAATAATTGTCATGATTTACAAGTTGCTGGAGAAAATCAATATCTGGGTAGAATTAAGGTCTCAGTATGATTTTTCTTTTTCTACATTTTTTTTTTCAGATCGCTTTTTGAAATATACACCTTTTAAGACCTATGGGGAATTGGTTGAAGTAAAGAATTCAAGTCTTATAGAAGACATCAGACGAAGACATGGTTTATGCAGTTCTATTTATTTTAAGGTTGTTTGATTATTCATTGAATACATTGAGGTGCAGAGTTAATGGATGCAACTGGAACCTTTCAATCTGTATATTTTTAATCATGATTCAGGTCTATAGTGTTTTACACTAAATTTTGGGCCTTAGGTGGCATCATTGCCTTTCAAAAACTGTTTGACTCATGTTGATATTCTTACTAAAGGTGAAATGGTGGTGGTCTAAGCTAAACACATGGGTATGAAATCCCAGAATCCTGATTGTCCATACCTATCATGATAAGGGAGATACAGCTTTGATAACATAGCATTCATATTCTCAAAAATAATGATTTGATCAAAGTTCAAACATGCATATTTCAGGAACCCCTTTATCAATTGAGATGAAATTAAGTGGACGTTGTAGAAATTCTCTTTAACTTTCAAATTCTGAAAATAGAATGATCCACAAGGTCACATGGTACCATTTCCCTTTGGTTACCTTGGCAACCAAATTCATGCTAAACCACCAATTTTAGAATTTTGGTTGCCATGGCAACCAGTATATTTGTTGAAAATGGACCAAATATACAGAAAATTCTTCTGCCATATCTAAATAATTAAAGATAGACTCCAAAAATTCCCCAAGAGACCACCTCCCATATGTCAGACTCAGAAAAAATGGTGAAGTTTGACTTATTCTTGAAGAAATGTAAGGAATCTGAAAATAGGCCAAAAATAGGCCTTCATGTCGACTTTTAGGAACATTAGGCCTGAATAGGTTAATACAGGTAATTGTAATAAGTAAAGATTATTTAAGGCCACTCTAAAATTATAAAATAAAACTTGTTTATTATCACCATATGCTTAATGGGAAAAATTCATCCAAGATCACAAAAGCTCTATCGAATTAAGCTAACAATTAGGGAGATAGTATGTATAAAAAATTGAGAAAGAAACAGAAGAAAAAGCAACAATGAATAAACTAAACTCTTAAAAAACAGGGTCCGTGAGTACTACCTTGGCCCTTTCTTAAAAACAGGATCCTCCCATTTTTCTTATGAATGAGAAACAATTTTTCTAGACTGTTCTAAGATACACATGTGTATTCAGAATCGATATAGATAACTCATGTACCTTGGCACCTTTATACACATTCTTATCTGACAATATAAATATTTGTCTGGTGGTGGGATGAGTTGAGCTTTGAGTTGACATTTTGAGGTATCCCACCCACATTAATATTACATGGTGGGGTATCTTCCCAGAATGCTAAGGGTTGATCCGATTTCAAACAACAATGAATAATTTTTCATCAAAAGGAGGAAAGAGGGCTGTGAGATTTGAAGCGGATGCATTGAAATAATCAGCATCCTTCCCCGTTGACAGTGGGCAGCAAACAAAGATTATCCCACAAATCTTTGTTTATTGTTTTTTTAAATTTTGGCCAAACTAATGAGTGGGACTGCATATCTCAAGAACCCATGTTTAAGGGATACTTTGACTGATAGCCAAGATAGTAGCTGCTACATTTAACCAGTTGTGTATTTTTATAATGTAAAGTAACCTTGCTTAGAAGGTGCATCTAGGACTGGAGGAAATCTTATGAAGTGCAGGCAGGTTCGTCCTCACCTGTGTCTTTTGAACTATATACAGAGTACTTAAGTACCGTGATACCTCGCAAATAAGGTGCACCCCACGTAAAACATGCACCCAGACTTTGTGGACCTGCTAGAAAGAATTTATAGTGAGAAAAACTTTTGTTCTACTGAATGGATTTTAAAAATTCCAAAAGCTATGGGTAGCTAAGACACCCCCTGGAGGCCCAAAACCACTTTTAATAGAATAATATATGGAAGGCTTTGGAACGATTTTAGCCTCAGCTTTTCCCCTTCCTATAAGGTGCACCAGGGGCCTATCCTTGCGTAAAAGATGCGCCTTATGCAGGCGGTATTATGGTAATAGGAATATAACATGATGATAATAATACATTACATACTGGTTGAGTATTGCTTATCTATACATGTCCTTGGTTCAGCACTTTTATTCTGACCCTTACCATGATAGAGGCCTTATTAAGACCTCATTACATTATTATTATCATCATAAAGACCTTATTGAATTATTATTGTTATCATCAAACATAGAGTTATTGTTAATATCAAATTTGTAGCATTTTTATGGAGTTATATCATCAACCCTTTATATCCCTGTATATCACATAGCCTGTAGTGGTACATAATATCCAGTGTACAGGGTTAAAGGATTAAGACCTAATAACGGAGTGGTAATTTATTAACAACAGGGGGGGTTGGCGTGGCTAAACTTTTCCTGTTCCCCCTCCAAGGGGTCTGAAATTTTTCTGTCCCCTCCTTTTATTCTTTAGTGGCGTGCGGGCTTTTTCGCTCAAAAGGGGCAAAAAAACTTTTTTCCCCCTAAGAGGGTTCTGAAATTTTTTGTCCCCCTCAAACCCAACAACCCCCCTCTGTTGTTAAAAAATAACCACTCCCTTAGATTATTATCTAAGACCTCATTAAATTATCATTTTCATTATCATAAAAATGTAGCATTTTGTGTTTACAGTTTACAGCATAGACAATTAGTAGGGTGGCTCATTAAACAATGAGAAAACTCCCTGCATTCACTGCCTATTTCTTAGGTGAAACTTGCACCCATCCTAATAACACTTATCAGTGAATCCTCGCTGGTAACCAGCTCAAAAATGGTTGTGCCTGTTGGACTATCCAGTACATCTAAAATAATAATACAACATAAATATATACCTGGTATAAAATAACAGCAAACAGTTAGATATATATCAGGATATACAGATAAATATGATTGAGTTCATTTTCACATCTCAAATCTCAGTAATTCTCTATATCAGTTAAATCATGGCACATATCTTAACACCACAGGCAATCGGTAAATAACATGGCTAAACTTATCCTATTAGTACCGCATAGGGCCTTATATACACTGAAAACATGGAAGATCTGAAACTAGTCAGCGGTGACCACTTTAGGTCCTCAAGTTGACAATACCTAAAACCACGACTTTAGGTAGTGAAAATGACGACTTTAGGTCATCATCCTGTTGACTCAGGTCATCAGGATGACAATATTGACAGTACAGAGTCGTCATATTGACAACTCAGGTCGTCAGGCTGACGACCTAAAGTCGTCATTTCGACTACCTAAACTTGTAGTTTTAGGTATCGTCAACTTGAGGAGTTAAAGTGGTCACCGATGACTAGTTTTGGATCTTCCAAGTTTTCAGTGTAGGGCCCTAAATATATGCCATTAAACAAGTCATCACTATGGTTACAAGTTTTGCGTAGTTGATCCAAAGATATAAAGATAGGGTAGACACTGAACATCTGCTAAATTACCTATTTTCTTTAAATCTCACCATCCAAGATGGTAATTAAGTAACATTCAACATCATATTCCATCATATTCAATATTAGGGAGGGGTCATTTTTTAACAACAGGGGAGGGTTGGTGGTTTTGGTGGGAGGGGCAAAAGATTTCACACTCCCAATTGGGGAAGGGGGAAACTACTTTCACTCCTTCTTTGTGTAAAAGTCTGTGTATTGCTATAGAATTAAATGCGGGGGGGGGGCAAACAGTTTCTGACTCCTCAGGGGAAATGCCAAAAACATTTGATGTGCCCACCTAAAAGTTCACCACCATGACTACTTGCTAAGATTTAAAGAGTTGAATGATTAAAACAATGAGTTAATTCCTGTTTACTTTCTTGACATTAATAATCTTGAGGTGTTTGGTCTTTCCAAGATCAATCCATTTGGTCCCAAAGATTTGATTATTCTGCAGGCCTGCAGAATAATCAAATCTGTGGGACCAAATGGCCTATCAGGGGAAAAAGTTTTCTTATAGACTGTTTTTTTTACAATGTAGTTTTGTCAGAGTAGCGTGTTCCATTGTGAAAATACATGATGCCGCTCGTGTGCCAGATGTGCCTTCCGGATAGTCGGGTGAATCATGGGACTGTCGTGACGTCATAAGACAATACCTGAGACATGGAGAACGAGCAGAGCGAGCAGCGCAAGGAGGACAAAGCAGAGACCAAGCCGAACAACCTGTAGCCACCGTCGGGAACAACAGCCTGAAATAATCAATCATTCATCAATAAACAATCAATCATTCATCAATGGGCAATCAATCATTCATCAATAGCGAATCAATCATTCATCAATGGACATCAATAGACAATTAATCATTCATTAATAGCCAATCAATCATTCATCAATAGCCAATCAATCATTCATCAATAGACAATCAATCATTCATCAATAGACAATCAATCATGTATCATTAGGTAATCATTCACCAATAGGCAATCAATCATTCATCAATACGTAATCAATCATTCATCAATAGACAATAAATCAAGTATCATTAGGCAATCATTCACCAATAGGCAATCAATCATTCATCAATAGACAATCAATCATGTATCATTAGGCAATCATTCACCAGTAGGCAATCAATCATTCATCAATATCCAATCAATCATTCATCAATATCCAATCAATCATTCATCAATAGCCAATCAATCATTCATCAATAGACAATCAATCATTCATCAATAGACAATCAATCATGTATCATTAGGCAATCATTCACCAATAGGCAATCAATCATTCATCAATACGCAATCAATCATTCATCAATAGACAATCAATCAAGTATCATTAGGCAATCATTCACCAATAGGCAATCAATCATTCATCAATACACAATCAATCATTCATCAATAGATGATCAATCATGCATCATCAGGTAATCATTCATCAATAGCCAATCAATCATTCATCAATAGACAATCAATCATTCATGAATAGCCAATCAATCATTCATGAATACTCAATCAGTCATTCATCACTAGACAATCAATCATGCATCATTAGGCAATTATTCATCAATAGCCAATCAATCATTCATCAATAGCCAATCAATCATTCATCAATAGACAATTAATCATTCATCGATAGACATTCATTCATCAATAGCCAATCAATCATTCATCAATTGACAATCAATCATTCATCAATAGACAATCAGTCATGTATCATTAGGCAATCAATCATTCATCAATAGGCAATCAATCATTCATCAATAGGCAATCAATCATTCATCAATAGACAATCAATCATTAGGCATGATGCATGAAGTAACTCGCCACGGCTACATTCATGCATCATGCTGACTCTGAGGGATTGATACAAACCCAAAGGGTCAGCACAATGCTCCAATGAAGTGCTAGTGAGCAGTCTTGTCAGAGTGTCAGCATGATGCTGTAATAAAGTGCTGGGGATCAGTCTTGCCAGCACTTCATCGGTGCATCATGCTGACCAATGGATATGATTCGCTCCTCCAAGGTTACTCACAGTCTCTGAGTCCTGAGCAGAACTTGGAGCAGCACAGTCCGAGGCCGTGACAGCGTACCCAGGGTCGGTGGACGGTTAGGTTACGGTTACGATGAAGGGACATGTCATGTGGTAACCGCTCCCCACACTTATAGCAGAACTTAACACCACACAGCGGACATTTTATATTGTAGCACCCAGCCCTCTTCTGGATGTAGATCTAAAAATTCACAAAGCTTCAATAGATTAAACTCTAGATGTTTCAAGGGAAAGGTAGTATGAGTGATAGGCAGACTAAGGGATAGGCAGTATGTGGGAGAGGCAGAGCCATACGCAGGCAGAGTACTTGACAGGTTGGGTAGGCAAACATTGGGATATTTAGATTGAGGTACTGACTTTGATTAGCATGTTGCATCTATAAAAATTTCCAATCATTTTCAATATAACTTTTTTACATTTTTAAAATATTCTCATCATCAAACATCATTTTTAGGTACCTTTGGCCAAATTTTGAGAATCAAGACCACAAATTTTGGATTCAGCAGGTTTTTTTGGTATAGGTGGCCCCTTGTTTCCATTTGATATCACTCTGATTAAGATTCCTGACATCTCCATAAACCCCCTTATCTTACATAGGACTCAGTACTGAACACAAAAGGTAGCCTACTTTTAAGGGGGGTAGAGGGGGGTGGCTTGCTTTATAGGACTCTATGGAGTAGCATATCCTAGGGAACCGATACTATTCTTGACCGCAGTGCAACAAGATTGTAACTACATTTTTAGAGATTTAGAGGAAAGGATAAAGAAGTGTTCCAATCACTATAGCACCAATTAAGTTGATACAGCAATATTGCACTGGGTCCTGTGGGCACACATATCCTGGACAGAGCTTCAGTAATTTCACAGTAGGTAGATAAGGGTCAATAGATGTCAGTTACAACCTTGTTGCACGGAGGTGATGACTCATTAATCATCGTTGGATGAGGAAGTACTTTTCATGCTTATAATATAAAAAAACCATGAAAATGTAATTCCTACCTGACATTCTGGACATCGCCGGGCATTGGCCAAACCAGTCACATGGTCTTCCTCCCCGGCCCATGTGGCCATATGGTCCGACTCGGCATCGCTTCCAGTTTCCTCATCTTCCTCCTCCTCATCATCATCACTTGTGACACAATCCCCAACCCTCACCCTCACACTCCCTAATCCACTGCTACCCTCCCCCCTAGACGCGACCCCTTTGCGCAGCGCCTGCGCGCGCAATCTCTTGAGCAGTTTATACTTCTTTGTCATTGCTGGGTCAAGACAACCAAGGACCTCAACTTCCGGTAGTATGACGTCACAGCTGGGGCACTCTATGGCCAGCACGCCCATACTAATCTGTGTGGTCACGTGATAGCTTGTACAGGAAGTACAAGCATGCACTGCACAACATGGCCGCCGCACCACTTCCTCCCACCCGAGGCAGATTGTGCAGACTTCTGGTCCAGCCGAACCCACATGATGTACAATTACCTCTGGTTCTTCATATTGCTCCTCTAAGAGATTAGTCGACGATATCCCATGGGTCAACTCTCCCTCGTCTGAGAAATGATCTACATGGAAAGTCAAAGTACATGGGGCTATGGTTTCCAGGGCACCTCCAGATGTTGTTGGAGACAAATCCTGAAGGTCATCAACCCCCTGATCTTGACCTACATCCGGGGTACTATGACCACTTCCCGTTCCATATTCATGTCTCTTAATGCTGACCACAACCCCAGTGCTGCCCCCTGTGGCCACTGTTGGAGTTATACCTGGAGACCCTAACTCCCCCTGGTGTGTGTTGTAGTAACTAGGACTCGGGGCGTCCATGGTGGGGGACACGATGGGAGTGCTGCCACCTGGTGAGTGTAAGGGGGTACTACTACTGGGTGCAGTGCGCCCCCTGTCCATGTTCGTGTCCGCCATGACAGACAGGTGGAGCCACCAGTGGTTACTTCATTGTCTTCGGTCCCCTATGGGTACCTGCAATAAAGAACAAGACTTTTTTTAAAAGCTTAAAAAATAGGAGAGAGGATGGGAGACAACATAAATCTCATAACCTTCTATCAGGAGCTACACTGACCAGCCTGTGGGCGTTCTGTCCCTCAACTATACCCACAGACAACATGATCTGCATGTATGTCATTTTACCAATGGATCGACAGATAACTGGGGGCAGGGAATCTCAATACACATTCAACTTCAATCAGATCCTTATCTGTAGGGGGAGGGGAGGGAGTGGGAAGGAGGTGCGTGGCTGTAATACACATCTTAAATCAATCCGATTCTTTTCTAGATCAAAGGGGGTCATTAATTTAATTAAATTATAAGTTGGAATACACAACCAGTGTGACCCGTCGATCCATCGGTTAAATGACCTACATACAGATCATGTTATCTCTGGGTATAGTGGAAGGACGGAACACCCACAGGCCGGTCAGTGTAATCAGGAGGGGACTGAGAGGGCCACGTGCATGCTGACATCAGCGACTATCAGCTCTGATCTCGCACCAGACTTGTTCGGGGCATGTCAAGTTGTTTGGAAATATGGTACCTATATAAATAACATGAAAAGTTCCCAAATTGAAACTATCATGGCCGCTCACACATAGCCTCCCGAGTCATCACTATAGGACTCAGTATGGAGGCCTAGTGGAGCCGCCATTTTGAATTTCGCTGGTGGAGGTAACGCTGCTTGTGTCGTACTTTATTTCATATAGGGTAGTAGGGTATCATGTCAAGGTTATTTCATATAGGGTAGTAGGGGATCATGTCCAGGTTATTTCATATAGGGTAGTAGGGTATCATGTCCAGGTTATTTCATATAGGGTAGTAGGGGATCATGTCAAGGTTATTTCATATAGGGTGGTAGGGGATCATGTCTAGGTTATTTCATATAGGGTGGTAGGGGATCATGTCCAGGTTATTTCATATAGGGTAGTAGGGGATCATGTCCAGGTTATTTCATATAGGGTGGTAGGGGATCATGTCCAAGTTATTTCATATAGGATAGTAGGGGATCATGTCCAGGTTATTTCATATAGGGTAGTAGGGGATCATGTCCAGGTTATTTCATATAGGGTGGTAGGGGATCATGTCCAGGTTATTTCATATAGGGTAGTAGGGGATCATGTCCAGGTTATTTCATATAGGGTAGTAGGGGATCATGTCCAGGTTATTTCATATAGGGAAGTAGGGTATCATGTCCAGGTTATTTCATATAGGGTGGTAGGGGATCATGTTCAGGGTTGTTTTGATTGATAATCCAAATCCTAGGAAATACTCTCACTACAGGAGGGTGGGCATGATGCCCAAGTGAATGAAGCAATGGAGGGTGTTGCTGTTATTGTTAAAAGAGCTGTGAGTATGTGCCCTCTTTTCTAAACAAGTTGTGCACTGCTTCATCAAAGTACTTGCACTCACCACATCAGTCTGAAAAGTCACCTCCCTTGTTTAAAACAGAGAGAGCTGCGCTATCAGGTACCTACTCATGTCACATGCTCTATGGTTTATTATACTGACTGACTTCTCCCAACTAGGTACCAGAATCACCCTTTTTGAGCACCATACTTGAATGACCACTTGTGAGCAACAAAAGGGACAAGTTATAGCTACATGAAAAGAAAGGACTGGAAACGAGGGCATTTTTAGCCAGCTCTTCCTTTTACTATAGGAACAACATCCTCCTGGTGAGCAGACTGAGCAGCCCTTCATTTGTGCATCATAACAACCTATTAGCTTGATTCACCAATCAATTGGTGACATTTAAACAAGTGACAGCCGCTAATGCATTAATGCATCATGCCTATTAGTCTTCATGATGCTTGAATGCAGATTTGCACTCATGCTTCATGACGGCCAATGGGCATGATGCATTAGTG
Organism: Acholoe squamosa; assembly: GCA_949317995.1. Taxonomy (NCBI): domain Eukaryota; kingdom Metazoa; phylum Annelida; class Polychaeta; order Phyllodocida; family Polynoidae; genus Acholoe; species Acholoe squamosa. Next base: position 6,778,732 of record OX439045.1, read on the forward strand.
TCCCTCAAACTTAAAGGGGCCCTGGCATGGCGAATTTCAACATGGGTACCTACCAAAAGATCGTGCACAAATCCACGGGACCCAGCGGAAATTTTTGGGACGATCTGATTGGTCAACGGGTGGTCACGTGACCTTTTAATGCGGGCATGCATTCGCCGTGCCAGGGCCCCTTTAAAGGTTTAAACAAATTTACAGTTTCATGCATCAGGCTGAGCCTACTTAGGGAGTGGTCATTTTTTAACAACAGGGGGGGGGGTTCGGTGAAATTCCGCATGTGCGCTGCGAAAATTTTTTCTGTCCCCCCCTCCGAGGGGTCTGAAATTTTTCCGCCCCCCTTTTATTCTATAGTCGCGAGCTGGCTTTTTTCGCTAAAAAGGGCCGAAAATTTTTTGTCCCCCCCTAAGAGGGGTCTGAAATTGTTTTGTCCCCCCCCAACCCAACAACCCCCCTGTTGTTAAAAAATGACCACTCCCTTACGAGGCAAATAGACTCTGCTCACCAGCACTTCATTGGTGCATCAAGACGACCAGTGGCATGATATGGCTTATACATCAGGATTACAATTCAGGGTGCACCCTATACACTCAGTCCATCAAGCCTATACTACAGAGGGCGCTAGTGTAAGTGCAAAATTCCCCTGGTCTACAGGGGCAGACTTTGGTCACTGGTGGCAGTGAGTATCTGCACCAGAAAGGGGGCTTCCATAAAGTATGTACACAGTTTTTTCCCATGAAATTGACCCCCCCCCTCCCACGCTGCATTATGTACGCATTGGGCAGACCCCCCGCTCCTTAACTCAATTGGCAAGCCGACCCCCCTTTTCCACTTCAGATGCACATACTCTACCCATGCCAAATAACTACTAAAACTATAAATGAACATTTACTATTCTGGAACAAATCAACTAAATAAGGGGCTTGGTGGATTTTCATTTGCTAGAAAGCTTCTTTTCAGACCCTCCCCCCCCCTACACACACCCCACCTATAAGGTAAAGTAATTGTGATCATCCACAATAGACGATAAAATTATGGCCAATATGGTTGACATGACGTGATGAAAGATGTGTGTGACCGATCAGGAACAATGGACGATATTGTGATTTCTAAGTGAAATTTGTTGGTACATTGTATTTCTATTCCATTTTAGATGTTTTTGGCCACATTCTCTTAGCCAAATCGTTTTGGAATCATTTTTACCCCGCCAGTCCAATCACAAAATGTCACCCACCCCTTATATCCAATTTCTATCAACCTCTCTCTCAACTCCCATTTGGTTAGCTTTGTGATATCTGTAGTAGGGGATGGCCTAATTTTTGGGGGTATCTGCATGAGTGAGAAGATACATGTAATTTTCCATGGGGGACATGTATTTGCCAAATCAAAATCATAGACATGATAGCTCTAGCAAACCCAGGTTTGCATCTATTGGGGTTCCATTGGGTCTCAGTTGGGTAGGGGGGGCACTATACTTTTATATAAGCTTACATAGGGGACCCTCCTGTTTTTGAGGCCCTTTTCCTATCCCCCTCAAATTGGTTTAGTACCTTCATGCTCAATAAACACCCTCTTCTCTTTTGAAAGTTTTGCCTCCCCCCTGACTCTTGTCCAATGTGTACAAACATGGAACTTTAAGGTGTAAATTTAGCAGTAGTACAGCCTCCACTGTCTAAAAATATTCAGCAGTGTATACATAAAGAGTGTGCCAAAATGCCTGTAGCCCCACCCCCCCCACCCCTGGATTTCATGTACGCATTTGTATGCATTTTGCAAGACCCTGCACCCCCTGGGTGCGTACAAACTTTATGGAAGCCCCCAAAGGGACAGGTCATTTGATGATTATCAGCCTACTATACACTGACGAAAGTGCATTTTAATTAGAGTGATGTCAACAGTGTGGTTAAACTTAGCCCATGTATATGGTTATGAGTAAGATAGAGGCTGATTTTTTTTAATTAGTGACTGCCCATCTGGTAGCCTAAGTAGGATTTAATGAACCAGATGCCCTCACTTGACACCCCCATTCTGCCCCCTTCACCATGCATGTGAATCCAGTCACTTTTCAACTCATGTATACAGTCATGTAAAAGTCTTAATAACACTTCTTGTCATGAAAATATCCCGAGGATATCACTATGATAGTAACAGGGGTAGACACTAACACTGGCCCACTGGCCAATGGCCAGTAGTTTTGGCTGCGAGTCAGTGATTATTTCTAGATTCCCTTTGAATTTGGCCATCTGGCCAGTAGGATATTTAAAAGTACATTGCTCTATACTAGTTTACTGAACCAGGTGGCCAAAGGTCCAAATTCTTAGTGTCTACCCCTGGATCATTTTCTCTCTGTGTATCTAGTTTTTTCTCAGAGGTCAGAGCATATCTTCTCTGACAAAATGGCCTGATTGTGAGAGGTGTCATTTCTCCTATAGTAAGCCTATGGGAGGCTGAGAGTGGAGGCCAAGCTTGCCCCCCTAGACACACTGCGCCCCTAGTGGATGGGAAGTGTACTACCTTAGTGAAATGTGTGTATAGGTGAGGATTTTACACTATAGAACAGTACTAGAGTCACCAAGATTTGACCTCTGGTGCATCCAATAGGGTTTAGGCAAACTCAGGGTGCGTCCAATACGCGAGGGGCGTTGTATTCATAAGGATTTAGAGTATGCACCTAGGGCAGTGCTCCTGGCCCTACACGATAACCTATACACTGTTAAAAAAATCCCTAAACTAAGCATGGAAAGTCCGTAAAATTTTGCGGTGATTCACTATAATTTAAAAGAACGGTGATTTCCCCTATATAAACAGTGTTTAACCGAAAGGTTCACTGTACAGGGATTCTCCGCAGTTTTTCAACGGGACTTCACTGTATTTTTACTGTGATTCACTGGCAATGCGGGTGCCAGTGAATCACCGTGATTTTAGGGAATTCTTTTACTATGCACCTTTGATATAAGACCTACCTTTAACATGTCATGTCAGTCCTGTTTTATCCTAATCCAACCTGGTATACAATAGCAGTAATAAACCAATTTCCATGGATACGGCAGTATGGCTATGTACAAGTATTAAGGTGTGCATCCTCTGTGTTTAGAGGAGAACTAAAAGAGAAAGTTGAGTCTATAAGGTGGTCCTCAATTATGAAGTAGTATAAAATGCCACACGTGGTGCGGAGTTGTCGACTTCTATGTGACTGAGGGGTGGAGTAAAGTTCTCTAGTTCTATAACCCTCCAAATGGCACATGGTGCCTCCTGGAGGCCATTTCTCAATGTACTACGACTGCACACAGCCACTACGATTTAAAAATGCCAAGAATAAGCCAGGCTATCATAGGAATTGCCCTACGACTGCTCACTACGATTAACAGCTATGCAGTAATTACATAAGGTTCAGTAGGGCAGTCGTATTGGTGCAGACATTAGAGACTACTAGTTCATGGTGCTGTTAAGGCCAAATTATTAGGTTCTCACTACGATTTAAAGGACAGCAGTCGTAGTGTGTTAAGAAATGGCCTCCAGGTTCATGTTCCTTTCCTGTCATGATGCACCAATGCAGTGCTGGCAAGTATACATGTATACTCACCAGCACTGCATTGGTGCATCATGCTAACCATGGAAGAGCCCATAAGGAAATCCTGCTGCATTTATTCATCATAACATAAAACCGTTTAAGGACCGTTAATGTGAGAGTGCATCATGCCCACTGGTCGTCATGATGCACCAATGAAGTGCTGGCGAGACTACTCACCAGCACTTCATTGGTGCATCATGACGACCAGTGGGCATGACGCATTAATGCATTAACAGCCAATAAGGGTTATAAGTACAGATTAGGGTAGGGCCTTAGACAGGGGGGTCTCAAGTCACTTGTCGATTTTAAGAAATGGCTCTTGTCCCCTTGTCGATTTTAAGAAGTGGTCTTGTCCCTTTGTCGATTTTAAGAAGTGGTCTTGTCCCCTTGTCGATTTTAAGAAGTGGTCTTGTCCCCTTGTCGATTTTAAGAAGTGGTCTTGTCCCCTGTCACCCAGCTCTATGTCCCTTGTCGATTTTAAGAAATGGACTTGTCCCCTTGTCGATTTTACCCGTCTGTGGCTCCACGCTTTATTGGTTTGTATGGTAACACTGGGTCCCTCACGTGGTCCCTCCCCCTCCACCATGGCAAGCATGTCTCAACTGGCTACCGTCCAAGACACATCCAGACCCGTTACTGGGTCAGGTCGCCACAAAGCATTAGGTTTTGTGTTTTTAGGCCCATTTTGAGCTCTGATGGCTCTGTGCTATTGTATTGCTAATCAATACTATTCTTTCTGGTCATATTCCATAGAAAGCAGTTAGTGCTATAAGAAAATGCGAATTTATAACAATCCATCATATATTTCTTGAGTTATGGTGCCTTAAAGTTGGAAAAGTGGACAAAAATGCTGTTTTTATAACTTTGTGTGGACAAAAATGCTGTTTTTATAACTTTGTGTGGACAAAAATGCTGTTTTTATAACTTTGTGTATAGTTTACAGAAGCCTGTGTTGAGTCAACTTATATTAGAGTAGTTAAAAGTCATTTTTTGTTTAGTCAATTATCACAGGTAACATTACAATAACTTTCTAACATGGTGTAGACTGACAAATTTTCATCTTACCTTGGTACATCTTTTATGTAATGTCACATCCGAGACTTTTATTTGAATCAGTGATATGGTTAAGTAGATAGGTTGCAGTACCTTACCTTTATGGTCTCTGGATAGGACTCTTTAGTCCCTTTAATTTGTGAAATAATTTTGTTTCTATAATCAATTGTCTTTGATTGGCAGTCACTTGAAGAAATTTATACTGATAAAAGTCTCGGACATGACGTCACGTCTGAGACTTTTATACACAACACAGAAGTGACATGCTGAATACTGGTAACTAAGACAACCATCATAATAAGTATCTAAATAGAGAGTATACATGTTTGCCTTGTTATTTTTAAAGTAGCTCTGCATATACCTTGATGGTTTCTTTAATTTCACTGGCCTTAAAATTTACTTTATTTAGGTCTCGGACGTGACATCTTAGATTTTTCGATTTCAAACCATAAAAACTAAACTGCTTGGATAAAGTCAGTATAAAAGGGGTCTCTAAGTAGCTGAGATGCCCCTTTACAAATGTAAAAAGGTTATATAAAGAAACTCTGACTTTCATTTGTCTGTCCTTAAAACCAGAAATATGATGGTTTCTGGTGACCTGACCCTACTATAGTATAGGGTTTAATACCCTTTAAGCGTGAGATGATGCTTTATTGGATCATGTCTTCGTTGGTCACCATGATGCATGAGTACAGCTCTAGGGAGTAGCGTAGACTTGCTCAAGTCTGTAGATTTTCATATGAGAGAATTAGACTAAAGTGAGAAAAAGAAAATTTAAAATATTCTTGGTGAATCAATTTCTGGTACAGCAAGAAAGAGAATGAGAGGGATGGGGGTATAGTGGTATTGGGAGGAGAGCTTAGGGACTGTCGCCAGTCCCGGGAGTAGCATTACATTGATGCATCTTGACCATTTGTGTTCAGGGTGCATGAATGCAATCCTAACGAGTAACCATGGCTGCATTGATGCATCATGCCGACCTGATGCATCATGACATGCATATAGGAGGGGTCGGCATGATGCACCAATGCAGTGATGTGCCCAGTAGTCACCAGTACTGCATTTTAGCATCACGAACATTAAGGCATTACGATAACCACGTGATGTAAGAATAGTGATTTTTATTGCTTTAACCCTTTCTATCCCTGTGTTTCTCAAATACAGTGTTACAGTACTGTATATATGCAGTACAGGGAGTTAAAGGGTTAATTTGACCCTTTGATAAGTATTGAATGGCACTGCTAGGTAGTACATGTACTCACACAAAAGACTTCGTCCCTCTGAGTTCAATAAGAAATGTCAATTGCGTGGTGGCAGTATACCGGTCTCCTTAGGAAGTGATCATTAAAAAAAAAAAAAAAAAAAATTGCCCCCCTCACGAGGTTCAAAATTATTTTTGCCCAACCCCCCGGAGAGACCAAAAAGTGCGTACAACTCGCTCTTTTGTCCTATAGTACCCCATGTTATTAAAAGGTGATCACCCCCTGATAAACTACTGGTACTAATTCTCCCATGATAGCCAAAGTCCACTAGGTCACTAGGATTTAGAAAGGGGCCTGGGGGCTTACCCCCCACCCTTTTTTTTTTTTTTAATTCAAGAGCTTTTAAAAGTTTGAATGCCTCAGTTCACCAAAAAAGAGTACAGAAAGAAAGCGTGTTGACCTGACACTGTTTCTTCTTTTTCAGTGGTGTATCAGGGTAATTTAAAAAATATTAATATACCTGAAACTCATCCCCCTGCCCGGCAGGTTATTCCGGATTTCCCTAGTATTAAAAAAAAACTATTTTTGGCTAAGATTCGTATATATTTACTTAGCAGGATTAATTATAAGGCAATGAAATAACCCTTATTATTACACGATTTCTTGGATTTTGGATGCTTTTTTTTCTGGGTATTCCCGTTCTGATACCTGTCAATATTGTATGCCTTCTGTAAGGTGCGCTGTTATCCATGGATATCAGGCACCCCATGCCTGTTATCCATGGATATTAGGCACCCCATGCCTGTTATCCATGGATATTAGGCATGGCTTACATGTGGAGGAACATATTTAAATCTGTTCTACCCCAGCCGGGAATCGAACCCGGATCGCCATTTTTAAAAGCGAGCGTCTAACCTCTAGACCAAGTTGGCGATGGTGCAGATAGGGTTAATACTTGAAGCCACTAAGCCCAGGTTGATGAATGGTGATGAAACACATAGGATTGTAAAGATTTGAGACCATGATAGGTCCCACGGTTAATATCCATAGTAGTGGAGATCCCATAGATGATATTAGTGTCCATATTTAAAGTATCCATTACTTATTTTCAACATAAAATCCAATTTTCCAGCAGTGAATACGGCCCAGCATGCGAGTCTCCTTCGCCATAGCGCTCCGCGAAGCGGCGTCTTCATGGGTGGGCCTTGTTCTGGTTTGGACAGGGAGCATACATTTTTTCAAAATAGATTTGTTGATGTTTGCCGCGCTCGCTGTACCTATCTATTCTAAGTCAACAGGACATAAATAAGCTATGGAATGATTAAACAATGAAAGAATAACATATTAAAATTGATTTCTTATCAAATGTATGTATAGTTCTGTGTGCAAGGCCAAGGGAGACACCAAGGTCAACTTGCCATGGTTGAACGTACAATACAAATAATAACCTCTCCCTGCATCTAGCATGCAGAGCAAGGTGACTCGCATGGCTTTGCAAACCGGGCTGTATTTACTATTGGAAAAGTGGAATTTATGTTGAAATTAAGCAATGGAGACTTTAAATAGATAAAGGATATCAGGTAAATTATACATTTGTAGGGTTTGTCATTTAATAAAATAAGTAGTTAATGGATATTGTGTGTGTGTTATCAAAGGAAAATTAAACTCAGGCTGTGCCCTCATTTAATTATCCGTTGATAACACACACAAGTCATGAATTATCCATTAATTACTTGTTCACTATTCACTGCAGACTTCTCGGGGGCAGATGGTACCCATCTGATAACTGTTATCAGTGATAATCCGCCGGTAATCAGCTTCAGCAATGGCAACGCCCATTGGACAATCTGCTACCTCGGTATACGATGGAGTGGAATACCAGGTAGCACTTTATACCAATGCATAGGAAATAGGGTAGATTAACCTAAAGACGTTCACATATCCTGACATGTCTAACGCACAAAAGGACTGTAGAGATGGCTTTGCTACCTGAATCAACATTACTGATTTGTTGATAAGCATTCAATCAATCCACTACTAATGTTGATCCAGCAGCAAAACTGATATTAACCCTTCAAAGGCCGCAGATGCTGGAGTGCATCATACCCATTGGTCGTCATGGGGTTGATACACATACTCCCAGAGGGTCGGCATGATGCTGCAATGAAGTTCTGGCGAGTAGTCTCGCCAGCACTTCATTGGTGCATCATGATGACCAAATGGCATGATGCAGTCCTGCATCAGCGGCCTTTATATGGTTAATGACAATTTTGTCTAGTTATGTGGACGTCTTTAGGTTAACCTACCCTAGCGATGTGGAGTACCACACAGACCCTTGGTGCGCATCCAGTGGCCTCCTTTTACTTTTTATACTGAAGTCTTCTGACCCTCTAGTTTAGATATTCTATATATGTGTAACCATACCTAAGTTACATCAGGCAATGTCTGGTCCCATACCATACTGGCATTTGAAGAAGCAAGGAAAGGTGTGTTTCAGACACCTTTATATGTCATACAATATCGTGATACCCCTGCACAACTGGCGCGTAAGGACCGAGTCATTTACTGCGAAGTGGGGGGGGGGGGCTTGTTAGATATGGAGGGGGGGGGGTAATTTTGAATGAGAGCTTCTTGGTGGGGAGGGGCAAACCCCAATAAACCTTGAAACTGGGGGGGGGGGTCAAAACGCATCTGTTATACTAGGGATATGTGTATGGTGAAGTTGTCATATGAGAAATATCATATGACTAGTGGCTATAGTGAGTAAAAATATCAAGCTCTTATTATGTATTCCAGTTATCACTGGTTTATTCAGCTTAGGCAGTATTTATGTATCAGTAATACAAATGTTAATGCACTGGTAATTCACACACACAGTAAATATAATATGGGTATAAAATAGTGTTCCACTCCTATGTGTAATAATAATAATAATACACTGTCCAATATAGTTCTAGGTGGGTTCCCACAACTCAGCTCCTGGCCTGCCACTAGAGGGATAATATAAATGTGTAACTTTACCCTCTGGTAGATGGATGGTAGAAGATAGCCTCTGGCCACAAGTGGGATGTAGTCCTATGCCTGTCTGACATAGTCTAATCCAGCAGAGTGTTCTTGTGGCAGATGCATAGCAGGCTGTGGGAGAGCTGGACCGGAGATGTTGTCACTGAGGTGGTTTTTTGGATACTGCCTTCTGGAGGCTCAAGTCTGGCTCTCCCAGACTAGCTGGAGCCAGTGGCATTTGCCACTGTCTTTGTCCATTAGTGCTCGGTCTTTCATGTCCATGGGGTTGTATAGAGCTCCTCCATAAGCCAACCAGTGCCCCCTTTGTCCCAGTCGGTTTGGCATGTTCAGTCGCCCGTATCTCGGTCGCTTATGCAACTGCGCCGCTGTAACTGCGCATGGTGGAAGGGGAACATGTCAGTTTCCCACACCTTGCCGTGCATGCGCGTAACTTGCACCAGTTAGTTTGTGGCACACTGGGAGCTTGAAACACTCCCGGTCACCTAACTCCCTTAATAATGGGAGTTTTGACACCGGATTAAGACCATGGTGTGCGGCTCATTCGGGCGCATCTGGGTCAGGTCTCAAATCCGGCCTGTGACTTCCACGAGATGGCATAAATGCCACCGGAAATATATGGCACCATCAACTCAAAAGCCTAATTGTTAGTCTTTGGTGCTCAGCAGCCTGTGATGGCAGTCTCTGTGGTTTGTGACAGTCGGTTACAATGTCTTAGATAAATATATACACCAGTGTTCATGGTCAGTGAACCATTAGGTCGGACCTTTTGGTCCTTAAACAATTATATATACTATTGTCCATAGTCAGTGGACCATGGGACTGGTTGCTTTGGTCTTTTAACTTATATATATATTCACATAGCTGGTGTTCAGTGGACCGTGGATGCTCATGTGGAGTTATATGTATTAATGCCCCATATTATTATGCATTAATACAATCCTATATTACAATTTATGGCCTAATAAAAGTGTACATGATACGTCATTCCACACGCATATCCAATGTTTATTACATTTTTTTCATTCATTTTTTTCTTTTTGGGGTATTGCGTTTTGTAAAATTGTTCAAGTGGGGAGGTCGCAATAGCTAGGCCTAGTAGGGGTCAGTTATATTCAATCAAGAAACCCTAACTGGCAATAAATGACTCAACTCTTATATAAAGCAAAAAGATTTATAAGAATGCAGCGTTCCGCAGATGCCAGTGTCACGTAAAACATGGAGCAGCTCACATGCTCATATGAACTAAATATGTCCTTGGAGAGTGTAGGCTTTTAGTAGTTACAGTGGGCCCTTATAGTAGCCCCTGATTGATTGGTACTCATGGCCTGCAGATGGGGTGAATACTTACAATTAGTCAGATCAGTCCAAAGAGTCCAGTGCAGAGTGCCCAGTGCAAAGATGACCGTGGACTTTCAGAGGGCTGGGAGTGTCCGACCTTCTCTATTAAGAGAACACCCCTTGATCACTCACTAATCATATATCTGGTTTACCTCCGCCTTTTATGTGGCTAATAGCCACATGTGGAGGAGGAGTGCTTGTAACATTCTCCCAAAGTCAGGGTATAGGCCTAGCTTTTATTTCATGTGAATAACAACGCCCCATAGAGATAGCATTGAAGGGCCGTGCACCACACTCCCAGTGGCGTATAACATGTCTCGATCCATACTCCTGGTCATGTGACATATTTACATGCTAAATGTAGTGAATCTAAGCACTTTAATAGCAATTAACATGAAATAAATAGAGAACTAAACTCCCAGATGTTTATATTGTGGCCTATCCGTCCCTCAGGGGGGGTCTTCTCCCCATTGGGCTTCCCCTCTGGGTGGATCGGCCACAATGTACGCCATGGTCGTTTACTTGTCTCTATATACGCGGGTGTGGCTTATGCACAGGATTTTGAGACCGTGTGGCTAATAGTGACTTGTGGAGGAGGAGTGCCCTTGTACTGATTGATCCTCATTTGTATGTAGCCTCACCCTCACAACCCCTCCCCCCCCCCCAAACACACACCCTAATAACACCCCCACCTCCTCCCACACACCCATACCTAATATCCCTAATCACTTGCTCTACGATCCACCCTTATTGTCCATGCTTTACAAAAACACCACTACCGTAATGTCTATAAGGCAGTGGTCATTATTTATCAACGGGGGGGGGGGGGGGGGTGTTGGGTTTGAGGGGGGCGTAAAATTTTCAGACCCCTCCTGAGGGGGGGCTAAAAAAATTTTCACCCCTCTTGAGGGGGGGCTAAAATAATTCACCGTCTTTTTAGCAAAAAAAGCTGCACGCTACTATAGATCAAAGAGGGGCGAAAAAACTCTGCGCGCGGTGGGGGGCGCAAAATTTTTTACTGCCGTCGAGGGGGGGTTGTAAAAAATTACCGCACGTCAGCGCGAAAACCCACCACCCCCCCTGTTGATAAATAATGACCACTCCCTAAGGTGCGACTAATAACTTGGCGGTGCACCTTATAGTAATGATATGGTTTATAATAAACTAAACTGAGCTACATATATAATGCACCTTAGGGGCCATCCATAAATTACGTCACACAGGGGGGTATTTTCCGATTGTGATAAAGTGTGACAGGGGGTGGGGCATGTCAAGCATAGTGTGACGTCACATTTTCAAAAAATAATTTTAAGACCCATATGAAATACATACATGAATCAAGCTAAATACAAGGGAACTACGCAAGGTCAGCAGGTATCTGTGACTGATGAACAGGATACAAGTATTCCGAGTTAGCAGGTCGTCCCATGGGCGCCGCTATTACTGGAGCTTGTTACCAGTGAGTTCTACTGATAAGATCTATCACATGGGTACCATTCGGCCCCCGAGAGGACCGCAGTGAATTGATGGGGTTATCTCATTGGCCATAAATAATCCTGCTATACCATATACCCGGTACTGCATTGGTGATCCATTTGTCACTGAATTTTTTCAACTAACAGAGTTGATAGAATGGCTGAAAGGGGGAGGTCCGACCACGTGTGACGTAATTTTCAAGGGGGGGGGGATGGCTAATGTGTGACTAAGTGTGATGGGGGGTGGGGGGTGTTGACATTGGTCAAAAAAGGTGTGACGTAATTTATATACCATTTATGGACGGTCCCTAACCTATCAAAGCGAAGGTGCGCATACACAAGATGATTGTATGTACCGTAATACCCCGAGTATATTATAAGGCTCGTCTTATACAAGAAGCAGGAAAAACAGAGATGGCTTGGTTTTTCTATTGAATCCCCTCAATATTCCCCAGACCCCTTAAATTACTACTCTGTATATGGGGCCGTCGGAAGCACCGAACACCATCAGGCATAGTCTGCGGGTATATGCCCACAATACCTGTAGGGCACCAGTGCAATGCGTAAGGTGCGCCTAATTCAAGGGATGTTATGGTACTAACACCTAATAGTGGTATAGGTGACAATAGGGTATTTACATGCTAAATGTAGTGAATCTAAGCACTTTAATAACAATTTAACATGAAATAAATAGAGAACTAAACTCCCAGATGTTTATATTGTGGCCTATCCGTCCCTCAAGGGGAGGGGGGGTCTTCTCCCCCTCGGGCTTCCCCTCTGGATGGATCGGCCACAATGTAGCCATGGTCGTTTACTTGTCTCTATATACGCGGGTGTGGCTTATGCACAGGGTTTTGAGACCGTGTGGCTAATAGTGACTTGTGGAGGAGGAGTGCCCTTGTAATGATTGATCCTCATTTGTATGTAGCCTCACCCTCACAACCCCTCCCCCCTCAAACACACACCCTAATAACACCCCCACCTCCTCCGACACACCCATACCTAATATCCCTAATCACTTGCTCTATGATCCACCCTTATTGTCCATGTTTTACAAAAACACTACTACCGTAATGTCTATAAGGGAGTGGTCATTATTTATCAACGGGGGGGGGGTGTTGGGTTTGAGGGGGGCGTAAAATTTTCAGACCCCTCCTGAGGGGGGGGCTAAAAAAATTTTCACCCCTCTTGAGGGGGGGCTAAAATAATTCACCCTCTTTTTAGCAAAAAAGCTGCGCGCTACTATAGATCAAAGAGGGGCGCGAAAACTCTGCGCGCGGCGGGGGGCGCAAAATTTTTTACTGCTGTCGAGGGGGGGTGTAAAAAATTACCGCGCATCAGCGCGAAAGCCCACCACCCCCCCTGTTGATAAATAATGACCATTCCCTAAGGCGAGGCTAATAACTTGGCGGTGCACCTTATAGTAATGATATGGTTTATAATAAACTAAACTGAGCTACATATATAATGCACCTTAGGGGCCATCCATAAATTACGTCACACAGGGGGGTATTTTCCGATTATGATAAAGTGTGACAGGGGGTGGGGCATGTCAAGGATAGTGTGACGTCACATTTTCAAAAAATAATTTTAAGACCCATATGAAATACATACATGAATCAAGCTAAATACAAGGGAACTACGCAAGGTCAGCAGGTATCTGTGACTGATGAACAGGATACAAGTATTCCGAGTTAGCAGGTAGTCCCATGGGCGCCGCCATTACTGGAGCTCAGATGCGTAGGAAGCAAATCTTTATTGGGGGGGGACCCTGCGAGGGTACCATCGCGACCACCTTGAATTGTCGGCTGATGCGTGATGGCGTCTATATATCCGTATTTAGAATTCATATAGATAAGTGATTTTTGGTAAATTTTGGATCTGACTTTAGGCTCAGACCCCCATTCTCCCTATGACATCACCATAATAATCAATTTGAGATGTAAAGTTTTAGCTTCTTTTCCATTGTGTTTATGAGTTCTTGGAAAATATTGGGGGGGGGCCCAGACATACTCAGGCCCCACCTCATTCATGATTGGGGGGCCCATGTCCCCCTGCCCCCCCCTTTTCCTATGCCCCTGGAGCTTGTTACCAGCGAGTTCTACTGATAAGACCTATCAGATGGGTACCGCGTTGGTGATCCATTTGTCATTGAATTTTTTCAACTGACAGAGTTGATAGAATGACTGAAAGGGGGAGGTCCGGCCAAGTGTGACGTAATTTTCGAGGGGGGGATGGCTAATGTGTGACTAAGTGTGATGGGGGGTGAGGGGTGTTGACATTGGTCAAAAAAGGTGTGACGTAATTTATATACCATTTATGGACGGAAAAACAGAGACGGAAAAACAGAGGCGGCTTGGTTTTTCTATTAAATCCCCTCAATATTCCCCAGACCCCTTAAATTACTACTCTGTATATGGGGCCGTCGGAAGCACCGAACACCATCAGGCATAGTCTGCGGGTATATGCCCACAATAACTGTAGGGCACCAGTGTAATGCGCGAGGTGTGCCTAATACAAGGGGTGTTATGGTACTAACACCTAGTAGTGGTATAGGTGACAATAGGGTATTTAGGGAGTGATCATTTTTTTACCAACAGGGGAAGGGGCTGGTTAGTTTGCACAAGGGGTGAAAATCACGTGCGAACGTGCCCTTTTAACCTTTAGTAATGTGTGGGGTTTTCCACTAAAAACAGGTGAAATTACTTTGACCCCCCTGTCAGAGGGGTTGAAAAAAATCTGAACTGCGGTCAAGGGGTAAAATAATTCTGGCCCCCATTCAAAACCACAAGCCCCCCCCCGTTGTTAAAAAAGTATCACTCCCTTAGTGCTGTCTGATTATCCAGTCAATAATCTGTATAGATCCATACAGATATGGACAGGGCTGGGCCTAATAGGATAAGTCACTCCTGACTGACCCTCACGTGACAAGTATCCCACTCGTGACAAGGCATCACGTGATCAGCTGATGCAATAGGACAAAATACTGCTTATCTAAGAAATGAAAATTTTACTTCTTTTCAAAAATGATTTTTTAAGGACATTTGTACATTCATTATCAATGAGAGGGTGTACATATTCAAGACTTTTTTTTTTTAACCCAATAAGGGCTGCTGATGCAGGAGTGTATCATGCCCATTGGTCGGCATGATGCACCAATGCAGTGCTGGCGAGTCTGCTCGCCAGCACTTTGAAATTGTTGCCGTCTGTTATTTACCCATGTATAGGCACTGAGCAGCTCAGGGCCACTCATACCGTGACAGACTAACTGCTCTCACTGCTGTCAAATGACATCTACACATGCACCTCTTAAGGACCAGCGACTGTACTAGCCTCTCGATCTGTCACACAGAACCCCCCCCCCCTCCTCCCACCCCTGCATTCCTCTCACCTATACATTATGAGGATATTATAGAATATATCACCTTCAATAACGTATACTATGCAGAATCCAGACAACCACGCTACATCACTAGTACCCCATCCCTATACATGGGACAGCAGTACCAGAAGGCTTCATAGGTGCTTCTTATGGAGGCGTGTAGGTATCCATGCATCATGCATGGGGACCGGTGTGTGGGTGGGAGAGGCCGGCTTTAAATAATACACCTTCATACTTATTTATTAACACAAAACAGGCCTACATGGAATATCCAGATAACAGTCAGTTGCTATTAGACTCATCTGATGCTCAACAGGGTTGGCATGATGCTACAATGCAGTGCTGGCGAGCAGACTCGCCAGCACTGCATTGAAGCATCATGCCGACCAAAATACCCCCATACACCAATAGCACTACCATAACGACACTACTAAATGCTTAAAATCCTTCTAATTACCTTGTCAAGTAGCCTTAATAAGGCAGAGACGCTGACCAGACGCAGGTCCTGATGTTGTCCTTACAGGAAGGTCATCCATGTTGTTGTGGTGCTGGTGGTGGTGTACCTCTCTGTGAGGTAGGAGCAGCAGCAGCCTCCTTCAATGCTTGCATAGGAATTGCTGCTGCTGCTGCTGCCATTGCTACCGCTGCTGCAGTCTACTTGACAAGGGGAGCTTTCGGGGGGGGGGGGGGCACTGACTCACTGTTTGGGAAACACTGCCACGCCATTCTCATTCAGTTCAATTTTCAATTTTGAAGGCTTTTATTGGGACTTTCAAATAATACAAGGTGCCACAATACAATGATTGAACCAATCAGACCTCAGGAATTTCAAGGAATATTGATATTCTTATAAATGCTTATATTATTCATAAGTAGTAGACAGTCAGTGTGAAATGGAGGGGCTGTTATCCTCTCTGTCATGCCTTGCAAAACATGCATACACTACTAGTGAATACTGGGAATAACAAGGGCGGTGAAAGGTCGTGCTGTAGGGTAGCAGTTGTGAACTACCATTAAAGTGTGAGTGCCCCCATTCCCCCAAGTAGGGGGAAGGTGCCAGACCCGTTTCAGCAGGGAGACCAGCAGCAGCTGCAATAGGAAAGGCTGCCATAGCAGCATAGTCAATGGGCATAACAGCAGCAGCAGCAGTACTATAGATCCATGTAGTAAGACAGGGTGATATTTCTGAGAATTTAACAATTGGGCTTTTGCAGCTATTCTGAGTTGGATGAACTCTATTGCAATAGAAATATATAATGAAATTCAGCAAGAGATAATTGGAGGATTATTTTTCCAAAGATTTAACATTTTTGATATTAGCCGAAAAAATTATTTATTCTCATTTCGAGAAAATAAGATAGATCATCCCTCTTAAAATGACTAGTTTTCAAAGTCTTGAAACTAGTTGTTTTGCCTGCCAATATTAGCAGGATACAACTTGCTACGTTGGTCTATGCCCTGGGGACATACAGAAAACCGTGTGGGGTGGCGCGGAAATTACGGGTGTAGCAGGCGTCACTTTCCCATGGGAAGTGGAGTTGGGGTAAGAGGGGGTTATACATGATCCCCTCAGGGCATTATCACCTTCATGCCTATGAATGCCCTAAGGGCATATTCACACCTTCACCAGTAATTCTATCCCTGCCCTCGGGGCCTGTTCCTCTAGGTAGGCCTAATACAGGCCGTTAGAATTTGTACTTGCTTATGTAGGCCCACACTATGATTGGAGAATACATGCCCTTTGGGCATTATCAGTGTAAAACATGCCCCCAGGGCATGGGTCTCTCCATTAAATACCTATAGAGAACTACAACTGACAATTGCATGCCCTCAGGGCATTACCTAAGTATTGATCGTAACGTCAATGCCCTTAGGGCATTTTGCTGCCCTGCTGGCCACAACCAAAAACTGATCATAGATCTATATCAATGGTGATCAATGTATGCCCCTAGGGCATGCTTCCCCTAAGGGCATATACCTTGCTTCTATGCACTATGATTGGCCAATGTATGCCCTTAGGGCATGTTTCTCATGGTACTTTTAGAATTTGATAAGTCAATGTTTGCACATACTGAAGTTACATACACTATGCCCTCAGGGCATCGATAGGTAGGCTACATGCCCCCAGGACATAGGCCTATTCCTTACCTCTATAGAGACAAATGACTAATACATGCCCTCAGGGCAGTAGGGCCTACCAATATATTAAATCTCAGAACTTCAAAAGAGCAGGAATATGCCCTCAGGGACCAATACACAATGCCCTCAGGGCATACACTAGAAGTGGTCAATTGTTGATATGTAAAGGCCAGCAATATGCCCTAAGGGCATGCCCAATCCCGTGCGGCGGTCCCAAAATATACGCGTCACCATGGGGGCGGCGCTGCATGCCCTCAGGGCATAGACCAACGTAGCAAGTTGCATCCTGCCCAATATTAAGGGGACGTTATTTTTGACTGTGTTGACACCTGGTGTTATTTTGAAACCAACACAAAAGAGAACTTTATCATTCTTTTGAAACCAACACAAATTTCAACTTGAATTTTTAAAGTCATCATTACGTGATGCATAGATCTATAGCAGCAGCAGCAGCAGCAGTAGCCATGACAACAGCACCATTCTCCTGTTCAAGACATCAATGGAGGCAAGCTATTAGAGTGCCACCATCGGTACTTGGGGGAATCTCGATCCCCTCTTCTGAACATATGATAGGCTTATTGAATACATACGGTAGTATATATCATTACCAGTGTATGGTATCCAAGAAAAGGAAATATATCATCAAATTTATTATTTAAATATCACATTAAATGTGATATTGAAATATTCTACTTATGGATATAATTTTTTTGTTATCATAATTTTATTTATGACCTTTATCTACAAAGCTGCATGAAGAGATGTTGTTTACAGTATAACTATTTCAATGGTGTAACTACAGAATGCAGTTAAACACACCTTGCTACATCTGGTAAAAGGTTTAGGTGCATATATAAAATATATAAAAGTGTTAATCAAACCCTATTACTTCCGAAATGCATTCTTCATTTAAAGGGAGTGTCTATAGGGTACTTTCCGCACTACTATAATTGCAACCAAGACGACCTCAGACCAACGTTGCATCCCACTTGGCAGAAAGAAAACAGCATTTTCTTTTGTTATTTTCCATGCTCAAGATCACAAGCAAATATAGGCGAATTGCTCAGCATTAGGTTGACATTACATGCGAAGTCCTCCCTTTATGGGAAAAAGACTATTAACACAAAATGCTCACTTACAGGCAATCATGGCAATTCACGATTATACAAAGTGTTTAGCGGGCAATTGTTAACCTACTTCTTCTAAAAATATACCGAAAACAAGATGGCTGCCCCGGAAGTTTGAAAACGGAAGTAGTAACTTGCAAGACTTTGCAAGACTGCTACCACTTCTTCATTTTACATTTTCATACACCCCATCTATTTTCTCTGCTTCATTTTGTGTTATCCGTAATTTGATTTAATTGTGACATAATGTTTTCTATATGATATGGCCAGTTCGAAGCATGAGAATCAATTCTTTTAAAAAATGTTCACGCAAAGTAGTGATCACGCTATCAGTAAAATTGCCAGGAACCAGCAAAGTTAGCTCAAACATCAGCGCCACCCTTGATTACTCTTTGAACTAGGTGCTAAACTAAGGAAGGGTAAAACAGCCGTCCCAGTCATGTAAATTGTAATGAAGCACAAAACTTGGGTAGACTTATTTAATCTGTAGATCTACTAGGCTTACTTTTTGTCCATTATCACAGCGCCGTAGGCGCTGGTAATTGGATAAAAAATATGTTTTCGTTGATTGCCAATGAATGGTCCATTCCTTATTGTATGAATGGAAGCATCCATTAATGGTATCAATGGATGCTTT